>VBSM01001927.1:10578299-10668350 GCA_008086735.1 Cheirogaleus medius
TGCAAGTTAAATCAGAATTCAGATAAGCAACAAGTACTTCTGAAGTATAAGTATGTCCCAAATATTGCATGGGATATACTTATACTCCAAAAGTACTTGTTGCTTATCTGAAATTCTGATTAAATGGTGTCCTGTATCTTCTTTGCCAACCCTAAGCTCATCACTTGCCATTGTTGGGCCTGGGTGTCAGGTGCAAGGCCAGAGGGCATTGCTTGAGGCCTGAGGGATAGGTGTTGGGCATCCTCTTACATTTCTGTGTGTGTCTTGGTGCATGTTTGTTCATGTGACAAGGGATGGGAGTTAGTGCAGGGAACACAAAGGCCTGCAGAGGTGTGGACAGCTCTACATCTGGGCCAGCTGTGCAGACAGGAGCAATGGTGCCGTCTTTGTGGGTTTCTTTCTGTGTCTCTGTGTCTCAGCCCCCATCATATTGATACCCCAAAGGAAACAGAGCAAAATTTCCTGCTTGATTTTGCCAGTTGAGTGATGGTTTGACAGGAGTGGTTTTTCCCCATGAATGGACCCAACTGGCAAGGCCACAGCCTTTGGGGACGCGTATCAAGGTGTGGGGAAGGGACTCCCAACTCAGGAGCATTGAAGAACTCTGCTTCCTTCTCCAATTCCCCCAGAGTTTTCCTGGGGCCACTCCAAGCAGGTCTCCAGCCCCAAACCCCTGTCTGTCCACTCTGGTCTCCTGTTCCATCTCTTATTTTTGAAGCAGGATCCAGCCTCAGGCTATCACCTTGTATGTGGGTGGGGGCTGGGCTGGGCAAAGGTGATGAGGTCAGTGAGCCTCTGGGTGCAAACCCCACTCTTGCTCCTATACATTCCCTGCCCCCCAATCTCCAGTTCCCTTCTCTTTTCTCCACCCCAGGTGGACCGCAGGTTGGTGAGGAGGCTGGGGACACTACACTACAACCTGACCTTTATACCTCCTGCAGGTCACACGTGTCCTAATTTGAGATTCCTCTGACCACACGAGCCTTTGAATAGACTCCAGAAATGGTTCTTTCCATTTCCTTCCAACATCCCATTACTCCCTCCCGGGAATCCTCTGCTCCTGGCTCATCTATGCATCACTTCCCAGACACTTGGTGTCGGTCTAAGCCTGTGTTCTCAGTAGACACCATCACTGGTAGATACCACCCTGCAGGCACGTTTTCTTCTCTATTTCTGCTTCCTTCATGACTTCCTGTCTTGAAGGCTCTGCTCTGGCCCCACCAGCCCTGGGAAGCCTTTGCTGGCTGCCCCAGCTCTGGCACACACAGAGCCTGGTCCACTTCCTTGGTGTGTCTTCTTGTTAAGACTATGCCCTCTCCCCAGCCACCCTGGGGACCTTTTAACAGAAGGGACCGGGTCTAAAACCTTTAGCATTCTCAGCAGAAGGCTTTGGGCACCATGGCGGCTGCCTTGTTTCACATCAACCCTCTTCCTCAGCCTGGATTGTCAACGTTGAGCTGATCCTTGACAGGTTGTGACACACTCCTCGGCTGGAGGAATTTTTTAGCTGTCAGGGAGGACTGGCGGATGGACCTGCTTCTCAGAATATTTGCTGGGCTGTGGCGGCTCTGTCTGGAGGCTGTGGAGGGAGACACCTGCCCCCTCCAGGCAGGTGTTACCCATGAGCCTCTGTCCCCGCCTCCCTCTGCAGGCTGGGCTGGTCCCTGCTGGAAGTGGAGGATGCCAAGGTCTTTGGATAAAGCACAGGTAGCAGCTCCCTTCTTGGTGCTGCTTAATACATGCCTGTCCTCTGGGAATGTCTCAGAGTAGAACTTGGCCCAGATGGTGATGTCACATCCATCCATCTTGAGAAATAATAGAAGGAATACTGTTCTTTGCAGTCTGTACCCAGTTACAGCTTGCAAAGATTTTCCTGATGCTTTATCTCTGCCTCTCTTTGAAGGTCTCTGAGGTAGGTAGGGGTGGGATCCCATTTTGTAGGTGAGGGAATTGAGGTAGAATTTAAGTGAATTTCTAGTTAGTGGTAATACTGGGTCTAAAGCCCAGGATAGAGCTATAAAGTTGGGCCAATAATACTGAAGGCTACTACTTTTTTTTAACTGTTTCACACATATCAGCTCACTTATGCCTCACAACAAACCAATGATGCAGGTACTATTACTGTGCCCATTTTACAGAGGAGGAGGTAGAGGCACTGCAGGGTTAACCACTTGCCCAGGGGCATCGGCGGGGAAGAGGCAGGGCTGGGTTTGAACTCAGAGATCGTCTGGCCCCAGTGATTTCTATGGCTGCTCCGGCAATTCTTTCCCTGCCTGTTTTGTAGAGTTGTCATGGAGTTCCAATGAGCCAATGGATGATAAAGCACTTGGAGAAGCATAAAATTATTATGCAAACGCAAGGTGATTTATGGCCGGCTTGCTCCTTCACCAGATACTGGGATGACAGTCAAATTTGACTTTTTAATTAATTTGAAGGCAAGCCTGTCAGGTGCAGGCAGGGAACACAGGCCCAATCAGACTTTAGGAGTGTCTCTCTCTTTTCCTGATGCCTTCAAATGGCTTTGGTTTTCTCCCCACTAAATTCCTGAGCCCCGGTCTACTGAGAATTTCAACCAGGGAGATCTTCCTTAGTGACACAGTGAGGTGGCCTCGTGGAATCATACAGGGGTGCAGGCTCTGAGGCCACAGACCCACTCAGCCTGAGGAGCATCTGACCCCAGGGCCTCCCTCGCTTCACTTTAATAACTCTCTAAGCACCTGTCATTCAAGGCTTTTTCTAGACCTTTGCAAAACCTATTTTACATGCATTATTTATATATCACATATCATCCCCTCCTAATAAAGCCTGTCCACCCACAGTCTCTCAGGGACAACTAACAGGGAACTCCAGGATCAATGCAGGAGGGTAGTTTCGGTGAGAAGCAGAGAGAAGAAACTTAGACGTCAGAATGTTTCTCTTTTATATGTTTCTATGCTAAATAAACAATTTAATCATTAAAATGTGGCCAGCTGGATCCAAGACTTTTATTTAGAAAACAAAAACAAAACAAAACAAAAAAACCAAAACAAATAAACAAAAAATTAAGCCTATGCAGGTCTCCAAATTCTTCTCCCAGCATCTCCATTGGAAGGTGGATCCGAATGCACATGTTGATGGGGAGGTCCCTCCACTTGCACCCCCACCCCACCAGGTCTGTTCTCTTCCCTCAAGTGGAGCCGGACACATCTAGAGTTGGTCTTCTAACTTTCTCAACAGTCTCGGGATTTTCTTGAGTGTACTTGGGTTCGTGCTTCCGGTTAAACAGGTGAAACATCCAGCAGTAGACATGATCCTTACTTAGAACCACACCTTTTGGGGGGATCTGGTGGCAGAATTGGCTTGATCTTCTTGGACTTCTTAATTCCCGTTGGCTTGTTCTCGGTCTGTTCTCACTGAGTATAGGGTTTCTACACTCTTGTCTGCTTCACTGTCCAGGGCCATCCATGAAGTTTTACCCTAAGCTTGTTGCTCTGAGATTCCGCCCCCACCTGCCTCTTGGGATTTCCCACACCTGCTTGTCCACAAATTGACATCACTAAGGTTTGCAAGAGATAGCAACCACAGAGTGCTAATAAACCAGCGCGATCTTAAAAGCAATAAACTCGGCTCAACCTGTGTCCAAAGCATCACTCTTATTACTCTTGAGGTCTAAAATCTGAATATGTAGAGAGATATCTGTGAAGTCAAATCCTCCTTTCATCTATTTTTTAAAAAGAATCTTTGTTTTCTGGTCTTTTCCTTTTTATCCCTAGGAACCTAGGGTGAAAGCCCCAAGGAAATACAAATCTTATATACAGTGAATAAAAAGGTTTTAATTCTTATAAATAAGAGATCTCATAATAAATGAGTGACCATAAATCGAGCATCTTCCATGTGTCAGACACTGCGCTGGACATGTTATAGATCTTGTGTAGTTTAATAATGTAAAACTGATCAGCATGTGAGGATGACACAAATGGGAATCTTCCGGAGTCAGAAGTCAGTGCTCTGGATGAAATGACTATTTCAAGTTTGGTGCAGAGCTGTTGACTCTTTCTGATCACAAAGTGGGGGACACAAAGACTTACCATCCTACTAGTTTGATAAGGGAGCCAGTGGGGTGATGGTATTCCTCACATAGTGCCTGAGGACCAGCAACAGAGCAAGTGGCGAGAGAGGACCCAGGGCCTCAGACACTCATGTGCACATTCAGTGATAAGCATCAACTGAGGTCTGCAAGCATGAATGGAAACGAATGATTCACTCATTCCTCATTCTGCTACGAGAGAGAGAGAGAGAGAGAGAGAGAGAAAGGAGGATCCAGAGGAAAACATAAGTCCCTACTATCTTCCTTAAAGACTTGATAGATGTAGCAGAAACAATGGAAATATGCATAAAGTATTAAAAGTAAACAGAGATAAAGGCATGGATAAGTAGGACAGACAAAATGGGCTAGAATATGGAATATGTAGGAATCTAAATAAAACTCAATAGATCAAGCTGGCCACATTTCAATAAAACATTTGTCAATGTTTCTAGCATTGTGCTAAGTGCTGTGGGAATCCCCAAAGCTGTAGCAGGAGAGAATCCACATCTAGGCAGAAAGACAAAATGCACCCTGAACCACCAATGGAAGTGCCGGACTGGGAGACACAGCCTGTAAGGCCAGGAGGGCATTGTTCTGGGGAGTGATATCCCTTTAAATTCCTCTTCCGTTCTGTTTCTGTTCACAGCTCCTTGGCTGGCACTGATGTGCCCCTCTTGAGCACTACTGGGAAGTCATGGTAGGAGGGGGCTCTCGGATGCCACCTGCCACATTTAACAGGGACTTAGGGTGGCTGATGAGCTCCACAGCTCATCCTTAATTAGGAAAGCCGCTAAAAACGCCACCAGAGAGCCCTGCCCAGAGCTGCGAAGCCGCCTGTTTGCTAATGCCGAGTTGCTTGGGTTGATTGATACTTGTTTTGCGATTCCTTCGTCAGCTTTCTCGGGTCCAGCCATCTGTTTTCTACCCAACAAGAGGCACATTGGCTCCAATCCTTGCCTAATTTGCAGTAGAGACGACATAATGGTGGGTTGGGGGCTTTGGCTGGGGCCCTGGCAGTGATTTGCTTTTGGCATAGAATAGCCCCTGCGAGAATGCAGCCATCTTGCGCTTGAAAGGCTTCCTGGGCTCTGAGATTCGGAGCAAACGTCAGCACAGGGTGATCTGGAACCTCTGAGGATCAGGAAGCTCACCTGCCTTCCCCAAGTCTGTTCCCAGTTCTTTCCACTTTGTCTCTCATTCTCCGGGACATTTTAGTGTCTGCCCACTGGAAAAAATGTCACACCTAATTCTTTTGAGTCAAAGCCCTTCCTTCTTTGACAATAATCATATAAAGGACATTTTACTGGAAGGGAAAACAAGAAAGTAAAGTATAACTCCTGCCTTCAGAGAGCTTATTGTCTTGAACACACACACACACACACACACACACACACACTTATGTAAAAGATCTGGGGAAAGTACAGAAGGGCTTATGGTGAACTCAAGATTTAAATGGTGTCACCAATAGTAGTTGCAAGTAATGAAGAGATCAATAGAGTTTTGCATGGTGAGAGAAGTCTTTAGAGGGGAGGCAACTCATGATTTGAGTCTTAAAGGCTGGAAATATCTGGATAAATGAAGCAATAGGGAATGGGTGGAGAAGAAGTCTATTGAATACATATGTGCACATGTATGCTATGCATAACAGCTGAACTTTGCTTTTGAATAACAGCCTGGGTGAAAAAAGGAAGTCAGGCTGGGAAAATGCTAAGTTGCTAAACTGTGTCTGCTCAATTATCTCCCCAGTGTCAGTCTGAGAATGATGATGGAATTGGCAGAGGAGGAGGACTGGGAGCCCCAGAGGGAAAGTCCAGAAAGAGTCTGTCCCTGCTGAGCAGAGTCAGCTGAGTGAGGCAGAGCTGGACAAGGTGAGTGGAGCCTGGAACCATGGAGGGTAGGGGGCAGAGGATGCTCAGGGGCTGCTGTCATCAGCATGCCAAGCTCTGGCTCCACTCCATGGGATCTGTGTCCTGAGTGGGAAGAGAGAGGAGTCCAACTCATCAGACATCTGGGATGTTGAGCACCAGCACAGTTCCAGTCATTGGTGGGGAACATAGGAAGCAGAAAACAACTCTGAGGGCTCACAAGAATGGAGGGCACCAAGATGGAGCAAGCTGGGGATCTGGACATACCACTGCTTGTGGTGGGGAGTGAAATGCTGACCAGGGGAAAAGAGGCAGAAGCCCAGCCACGTGCAATGGAAGGGCAGGGAATGAGGTGCACCGGGGAACCTGTGGGTTTGAGGAAGCAAAGTTTCTTCCCTGGGACATGGCATGTGGGATCATGGGAGATAAGACAGATTCCTGGACATCAGGGGGTGCTGAGGCCCCAGGTCTCCAGTCTCTGCTCAGTACGTGCTTCCTGTTCCTGGCAGGGTTGGGCAGAGTGAAGGCTGTGGGCAGAGGGCATCCGCTGGTCCTGCTGGGCTACAAGGAGCTGGGACAGGCAGAGGCAAGGAAAAGGGAGGCATCTGAACAACATATTTCTTAAAGATTTTCCAGAAAGGGAAAAACAAAAACAAAACTCACTCCAAGGCCAAGGAAAACGCCCAGTCAGGGAGTGTGAGAGCTTGTGACTCTCTGCTGGAGTGAAACACAAGCAGTACTGGCAGGAACCATCACTTGGAATTTAACAGCTTAAAAAAGCTGACGGTAGTAAAAAAAAAATGTTAAGTGAGGCTCCAAGTTCAATATTTACACGTTAAGAAAGAAAACAGCACTTCTGTGTTTTTACTTAATTATCTTTGCTGAAGATTTAGAATTTCATTTAGGGTTGGAAAAGTGTATTAACTACTTTTTAAAAAACTTAGTGGTATTAATAGTTAATTAGAAGTTAATAAATTAACTACTAATTAGTTTTAAAATTAAAAGAAATAATCTATACATCTGTATACACATACACACACATAGATACACACATATAGATAGATAGATATTGTATATATATATCACTTGTATTATATTTAAATATGTGACTTGAGTATTTCCAAGTGCTCTAGTCTTGGGTCACCCTTCCATTTATTATATAAATAAACTGATATGAGGGTCCCTCCCTTGCACTGTTGAATTTTTTGCATGAAACCCAGCATTTCCGATTCGGGTGAGTATATGTGTTGGGGAGATGGAGATTAAGCTCCCTGGTCAACTTTCACCTCAGGATTCTATTTCTGCTGCGGTCTCAGTTCATACTTGGGTCCTGCTCCATGTGGCTGCTCTGTCCACTTTTTAATTCACCCAATGGGTGGCAGCCAACCTTCCACCATTGTGGGTGAGGCTTTTACTAGAGACTTAGAGTTGGCAGAGACTGTGTGTGCAGACCAGCCCCAAATAGGGAACAATCCTGTCTTAGTCCTTTCAGGCTGCTATAACAAAATACACCACGATTTATCTATCACCTGTGCCCTCCAGTGGGGTGGTGCAAGCCACAGCTGGGCTAGTTTGAGTGCTGTGGCCAAGGAGTGCTGCCCCAGAACATGAGGAGTGGAGACTTCAAAGTGTCCTGCCCCCAAAGCCCTGGCAATCTGAGCCTGAGACCAAACAGTGGGGCAGCCCCAAAAATGTATGAAATGCCTTCAGGATCATTCTTCCATTGTCTTGATACATAGCATCTGGCTTTTTTCTATCCATACTAATCTCCTTATCAAACATTCACTTGACCACATCCTTGTTGTTCTCTCCTGAACACATTTTCTCAAGTTTTACAGGCTGAGAATTTTCCAAATCTTTAAGTTCTTCTTTCCTTTGTATTATACATTCCATCTACAATTCATTTCTCTTGACTTGCATTTTATTATAAGCAGTCAAGAGAAGCCATGCCTCACCTTCAGCACTTTGCTTAGGTATTTCTTCCCCCAAATATCCTCATTCATTGCTGATAAGTTTCTCCTGCCAAAAAACACTAGGACATCAACACAGTTCAGCCAAATTCTTTGCCACTTTATTACAAAGATTACCTTTCTTCCAGTTTACAATAGTGTGTTTCTCCATTTCCATCAGGGACCTCCTAAGGATGGGCTTTACCGTCCATAATTCTGCCTTCTGTTCATGACCCTTTAGTTCATCTCTAAGAAGATTGAAGCTTTTGCTGCAGGTTTCCTTTTCTCTGTCTCACTAGAATTGCCCTTAATGCTCTGTTCATGCCAATGTAGGCTTTTTCTAGCATGCACCTCCACATTCTTCCAGCCTTTCCCCATTACCCAATTCCAAGGCTGCTTTCTGCACTATAAGAGCTTGTTTCTGCCTTGCTGTCCTTGGTTAGGTGTTATATTCACACCTGAAGATGTTCAAGGGCAAACAATGGCTCCTTTCCTTATGTTTCTTTTTCAAAAGGAGGGAAGTTTTCCCAGAAACCCTCAGTAAACATCCCCTCATTTCTTACTGACTATAATTAATATGTCCATGGCTCAACCATTGGCAAGAAGAATAGGACCACCATGATTGGCTTTGACCAATCAAAACAAACTCCTTGCATCTGAGAAGGTCACAGGATTGTCCTCCCCTGAAGAGCATGGCTGAATGAAGGAGAGGAGGAAACCTGAGCAGTCTGACCTCTGTTAGGAAGGAGAGGGGAAGACATTTGATATGGCTGGAAAAGTAAGTGGGAATTTAGTGCACAATGAAGAAACAGATTCCTTAATTCCAGAAGGCGGAGTCCACAAGCCCTATAACCTCTGAGGTTTGGAGGTACAGGCCCAGAGTGAGGAGATAGGAAATGGTGGGAGATGTACTTCTAGGGACCCATTGCACTTCTGAGATCTGCAGGATCTGAGGGACAAACAGCTGGTGAGTAGGAGAACTCAAGCTCACCCAAGTGAGCATAAAGGAAATCAGATATGCTTTTGAGGGTTTGTATCACAGCAACAGCAAAAGGCAAGGAAAATGCATTTCCCTGCATATAAAAACAGAATTCCAACAGGAAGGATGTTATCTGTTCCATCACCACCAGGGTTTAGTAGTGCCCTCTTCACTATCTTAAACTGGTTCAAGCAAATGTGAAATTAGGACAGATTTATTGTGCAATTATGACAATTCTTTGTGTGGTATGTGATTCACTTGAACTTCTTGACAAAGAAACTCCTTTCCCCTCTCCTCCCATTTTACAGGTAAGATGACTGAGTCTTAGGAAGAAGCAGGTGACTTAGATGAGATCACACAGCTCATCAGTGGTGGAACAAGAACTAGTTTCAGGACTCCCAGCAAACATCATTACTGCTTCTGTTCATAATATGACCATCATCCAATAGCCCAGGAAAGCACCAGAAGTGAGTTTATTCATGAAGAAGAAGATTAAATGAGAACAAAGCCCAGGAAGGGCAAGAAAAAGGGTAGATGATCAATCCCTCCTTTCTCAACTCTCTGTCCCCTACTTACTTCTGCACCACCTGCCCTTGTCCCTGTTGCTGTGGGTCTTGAGCCCACATCCATCAGAGAAGAAAGACCCAAAATGCATCCAGGGGGTAGGGGTCAAATGACAAGCTATTTCTATTTTTCTGTCCCCTCCTAAACAAACTTTAAAATTTCATTTCATGCTTCCTTTTCTCCTAAGAATAATGTAAACATACAGCCCTGGCGAGTGTCTCCCCTTAACAACCCCCCCCTCATGCCATCCCCACCCCCGCCAGCCTCCTCTCTCTTTATCCCTTCACACCAAACACTTTCAAAGTTAATTTCAAAAAGCTGGGAACACTTGATAGTTTTAATTAATCCTATGCCTGGGGAAATATGATTTTGTGCATCCGAAGCTTCTCAGCTTCTCTGGGTAGATAGCTTGTTCTGGATAATGCTAGCATTTCCAATTTAGCTGTGATTATGCCACCAACGCATTTGTTTGTTTGTTTATTACCTAAAAGAGAAGCTAATGTTGACGTGTGTGTCCTCAGGAAGGGATTTCTAGTTTTTCTAATAATGTGCCCTAGTTAAGCAGTGCTTCAGGCCTTCTGTGGTGCTCTCATTGTAGCATCTTTGGGATGACCCTCTGAGACAGGGAGGGAAGATGCTATCCCCCATGTAGAGAGGAAGAAACAGATCTAAAGAGGTTTGGAGATTTGGGCACAGTCATACATTTAGGGAAACTGGGATGCACACCAACGCTGACTAATTTGTGGACCAGGATTCTTTACACAATTCATTTTTCTTCTTGTGAGAATTCCAGTGAGATACTGTTGGAACCATTGCCAGGAGGGCCGGTTGGCAACGTGGCTCAAGGTCACCTTCAAGCTGAAGGGTCTTTTGCTATTTGGGAAATAGCCACTCCCGCCAAGCTGGAGTGACTTTGAGGTTCAAGCTGATGAGGTACAAGACCTGTGTCACAATTCCCCATGACCTTACCTGGTCATCTCCGGTCCAACCAGCTCCACTGCACAGCCAGAGGGCACATATCATTTTACTAAAATGCAAGAGATTCTTGGAGTGTAGTAAACACCAGTAGCCAAGTCATAGGAGAACAGTTCCATGTTCTTGGCAAGAGCCCCAACTTGCACTACATTTTTATAATAGTTCTATTCAATTTCTGTATGAGGCGGCTCCCATTCGGCTTAAAGTAGTGGAAAATCCAACCCAAACTGGCTACACTGTAACTAAAATGTCCAGTTCTAAGTCTGACATCAGATGTAGTTTGATGTCGGAGCTCAAACAATGTCACATGATTGAAATTCCCTTCATCTCGGGCTCTCTTGGTACTGCCTCCATTCTCAGGCAAGCTTTCCTCTTGTGTTTCAAAGTTGACTGAAATGGCTCCAGGTGTTATCTCCTTTCTACTTCAAATGTTTGGGAGAGAAGGGAAAAGCTTCTCCTGGTATCTCCATAGGAGCCCTAGAGTTCCTCTGATTGGCTTGGTGAAGTCATGTGCCCACCAATCCACAATGAGTTGATTGGCTTTGTGAAGTCATGTGTCCACCAAGCCATGATGAGCTGATTGGTGGGGCCAAGGTCATGTGCTTCACGTCTGGCATAGGGATGGAGTCAGCCTCACCGGATAGCTGGTGGAGTTAGGAATGGAAAGAGAGTCCCCCAGGAAAAATCAATGGAGGAGGAATAGATGCTGGATAGAGAGTCCCCTATTCCCCAAAGTAAAGTTTATCCCCTTTCCTTTTTTCATCTTTACTTTAAGCCAGAGTGACTAGAATGATTATCTCCCTTAATAACCAAGGAAGCAAAATCTTCTCTGATTGAGTCCTCAGCCCACGGCTGGGTTTTAGATACCGGATGTTAGTGTCCTTCTTGGATTCTTTTTACAGGATCTTCCTAAGCTAAACTTCTACTTTCCATACCTCTGGGATTAGCAATTCTAAATTCTTCAGTCAAAATAATGCTCCTCTCACTTCATTTGAACCCAAGATTCTCTAAAAAACCTTGTTTATTTACAATTTAGACTCTCACTTCCCACTCTTCACTGTACTTCAAGTATTACTGGCTGGAACTTCATCTCTTCCATCATGCTCTAACTTGCTCCTACTTTCTTGGGAAGACTCCCTTATCAGGTGAACATTTTTTGTTGTTGTTGTTATTTCCTTTTTTTTTTTCTCAGAATCAATTTTTCCTTTCTCTCTCCACTGCCCCACATCTATATGCTCTTTTGGAAATAGAGACACGTCCTGGGGAAATTAGAATAGATCCATTCCAGCTTCTGTATGTGCCACACTCTAAGGAAATGGAAAATATAATATATACAGCATGTCACCCACCGAGCCAATATGAAGAGCCGTACATGCAATTATGATTGGGGCTGTGCCAACTACTTCAAATAAAATGTGTCGCAATCTTCTCATCACATTTTATGAAATCAGAAAATCACAAGCATGTTTAAGACTTCCTGGGAGATGCTCCTGCTTTCCTTGCCTGTAGATTTTGTTTGTCTGTTTGTTTGTTTGTTTGTTTGTTTGTTTTGCCGGTGGCTGGATGCTAAGAGGCATCCTCTAATGAAGACAGCCTTCTGAACGCTCATCCCGGTAGGCTCTTAATAAGCAGGCAGATAAGGGTCCTCTCAGTTGCTTACCCAAACACTCAATTCAAACGTCTAAGATGTATTCACCAAAAGAGTTTTTTCTCATTATTTTGATTATTTTCTTCTCAATTCAAGAGATCTTCTGGTAGTAAAGAGGGCATAGGTGTGCACAGGTTTGGAGAACATTTTTTATAAAGCATCTTGATATTATTGAGGGAAAGATGAAAGGCAGAGGGCAAAGTCCAAGAGTGGAGACAAGACAGCGGTGGACCTGCAGATGTGACTGAGACAGGTCTTCCAGGAGAGCCCAGGAGCTCTGAGGCCAGAGGCTCCCTGAATGCATATTGACTGGACTATAATTGCAAGTGCAGCTCTTTATATTGTCTAGGTGGGTGACATTCTGTGTTTATTGTTTTGGATTTACTGTCTTGGACTGCACATTTCTTGATGGTGGGCACAGTATTTTTCTTTATCTTCTCTTTCTCCCAAAGGGCTATATATAACCAAGTTCAGTGGGTATTGATTCATGAATGAATGGCTTGATAAATGCATGAAGGAGCAAATGAATGAATGAATGAATGTGAAGACAGCCACTTGCAAAACCTGGTCAGTGTGATAGTTCACTCACTCCAG
Organism: Cheirogaleus medius; assembly: GCA_008086735.1. Classification (NCBI taxonomy): domain Eukaryota; kingdom Metazoa; phylum Chordata; class Mammalia; order Primates; family Cheirogaleidae; genus Cheirogaleus; species Cheirogaleus medius. Next base: position 10,590,940 of record VBSM01001927.1, read on the forward strand.
TTTGACTCCTGTTTTATCGATTCCTTATAAGTTAGGGACCTAAAGATCCTATGAACCTTGTTAGCTTCATGATACCTAAAAGTCATCAAATGTGACAACTATTGCCAAGGTAAGATATACTTTAAATGATCAAATTATTTATTTTTCCTTAAAAGTCACTTCTTTCACTTAGGGGCCTTTTCATGTGACTCTTCTAGCCTCCCAGAGGGCAGGGAAGTGGGACCAGGTGCTGGGACTCTTCTCTATATAATGACCCAGATTTGGAGGCAAAGATGGCATGGCTGTGCCATCAGCCAAGTGCTGCTTCTGCTTGTGCTGTTTGGGAATGCTCTTGTACCTATGCATGAGATGCCTGGTGGAAATGGAGGGTCCCAGTGGTCCTCGCTGAGTTAATGAGAAACTTAGGGAAGGACACTGAGTTGTATTCAGCAGGGCCAACACGAGAATCTGGCCCAGGGATCTTGTTTCTGGGGTGCAGAGCTATCCCCCAGACCTCAGTGCTTTTCCCTCTATCACGCATACAGAGCCTTCTTTAGGGTCCTCTGCTGGGTCTTGGGCCTCCCCTTTCTAGGAAAGCAAGAGGCAAAATGCAACATCCTCCACAGCTCTTGGTCATTCAAGTCAAGCAATGGATGTCTCTTGAGTGAAGGTCTCACCCTTGCTCTTCCCTCCTCTTCTTCCTGTAGGCAATTTATTGTGATAAACACACAGAAGCTGAGTAGTAGGAAATGAGGCCCTCAGGCAGTAGAATAGGAGGATGCCAACCGATAAATAAATAATTACTGAACTAAACCAGAGACTCAGGAAAACCATAAGGAGGCCTGCGGCAAAGGAAAGCTTCAGACTATCCCTGATGACATGATGGGAGAGGGAAGGGCCAAGTACAGGGTGCAGGAGGGACCACTGGACATTGTTCTGGAGTCTTGAAACCCTAGACTGGAATCCTGGCTTCATTTCTTATTAGCTGTGGACTTTAGACAGCTCAATCAACTTTCATTGAGCATGTATTTCTTTATCTTTAACATAGGAATGGTGCCTACCTTACAGAGCTGTTGTGAGAATAACCCAAGACAACCTATTATTCATTGGTTCATTCATTCAGTTAAAGAATTTTATCAGGGCTGGAGAAGAGCCTATCAGAGTTCCTTATATTAGGTTCTCAAAATGGTATATTATTCTTTTGCTTGAGACCTTGGCTTCCTCCCAGGAGCCTTAAAGGGTGTTGGTCTCCAACGACTACTCCACTCTAACATTTAATAATAGGCACCACCCTCCCAGCACAGCAAGAATCTGGCCACGGGTGACAGGTTTTCCAGCTGAGTGCACTGCCATGTCCCTGCTTTAGGCACAGACTTGTCCCCAGAAAGCCAGCCTCCCCACTCCTGTGACCGAGCTCTACCATCCAGCTGGCTTTCGGGAACACTGTGCCTATGCAGCAGTTTGGAGCCAGTTAGCATCAGCTGGCATTTGCACACGACATTTAAAGGTCACCTCTGATCCTCCTGCCGGGGAAACAGGGAGGGAAGGTGCAACAGAGAATGTGGACTTGGGTTGAATCTAATGAGCTTGGGCAAGAAGCTAGGAGGCTGCAACAGAGAAGCAGCTCAGTGGGAAGGGCTTTCCTTAGCATGAGTCACGGGGGAAGCTCAAGAGGTGAGTGATGCCTGGGAGGAGAAGGAGCATCTATTCAGGTCTGAGAAGAACAGGGGTCTTGAACTGGTGCGGATCATCCCTCTCGGGGTGAGCATATTCAGGTGTTGGGGTTTGTCCTCTGAGAAGTGTGGTTGGGGAGGAAAAGGCTGGTGGAAAATGCATGAAGAAAGAACTTCTGGGTCCTTCCTTAGAGATCCTGTGTCCTGCCAGAGGGACAAGTCCACCATATGGCTAGAGAGGTTCATTGAGTCTATTTTCTGAACCAACAATTAGGACACATCATACCATCTGACCAGCTAATACTCGATCGTGTCGTGGAGGGATAATGGACCTCTTATTTGAAGTTGAGGCCTTGGAAAATAGGAGACACTTGGAGCTGTTCTCAAAGGATATGATATTAATGATGCAAGCTGATCATGCATGGAGAGGACTCTTGGTGACGAGCGTGGTGGCGAATGAATGCCCACTACCCAGTCATGCCAGCTCTGATCTGCTCGTTAGCTTCTCCTTTCTTCCTGAAGTCCAGGCTCTTTGCACCCCTGCCACTCTCCTTCCCTCCCACCCCGATGATGACCCTGGGAGCTGCTCCCTCCCCAACCCTGGTGCATGCACCTGGGCATGACTAGCCCTGGGCATCTCCATCTCGGGAAGGGAAGCAGGTCCAGCCATGGATGCCAGTCGCAACTGGGCTTGGGTGTGGGGCACAGGAGAGAGGGGAATTACCCCACACCTCTCTCATAGGACATGATGTGGTTCTTTGTTCTGGGGAGGGCGCCTCTTGTGGTCACTGGGGAGAGGGTCCTGGGAATTGGCTTCCTTTTCATCTTTCATATGAAGCCTGTGTATTATCAACCCCTGGTCCGCCATATAAACAAATGCTGAATATGAAATAAAACCCTACTATTGCTTTCCAGCCTCTCCTCCCTCCCAGTCTCTCAGTGCTTCCTTGCACATCTGAGGTGTGCCCGGGACGCTCAGAAATGGGTCACCGGCTGAGAGGGGATGACCCATGGAACCCCCATTCTCTTAAGCTTGTCTCCTGGCTACCCGATTTCCGCCTTTGAGGACCCTCCTGCCGTGTCTTCAGGAATCCCCTGATAACTCGCAGGCTCCCCGGGGAGGGTCCAAACTGCATTAAGCTAAAAGCACATTAAGCTGCTGTCAGTTGAGCCGGGACATTTTGGTGGGGATTAATTTATCAGGCCTCTTTCAGATGTGACACCTAGCGGAGAGGGATTTGGATTTAGGAGAGAAGGAGTCTCGTGGCAGGGAACAGAGGGAGGGACAGACAGGGGGAACCCTCGGAGGGGAAGCTGGCTGCCGCTGGGGACAGCTGGCCCATGTGGGGCTAAGGTGGCGCTGACAGCGAGGATGGCAGTGCTGGGTTAGACCAGCCAGGAGGGACGGTGGGTGCAGTGCGCACCTGCTGAGGACAGAGGTGGAGAAAGCCACTGAAGGCTCCAGGGCCTGGCCTGGCGCACAGCCGTGCCAGAGCAGGCCTCTAGCTAGGGCAGTGTGGACGCCTCCTTCCTGGTGTCTTGGGACCCATGAACCAGGCAGCCTCCGGAGGCCCAGGAAGCACATGAGCAGCAGTTGACTGCTGGCGGGGAGTCCCCAGAGGCAGCAGCCGGCCTTTTCCTCAATCCTTTGTTCTGGTTTTTTCCTCTGATCTGTGACACGCTTTGTGCACCCTTATTTCTATGGGCTGATCTCTGCAGGGACTGAGCGTGGCTTCTCTCTCCCCTCCCAATGCATCACCCAATCCCCTCCTGGTCCTTCGGGGCAAGAGATTTTTCCAAAACAGAAAAAAAGAGGCTGGAGCTTTAGCTGTCTTCAGCCCTGGCCCCTCCTTGGGGGCATTAGCGACACCAATCTGAGGCAGCGGCCTTGGCGGTCTTACACAGAGATCATCGGAGGGGCTGAATTTAAAGGAGAGCCCTATGTTTTAAAAAATCATAGGAGGAGAAGGTCAGAGAATGAGGTTGAGGAAAAGGGTGGTGTTTCCTGACGACCTCCTGCGGGCCAAGCACGGCGGCAGGTACTGCAGGCACATCTCATTCCCTCCCACCCCGTGCATGAGGTGACGCGGCTGTGGCCACTTCAGCTCTGCAGACCACACTCAGAGAGCTTTAGTGACTGGCCCAGCAGGGACATGGGGGGCTCTGGCTTCCAAGCCAGGGCTGTCTGACTCCAGAGGAAAGCAATACATGGGAAAAGAACAACCTGGAAAGAAAAAGAGAGGAAAAGGCTGCTTCTTGCAGACTTAGTCCCTCTGTTGCACTCTGGGTGTTTACAGGGACAGTGCAGATGGGATGGGGTGGAGATGATGGGATGCATTCCAGGAGAGCGGATGGTTACTCCAGGGTAGGAGCAGGTGCGGGCAGCTTGCAGTCATGAATCTCGGCTTTTGCTGGAGACTCGGGGCTCTTGCACTGATATTGACCAGAAATCAAGTCATGTGGACAAAACTGTGTCTTCACGTGGGAAGACAGAAAGGCCACCTGCAGGGTTGAGAAGGCAGCTGGAGGGATAACGAGGCCCAGGGTCCCTGGAGAGGTCTGCAGTGGGGTCTGCATGAGCCCACTGGGTGACGAGGGCAGCTTCTTCACTCTTGGGCCCCTCCCAGCTCTGTCTCCTGCTTTTACCAAACTTCCTCTTAAAAGGGGAAGGTAAAACCCCTGCCAAGATAGTCTGCCTAGAGAGACCTTTCTCATCTATTAGGCAAAGAAGCGAGACGCCCCTTTCCCTGGCTCTAGTCCCACAGAGTGGACGTACCAGAGTCTGGGAACAGAAACCTATCCCAGCATCCCTAACTGTCACCTACATCCAATATTGTAGCTCTCCACACGCCCCTCTCTCTTCTCCCTGTTTATTTCTAGAAAGTGAAAAACATCAAATGAAAACAACTCGATGGGTCAAAGTTAGTAATTACTTGTTGAACTCAATTGTAGGAATCGAGCACTTATATTTGAGGCACTAACATGCAAGTCAATACAATGATAAAGCAGATGGTGCTTGGTGCTCTGGATTGGTTGGTTTGCATTTGAAAGGCATGCTCCTGGGTGAGTTATTTACCAATATTACCTCCAGGAACTGGCTAACCCTGGACTGGCAGTCCCTCCAGGGGCCAAGAGGTTCTAGATGTCAAGTGTTAAAATACAGTAAATAAAAGATGCGGTTAATATACACCCACTACAGGGCTCCAGGCTCTAGCTGGGCTGGTTTCTTTGCTCTGACTCCTGTACCCCTGGGAGAATCACGCCCCAGTTCTAGCTCCCACCATCCCCTCTCCTGCCACACTCATCCTGCTCTGTTATCCTCATCAGACGCCAGAGTCCTGGGCAAAAGCCCTGCAAGCCTAAAACCATGATTCCATCACCCCCCTCATCTCAAAGCCTGCCCCACTCAAGGCATCTAACACTCTCCAGCGTGAGCTCCGGTCCTAAGACACCTTCATATTAAAAAGGAATTTCCTGTGGGCTGATACCTCAATAGAGACATAGGGGTGAAGGAGAAAGAGCTATGCAAGGGAAACATGTCAACTGAGTCATCAGAGCAAGGATCACCTTACCTCCACGGAGCTGGTTATTAATACTCGGAATTCTTATCCATTCATTAGTGTGGCAAGCACTGTCTAGTGACAGGTTAATTACACAGTCCTGGCTAATTAGAAAGTAAATATATGTTAAGAGGACACCACTGTCGAGATAAAAACTGTCTATTAGAAAGCCCTCTTGCATGGCAAATTCCACCTTCATCTTTTCAACCCGAAGGGATTTTTTTTTTCTTTCCTTGTTGCTTTGAGAAAAATCTCCTCTGCTCTTCCCTGCAGCTATGATGTATTTAGTTCTGGCTCTCACCCACCTCCTCTGCCTTCCCCCTTGGTAATGCACCTTGAGGGTCCAATTTGGAGCCCCACTTCTATTCCAGGTAAATGTCTCTCATGTCAAACCCCCGACATGTGAGATTTATAGCTCTGTATAGTCCAGAAAGTTTTGGGAAAATTTCTGTTGTCTCTGGGCCTGGGTGAGGTACCGGACAGTGGGACAGGGAAGAAGAAAACCCCTTTGAGCAAAAAAGTCCACTTCTTCTGTTGCTGCATGGTTGTGTGAACACGGGGGAGCCTTCCAGACTGTTCCAATGGAAAATGCGAATGCTGCTGAACTAGAGTGACCCCTGCCCCCTAGCAGGGGGCAGAGATCCATTTATTCATTAATCCCACCCTCAGTGCAATACAGAGTTGATCTCTGTAGGATTTTCTCATGCTTTCTCTCTGGGAGACAGCGACCTCCCATCCACTGGGACCTGGGACACTGCTGACCTTATAAGGACACACCCCACAGGCCTGGCTGGGCCCTCCTGTAATCCTGACCGAGGATTTGAACAACCACAACCATGTAAATTAGGTTTATTCTCTGTGCAGTGTAATGAACGAGCACCCCCAGAGAGAGGAAGCTGGGGGCTGCTGTCGTCACAGGCGTCCCCTAGCGGGAGGATGCTCTAGGGAGTGATCATTTCTATGTGTTTTTAAGTGACTTGGTTTGAATCATTTTAGATTCAGGCTCTATACTTTGTCTAAAATACTATTCATCCCTGCGTTGCTATAGTGTAGGGGATGTTTGATACATTCAGCTAAGCTCTGAAATCTCCTCCATGAGCCATGAATTGGAAATGTGAATGCTTAGCTCAAAACCCAAGTTTGGCCATTTCTGCATCTATACCTCCCTCCCCATCCTAGCATGCCTAGAGGATTTAAAAGAAGCCAGCAGAGTGGCCATCTCTCTCTCTCTTTTCTTCCTTGAGTTCATTCATGCATTCCACCAGTGCTTGCTAAGTGCCAGCCACAGCCAGGTAAGTGCTGGGCTCGGTGTTGAGTACTCAGCTCTGAACTGACCCATCACTGCTCTTAAGGAGCTCAAAGAGGGTGGAGAAATGGGTAAAGAGGCAGGTGGCAGGGTAGGAGGCATTGCTGATGTCTGAAAGTCATGAGTGTTGAAGGAGCAGAGATGAAAGAACATTGAATATTGCCTTATCTGCAAAAGCTTAAATGAGGAGATGAAATTTGCCCTGGGTAGGCAATAACTGACCTGCTTAACATCACAACAGCCAGGAGAACCAGGCCTGCAAGCCAGGCCTTCTGATTTGTTGGTTAAGGCACAGGGTACCTGGTGCACTGTTGGACGTCAGCAGCTGCTACAGAACTGTCAGTTACATCCAGGTCTGAATTCTGGGATGTAGATGTGTCTGCCAGTGTGGCTAGGATGGGGCCAGAGCTCCACTAGGGGTCAGAGGTTAGGTAGCAGGGAGAGGCTGAGGGGCTGGGGGCGGAGGGAGGAAAAGTGTAGGGTGCAAGCATTGGGCAAGCAGGGTTAGGGAGTGCGTGATGATCCCGGTCAGCCTGCAGGGCAGCAGGTGGAGGAACTGGACAGATGGAGTTTGACCTCAAGGCTGGTCTCTGAGGTTTGGTCAACCCAGGGCATCTCATGGTCAGGAAAAACCTGTATTCTCTTCCAGAGGTTTACCTGTTTCCCAAAACACCTGGACAGAATGGGGGCGGGGCAGGTGGATCTGACATGGCATGGCTAGCCCCTGGTGCACATGGGGTCTCTGCTGGGGGACTCCACTGCCCACTCACGCCAGGCTTCTCCTTTCTTTGGCTTCTCCTGCCAGCAGAACCCAGGGGGAACTCAGGAGGCCCCTTGTCCACTGCGGCACCTCCCTCTATTTGGGACTGTCCTCCGAGCTCCTACCTCGGTGTTGTCAGGGGCTTCTCCAAATGTGAACTGATGCTCTCTTGAGCAGCCTGGCTTCCTGGTGACATTCCTGACATGGCATTAACGGAGAAACAGCAAAAGGCATCCCTTGGGCCGTGGAACATTGATTTCTTGTTTAGGCCCCTTAGCTAAGCATCAACAACAGCTGTGGCAGGTTTGATTAGGTTGCTCCACAAGGGGGATCAGACTAGGGAGGAGGGAGTGATCAGGACAAAGGGTAGAGTGGTCTGAATTCCTTAAATCAAGGTTTTGAAATGGAAGTGAGACGCGAGCATAAAGAGAGGACAGTGTTGCAAGGATTGGGTGGGAAGGTGTTTCTTTTCTCTTTTTCCCATTGGAGAAGAACAGTGCATTAGGTCTCCTTCCAAAGTCCAATACCTGTCCAAGCTTAGGACGCCAGGATCTAGAGTGCCCTATTCCCAAAAGAGGGGTGATAACTTTTTCCCAGGGCAATTATTAAAATGCTTCCCTCTTGAACTGCTCCCCAAACTCTGTTGGTCTCATGCTTTGGCGGGACATCAGGATCATTCTCACCCCCAACCCTCAGAGCTCATCTTTTATAACCAGCCAGCACTGATCTTTCCTGGAACAGACACTTTCCCTTTAAAAAAAGAAAATAGGACGGCCAGGAAATACCCAGCGGAGACTTCCACCCAATTAAAACTTTTCCTCTTGTTGGGTAGAGCTCAACTTGCTCTCCATCAAAAAAAAAACCTCAATTACCACGGAATGCATTCCTTGCTTTGGCACCATAAATAAAGCATTTTCACAAAAGAATAATATTTATATTATCACCAGGAATAGAAAAAGAAATACATCCAATGAAAGATGCCGGCAGTAATCAGAAATGCCATTTCTATTGTAGTTCTTAGACCTCTTAATGTAGCAACATGCCAGCCCCAGCCCCCTGGCTCGGCTCTATTTAAATATACACATCCCTCTGTGTGTATATATCTCACTCTCTGAATATATAGAGATAGATAGATATATATTATCTCTTTAAAATATTAAAATAAATTACATCTTTGCACAGAATACAGACATTAATTCTGTTTCCAGGAGATTTGTCAAATCAGTGGCCTGTGTTTGCATAACAAGCTCTTTGGTTCCGCTGTGTGGAATATAAATTACCGTGTTGTCAGCTCCAGATGAAAATCACCAGATTTTCGGCAGTGTCACTCCCATTGATTAAGACGGGCTTTATGTTACGTGTCCAGGTAACGTCTGTAGGTAGCTGGTTCCTCCAGGATGTAGCTGTAAGTGCCAGGAAACAGAAATCCTGGAAAGATAGGAGACAAGAAGTCATAACTATTGTGGTTCGAAAGCTGCCCTCTCTTCCTTTTTTTGGAGAACAGCATTGCTTTCTTTTGCTTCTTTCACTGAATTACACACACCCACTCCCCTCCCCCCCTCCACTGCTTCTGTTCTGGGTTTTCAATTATTTGGTGGAACAGTGGTCAACTTCCTGCTAGACTGGGGACAAAACATCTTAATGCATTTGGATCACCTGAGGTTTAAGGCATAGACTTAAACAGCCTCACTAACTCCAAATTCCCAGGGAACAGGATTTGTTCTGTTGCTACAAATTGTAAAGAAGGTTTCTAATGATAGCTAATATTTTTTCAGTGCCTAGCACGTGCCAGACACTATTCTAGGAGCTTTATATGTATTTTGCTATTCACTCTAACAACTCCGTGTTAGGGACTATTATTATTAAATGTTTCCCCTTTAGAGATCTGGAAACTAAGAGGTGGGAAGCTTAGGAAACTTGCTCAGGGAGCACAGACAGGAAGCTGCTGATCTGGAACTTGAACTCAGGTCTGTCTGAATCAAGATTCCAGGCTTTTAACAGGCTCACAACACTACGCTTGTGTTTTGATACCTTCTGCATCTTCAAGGGTGGCATGAGTCTTCCCACCCAGGGCTCCAAGGTTGACTGATTCAAACAGCAGTCGATGCCTGGCTGTTCTTGTGGGATTAAATGGGATATTGGAGGAGAATTCTCAAACATATTCACCTGTTTAATGGGAATTTTTTTTAAAAAAAATCTAGAATGATTTAGTCACTTCCTGCTTCTCTCTTTCCTCTGCTTCCATTCCTCAAAAGTTTCCACTGTCATCGCTTCAGTGTTCCTGAAATTTGAAGCTGAAAGGGCCTCTGGTTAACTGGTCTGTGAGCTCATTTTATACATGAGGACATCGAGGTCCAGGCAAGGGAAGTGACATGCACAGGGTGACTGGGTTTGGAACAGGGCTAAGGTTGAAACCCTTCCCAGTTTTCTGATTCCCTGTTTGCACTCCAGAAAGACTTCATCTAGGATGGCTTAGAATGGCATAGAACTAGGCCAAGAGAAGCTTCTGGAGCCATGCTGAGGGATGCAGTGGGCTCCAGGCTGGAGAAGGACATGGCCAGCCCAGACCTCACTGGCTGCCACAGCTTTGCAAATGATGCCATGCGTGAACACAACAGGCATTTGGTTTTGCTCACCCTGGTTTCCAGCGTGTCAGCTGCATATGCGATTATAAGGTGCTTTGTTGCAATTGTGGTACTTCCTCATGATCATTTACAGTTGTAAAATATAGCTAGAGCTGTTTTCACAACGCTGTAAAATTTGTCTCTGCTGTTTCCTTTACGGAATGTTCAGTTCAGCAAGATCAAAGGCCAATGGATGGAATACAATTTAACTCAGATTTCAGCCATTCTTTTTCCAGTCTTGGTATTTCTCCATGCAAATTACATTTATATCGGAAACATTCTGTCCATAATTTTCATGACAATACATAAAATTCATCTCTTAGTAGAGCAGACACAGGAAAACTTCCTGGGTTTCTCTTCAATGTTCATGGCATTCTTTGTTCCACGGAGCCCAATTGTCGCCTGAATAACAGCAATAGGAACAGCGACCAAAATATGTTGCTTTTATTTTCCCATTTAGCAGCAGGACTAGATTGAGCTGACACCACATGTGTCCAAATATGTGCAGGGAATCCTCAAACAGATGACTTTTAGGGATTCTGCTACTGACAAAGAACATAGACTTTGGAATTAGTAAGCTGTGGATTGGTAGAGACTCCTGGTTGCTTCTTAATATTCATACTTTCCCTTGTAGAGTAACAGAGCCCAGTTTTCAACTGGACACATTGTTTCCCAGATAAAAGACTACATTTCCCAGAATCCCATGTTACTAAGTAAGGCCATGTATGTTTCAGTTCTAGCCAATGAGCTGTAAAGGGAAGTCTGGAAAGGGGCTTACAAGGAGCCTCTTGGCAGGGTATCTCTTCTTCCCCTTTTCCACTTGGCTCATTGGATCATAAAGGTGATGTCTGGAGTTCTGGCAGTTTTTTAGAACCATGAAGATGAGGACCACATCTTAGGAATAGTGGAAGGAAGCTAGAAGGAGCTTGATCTCTGATGAGTGTAGATCTGTCATGATACCCCCTGACGGCTACCTCTGGATTTCTTATACTTAAGAGAGAAATAAAGCTCTATCATGAGACCTACCATTTCCCAGGGCTTTTTAAATCTAAGCTGAGCCTGATCCTCAGTTTAAACATTGTCTTTTATCAATCTGAGCTTCAATTTCCTTATTGATGAAACTTACAGGTTTCTACTTTTAAGATTTTCCAAGTTGTTCTGAGAGTTGAGCATTTAATAAATACCTACTAGATGCAAAGCATATCCTTGTTCTTGCTAATTTCTCCCCCTTAATATTTTCAGAGTGCCACACGTTTAAATAGCTGATTATGAAAACCACGTCACAAGAATGTTTGGAGCCATCAAGAGATGAACTATATGGATAGGTGGCCCAATTACAGAGTCTCATTGCTCAATTCGGTTTGACACAAGTGAACGAACTTATGAGACTTTCAGTTTCTTTTGCATGTCAAGGTTTTCAGCATCTGTCCATAGTGTAAGCTACAGCTATTTTTCACAGTTGCTCTGTTAACTAAGGAAATATGGACCTTACTGCATGTTTTCTTCAGGAATTACACTTATAAAAAGGCTTAGCTTTGCTCTGCTCAACGTCCCGGTAATATAATTCTTAAAGTCACACAATCGTTTCTTGCAGACCCTTCTCTGAATTTATATTTTCTCTCTTGGTTGGTCTACTTCTGCTTGCCTGGGTAATTCCCTACTTTCAAGTTCTTTCTGACACTCTCCAACTGACTTTCTACAGAATACCTCTTGACTAAAATTGCAGCTCCTCTGGCTGGAATCTTTCTTACCTGCCATTTCTCCCTAGCGTCTCTGTTCTGTCCTACTCAGTTTGTATCTAGCTTATTTCACTTATTGGTCTTTTAAAGTTAGCTATATTATCTGTTTGCATAGTACTCTGATTTATATATAATCTCATTGGACTTGTACAATAAGCTTCTTTGGAAGATGAAGTGGGCATTACTATTTTCATCTTTGGCATGAGGAGACACAGCCTTGGAGAAGTTTGAGCCTTGTATAATAAGACCACACAGGTTGTTCCCTATGGGGCTGGGTACAGAACCTCATCCTCAGCCTTCTACTCCTATGTTCTTTACATCATGCACCAAAATTCCCTCCCCAAATTTGAAAGCCACTCATGTAGGCTGCCTATCAATCAGATCTCACATTTCTATTATGATTGCTGCTGCCTCGTCCAGACAGAGATTCATTCCGATCCACGCATATTTTTTCAGGATGAAGGATTTGTCACATTTCATATTTCAATAACATTTTTATATTTTTCCAAGTGCTTTCTTGTACATTATCTTATTTGATATTCACTGTATGTCTATGAAATAGGTAAGGCAGGCATTTATTTTTCTCCCATTCTGCATATGAGGAAATGAGTGCCTGAGTTATCTAAGTGATGAGCTCAAGATCACGGGGAAAATTAGTGACAGAATTGGGACTGTGTCCTCTGATTGGAGAATTACCTTTCCAAAGGAAGGATATGGAAAGTAGCCCCTTTTGAATACAGCGAATACCAATGCTACAGTGAATACTGGGTCAGACCACGGGACTCAGTGACTCTCACAATCCTTTTTGAAGTCTCTGTGGAAGAAGACAGATCTTCCATCCCCTGATCCCTCCCACCTACCATTTTTAGGCCAATCCATGTGTTACTTTTTGAAACACTTGTACCTTGAGTCCAGCACTCTTCCAAATACTTCAGGGGCATCGCTCAGCAGGGAAGGCAAGATGATTATCAATGCAAAGATGACCCTGTCCGGTGCAGAACAGATGCTACCTAAGGTTAGCGCTGTGGAAGCTCTCAGGAGTGAGGTCACAGTATGACACCACCAGTCCTCAGGGAAGGCTCTGGGCTCTAGCGTCAGTACAGGGTCACAGAATGTCAGCACACCCAGTCATGAGCCTCAGCCCCGCCACTAACTCGCTCGGTGGCCTTAGGTAAATCGCCCGACCTCCTCGGACCTCAGTTTCCGCATCTTTACCACGAGAAGTTTGGATTGTCTTTTAAGTTCCTGCATTAGTTCATTAGGGTTGCTGCAACTAAATACCACAGGTCTGGTGCCTTAGACAACATAAATTTATTTCTGGAGTTCTGGAGGCTGGAAGTCAAAATTCAAGGTGTCAGCAAGGTTAGTTTCTCCCGAGGCCCCTCTCTTTGGCTTGTAGCTGGCTGTCATCTCCTCTTTGTTTTCACGTGGTCTTTCCTCTCTACCTGTGTGTGTCCGAATTTTCTCTTTTTGTAAGGATGAGTCATATTGGATTAGAGCCCACCAGAATAGCCTCATTTTAACTTAATTACCTTATTAAGACCCTATCTCTAAATATAGTCACATTTTGAGGTCCTAGGGATTAGGACTTCAACATATGAATTTTGGGGAGACATAACTGAGCCCATAAAAATGCCTGCATTGAGTTGATCATCAGAATTACTCAGGAGGCTTTGAAAATAAAATTTTCTGAACCTCAAATCTACTGTCAAAGAATGACCGGAGATGGAGCCCTATGTAGCCTCTACTTATTTTAAGAAGTCCCCAGGGGCTGGGCATGCTTGGCCCCTGTCTAGGACCCTCTGGACCAGGGGGTCTCCAAAAGCCATCATCTTTAATGATCTCTGTCCTTAAGAATGAGGCGTCCGGGAGGGGAGGAGGCATTCTTGCATGGGAGTTGTCTTGAAGACTTGTGAGTCACAGGCTGGGAAGAAGGATGTCCACAGGGTGCCCCAAAGGACTTACAACTGAGCTTTGACATACAGACAGACTGAGACAGATGTGGGAGAGAGAACCATCCCTCTCTTCCATTCAGCCCAAGGACCACAGAAGCTTAAATTTGATTTATTTCTGTGTGGAGCAGCTGATACTCCTGAATATTGTTTTGGTGAAAGATTCTGAGCTTAGGACTTGTCATGGTTAATTTTTTGTGTCAATTTGATCAGTCTAAGGGATTCTTTCTGAGTGAGAGAGGAGACATTCAAGTAGAATAGCCAGAGACTTTTATGTAGAGAGCTCGGACCTGCCAATCAAAGCAAAGGCTCGGAGGGAAGTCTGGGTTGAACAAGAGCCTGGGCTTTGAAGGCAAACAGATTTGCTTCCAATCTCATTTCTGCCATCTACCAGTTGTACAGTGCAGGGTGGGTCACTTGGGGTTTCAGAGGCTTGGTTTCTTCTTCCATACATGGGGAGAAATAATGTCAAATGAGCAGAGCAGGTAGGAGAACTCAGTTGATGATGTTTGGCAGCTAGTGGGTCCTGGATAATCAATCTCTAAATTAAAACCAAGCTTCTTCCTTTTTCTCTGGTCTGTATTTCCCAGTTGATCACACACTCACATTTATGGGGGTGGGATGGGGACAGAAAGAGAGAGAGAGAGAGAGAGAGAGAGAGAGAGAGATAAAAGAATAAGGAAGAGAAGTAGCAAAAGAAAGCAGGAATTACCTTCCATTCCAGACCTAGAAGAGCCAGTGCTATTTAAGGGAGAAGAGTGACGCTGACTTGTCAGGAGGTCATACTCATTTTCTAGTCATTAGGTCAAAGGTTTCTCCCTCAGAGTGTATACCTAACTTGGTGTTAAGCGTAAATGCCAGAAATGGCCAAATAGCCCCATTTCTGCTCCACTTTTCACATCACCTTTGGCCCAGCAGTGATAACAGATAATATTTACATTTGATAAATCACTTTTTAAAACAAATGAATGACCTACTTAACACAATTAACTTGCCAAGTTAAGAGCTAGGTTTAATTGTCATCTCCATTTTTGACATCGATTCCAGATAGGAGATCCATAGGTCAGAGGTTAACACAATGCCTGGAAAATATGTGACTCTCCATGAAAATCCAAGGAAATCGGAGAAAGAGAAGGAGGGGAGTGATGCAGGTTGTAAAGTCCAGTGGCAAGCACACAGAATTCATCTTAAAATTGTCCTCTGGTTGTTCCCCATGTTGGCCTTTTCTCTGCAACTGGGTCACAGAATCCTTGAGGGTAGACACCATGCCTGGGACATCTGCATGCCCAGTGGCACTTTTGTGCCACTGACACAGAGCAAATAGGCAATGTGCATGCTTGACGGGCTGAGTGGAAGGGATGTGGCCACGGAAGGAAGTGAGAGCTGCCCTCATCTCAGAGGCTGCGCCCGGGGTCAAGGTGGGTGGTTCTGAGGCAGTGGGCACCCCTGTGTCTGGGAGATGCTGCTATTCTTGCTGATCGTGTAGCTCAGGCATCAAAATCTAGATGTGGAAGTGCAGCAATATAATGGAAGGAGCTTAATGTGCTTCCATCCCCACGGCCCCCTCCATGTCATGTGAGCGCTTCCGAGGAGCCCAAGGGAGCTGGTTACAGTTTAATTTTATTTCCTTTAATTTTATGAGAGAGAACCCCTGGGTTGATCAACATGAAAGAAAATGATAATTTGCAAAGTTTCTCTTCTTCCCCGCGTGCTCTCCCCGGCTGTTTACCCGAGGAGAAAGTGTCTTCCTTGCAAGGTGCATTTTCCACTCAGCACATATTCTGTGATTAATTTTGCTTTATTTATTTATTAACTTCTTTCCTTTAGTGTTTCGTGCTTTGTTTCGAGATTGTTCTCTTCTCTGTCCCTTCAGGGATTTAATCTCACTGTGAGTCATTCATTTTGGGCTTCAGGTTCTTAGGGGTAGAGACTGTATCCATTTGGCTAATAGTGCTGCTGTGGCTGAATGTTTGTGTCCTCCCAAAATTCATATGTTGAAATAATGACCCCCAAGGAGATGGTATTAAGAGGCAGGGCCTTTGGAAGGTGTCCGGGTCATGGGTACGGAGCCCTCATGAATAGGATTAGTGCCCTGGGAGCTTGTTTGTCCCTTCCCATGTTGAGGACACAGCGAGAAGGCGCCATCTGTGAACTGGAGGAGCAAGTTCTCACCAGATACCAAATCTGGTGGTGCCTTGATCTTGGACTTTCCAGCTCCCAGAACTGTAAGCAATACTATTTCATTGTTTAGAAGACGCCCAGCTCAGTGAATTTTGTTAGGGCAGCCCTGATGGACTAAGATAAGCACCTTGCATTTGTATCAGCTTGTCTTGGAGTCATGAGCCCTGCTTTCAATACCTCATATGTCTCAGATGGTCATCTGCACATTTTTCATCTTCACCCAAGGCTGTAGCCTCCTCAACCCCTTGTCCTGATTGACAACCAGGCATCCTGTGGGATGGTGGCCCTGATACCTTGTAGAAGACCTCAGGTGGCCTCCTCACCACCCCTGTAGAAACAGCACTTCCCTTCCCCTCTGTCCTCCCTGTTCACAGCCAAATGAAGAGCAAAGAACATGGCTTTAGAGTCAAACAGCCACAAGACCGACCTCTGGTTCTATCACCAAATCTGCAAAATCACTTTCCTGCCCAATCTCAGTGTTTCAGTTATAAAATGGGAAAGCACTATTTTTTTGGCAGGTTATGGTGGGGGAAAAAATGAGAAAACATAGAAAAATCACCTAGCAATGGGCACAGAGTAAGCCTAAAAATGTTGCTTAGCTGCTCCCAGACTTAGTCATCTCTTCCTTAGACTGTCTTTCTTCTCTTTCAGCTCTCGGCCAGGTGAATCTTCTCTCCTTTTATTCTCTTTTCAATTGTGACTCCAAATATGGGCTAAATGACAGCAGAAGGTGCACACCTAGGACGCAGCACTGAGAATGGGGCGACTCTACAATTCAGGGGAAAACAGTGCCCACCTCTGGGCATTGGAAGTTCTAACTGAAAGATGCCTTTAGGTCTCCACAAAACCTCCTACCACCTTCTCCTTTTCTAATTAAATCCACTTTTCTTCAAGCACCGGCATTTAAGATGAATCAGACACACTGCTCCTCATTCCGTAGTATTATTTTTTTTCCTGTTTTAATTACTAGTATTGCAACAGCATTTTTCCTGCTGTTTTTCTTAGCAAATATGTGTTATTTCAGTTGCATTATGGCTTAAATAGGCTTTTGAGTGGGAGCCAGGGAGCCTAACCATCATTTTCAATATGGTTTCTGTGGGAAAATGTACTACTCACTTCCCAACAACCTTCTGAAACATAACCGTGTGGAACACAGCCTGTTTGTGAGTTGAAGGTGGTCTCTTTAGCTTTTCTTTTCTGAAAGCAATTTCACATTATTTACTATTTTCCTTTGAACATAGCAAATAGTTAGGCTGGCAGGGGAGTACCCTGTGGCCCAGAGAAGTTGAGTCAATAGAGATAGGTCACATGTCAGATCAAGGCCCAGGTCTCCAGTGTCTGAGTTTTTAGGCCACTGCTGTTTCCTCAACCAGGAGACTTTCTAAATTAGCACCCACTAGGGAGGTCTATGCATTGTGCATGCAACTACCTGCCTAGTTCAGCAGATGGCCTGTTGAATGACATCTAAGAATGTCACCAGAATCCCCCACAACCTGCTTCTCTGCTCCATACACATGTCCCCTTTTGTAGGGGAAACATGCCCATTGGCAATGCCATGGAGGGTACAGGGGCTGCGAGGTTGTCCGTGGCAGAGAGAGATGATTCCTACCCCCACACCAGGCCTCATTATTGGCTAAAGCAACTGCCAAGCTTGCTTGCTGGTTCATCAATTCAACAGATATTTGCCAATGGCCTGTCACATCACTGTGGTAGATGCTGAATGACACAACAGTGAGCAAACACAAAGGAGGTCCCTGCTCTCGTGGAGTTTACAGTCTGATGGGGACAACAGTTAAACAAAGCAGCCACGAAAAGGTAGCAGCCACAGGGACAGGGCGTGGCTGGTGGAAGTAGGTTGACGGAGGCGGCACAGGGGACGGTGCAGAGTCCCTTCTTCTGAGACCAGAATTTTCATTTTAAAAATATCCATCAGACAGACCTGTGTGCTCACCACTGTGCCAGACCCTGTGCTCAGTGAGTAAGGCATAATCTTGACCTACAAAGTGATGGCAATGAAGTAACAGGGGCAGGTGTCCTATCAGTCACCTTTTGCTGTGCAACGAACCACCCCAAAACTTTGTAGCTTAAAACAACACACATTTGTTATTTCTCACAATTCTAGGTGCTTCTTCTGGTCTAGGTTGGCTTGGCTGGTCTCTGCTGGCAGCTTGGCGGGGCCTTGGGGGCCGAACGTGGCCTCGCTCCCGCGGCAGGCAGCGGCAGGCTGGCTGGTGCAGGGAGCCTCCGCCAGGTGGCTTGTCTCTGAGTCACATGGTGGTCTCATCGTCCAGGAGGTGGGATTCTTCCCGTGGTTGTCTCAGGGGTCTACGGAACAAAAGACACTGCCAGCCCCAATGCACAAAGGGTTTTTAAGTCTCTGCTTGCGTAACATTTGTGTTCTACACATTTGCCAAACCAAGTCCTATGGCCGAGCCCAAGTCAGGGGAGGAGAGGGCTGCATGGGGACGTGGGTACAGGGAGTTGTGAGCACACTGTGTGGCATGTGCTGTCATCACCACGGGCGTCCAAACTAAAACATTAGGATGAAGGTAAAGAGAGATCGAAGCATAGGACCACGGGGACAAAAGAGGTTAGAAAGTCAACACAGGGGAAATTAGAACAGGCTGCTCAGCAGAGGTGACTATCTGGTGGATGACAAAGGATTTGCCAAAGAAGGAATGGGAGGCAGGGCATCGATGTTCCATGTCAAAGGGAAGGGGTAAGAGACTGGGGAAGCTGTTCTCTTATCCTATCTTTTATAGCCTTTCCCGCCAAGTGACTCCATGCTCTCCTTGTTTGCATATAAATTATGCTTTTGGAAACAACCTTTTAGCCATTCTCTAATTATGATTGTTTTTTTGTTATTTCTAATGAAATGCAGTGAAAAAAAAATCTGTGTAATCAGTTTATTGAATTGTCTGACCTACGGGGCACACAAATGATTTTTTTTTTCAATAACTGCCTTCAAGGATGTTTGATGAAATTCTCTTTCTGGCTCCTTAATAAAATTTTAGGAAGATCCAAAAGCTTTCTGGTCATTTTCAATCATAAAAACCTAATCCATCCCAGAATGCAAGGATAATGCAATATTAAGTAGTCTAATACTATAATTGCCCTGACATAATACTTGACAACGTATCACACATCTTTTTGTTTGAGCAGTGAGTAGAAAGGAAGCTTCATGAGGGCACAGATCAATTTTATGTATTTACTGTTCAATTCCCAAAGCTTAGAAGAATGCCTGGTATACAACAGACACTCAATACCTAGTTGTAGAGTGGAGTCATGAATACAACTCAAAACATTTACAGATAGAAATAAAAATGCTATGAAAAAGCATTTAGTATAAAATGCAAACTTGATGATAAAAGTGTTAATATAGTAGAATAGACAGAAATTTACTTAACGTGATGGAATGTATCTATCTTTATCCTCAAGCCAGGATTATGCATAATGGTGTATCACTTCTAAACATTCACAGTAAAGTCAGGATCAAGATTAAAAAGAAGTCCACTACTGGAGGTATTTATCAATGTAATTAAATAAGAGAAAGAAAGAAGTGGTGTAAATATTGCAAAGAAAGATGTAACGCTATTAGTAATCACGGATTGCACTAATTTATACCTGTAAAGCCAAGTGAATCAACTTGAAACAGTTATAAACTATAAGAGAACTTAGTAAGGAGGCTGGGAGAAAACATCATTCACATTTCAGAAGTCTCTCTCTCTCTCTCTCTCTCTCTCTCTCTATATATATATATATATATATGCAAATAACCAGTTAGGGCATATGATGGCCACAGATACTTTTACAATGGGAGAAAGGTACTTATTTTGATATTAACCCAAATTATAACATAAAGCGTGCACACAATGCAAAGCTGCAATCATTAGAAGAGTGTGGCACTGACATATGACTGGAAAGATCAATGGACCAGAGTAGAAGGTCCAACACTAGCACCAAACTAGCACCAAATGCATCGGGGAGATAGTGTGCAATGACAGTAATGACAGCAGGCACACAGGGACTTTACTCTGTGTTCTTACCTGGCATTTGAACCCCTGCAATCAGGCTCCGGAGTTTCTGTTCTTAACCACTGTGCTATGCTGCCTCTCTTTTTTGCTATAGGTACATTTGCAATAAATGGCATAAACTCTTCAACAGATAGCATTGGAACGACTATGTAGTTATTCAGAAAACAAGTCTGATTTCTAAATTACCCCGTACTTTGAAGTAAATTACAATGAACCAGAGGTACCAAAAAGATATCAAAAGAATTCCTGAGAATTTTCTATGGTTGTTGTTAATCATCTCAGAGTGGGAAAGGTCTTTTAGAGCTTAACACTAAATTCAATAACCTTATGGAAAAAAAAAAAGACTGGACAATTGGGCGACACAATTACAACAAATTTCTTCATGGAATAAATATAATAAATAAATTAAAAATAAAGAGAAGAATGTGTTGATAACACATCACCATATCACATGTGTAATATGTGCCTAAACACCTCTCAGCAAAAGCAAAACCCTAGTAGTTCAAGGCAAATATGAGAAAAAGGTATATGAAGAATTCACATAAAAGGAAATATTATACAAATGATCCCTAAATATTAACATATGTTCAATCTTACATATGACAAGAGAAAACCAAATTAAAGCTATAATACCTGTTATATTGAGAAAAATCAAAAAGTTCGTTGATGCAACGTATTGGGCAGGTTTTGAATAATAGGGATTCCTAACTATTGCTGATGGGAATACACTCTTTATCAAAATTAAATGTACATACCCTTTCACTGACTGATTCAGCTTTTAGGAATTTATCCTGCACCTGCATTTGCGCATGTGCACAATATTGTCTTCATCAGGTTATTTAAAATATTATTGCATGTAATAAGGAAATATTGTGGATAACAAATGTCACTGATAAATAATCAGTATCATCATGCAGTGGAAGGATCTGTCTCCACTCAGAGGACTGTAGCAGCTCTCAAGTACTGACATGGGAGTGTTTCCAGGAAATAGTGCAACACAGTGGGTATAGTGGTATGTAACCATTTATGCAAGAAAAAATGAAGAATTTACCCATCTATTGATCTATCTATTGATCTATCTATTCACCCATCTCTCTTATCCATCTATCATCTATCCATCCCTCTATCCCTCTACCTGCTTATAAATGCATAGAATAGCTCTAGAAAGACACACAAGAAACAGCTAACAGTAGGTGCTCTGGGGGAGGGAAACTGTGGACCTGGGTCAGGAGAGACACTCACTTTCACATTTTGTACCTTTGGAATTTTAAAAATGTATATAAAATGGTACTTACTTCTCTGTATAAATGCTTGGCAATGACTATGCTATAAATCCTCATGAAGTAGTCAGATGTTTATTTCTACTGAGAATGAATAAGTTTGGATTTAAGAACTGACCAGAGGGAATTTTGTACAAAGAGGAAAGGAAAATGAAAGAGCATGGGTATGAGTGGATGCTAAAATGAAAACCACTATTAGGATAAGAATGAACAGGATAAGAAATAGCATAAAATGACCTTAAGTAAAATAGAAATAATAGTCCAAGACAAAGTATAGCGTGTCTCCATGGAAAAAATGAGGAAGTGCCTATTTTTCTAGACAAGTTGTAGGTCCTACATAAACGTTTGTATGGCATCAGAACATCATACACAGTATGGGAAAGTGCTTTGTTGTGTAGGACTGGCCCCTCACTGCAGACATCTGTCACGCCTGGCCCTGCACTCTAAATTCAAGTAGCCCAGTAGCAATCCTAAAGTATGAAAGCTAAAGGCACCCCATCAATTTCCACAAGCACCCTGGTAAGAACCACCTACTTACTTCATGTCTAAAATGCTCAAGTCGGCTTGCATGCTGCCTCCTTGCTTCCTTGGCGACTCCTTCTGTAGACCAGGAGGTGTGCTGGTCAGAGCTGGCCTCGGAGGACACCTGCAACTCCTGCTCTCCAACCTCCAGCTCTACCTTCTAAAAGCCCAAGGGCTGGGACAGATGGGAGAGGGGCATGGAAGGAGGGACACGGGATCAAGGATGAGATTTGTTCTTGTGGAGGTGTGGGTGCATTCTGAAAGGGGAGGATGCAGCAGAGTGGAATTGGGGGGCAGGGCTTCACTGATGCATGGGGGTGGATTTCCCCTGCAGCACGGGGCCACACCCAGCCTCCATCTGACCTTTGGGCTGGGACTTCCAAGCAGTGGCCCTGGGTCTAGGGAGCATACCCGAAGGGGAGGCCTCCCGAGCAAGGTTTCAACATATGAATTTTGGGGGACACAAGCATTCAGTCCATAGCAACATGGAATCTCAGCAATAACCATATGAGGAGGTATCTACTGTTATCTCCATTTTAAAGATGGGCAAAATGAGGCTTGAGAGGAAGGTTAAGCACCTTGGTCAAGGTTGCCCAGCTAGGGCAGCAGCAGAGCTGGGATGTGAACATAGGTAGGCCAGCATGCCTCGGTTTTGCCTGATACCCCTGTGCTGTGCTGGCTCAACAGCAAGGGCTGTGTTTGTAGTCACAGCTACAGAGCCTGCTCAGCCACCTTGCACGAGATCTGGGTAGAAGCAGCATCTGGCTCCCACTGTTATCGTTAAAAGATGGCATTCTTAATGCCATTTTGTTACCAGATATGGGGCTGGGTGTTAATTCTAGGGTACTAGGAAAAGTCCCTTCCAAGATCCTGTTACCCCTGTGGGGGAGAGAGAGCAAGGCTGGACATCAAGCCCCAAGATCTGTCTCTCTGTACCTGGGGCAATGGAGACAGGAGACCCAGTCAGCTCGACAAGATTCGGACAATTCAGTTCCTTGTCACTCCCCTGCTCAGAGCCCCCACACACCCCATTACCTGCACGGTCAAGCCCAAAGCCTTAGTCTTTTTATTAAAAGTTCAGCACTTGTCCCTGAGGCCATATCAGAAGAGGAGAAGGAAAGGGAGGTTTATTAATTTACCTGCAAATGAGGAGGATGGAGACTTGAGTCTTAAAGTATCATCATCTTCTCTATAAGCAGAAATACAGAGCTTCTAAAGGGAGAGTTTTCAGCTTCAGGCTATTGCTGTTTAAGTACAGCTGATGGTCCTGATCAACCCCATCTCCGACCCCATCTCCAGTGAAGACGATCTCAAGACTTCTTCCCAGAAGGTTCCATGGAGCCATCTCCTGTGGCCCAAAGAACAAAGGACACTCCCCTGCCCCTCGACCACTGGCCCCAGGCAGGACTGTAGGTTTTAATTCTCAAGAACAGTGGGGGAGGTTTTAAAGAGACAACTAGTAAAACATTTTACCCTTTTCCAGGTGGTTCCCTCTGTCACAGTCTGGCTTCACCCCGGCGTTCGAAAGCACTTCCTGGGTCAGCCCAGAGCGAAGCTTCCCTCCAGCCCAGCAGCTCCACTCGGCCCCTTCACAACCACCATTTTCTGTCCCCACTTTAGGGTTGTAAGGCTGAGATGAGATGGTAGCTACGGAATGCTCCGTAGGCCTCCTGTTGCTACATCAGCAACGATAACCACTCACCCGGTGGAGTACAATGCAGTTCACAAAGCATTTTAAGTCACTCCTCATGGCATGCCTCTGAGTTAGAGGTTGCTGTTCCCATTTCACAACTGAGGGTGCTGAGGTCCAGACGGCTGAGGCGGTTTCTTCAGCTCCTCTGGTCAACAGGTGGCTGAGCTGTTGTCAGACCAGGACTTCTGACAGCAGGTCCCGTGCAGTCACGGGAGGGGAGCGGGGAGGAGGAGGAAGATGGGGAGAGGAAGGAGAAGGGGGAGAGAGGAAGGGTGGAGCAGACAATGCTCATTTCTGATTTTGTGATTGAGCTGGAAGCTTCTAGAATTGGTTGACTGCCACAGTAGGGTGAGCTAACCCTCCTCGGGATGCCTCTTTTATGAATGCCACATTGGAAACTCATGGTTCTGTGGAATTCTGTGTCAAGGAGCTTTTATTTCTATTTATAAATACAGAGGGAAAAAAATAGGAAGTCTAGAAAGAGGGGAGGGTGGAATCTCTTGGGTTCACAATGCAGGGAAGATAAAAGCTTGTCAGGCACTTAATCACTGTTTCTAAACAGTTGCCAGACACCTACCCCAGTAGATTAGGTTTCCTCAGGCCTAACAGGAACCACAGCAGCAACAGCAAACACTCATTGGGCTAATCACTTTACGTGGATTATCTCAATTAATCCTCACAACAACCCTGTGAGGTAGGTGTTCACATGAGCCACTCTGTACCAGAGGAGAAAAGCTCCATTCATCTATCCTTGTCATCCAGCCTGTAATCACTCCAGGTCTCCCTCGGTGGAACCAAAGCTCCTTGTGCAGATGGGCTCACAGTCAGATCCCGATGTTGTATGCAGAGAGAGGGGAGCCGTGGATCAGGGAATGGAGAGTTATGGAAGTATCGCTTCAGTTTAGCTTTGGAAACAGATCCCCCACCCTCGTGTTGAAAAGAGATGCATGTGATTCCTGGAGAATTCCTGATGCAGTCAATGGAGACAAGGGAGGAAGATGCCTGGTGAAGCTCTGGTCCCCTAAGGATGAGGGTGGCACTGATCTTTCTCCACCAGGTCTCCTTGCTGAAGAGGGTCTGAATCACCTCTCTGTACTCACTTCGCCCTCCTCCTCTGTCATTCTCATTATGACCACGGTTGACAACTACCACCAAGTAAAAGATTCCTCCACATCAGGCTTTAGCTAGTTGCATGGGTGGTGGCCTCCCCGGATTTGAGCCTTCATCATCATTCTCTGCGGGGTGCAGGGGGTTGCTGGGGCCGGCTCGGGAGGGCTGACTGTTAAATATTCAGAAGTCCAGGGAGCTAGTTGTTAAAACTGTTACTAAAAATAAAATTATATAAACTTAACAATTAAACAGATTACATTAACAACAAAGGTAATAAACACAATGGAGTCATTAAATATTTACAAGCACACCACTGGAAGTACCATTATCTTCATTTTTACAGATAAAGGAGCCAAGGTTTTAAATAATGCCCAGCTGGGAGTGGCAAACCCAGAGGCAGGGTTGAGCTATCTCAAAGATGCTGGTCTGCAGTATTGGCTCTGCCCTCTGGCTAAGCTGTCGGCCACATGTTGGTCCCATCAGGCTCCCAGGGGTGCAGGTGGTGAGCCAGAGACTTAGTTTACAGGAGCTACTGCTGACTCTTGATCTCAGCAGTGGGAGAAACCACCACCACTACTGCCACAAAAGACTAGACTGGTGAGAGCATGTTTGCTTCCTCTCTCCATGATATAAAATTGTGCCTGGAGCCAGAGGCCACCAACTGCTGTTCCAGGAGAGAGGGCAAGTGGGCAGCTTCTCTACTTATGAGCATCCATTCATTTCCCTGGCATCTCTGGATCCCAGTGGGCACTGAGATCCCAGAAAGGTTTAGGGCCACAGGGCCTCATTCCCAGAGAAGACACTCAGCCATGAGGACAAAGGGTTCATACTCCAGCTCTTTTATATATAACGAGAACAAGCGACGGCTATCTCTGGAAGCTGCAGGAATGTTAGAGAAGGGAAAGAGGGGGTGCATGGTGCTTCTTCACAGAAAAGCTTCAGATTCATAAATATATCCACTGGAATGCAGGACAAAACATAATGTATAAAAGATTGAATAGAAGATATATTATGCTATTGCATAGCAATCCTGTCTGCAGGAATTTATAGCTTCGATATATTCCCCATTAAAAGTGGTTCTGCTAGCTGGTAGAGAAGGTCCATTCATCTTGCATCTGTTGCAAACCATCAATATTATGGCTTACCCATTTAAACTGGAAATGGGACCAAATATTTGGGCTATTTATAATAAAAATATGAAAATCTTTGTATGGGTGTTCATTGCCTAACTTCTCCAGTTTAATCAGAAGTCTGTTTATATAGAACTCAGAGAAAATTTCTCACCTGTGAAATCACAAGGTTCCAAGAGGCAGGGATGAGGAGGAGCAAAGGTTTCATTTCTGGAGGAGCCGGGCAGGTGTCCCTAGCATGGCGAGTGGCAGCGGCAGCAGCAGCGAAGACCCTTAGTCACAGGAAAAGCCAGAGGGGTGTTTCCACTTGCAAGAGTTTATGTATTCAAGGTCAGCAGGGACAGGGAAGGCTGGAAGGTTGGAAGCAGGTATGACCATGGAGATCCTACTAGGATGAAAGCACAAGTAGCTGACGCCGGCACATTCCCCATGCACTGGACTTGCTCAAGGGAAAAACGCCAGCTTCAGGGCTCTAGTTTTGACAGTGGTGTTGAAGCCATCGTAGTTTGGTGTTACCAAAAGCTCAGCCACTTGTCCTTGAGGCTGCATCAGAAGAACGAGAACAAGTGTTTTGGGGAGAAGGAAAGAGATTTTATTACTTTGACAGCAAAGGAGGAGGATGGAGACTCCTGTCTGAAATGCCATTATCCTAATAATAAGCAGAAATACAGAGCTTTTTAAAGGATGGGTTCTCAGCTTTAGGCAATTACTGTTCAACTACAGTCGATGATTCTGATTGTCCCATCTCTGTGGAAGACGATCTCATGACCTCCGCCCAGGATCTCCCTTTACCCGGTCTGGGCTGGGCCATCTCTTTTAGCCTAAATAACAAAAGACTTACTCAGCCCCTCCCTACCACTGGTCTAAGGCAGGGATGCAGGCTTTGGTTCTCAAAAAGGAGTGCAGAATGTGTTAAACAGACAGAAAATATTACTACTGTTTTTTTTTTCAGGCCATTCCCTCTGTTACATATTCCCCACTCTCAATATCTCCCTTCTGTATCTATGGGAGGAGGGGTGACTACTGTTACAGTGGAGAGTGGAAATTGCATCACCAGAATTCCCATGGAATAGGCTATTGACCTTTAATGGGAAGACTATTGTCCCCCTAGGAATAGTTTTAATATATGTGAAGGGATTTGGGCTACCTCAACATGGGGCTCCAGGCTGCAGGGCTGGGGACCATCCTACACAATGAAAACTAGGCTGCCATAGCTATTTTCCCAGACCAGCTCTTCCAATCTCCTCTCCTGGCTCTTCCAGCCCTAGCTTTCGTCCCAGTTTCCTGTACCAGCCTTACACACACCTCCTTGTTTTTGGGTCCCTTCGATCTGTCACATTTGGCCCCTGTCCTCAGCTTTCGAGTCTTGACTTTGCGTACCTAAATTCCAAAGTGCCCACAGCCCTGAGGGAGAACCCCACTGTCGGCTGGGGGTGTCTGGGATTTGCAATGACCCCGTGAGCCTCTGCCTAGGAAAGGGATTGAAACAAAGGCTAATGTCTCTACTCATCCATCCCCAGCTTTGTTTCCTTGGTTGGCTGCTCTAGCTTTGTCCTTCCTCGTTCTCTCCCCATATAGCACCTGGTGTCATGGCAGCAGGGTTTTCTTCAGGGTCTGGGCATGCTCACCCACACAGGCCCCCACCTGGGCAGCACTCCCTGCCAATGGCCACTTGTCTGACAAATGTAGTCAGAGGACCCTTCTGTGGCCTCACGCTCCACACTGTGGCCCCCGACGTTCCTGCAGCCTCGTGGGGTGGGGAAGGGTCACAGCTTCTGCCTTCCTTGTGAGTCCATCTTTGAGATACTCAGAGTGTCACTCTGCCCTTTCTGCATGTGCTCAGGGCTTTCTGGGCTATTTTTAAAAGCCCATAGCACTTGTTAGGGTGGTTAATCATCACTGTCTAAAAGTGTCACCTCCCAACAGCGTGGTGTGCAGAGAGGCACTGCAGTCAAGTGAAGAGGCCAAGCAGCTGGCAGGCCTGGGCCAGAGAGACCCGAGTCACTCTGACCAGCAGCTTAGGACAGAGGGAAAGAGCCTGGGCCACCACAAAGACCCCATTGCATGACCCAGGATGTGCAGTGTGAGGGGTGATGGGATGAGTAGGGTGCAGGTGGCCAGGCAGCAGGTGTCTGCATTGGCTCTGCTCTTGGAAAGTCCTAGGCAAGTCGCTTGGCCTCCCTGAACACCATTCTGCAAACCTTCAGTGCAGAGCAGCCATGCCTTTAGGGCAGACGTTGACTGCCAGCTTGCACATTTTCCCAGGAGGATACAAGATTGGAAATGCACCTTTGATTTTTCTCTTTACCCTTACTATTCCCCCGGCCAGAGAGAGATTAGGACAGAGGTTGCTCTTCTTGTGTGACCTTTGAGTTCATCTTTCTTGGAAGAGGAGCCCATTCTCTTTTCTGAGCCCTGTTCCCATGCAATGAGCCAGGTGGTCCCCTTGCATGGGCCTGGGGACCTCTTCCTGCTGCCATGGGCTCCAGGGGCTGGCTAAGGAAGCTTCTGCTGGGAAGAACCACTTCTCTTGGGTAGGAGGAACTAACAAAAGGCCCATATTTTGGCCACATTTGGACCCCATGTTGATCCAAGTCCAACACAGCATGACCATTCATAGAGCTGACATTCTGATGTGCCATCACTCTCTTCCCCAACTGGTCAGAGTCCAGAGATGGGTGTCAATCTCTCTCAAAGCTCAATACACACCAGCCTGGCAGGGTGGTTGTGTGGATTAAAGAAAGTGTCTAGAACAATTCCTTCCATAAGTGGTGGCCATTATTTATACACATGGACAAACAGAGTGAATTTTGGAGGGCGTCTAGCCAACCATCCTATTGTAGACTCTGCTTTCCAAAAGGAAGGTGATCCCTGGAGTACTCATGTTCTGAGGCTAAATAATTACCAACCTTTTCTTGTTAAAGTTGTTTTCATTGCAAGGTATGTAATTAATTATTTTATACATAATAAATAGGTAGCATTTATTGAGCAATTATGATGGACCAGGCAATTTCCAGATGCCAAAACTGTAGCACAGAAAGAGTGTGTGACTTCCCCCCCAGACTGCAGAAAGAGTTTGTGATCGAACACAGGCAGGTGGCTCTCGCACTGATGCTCTTGACGGTTCTGTTCCACCTACTGTGTACTAAAGACCCCAAGGTTCAGGGAGATTATTTAAGATGCCCAGGCCATGAGTGGCAGAGCTTGGATTTGAATTCGCTGTCTGTGACTCCAAAGCTTGGCTGTGCCTGGCTCTAGCTGGTCCCTACCACCGTGGGCTGTGTCCATCCTGAGGTACAGTATCCATCCTGTGTCCCTCCTGGAGCCTTCAGTCCTAGCCTCTGGCTTCTCCCTGCCCTGCACACAGCATAGGGCCTGCCAGGGCCACCCACACCCCTCTCCTTGGAGAATGCAAGACTGCCTTTCTGGACCACAGGACAGAAGAAAGAAGAAAGGGCTTTCATTTTTTTTTTTAAACCAACCTCTTCCAGCCTGCGGCAGTCCCCTTGTCCCTCTCCTAAGCAGATGGAAATGAACTAGGAACTCAGTTCCCAGAGACTACAAGCAGCACATCCCCCGCCCCTATAAACTGGTTATCAGCATCTTCAGCCAGTCAGAGATTAAGTGTTTACTGGTGTTCTCTTCTGCAACTTCCCTCAAGAAAGCTTGCACCGTGGTCCGATTCCCAAGCCTGGCCCACCCCAGGGTAGCGAAGCAGCTGATGGAGGTGGAGATGCAGGGAACGAAGATGAATAGCCTCCCCTGCTCCAGCAGTGGGCGCTGAGCTGGCAAGGCGGGTGGGTGCCAAGAGCCCCATGGCAGCTTGATGTGGTCTTCAGGGTTGGGTTATTGGCTTGAATAGGCTGCAGCTCTGTGCAACATGCATGTACCCACAGGCATATGCTCACGTGCATGTGTGTGTTGACAAATGAAGTTCAGCTTGCACTCATATGTGAACATGTGTGTAAACCCATGGGGCATACTGGGCGTGGCTCCAGACCTCTGTAACCACAAACATGCACATGCACAGGAGGCAGGTGGCTGGGTGCATGGGGACTTGCCTACTTCACCTGTCTCTGCTGCTGCAAGATCCTGGCACATGGAGCTTCCTGCAACTTTGAGGTCTGGGCGGAGGGTCTGGGTTAAAATCTCTCATAGAGGTGAGCACAGGGGCTCAGTTCTGGAGTTCCGTCTGCTCCGCTGCTTATTAAATCCTTATTTTAGCTCTGCTCCCTTATGGAATGACAAGGCTCAAAGAATATGTCAGAAGATGCTCTTACCATATTTCTAAAGCATGAAGTGCCTCCACTCAGCCCTGGCCATTCCCTGACCCTCCACCTGCATGGGGACAGAATTGGCTACATTCTGACCCAGGGCACACATGCTCATTTGGGCTCCCTGCCTTGGCACATGCCATTTCCTATACCCAGAACACGTTCCCTGCTCCTCGTCTCCAGCCCAAATGTTAGTGACCTTGCCCTGAAGACCCCAGTTTAAGGCATCCTCCTCCATGGGGTTTTGTGTGACCCCACCTCCCCCAGCTCTACCAATCTTTTCCGCCTTGAATTTATTAGCCTCCTATTGTTTACTTTAGACGTCCGAATGTATTATAGTATTTGCTGTTTGTTTCATCGAGGGAAGTCCTGTCTACTGCAAACGGGGAAGATTCTTTAAAGAACAGCTAATGAGAAAGGAAGGAAAACATAACTGGACTGTGGAGAAACCTGGCCCCAGCCTGGTGACCAAGGACCACATCAGCAGGGACAGGTCACGTTATCACGAGTAGCCTTGATGTGACGGGATGGCGGTGGCCCTTCGGCTTTGTAATCGTCCGCCCCCAGACCCATATCCTTAGTCTGATCATGAGAAAAACACCAGACAAATCACAAATGAGGAACATGCTACAAAATGCCTGTTATTCCTCAAAACTGTCAAAGTCATCAAAAACAAGGCAAGTCTGAGAAACTGTCACAGCCCAGAGGAGCCTAAGAAGACATGATGACTAATTATAAGGTGTTATCCTGGAGGCGATAAAACCAGAAAAAAACAGGATATTAGGTAAAAACTAATAAAATCTGAATAAACTGTGGACTTTAGTTAATCATGTTTCGATATTGGTTCATTAGTTATGACTAATGTATGGTAAGATTTTAATAATAGGGGAAAACAGGTGTGGGGTAGATGGAAGCTCTGTGGTATCCATCTGACATTTTTGCTATTATATATGTGTGTATATAATATATACACATACATAATATATACACACATATATGCGCACATATGTGTGTACACACACACCTTGCATGTATAAGGAAACTGAGGCACTGCAGAGATTGAGTGACTCGCACAGCTAGGAAGGGGGAGTGTCGTCACACAGCACGTGCAGTGTCCACGCAGGGACACTCCAATGACCAGGGTCCCCCTCACCTGCCATCATACACGCCCCACCAGCCCGACTGCCTTGGGCACCCAGACAATGAGACATGTTCTCTAGGAGACTCCAGGACCCTGGACAGCAGCACGTCCCCTCATTCCGTCTGGAGCTCAGACTCACATCTCTCCCCACCTGCGAGAGAAAGGACTTTGACCTAAATTCGGATTTAAGCCCAAGACTGGCAAGATAAAAGAGAAACAGGCAAGTGGCTGGTGGGGAGCCCGAGCAGATGAAACCAATTAGTGGCAGAGCCCGGTGAGACACCAAGTCCCCCAGGCCCCAGGGAAGCTCAGCCCTCTTTAGCCCACCTCACCCATTGTCTATGCAGTCACCCACCATCCCTTTCCTAACAGAGTCTGGGTTGGGTTTGGGTACCCACACTTCTCCGCTCAGTCATACGGCTCAGGGCCACACGCCACACGCCACACGCCGTGCTGGACCAGACAACGGGTGCCACGTGTGTGTGTCAAGCATCCCGGCCGAGGAGAGGTCCAGCCCCTGGGAATGATCTCCTAATTTTTCAAAAGATGACAAGAATGAGAGGGCTCCCCCTCTGCCTCTGTAAGTGGCAGCTGTCTTGTGACCATAAGTGGGGGGCATGGCCTAGAGAGAGAGTCACCCACATCTGGAACATCTGGAATGTGGAGAGCATCTGAAACAAAGACGAGTGACAGCCTGGTGCTGTGAGGTTGTCTGTTGTGTTGTTTGCAAGGGACATCTCCTGGCTGGTCAGTCACTTTCGAATGGTGGCCATCCAGGTCTTAGGCAATCTGAGCGCTCAGGGACCTCCCCGGGGGGGTTAGTGAGCTGGAGCTGAGAGTGGTCTTCTCCGCGGGCTTGGCTCCACTTTACCTGCTAGAGCTCAGAGGCCCCACTGCTCAAATAAACAGCTGAAAACCACTGCAGCGGCTCACCCTGCCTCCTCTTGGGAGGCTAGAAAAACAGCAAAATCTGTGGCCTTCTGAATGTTGGTGCTTGTGCTTTCTTGAAAGGGGCATGACAAGCATGTTCTCTCTTGGGAAGATGCCAGAAGGACTGCTTTGCCCTCCTGGACCACAGAGAACAGCCCCGGAAAAATACTCTTCAGGTTGCCTTGGTTTTCTTTGAAGTTCGACTCCTCTTCCTCCCAAACTCTCAGTTTCACCCCTGCCAGACCCCAGGCCTTGAGCACAGGGCCCAGGAGGATGTCCTAGGAGGTGGACGGTCTGTACCACCCACTTGGCACATGATAATGATGTTGAAAGCTCCTATAGGATCTGTCCTAAAGCCTCCGTGCGGGCTACATTGTGGGCGAGATGTCTCGGGAGCCCTGGGGCCATGGAGCCCAGGGTGCTACTCCAGGGAGAGCTGTGGTCCAACAGGAATGTTTCAGGAACCCTACTCCAGCTGCAGGTGGCTTTCCCAGGGACCATGCATTATGCTGAGAGCAAAAGCAGAGCTGGAATTGAACAAATTGAACTCAGAATCACTTAGTCCAATTCTCTGGTGCTCGGATGAGAAAGCCAAGGACAGAAGAAGGAGGGGGCATTTTCCCAAGCTCCAGGGTGAGCCACCGAATGCTCTCACTATTTACTGCTCCTATTGGCTGTTCCACACACAGCCCCAACCCCATGTCCTGCATCCTTATCTCTTCTCATGTTATTTCCTTACCTGCAAAATGGGTGTTTGGACTCTGTAGACTCATCTTGAAGATGCACTGAATGCTCTCCTGGCTCAGACCCCTGTGCAGGACCTGGTGCTCCGTGATGAATGCCTGTCTGCTTTCCTTCCTTTGAGAGGTCGTTCAGCCAGGGGGGCTTTGGAAGCAAGCGCTGGCCCTTCTGCTCACTGCCTGGGTGACTTCGGGCCCCTCCTCCCAGAGGGATCACAACTATTTTGGTGATGTCTAAGGTCCCATGCCTCTTATTAATCTTCCCTTGTTTCTTGCCCATATTAGAGACTGCTCTTTTCAGCCACGTGGAAGTACATGTGGTTGGAGAAAGGTAATTTGTGTTTTGTAATAAGTTGCCTAACCTGTGTATATTTTATTCCCTCTTATGTTTCTTACTTAAAAGCTTTCAACAGTCCACTCAGGCATCGCTTCCGGAGAGCAGCCTTCCTTGACTCTCCCAGCAGAGTCTGATGCCCCGTGTGTTTGCTACCGTCAGAGCACTTAAAGCACTGATCTCATTGCCTGTTGTCCAGTTGTCCACGTCCAGGCTGAGCTGTTTGTCTCTGCACCCTGGGGCCTTGCGCCATGCCTGGAACTTGGGAGGCGCTTAGGCAAAAGCAGATGAATGAATAAACGAGTTCACTGAGCACAGTTTTATTTTGGTTGCTTTGTTTGTCCTTGGGGAACAGATTAGGAGAGGAAGATTTCCAGGTGTCACCCCCTAGGAGGCTCCTGCGTGCCAGGCACGCACACCTTCCCCTCCTCTTCATGTGCTGCTGTCCTTGGAGAGAAGTCCCGGGGCCACGGACAGCAGCAGGTCCCTTCTGAGCTAGTTAACTCAGATGACACGCCTTTGTCCCCACGCTGCTTGGGTGAGAGGAATGGCTTCTAGCCTCCTCTATTGCAGCAGGGCAGGTCATAAAACTCCACAAAGAGAAAAGGTTGGTGTGTTGCTTCCAGACAAGAATTAATAGGTGCAACCCATAATCCTGTCTTGGGGGAGATGGAGGGAAAAAGGAGCGAGGGAGAATATAATGGCCAAATCCACCCGTCTTGCTGCCTGAGCGCCTCTCTGGCGTTTGAAGTTCAATGCATAGAAAATGAGCAGGGAGACGCAGAAGAGTCAGCACTTTGGGGAGTCTGGCACGCGGGAGGCCTCCAGGGACGCACCAGCTGGCCCCTGCCGGCCCAGAGAGGTGCAGGGGAGATAGAGAGAGCGGTTTGCAGGTTTGCAGTCTCTCTCTCGTCCCACCCACTGGGCAGGCAGGTAGCCATGTGGGGTATTTTGTCTGTTCTGGTGCCTCTAGGGCAGAGAGGCAGCCATTGGGAGCTGAAGGAGACTGCTGGGATGCTGGGGTGCAGTCCCGTCACCTTTGCCGGTGAGGAGCTGAGACCGAGGTTGGGCAAGAGACTCTTTGTGCAGAGTCACACAAGAAGGGAACACTGGGGAGGGGGAGGCATGGCAGGCGCCAGCCCCCCTCCCATCTCAATAGCCTGGCAGTGACCTCCTCCCCTAGCCTCGTGCCAGAGGGTTTGCCCGTCCCTCTGGGGACTTAGCCCAGACCCGCGCCTAGCCGGGCACAGAGCAATGGCCCTGTGCACCTGAGCTGCTTATGGGCTGTGCTCCTCACCTGGTCAAGGGCCCCCGGCTGGGCTGATTGGGGACCCTTTCTAGGTAGGCCCCTCTTCGCCCCCCACACAGCCCCAGTGGCAGCCCCACGAACCCAGCACAGGGCTGGCCACCGGGGAAGGGCTCAGTACCAGTACATGGTGCAGATGACTCGACGTGCTTGATGTTGATCATAATAGCAATTGTCACCATTTATTATTTACTAGGAGCCTTGCACTTTGCATACATTATCTCCTTGGTTTTTCCCAGCAAGTTGCGACAGGCTCTTATTGCATGGGGACTACAAAAGTCTCCACATCAAAGTCAGAGTTAATGGACGGAAGGTTCTTCCAGAGTGCCCGACACCTAGGGTGTGTTTGGTGAATACCACTCACTCATTCACCCACTCATTCATTCATTCACTCCTTCATTCACTCAACAGAGGCTTATTATGTGCTAACTGTGTGCTAGGCAGTGTTTTAATCTCTGGGTATATATCTGTGAGCCAAACAAGCCCCAAACTATGCCCTCATAGGGATTGGTGCAAGCAAGGGAGACAGACAATAAGTAAAATAAACAAATAAAGGAAAGATACTGGGCTAGATGGAGATAGGGACCATGGAGAATACAGAGATGGGGAGGGCAGAGTGGTACTGCCAGGGCTAGGGTCAAGGAAGGGCTGACTGAGAAGGTGACATCTGAGCGAAGTCGTGGAGCAGGTGATGGATGTGTCTCCATATGTTTATCTGGGGCGCGGGCTTTCCAGACAGAAGGTACCACACGTGGAGATGCAGAGTGCTTGGTAAGTTCAAAGAACAATAAGGTTCAGCTGGTGAGGCTGGAGTGGCGAGGACCAGTGAGAAAGCAGTGGGAGGTGAGGCTTGAATGGAGGCCGGGCGGTGAAGGCAGAGTCTTGGGGCCACCGGGAAGGTTTTGGTTCTCACTCTGCAGGATTTGAGGGGCACCAGTGACTTACATTTTCATGGGTTCACTCCACTGCCTTCCTGTGGCTGTACTGGAGGGAGCTGGTGCAATAGAGGGGCTGGTGGCTGGGAGCAAGGTGGTGGCGACTCAGGCAGGAAGTGGTGGTTTCGTGGATATGTTTCGAGGGTCCTCCTGGGAGGCTGGATTATGGGGTGGGGAAGGCAAGTCTGAGAGCTCTGACTTGAGCAAGGGGGAAGACGCAGCTGGTGCTCACTGAGCTGGGAGGCCAGGAGAGGACCCGGCTTGGAGTGGAAGATCAGAAGTGGAGCTTATAACCTGCTACATGTGAGATCCCTCTTAGACATCCAAGTAGACATGTCATGTAGTGTGTCCACTTGACATAGCACTCTGCCCTGGAGTTCTAAATCTGAGAGTCACAAACCTACTTTACAACAAACAAAACTGAGAGATAGAGGAGTTAAGCAACTTGCCAAGGGTCTTATCTAAACAAGGGCTGGTAAACGGGGTGGTGGGGGGAAGTGGAGTATGAAGGAAGCTTGTGTCTTCATCCATTCTGCTCCATTTCCCACCCTGTGACAGCCCGAGGATAAGGGCTGAGTCCTCTTCCTAAGGATCGGGAAGAAGAAAGGCCACATGTGACTCAGAGGCAGTCGATGCAGGATGAGAGCAGGGGAGAGAAGCGGACCTTGAACTTGGCAGGCCAAGGACAATGCACTGCCTTAACACTCCAGCGGCGCTAACAGAATAGAAGCACAGAGCCCTGCTGGTTTAAGTTTGGACGGGGCCAGAAGGGTCCAGCAAGGGGGTGGGGTAGTACTTTTCAGTGTCACTCATGACCCGTGTGCTGAGAACATATACTACCTATCAACACAGTTTAGACCGGGTGGGAGATCCAAGGTACTCTTGCATGCTGGCTGTACCCTGAGATATGCACCATGCTAGGAAATGCTTGTTCCATGGAGTGGTGGGGGTGGAGGGGGTGTCTTTCTGATGTGTGGAGCCCCCGGAGCTGGGAGAACTTCCAAGCACACCCAGCGATCTCTTCCGGTGGCGCCAGCATGGCCGGGATGCCCTCCTAGGCCTGACGGTTGGGATCCCTCTTCAGAAGTCCATAAATTCTAAGGGGAGGGACAGAGTGAGTGTGTGTGTGGCTGAGCGCATGAGGACACGTGAGAGAGGGTGAGCAGGGGTGCCAGTGTGTGGATGTTTGGGGAAGGAAGGGTGGGTGTGAGAAGGTCCCTCTCACGTCCCTGGCCAACCTGCTCCAGGTAATGCCCCTTGGGGACAGGGGCAGGGGAGGTCACTGGCATCAGATTCTATAATTTTAAGGACTCTCCTCACATCCTTCCCTCAAGCACTCCACACCTTGCTGAGCACTCCCCTCATCAACAATGAAATAAAGAAACCACAAAAGGCCCTGGCTGTGCAGGGAGATCAAAGCCTGCCCTCCCAGGCTGGGTGCCCCCTCCCATGCCGCCTCGCCAGCCCCTCCCCACTCTGTTCCTCTCTCCCTGTTCTGATCACTGCCTGCTCTTCAAAGGCCCCCTTTCTGGAACAGGAATTGCACACACTTTGTATTTTTTCGTTAACAGCAGCACTGCACCAAAAGAGATCAAAAGAGGGGCTGGGAAAAAAAAAAAAAGAGTCCACCCCCAAATGAATAATATAACCCTCCCCGACCCAGGACAGGGGCCTTGTGTAGAGCGGAGGCCATGGCACCATCGCTGGGGCCCCCTGGCATCCCCCTGCCCAGTGGCCTGGGGGAGCCAGGGAGGCTCTCTGGCATCATCCGCTGTTATTTAACTGGCCCCTTCTGATCCCATCTGATGCCTGATTCTTGCCTGGCTTTTTTGGCTGCCCTGTTTGGGGGTGATTAAGGCAGGAACAGGCATCTCACCTAACTGGGCTCCGCCAGGCCGGGCCCCAGCCTCCAAACCCTGCCGTCTTCACACTCTCTGCTCAGAACTGCATTTTGTTTTTTAAACTAACCTGTCAGGTCTGGTTATATTGCTGGGCCTGTATTCTTTTCTCTTGTCTTCCCTCTAAATCCCCTTGTGTCCTGAGGGCTGAAAGTGTGGTGAGTCTGGGCTGCAGAGTAAATTCAGCAGAAAGAGTGATTTCCAACCTGTGTAGGATGCAGAGCCTGGGGTCCCAGGGCTCTGGGATTCCTGACTGCTGAGTGCAGGTGGGATGGGCCCTGGCAGTGGGTCTTTGGGGTCAGGGAATGGGACAGGCTCAAAGGCACCTGGCCCTACCCAGCCAGCCAGCATGCAAGACCCCTGTAGGGTCTGGATTTACACCAGGCCCCCAGAGCCTGTTGGATGAGTGAGCTGACCAATGAGGCCAGTAGAAGCAAACCGTCAATCTCCTCTCTTTCATTGAAGACCTACTACGTTTAAGGCACTGTGGAGTCACAGAGATGTGTATTGCCAGTATGCTCCAGCTGCTATTAAAAAAAAAAAACAAACCTTAGCCTGGGGAACTTACAAACAACAGAGATGTATTGCTCATAGTTCTGGAGGCTAAGAAGTCCAAGATCAAGGCGCTGGTGGATCTGATGTCCGGTGACAGTCTGTTCCTCATAGATGACGCCTTCTGTGTGTCTCACATGGCAGACAGACAAGGGGGCTCCCTGAAACCTCTTTTATAAGGCCATGGTGCCATCCATGAGCCCTCATGACCTGACCACCTCCCAAAGGCCCTACTTGTTAATA
Organism: Cheirogaleus medius; assembly: GCA_008086735.1. Classification (NCBI taxonomy): domain Eukaryota; kingdom Metazoa; phylum Chordata; class Mammalia; order Primates; family Cheirogaleidae; genus Cheirogaleus; species Cheirogaleus medius. Next base: position 10,628,836 of record VBSM01001927.1, read on the forward strand.
CTATCCCACTGGGGAATTCAGTTTTGACATTGAATTTTTAGAGAAGCCAACACTCAGAGTGAAGCAACCAGTCTGTGCTCTCAGGCATTTCTGTTCTAGCTGGGGAGGGATGGCTGCCACCAGGAAACAAGCTAGGAAGGGACCATGGATCCAGAAGAGGAAGGGAGCCTGGGGGTCGTGGGCAGGGAAAGCCCCGGGAGAGGCGCGATGGCACGTGGTGTGGAGGGCCTGACAGGGCATGCAGGTGCATGGGTGGGTGCTGCTCAGGCTTGGCAGGAAGCCTCAGAAAGGAAAGAAAGGGCTGGGGAGAAGACAAAGTGTGGTCAGAGGCAGTGAATAGAGAGCTCCTGGGACAAAGAGGCTGACCTGGCACAGACAACAGAGCGTCCCACAAGTTAGTGTCATTCTGGGCACAGGGAGTCTCCGGATATTTAGTATTTTGCATTGAAAATACACGTACACGGTATGACATTCAAAGAGTAGGAAATGGTATGTGGGAGACAGTGAGTCTCCTGGGTCTCCTCCAAATGCCCAGCACTTTTCTCTGGCGGTCACCTGCTCTACACTATTATAGGTCTCAGAGCAATTCTGTGCATGCGTAAGAACTTAGAAACATTCATTTTTTTTTGTAAAGAAATAGGTAGCATATTAAACAAACTGCCCTGCACCATACTTAATTTTTTTTTATAATTTCAAATAATTTTTTTCAGAGCAATTTTGGGTTTGCCTCAAAATTGAGAGGAAGGTACAGAGAGTTCCTGTACACCCCCTGTTCCCACACATGCACAGCCTCTACCTCTATCTACGTCCCCCCAAGAGTGGTGCATTTGGTACAACCGAGGAACCTACACCAACAAACCATTATCACAAAAAGTCCAGAGTTTACAATAGGGTCCACTCTTGGTGTTGTACATTTTATGGGTTTGGAAAAATGTATTCTCCATTTTGTCATGCTTAGTACTATCATGCGTTGTCACACAGAGTGTTTCCATTGCCCTAAAAATCCTCTGACCTCTTCCCATTCATCCCTTCCCCACCCACAACCCCTGGCAACCACCGAGAGAGCTTGTTACTGTCTCCATAATTTTGCCTTTTGCAGACTGTTGTAAGCTGGAATCACGCAGTATGTGTAGGCTTTTCAGATTGGCTTCTTTCACTTCATAATACGCACTTAAGGCCTCTTCATGTTTTTTTCATGGCTTGATAGCTCATTTCTTCTCAGCACTGAGTTCCATTGTCTGCACGTATCACAGTTTATTTATCCGTTCACCTACTGAAGGACATCTTTGTCGCTTCCAAGTTTGGGCCATTATGAATAAAACTGCTATCAACATCTGTGTGCAGGTTTTTGTGTGAACATAAATTTCCAACTCCTTTGGGGAGCTACGAAGGAGTGCGATTGCTGATCGTATGGTAAAAGTGGGGATAGCTTTAGAAGAAACTGGCGAACTGTCTTCCAGAGTGGCTGTCCCATTTTGCATTAAGACCAGTGGTGAATGAGAGTTCCTGTCAACACTTGGTGTTGTCAATCTTCTGGATTTTGGCCATTCTAATAGGTATGAAGTGGCATCTCATTGTTTTAATTAGCATTTCCCTGATGACCTATGATATGGAATATCTTTTCATATGCTTATTCTCCATCTGTACATCTTTGGTGAGTTGAGGTGTCTGTTAAGGTTTTTGACTCATTTTAAATTGGGTCATTTGTTTTCTTATTATTGAGTTTTAAGGGTTCTTTGTATATTTTGGGTAACAGTCCTTTATTATATGTGTTTCTTGCAAATATTTTCCCCCAGTCTGTGGTTTGTCTTCTCATCCTCTTGACATTGTCTTTTGCAGAGCAGAAGTTTTGAATTTTAGTGAAGGCCATCGTATTAATTATTTCTTTCATGGGTAATGCCTTTGGTGTTGTATCTAAAAAGATGTAACAATATCCAAGGTCTCCTGTTACCTTCTAGGAGTTTTATAGTTTTTCATTTAACACTTAGGCTTATGATCCATTTTGAGGTAATTTTTTCTGAAAGGTATAAAATCTGTGTCTAGATTCAATTTTTTTGCATGTAGATGGATGTTCAGTTGTTCCAGCACCATTTGTTGAAAACACTCTATTTTCCCATTGTATTACTTTTTTGCTCCTTTGTCAAAGATCAGTCGACTGTATTTATGTGGGTCTATTTCTGGGATCTCTATTCTGTTCCATTAATCTATTTTCCTATGGATTCACCAATACCACACTGTCTTGATTAACTGTGGTTTTATAGTAAGTCTTGAACTCTAGTGATGTCAGTTCTCAAACTTTGTTCTTCTCTTTTAATATCATGATGGCTATTCTGGGTCTTTTGCCTCTCCACATAAACTTTGGAACCAGTTCTTTGATATCCACAAAATAACTTACTGGGATTTTGATTAGGATTGCATTGACTTTATAGTATACAGAAAAACAATTGACTTTTATATGTTAACCTTGTATCTTGCAATCTTGCTATAACCACTTATTAATTTCAGGGGCTTTTCTGTTGATTCTTTCTAATTTTCTACATAGACAATCATGTCATCTGAGATCAGTGAGTTTTATTTTCTTTCTTCCTAATCTGTATATCTTTTTTTATAATTTTTTTTATTTCAACATATTATAGGGGTACAACTGTTTAGGTTACATATATTGCCCTTGCGCCACCTGAATCAGAGCTTCAGGCTTGTCCATACTCCAGACACACCCATTAGGTGTGTATATACCCACCCCGCTCCCCACTGCCATACTTTTTATTTTTATGTTGCATTGAATAATGCCTTAAAAATATCAAGTGATGGTAGCAATATTGAATATTCATTATTTAGTTCCTGACATAAATCGGCATGCTTCTAACGTGTTTTTCCATTTAGCATAAAGCCTTTGGTATGAGATATATGAAGTTTTATCATAATGAGGAAGTGTTTATGAATAAAACTATTTTTTACTTAAGAAAAAATGTTGAATTTTTTCAAAAGGCTCTTCAGCATTTATGGAGGTTCTTCTTTGATCTAATAATATAGCCAATTATATTAATAGAGTCAAACTATCCTTGCCTTCTTGCAATAAACACCGCTTAGTCATGATTGACTATTTGTTTAATCTTTTGCCTGATTCTTTATGTTAATATTTCATTCAGGATGTATGCATTGACATTCATTGAGTGAAAGTAGTTTGTAGTTTATTTTGTGCTTGATTTGTCAGTTTCATTATCAATGCTATTCTAACTTTATAAAAGTAATTTGGAAGTGATCCTTTGTTTCTGTGTTCTGGAGCAGTTTAAAATAGCACTGGAGATGTGTGTTACTTACACATTAGACATAATTATTCCGTGAAACTCTTTTGCTTTGTTTTTTTTCCTTGCAGGAACTTCTTGACATTTTTTAGAAGATCAAATTTCTCCTTCGGTAATGTTCAAGTTGTTTATTTCTTCTATGGTCAATTTTGGTAATTTACATTTTCATAGAAAATTAGCCATTTCTTTCAGGTTTTCAAATCTATACACATATAATTGAACAAAATGATATGATTCTTTTAGTTTCCTCTATACAGGTTTGGTTGGTTTTTCTTAAAAATAACCTCATGAAATATTTTTACTATGATTAACTAGGAGATGTTATGTGCAAAAGGCAATCAAGTCAGAATGGGAGGTATTTGGGAATGACAAACTCTATGATTGTAAAATGAAAGCTGTGGGTAGATCAGGACTATTACTTTGGACAGGTTTTCTGAGCTCCCATCATTTACAGATAGACAGCGACTCCTTTTGCTATTTCAGGAAAATCCTTGCTTCCTTGTAGGTTTCCTCATTTCCTTCTGTAGATAATCAGCAAACAGGCTAAGGAAGCCTCACTTAACGTCTCTGATTCAGACAGTCTCTTTTTATGAGAGCAACTTCAGTCTGGAGTCTCACCTGGTCCTATACAGTCTCAGGCTGGTCTTGTCTGGTCCTTCAAACCAACCTCCAGGTATGAGCACAGAGATGGACGTTCCCCTCATCTGGCTCTTTTTCTCTCATCCTCACTGCCTCATGGACCCAAAGGTGCCTGAATACAACTGCAACCAAGAACTTCCGTTCGGCCTTCTCCTAGGAAAGATAAATGTGAAATGTCAGAAAATTATCTCATTCCTAGAGTATGCTGGGGCCTTCCAGAAAACACAGCTGCATCTTGCTCTTGATTTGCTGAGTGGGGAGGCATTTCCTTCCCCGGAAGATTCATCTTCTCACTCCATCAGGGAAAATGCACAGAATGCTGTCCTGAATTTGAGTAGAATTTTGCCTTTGACCTCCCTGAATGAGAAAGAGAGAGAGAGAGAGCCAGGAGTTTTATCTGTGTGGCTTGGCACAGTGAATTCAAAATAACTGTACATGTTATAACATCTGGAGTGCTATATGTAAATATGATAATGGGTGTGACAAAAGGTGACAGTTTCCAGGGAAATGTACCCCTCTCTTACCTATGAGTGTCAGCCCACGATTATAATACATAATTTTAACAAAAAGATGGAGCTCCCGTTACATGCTAGACATCGCAGCAAGTGCTTTGCCATTTATTGCCAGACGTCTCTGACCCGAAAAGACACAAAGCGTATTGCGACCATTCATTTAGAGAAGAGATGACAATCAGATATCAGAAGACCTTCAGGAAACTGGGGGTAGGTCCCAGCCTGAGGCATGCTAGGAAAGCGTGTGTGATGTTGAAAAGGGATCACTCCCAAGACTGGGCTCTGCACACATCTGGTCTTCAGGTTGCCTCAAAGCAGGCAGGTTGACTAAAGCAAAATAGTGTTTCTAAAGCCCTTGAGGGTCCTGGGGCAGATTCTGGGTAGCCGGGCAGTGACAAGGAGAGGAAGGATGAAAGATTACTCTGGTCCCAGTGAGATGCCACCACATCCAACTATACTTATGCACTGTAGGTGCATTGGAGAAAGTGTAATATGTTGGTCTATTTCAAGTCAGTTTTTCCACTCAGGTTTCATAATGGCTACCCGAATTCTATCCTCCAAGACCGCTCTACTATGGGTCCTTCTGACTCCTCATCTTCTTTCTCAGATAGAGATGCTCACGCCCTGTCTATATTCCTACAGCAATTGGCAAATAACCTTTGAGATAGAACCTGCCACAGGGTGTGGTAATTACCTCTTTCCTGGACTTTCTCTTCTCCCACATCCTTGGTGCCTAACCCAATGCTTGGCACATTCACTCGGTGGATGTTTGCTCGAGAAATAAATGAAACCACTCCATACTTAATTCTGCATCTGAATCCAGCTGAGTGGTGGGGACCAAGCCTTAAAGCATTGAGCCCTTTCACAGAAATATGGTGGGAACATGTGGGGCCAGTGTCTCCTCTGCTTCTTCCGTGTTCCCAGGATTTGCGGGAGATCTATGACAAAACAGATGTGCTGGGGCAACACTGCCTCATGCTTTATTCGGGAAGCTGTTATGTGAAACGGCTCGCAGAGGAGGGAGTTTACTTTATGCATGTCTGGGAACACCAGCCAGTCGCCTGGAATCCTTAATCAGGCTGCAGGGGGAGGGATGGAGTAAGCCAGGCACACCCTGAGCAGGTGACTCCAATCTGTACACTGGAAGAGCGGCGATGGGTTTAATTGTTCCAGCAGTCCCTGTCAGACTTTCTCCTTTTTTCCAATCTCTGGATCCACCTCTTTAGCTCTTGTTTTACACCTGACTAAAGCTGTTCTTGTAATTGAGAAGAAGTCACACCAAAGAGACAAGAGTTGGGGCTAGAGCCACAGGCATTAGGATTTATGACTACATCCTCGCCAGGCACTTGGCTCATGGAGATTACCAAGAAGATTTTTAAAAATTCTGTTGGCTTATTCTGATGAGGCTGTGTAGGGGGTAAGGGGGTACGGTCAGGGTGGTGGGTGTTATCTTGAGGTCTCTGTAGCTTTCGGAGGCTCCTTGCATGGTTCACGGACAGCTCCGTCCTTCTGGGATCACTGACCCGGCTCTCCCCTCCCTGAGGAGCAGAGGAAGGCATCTCAATTATGATTTTCCCCAGCACACCACCGACCGGTGACAAAGGGCCTTTGGGAAGATGGATGGAGCCAAGGTAACTGAGTCGCAGAATGCACCGATGATGAGAGCTGCTCTGACGGAGGACTCGAGGGGCGGGTGGGGCGGGTGGGTGCTTGTTGGAGTTGGTGCAGAGAGCTGGAGTGATGGGGACATTTAACGAGCAGTGGAGGTACCAGGGTGCTCGTGAGAACGACATGCCGAGCAGCAGGATGCATGCGTATGTTTTGGGGTATAAACAATTTCTAATTAGTAACTTAACCCTGGAGGAAGGCTTTCAAGATGGGAATGCAAACACAGGCATTGCTTTTTACGGACGGAGGCCAGGGGGAGGCAGGAAGCTTGAAAAAGAAAGTCTCTAAATGAACAAGAGATCCCTGGAACAGCATCCCTGGAATCTTAAAAATCTGAAAAGGAATGTTCACCGGTCTGAGGTCCAGTTCTGTCTCCAAGCAGTTGATTGGCTAAGGAGCTGCAGCCCGGCGGAAATCAATAAGGGGAAGCTGCAGAAGTGGGTACTAATGATCCCACGGCCAAGGCCATTACTCACGCTGGTAACAAGAGCGAGGAGCCCGCTGCTGGAATCCTGGCCTCCTCTGGTCTCACTTTCTCTACATGTCCACCCACCTCCCAAGGTGGGACAGACTTTATGATCACCACAATGCAGTCCCCAAACAAAGGGTCTGGATGTGAAAAGCACAGGCATCCGCCCTTCCCCAGCCTATAAACTTCCAGGGTGAAAGTCCCACCACTCTGCGAAGTAAATGACTTCTTGTTCTCTGGGAATATATCTCCTTGATTATTTTCAGATACATTTATATTCAGTAGGTTTATCTCTCCATCTAAGCATCCGTTCTTCCTGTCATTTATATATAAATGTGTATGTATATATGTGCATGTATATGTACATGTTTATATTGTATATATTTAGTAAGATATATATATAAATTTAGTGGAATATATAATACACTATATATATATTTTTTACACACAGCCACACATGCTACATTACAAAAATGTAGCTTTAAGCCTGCCTTGCCCCCCCTGGGAGAGAGGCTAGAAAGTACACTCAGGGATAGATGCTTAGAGGGCTGGATGGGGCATATTATATTGGAAGGGAAATCATAACGCCCCCCAGGTCTAAAGAGTAAAAGCTACTGAGAGCAGAGGGGGAGGATGCCTGGCGTCTGGGTGGTTTGGGTGGGCACCGCAGAGGAGGAGGAATGTGAATTGGGTTTGGAAGGATGGTAGAATCTATTCGGAGAGCCGCGGGGAGGCATCAATCTGAGTGTCTTGTGTTTTGGGGATTCTCACTCTGTTCAGAATCATTGTTCTTCCCTCCTTTCCCCTCTAGCAGCATCTCTGAAGTGGTTTCTTGGGTCCTTGCCTTCCCGGAAGGACATTTATGCAGAAAAGGAGCCATTTCCCCTGAGACCTTGTCTCTCCCTCTGCTTGTCCTCATCTGGAATCAGCTCTTCTGCGATGGCATTGGGGCACAGGGAAGGCCTCCCCCATCAAGACAGGGCTCAGCCAGAGGCCTGGGAACTGGGGTTGGACATGATGGCTCCTTGGCTGGGAGACCATGTGTCCCGACTTGCCTGGCTGGTTTCCTTCACCTGTATACCTGCTGGCCTGGCATCGTGTCCAGGTAGCACCTCCTTTTACTCTTAAGAGTCTCCCCATTTAGATGATAAATTAAATGATGCCACTCCCTGCCTCCCACAGCAACAAGGAGTAGGAAAAGCAGGGCGAGCGAAATTGATCTTTGCCAGAAACCCTCCTGGAAAAGCGTTCAGCCTTGGGGTGTAGCGATGATGGTCAATATCGCCTTGGGCTAAAGATGTAGCAACAACTTCCTCAAAAATGCAAGGATCATTTAATCAGAACCCAATTGACTGCCAGAGCTTCTCAGACCCATCTTTCTGCCTTGGGCCAACTGCACCCACCTCAGAGATGGCTGACTTGGGTCTGGAGAGCATCGGCTGTGTCCTGACTGGGGTGACACCCCGGGCATGTGATGCTAACTTCTGTCCTGGCCATGCAGAGCTAGTGGGCTGTCTTCCAGCAGGTCTGTTTCGTGGCCTCCATGCATTTGCAGATGCTCTTCCTCTTCCCTTCCTCACTTCACTGAATCTTGCCTTTCCTTCGAGACTCAGCTCCAAGCTCCTCCTGCCTTGAGGAACGGCCCCTGCTCTGATCTTACCTGCAGCTCTGTACGTTGCACACGCCTTGTTCAGTGCTGAGTGTGTGGAGTTGCCATCCTCTCCCCCAAGATCAGGAGTCCCACAGGGCACATGTCACCTTCTTGTGTTGTCCCCACATCTCGCTCAGTGTTGGAACTAACTAGGCACCACCATATCCCCACCTGAGGATGCATGTTTTCCTCCAGCATGTCCGCACGCTCTTCCTCTGTACTGGTGCTACTGAGGTGTTTAGAGTTATTCTTCTGGGTAATATTTGGTTTTTAAAGCAGGACACAGAGAGAGAAGGGCCAATTGTGATGCAAAAGTTGCATTGGAAAAACTAACATCATGGTAGCATTTTGGAAAGGGACAAGAGGCAGGTGGGGAGGATGGGGGGAATGTCTCAGAGTGTGAAGGGTCTTAGGGTGACTCCCAGCTCCCCATGGCCGACACCCAGCTCATCCCCTGGGACCCATCTCCTTTCCTGCAAATGAGGACGCAGGGCAGGCTGTGACCTCCCAGGGCTGTGCTGTGCCTCTAGCTAAGGTCAGTCCCATGGACAAGCTTGGGTCTCAGAGTGGCTCGCCTGTCTGCACACCCTCCCTTCCTCTGTGTCTACCCCTTCAGCCCTCCCTTTGCATTTGTGCTTTCTCTTTCTTGCTCTCTCCCTGTCCTTTACCAATTTCCATTTTCCACGTGGCGGGGGGAGGAAGTTGGAGAAGGAGCGGGCCTGAATCAGGGGGTGTCTCCCCGCTTGTGAGCCCAGCGCACGCCTTCCCACACCCGAGCCTGGCAGGCACCTCCCTTCTGGGGCCGTCTGCTCACTTGGAAGCCGGCACTGTTCCTGCTGCAGCCTGATTAGAAGGTGGGATGCAGCCCGGCACCGCTGAGCCGCTTCTTAAATCAGATGCTCACTTAGCACAATCACCTCATTATGTGCAGTTTGGCACAATTGTAATTTCATGTACACTTTTACAATTGGTTTTGGGCAGAGAAGAATTCAATCGTTGTGGGGTTCTACGTGTGGCATTTGTGTGCATATTACATTTTTAGGAAATCAATGGCTGGCCATGGAGGCATTTAGGAAGACGGAGCTCTAACGAGAAAGCCACAGTTGGTTCAGCAAGGTGGGAGGTTTGATAGAAGGAAGCCAAAGAGGTAGTAGGTTGCAAAAAGCAATAGAAGGAAAATTCTTCTCAGTTTCTATCCCTGGGTCCTGATGCAGGATCACTGAGTTTAGAAGAGGACTTCTGAGGTCATCACATGTTCCCATTTCACAGGTGAGGCCAGGGAGGCTCAGGCTGGTGGTGTAGACCCAGGATAGTATAGCTCCCATCCAGTGCTATCTCCTCAATATGTTTTAAAGTTGACTCCTCCTGATGTGTCTCTTGGTTGGTAATACTATGAGTTCCCTGGCCACAGGGCCATTTTGACATGCCACTATCTGCAATTGTGTCATTATTATTTCTTCTAGGTGAGTGCTGTGAGCTGGAGATGCTGTGTGGGAGGAAGACCATCACCCACACTCTTGGTCATGGGCCACCCGATTTGCCTGTCAGGACCCCTTGTCTAGTTGCCAGGGGATTGGCTCAGTTCCATGTGTCTCCTCCTCTTCCTTGGGTCAGCAAGCTTGTCCAGGCATGTCCTTCTCATGGAGCAAGAAAACACGATTCAGTGGGCAAGTCCATTTAAAGCCTGTATGAGTCAGGGTTCCCCAGAGAAACAAAACCAGTAGGATATATAGAGATATACAGAAAGAGACTTATTTTTAGGCATTGGCTCATGTGATTATGGAGGCCAAGAAGTCCCATGGCCTGTAATCTGCAAGCTACAGACCCAGGGAAATTGGTGATGTAGTTCCACTCCAAGCCCAAGGCCTGGGAGCCAGGGAGCCAGGGAGCCAGGGAGCCAGGGAGCCAATGGTGTAAGTCCCAGTCTGAGTCCAGAGGCCTGAGAACCAGAGCACTGAAGTCTGAGGGCAGGAGCTGAGGGATGTCCCAGCTCAAGCAGAGATAAAATACAGCCCTTTTGTACCTCTTTGTCCTCTTTAGGCCCTCAGTGGATTGGGTGATGCCCACCTGCATTAGGGAGGGCAATCTGCTGTACTCAGTCTGCCAATTCGAATGTTAATCTCTCTAGAAACACCCTCCCAGTCCACCCAGAAATAATGTTTTACCCACTATCTGGGCATCCCTTAGCCCAGTCAAGTTATTACATAAAATGAACCATCACCAATCCTTTGCTTGCTTCAGTTCTGCTGATATTCCCTTGGCTAAAGCAAGTCACATGGTTGAGTCTAGAGTCAAGGGGCAGGGTAGGGGACCCCTTCTGAGGTGGGTGTGCACTGCCAAGTCACATGGCAAAGGGGCTGGATCAGGAAGAGGTAAAACATCGGGGCCATAAATGCTGTCCACTATAGGCTCGCAACTAGAACCCATTCAATCCATCCCACTCCAGCTGCTCAGAAGGAAGCTCTCTGGGCCTCTTGCCCTGCCAGGGAAGTCAGGAGAAACTCTGCAAGAGGTTCTCCTTTCTCCCTTCCCTCCAGGAAATATGCTGCACTCTGGGATGTAGGATGTCCAAGGTTCTTGGCCAGGGCCCAATGCCATCTTGCTAATGGTTCCCGGCTGGGGACAGGCCTGCCTCGTATTTTCCAGGGAACCAGAGGAAGAAAGGCAGGGAAGGTTCTCTCTCACCCCCCAGCTAATAAAGCATTTGTAGACATAGAGAGAGATATTAAGCCAGGAGGGGGTGAAAAAAAGGGCCACTTTGAAAAGCCTATAGAAAGCCTTTTCTCCCATCTGTTCGGCTCGTGGGAAGGCTCTGTTTTCCGTACTTAAAGGATTTGTAAATTCATTACCAACAAGTAAAATGTACAAAGCGCACACAGAGACATCAAGGTCTGATTCACCATCTGCTGGGGAGTTGCGTCTATGCAAACAGAACAGTGCTAATCCCTACCAGCGAGCGGGGTGGACGCGTGCCCACGCGGGCCCCGGAGAAGCCAACAGGCGGGGCTTTTCCATCGAGTTCCTCGGCCCTGGGACCTCTCCCTCCTCCCTCCTTCACCCCATTTAACCCTCCGGAGCTGGAGAGGGCTTACGGTTTGCCGTGGCGGAGCATCATCTCAGCTCCTGCAGGCTCTGGGAGCAGAGATGGAGTGGAACGCGTTTTAGGCTGCTGCGGTTTCTGAGCTCCTGGTCTCAGCGAGGCTGGGTGTTGGTGGGAAGGGATGCTGGCATGGCCCTCGCTCCTGCTAGAAGATCTGCTTCCAAAGTTCTATTCCAGTGTCTGTTCTTGCTGGTTCCGGAGAAGTCCATTCAGGCCTGGCCCCTAGCAGAAGAGTGAATGAGGCAGACTTTGTGTTTAGCTCTGTGGTTTAATGGCCTCCTGGCTCCCTGTTCCTGCTGCTCCGTCTCCTCACAGCTGTGGCCACTTGACTGCAACACACCGGCTCCTGCTGCCCTGGCCTTTGCACCCAACCTTGGCCTTCCCCGGGGATGAAAGGAGCGGGTGCCTATCAAGTTCATCTGCGTTCCTCACACCTTGCTCCCCGCCCCAGCCCGAGCACCCCATCTTTGGCCACACACATAATCCACCAACTACACCCCCTGCAGATGGGGGTTTCTGAATTGCTACCCTGGTGGGGGCCCCAGTTCCTCCAGGATTAGAACTGCCTCTCTCTTCCCAATCCTCCCAGAAAGGAGAGCTCTGACCCCAAAGTCCAGACTAGCAGTTAGTGCCTGACTGCCACCCCTGACGTTGTCTGTCTGCCTCTGTTTCCCTCATTGCTTAGTTCCTCCCCTGTCAATAAGAATGCCTTGTTAGCCTGCATAATCTTTCTGCCTGCCTGCCTGGACTCCACCTACCACCTGTCTCCTTCCTCTCCTTCTTGCCTCAGTTTGCCCATCTGGGCTCCCTTGTATGGACCAGCCACACACCCTGTCCTGCCCCAGTGAACATGCCATAGGCGTCCTCAGGGTCCACTGTCATTCTGTCCACTACTGCCCAGGTCTCTGCACTGTGACGCATCCCCCACACATTTCCCCTTCAATCCCCTATTGGAGGGATTTGAATGTCCTGTGTCCCAACAAAGACAGAAGAGAGGGTCCAGGGCTCACTGTTAATGCCCCAATCCAGCCACTTACTAGTCACTAAGTAGCACTCCATTCATTCAGTCGTGTATTGGTTGAGCACGATCCCAAGCATATTTCCAAGTGCCGGCTGAGCCAGCTAGACAAGAACTCTGGCATCAGGGAATTCACTTTGTAGTTGAGGGGAGACAGACAACCAAATCCAAATAAGGAAAAAAATTCCCAGTGCTTTAGGAGGCCAAGGCGGGAGCATCACTTGAGGCCAGGAGTTCAAGACCAGCCTGAGCAAGAGCGGGATCCCTCATCTCTAGAAAAAAAAAATAGAAAAATTAGCTGGGTGTGGTGATGCATGCCTGTTGTCCCAGCTAGTCAGGAGGCTGAGGCAGGAGGATCACTTGAGCGCAGGAGTTTGAGGTTGCGGTGAGCTATGATGACACCACTGCACTCTAGCCTGGGCAATAGAGAGACACCTTGTCTCAAAAAACAAACAAACAAAAAAGAAAATAGCAGTGGATAGCCGAATAATAAGGCATAGAGGTTGATGGGATGGTGAGGGGTGGTTGACTGAGAGAAGCTGAGAGAGCTCTGCTTCTCAGCAGGGACCTGCAGCATCAGAAGGATCCAGGGACCTGGTGACCTGGGAAAAGAGAGCACCAGGCAGAGAGAACAGCATGTGCTAAGGCCCTGGGGCAAGAATGAGCTAGGTGTGTTACATAGACAGACAGAAAGCCAGGATGAAGGTAGCCCAGTGAATGGAAGGGAGAGTGATCCCGAGGGTGCAGGGGCCAGATCACTGGGCGTTAGGCCTTGGTGAGCCGTACGGACTTTATACCAAATGCAATGGTAAGCATTTGCAAGTTTTCAGGCAGGACAGAAATATGATCTGATTTACATTTTAAAGGGAAAACTCTTGCTGCTGTAGGGAAAGCAGTGAGGGGGGAGATGCTGGTGACCTGGACTCTGGTGATAACAGTGAAGATGGTGAGAGATGGTCCGACTGGGGGACTGTAGACAGCAGGATTTGCTGATATTTTAGATGTGAGTTAGAGAAAGGAAGAACCAAGGATAAGACCAAGGATAAGGTTAAAGTCTCTTACCTTTTCTTACTCTGGTGTCTTTCCTATAAACTACAGAAAGTCCCCACTTAACGTTGTTGATAGGTTCTTAGAAACTGAGACTTTAAAAGAAACAAAAGATAATGAAATCAATTTTACCCTAGGCTAATTGATGTAAACAGGAGTTAAGTTCCTCTGGCATATTTCTGGCCACAAAAACATCACCAGACTTCTAAATGAAGACCCAAAACACTTCTAATAGTAAACATTGAAATGAATGTGAGCTATACATACATTTCAGAAAGATTAATAAAAACAAGTAAGATAATTATTTACCCAATTGTTGGTGAATCAATGAGTGATGATAGTTGTAGTGGTGATGGGTCAGATCAAGGAATAAATGTTTGCAAATGAAATCTGCAAGGACAACCTCCTCCCCTGACACAGTTCAGATCTGGTGGGCTTGCTATTTTTTCACCCTGCATTGTCTATTGCTGTGCATTTGTATGATCATCATATATAGTTTATGAGTTTTTATTTTTTTAATAATTTGTAATCATTCATTCATTTCATTTTCTAACCTGCTTATTCCAGTTCAGGGTTGGGGTAGAGCCTATCCCAGCAGCTTGGGTTGCTGGGAGGGAACTGACCCTAGACAGAATGCCATCCCATGGCAGGACACACACACACACACACACTCCCACATGCATTCAGATTGGGACCATGTAGACACGCCACCAGTTCATCTCCCGTGCACATCCTTGGGGTGTGGGAGGAAACCGGATACCCAGAGAAAGACCCATTCAGGCATGCAGAGAATGTGCAAAATCACCCAGACACAGACTGATTTTTTTGTCATCGACATTATAACAAAATGACAAGTGAAATTATGTTATTTGAAGACCTGCAATAATTACATATCTGATGGACATTCGACAATATAAGCAGCTATGTAGATGAATGTGAACCTGCCCTGCTAGTTGGAATTTTATTATAACAACAAAACAAAACAAACACACTTGTAGTGCAGGAGCAATAACTTGGTACAGATCATTGGGCTCACTGTGTCCTCTCTCAACTCTAGGTCTCTGCAAATGCAATCTCAGAACAATGTTTTCCCTCGTGTCCATGTTCACCTGGAAAACTTCTCACTCATTCCTCAGGTCTCAGGTAGCTGTGAATATTGAAGAACTTCCTAAGATGCACCTGGGTTCTTCTCCTCTGATCCTACTACTGAAATTGCTGAGCTACTTGGCTATTTCCCTTCTTGGTTTACAATTTTTTTAAGGACTGGATCTAAATTCCCAGCACCTAGTAGAGTTTCTAGCTCATAGCACATAGCACATTAATTTTTGATGCACAGGTCGAGAAGCCTGTCCTTCCTGGTCCCCCCTCCTTGCTTCCCTCCTTGTTCTCCCTTTGAGCCGAGCTGCCGAATTCTTCTCCACGTCCAGTGCTCTCTGCCTGCTCAAAGGCAACCATCCTTCAAGACCCAGTTCAAGAGCCCCCTGCTCTTGTAAGCTTCCCGGCTCATGCTGGCATGTTTCTTTCTAGTACTGCTCACCTTTCCTTCCTGCTTTGTGCAAAGAAGAGCCAACGGAGCAGGCCTGACTCTGCTCTTAGCAGAAAAGCCTGCTTGCAAGGTTCTCGGCTGGCTGCTGGGAAGGTGGCCGGTAAATAGTACCCTGTACTGATACAATACATCTCCTAAATGATAGGGTGGCTCGTCGTGCCTGTACTGCATTTATGCGGAACACCTGCTTGCCTTCTGGGAGGCTGGAGTTTTGGGACATGCTAGGCAGATTGGGCCTACGTGACCGGCCCTAATAACAGCCTTGGCACCAAGTCTCTATGGGGCTGCCCTCGGCAGAAACATCACACACATGTTGCTGCAGTTTTGTTGCTGAGGACGGGAGAGAGCATAAGGAAGCCCACACGTGGATTCTTCCAGACTGCCTGTGCCTTTTTCCCTTATGATCCAGCTGTGTATTCTTACTACATCGTCATAATGAATATTAGCTCTGAGCACACTTGTATGAGCACTCCTAGTGAATATCCAAACGTGGTCTCAGGGACCCCTCACATGTGCTCATTTGGGCCCTTAACATTATTGTACCGTCATATAACTGTCTTTTACTCTTATATAACCGATCTGTGTATGTAGGCCTTGTGTTACCACAAGATCTGGAAAGAAATAAGTCTTAAAGGCACTTGTATCCTATTCAACTCATTGCCCAGGTGGCCAGCAGGAGCTCAAGAAATACCTGTTAGAGAATGAATGAATGAATGAAACATCAAAGCCACTAGTGGTTGGGGCAGTGGCCACGTAGCAGACTGTGGGCAGCCAGCTCAGAAGTTTTAAGGCTGTTAGTGGTGTCTTAGCTCCCAGGGCAAAGGGAAGCTGAATCAATCAGGCTCTAGTAGGGTTTTCAAGTAATTCCTGGCATCATTAGGTGGTCAAAGAAGACTCTGTTAAAACACCCAGGAGATAGAGACCACTATCTGCAAAAGCAGGAAGAAGCATCCGTAAGACACCCAGAATTTCTTGCAAACTGTGCAGGTGGAGCACAGTGACTTACATCCCCAGCACTCTATGTTCTGCCAGAGGGCTGCAGAGCATCTGTTTGTTTGCATGTTTGTACCACCAAAGTTGTAGGGAGGTGGTCACTTGGATGTATGTACATAGACATGCCTCCGTATTCATTTGCAAAATTACACAAATGGATACATGTGCTTACATTTGCATGAATAGACATGTCTCACATATGCCGATGCATGTGCAGGCTTATTTGAATTTGCATAGGCTTGAAAGCATAATCACACGAGTTCATGCATTTGGAGTGTGCGGGCACATGCGTTTGCATGCACCCATGCATGCCAGAGCGAGCCTGTGTGCACATGTGCACGTGCATACTGATCGCTGCTTATCTGCTCTGTGCTGCGCACAGACAGCTGCTTTAATAACATCTGCAGTTGAGCGAGTGCACTAACTGCTGTGGCCCCATCGTGCTATCAGAATTGCTTCAGCCCTTTCAGGATTACCAGTGCTCAGTGCAGTTTAAATATATCTCCAGTCCTAATCCCTAAACAAAGATGCAATGATTTCCGCTAAATATGGTGGATTATTTATTAAGATAAAGTCAAGGATATGGGAAGCCACGTCTGGTGGAACACTGATTGCCATCCGCGATGGGAGATCATGGAAACAGATGCACCCACCCCCCACCTCTGGGGAGGGAGGAAGGGGGCCAAAGCAAAGGGAAACCAGTGAATGATAAAAACTGTCAGGGTCCTAGAGGCAGAAAGGCAAGGAATGAGTTAACGGCAGCTCATGCACGGAGGTAAGGAAGAGGAGAACGACCAGACTCCCCCACCAGCTAAGATGCTGCTGAGGCCATTCAACAAGGATCATGGACCATGAGCCAGGCTTTGAATGAGAATCCTCCATGAAGGTACAAAGAAGAGCAAAGCAGCTTCTGCTTTTAAGGAACTCCCAGTCAAGCAATGGGCCGGGGCAATAGGGAAAGCCATTGCCAGCTCATAGGAATTTTTTTGGCATATAAAGAGGATACTCTCTGTACTCTAGGTGCATACACTCCTGTACCAGGAAGCACAGCTTGGTAAGTGGGTCTGGGAGAATTTCAACTCACCCAGGAGTCTTTGTTAGTGAGTCTGCATGAGCAGACGTAGCCCCCTGAGCACAGAAGGGGAAGGCATTGCTTACTCCAGGGAGCAGGGCGGGCACATTAAGGAAGCTCAAAGACATTGCTTCTCTTCTTGGGAGGTCAGAGAAGTCAGAGAGGCCCATAGGCTGGCCGAGTGGATAAATACACACAAGTCAAGTATTTGCTGTCTTCAGGAAACACATCTAACCCATGAGTAAGTTTTAAATAAGTGGAGAGACATATATTGTTTATAAATTGGCAGATCAATATCATTAAGATGCCATCTCTCCCCAAATTGATCTTTAGATTCAATGTAATTCCAATAAAAATCCCAGCAAGTTTTTAGATAGAAATTGAAAATTCAAGTCTAAAATTCATACGGAGAGGTTAAGTATCTAGAATAGCGAAAACGACTTTGGAAAAGTTGAAAGACTAACATTATCTGACTTCAAGATTTATTATAAAGCTGCAGTAATCAAAACAATGTGGAATTGGTGTAAAGCTAGACAAATAGTTCAATTGGACAAAATAGAGAGTCTAGAAATAGACACGCATATATATGAACTGATGATTTTTTAAAATAAAGTTACAAAGTCAATTCTGTAGCAAAAGAATAATCTTGTCAACACAAAGTGCTGGATCATTTGAATGTTCATATGCAGGAAAACAAACTTTGATCCATATCTCTTACCATATTAACAAATTAAGTCAAAATGGATCATAAACCTAAATATAAACCCTAAAAATGTTAAACTTCTGGGAGAAATCCTTGGGAAAGTCTTTGTGACTTAGGGTTAAGCAAATGATATCTTAGGTATGACACCAAAAGCCTGAAGTATAAAATAACAAATTAATAAATTGGACTTCATCAAAATTAAAAACTTATGTTATTCACAACACTCAATTAAAAGAATAAAAAGGCAAGCCACCAACTGGGAGAAAATATTTTCGAAGTTTATATCTGATAAAGGACTTGTATTCAGAATATATAAAGTACTCTCCAAACTTAACAATAAGAAAACAGATAGACAAATTTTTAAAAATTGGTAAGAGATTTGAACAGACAGTTTACCAAAGAGATATGCAGATAGGAGGGAAAAAAGCAGCTGCCAAGTTGCTGAACAATATTAATCATTAGGGAAATGCAAATTAAAAACACAATGAGAATCCATTATACATCTACCAACAATACATACTAACTACAAGTTAAAACCCAAATAAAATACCACTACACATCCATTACAATAGTTTGAACAGATGACTCTCACCAAATGTTGGGGAGCAGGTAGGGCAACTGGAACTCTCATACATTACTATTGGGAATATACAAAACAGCAAAATCTCTTTGGAAAATTAATGGGAAGTTTAACAAAAATATCATACACGTGTCATATGGTCTAGCCATTTTGCTCTTAGGTATTTACTCATAAGAGAGGAAAATATATGCCCATACAAAGACTTATGCACAAATGTTCATAGCAACTCTATTTGTAAAAGCCCCCAAAATGACAACTGTCTACGTGTCCATCAATCAGTGAAGGAATAATCCAATTGCGGTATATCACATAGTGGAATGTTGCTCAGCTACATGCTCATGAAAACACCAGACCAAAAAAAAAAAATTATGTAATGTATGATCCCATCTATACAAAATATAGATTGGAATGTAGAATCTAACCTATGACAATAGAGAGCAGATCGTGTGTTCCTTGGGGATGGCGGGAGGGGTGGAGTGAGGAGGAACAAGGAGGAGAAAAAGTGGCATGAGAAAAATCAGGGTGTGTGATGTTTATGTTCATTATCTAGATGGTGGTGACTGTCTCGTGGGTGCACCCCATACCGATCTTATCAGACGGTTCACTTAAGTATGTGCAGTTTATTGTGTGTCAATTATACCTCAATAAATGTGTTGAAGAAATTAAATATAAAATAATAGCTGGGTTTTGATTAATTGATAGCAAAGGCAGGAGGCTAATTATAATGGGCGTCTAGAGAGAGACTCTCTTTAGGGAAATCCGTGCCTGATTCACTCCACATGATATTTATATAAGACACTGGTGCTAGAAAACTGTTCATTGATTGGTACTGTTAGAGTGGCTGCATTTATTGGACATAAATTAAACCTCTTATCGGGGGAGAAAAAAGCCCAACCAGCTGTGAGATACCAGAGTAACAGGAGCCACCGATGATCATTATCAAGACTGAGGTAGATTTCCAGACAAATTGGGAAGCGTTGGAAAGAGAAATTAATATTAGTCTTTGAACAGACATTAAAGACCTGTTCCAAATAGCCCTCTGCATTGAGCATGGGCTAAACCTTGCCTTGCTCTTGCTACTGGCCTGTTACCCGTAAGATAGGTGCAGGACACGATGCCTAGTGAAAGGGCTACTCAGCTCCACTGAAAGACCATCCTTGTACTTGGCTCTTTCCTGCACCCTGGGGAAACCACGTATCTCTAGAAAAACGTGAGTAAGGAACGAAGCTCCACCAGTAGAGAGCAGAACCTTAAGTTGGCCTAGGAGTGGCAGATGCTGGTAGAGACTACTCTATAGTCTGGACAGAAGAGGAGACCTCCCAGCCAGTGATCATCATTTCCTTCTCAGCAAACCTGACAGTGGAAGACCTGGGCTGCCCAGGAAAGAAGAACATATTTTCTAGTTTTCTGGGTTTATATGGGTTTTCCAACAAAGGGAATTCAAAACATGGGAGCTGTCTAGATCTCCCTCCTGTGGACTTTTATTTATCACACTGTTCACCTGACTCTGCCAGCCCTTCCTAGGTAGGGTCTGCAAGGCTTGGGTCTAGGCACTGCCATGTCTTGCTTTGCAATCCTTTTCTAACGGTCCTTGCCTGAGTGTATGCAAGTTCCCTTTATTTTGGTTCATCTTATAAACATTCAGCGTTTATGAGAAATAACTTTATTTGGGGGCACAGAGGGAAAAAAAACAAGTCAAAGACAGAAAATGAAATGTAAACACAAAGAAATAATGCAACGACAGAGAAGGGAGCTTTATCTTTTTCTGGTCAGGCCATGGTGGCTACCCCAGTTTAATGGGCACCCAAGGTCCAACTCCTTTATTGCATGGCACCTGACTTCTCAAATCCTGCACCCAAAGCCTGTTTCAGCTGGCACTGACGCTGCGTCTTGAGTCACCTCTTGGAATGTGAGCCAGCGGCATCCCTGGGTATCCCAGGCTGCACGTACTTCCCCTCTGCATCTGCTCCCCTGCCCAAAGGGGCTCTTGAATCCTAGACATGTCCCTACTCCACCCCAGCTCTTCAAAGCAGGGGTGCCTGCTCCCAGCCCCATCCCCAGTGTGCAGCACTGTGTTCGGCATGCAGTAGGAACTCAATCAGTGCTTGCTAGACCAAAGAGTACTTGCCCTTGAGCTTCGGTGCCCACCCTGCTCAGTCCACCCACCTGTCCACCTCTCCTGGCGTCACTGACAACTCTGGCTGTAAGAGTGTCTCGCCTGACCCGTCGGGGATATTTTTTGAAACTTCATTTCAAATTCTGCTCAGAAATCGGTTTGGTTTGCTTTCCAGCTCTGCCATGGACCAACGGGATGATGGGGGTCAACCTCACCTCCCACTCTGAGCCTCATTTTTCTCACTGATGGAGTGGGGATGGGAGTCATCATCTGAGTCACTTTGAGGGTTGTTATAAAGATCCCTCTCCCAGATGTACTGCAGTGTTTTAAAATCTGTAAAGGACAATACAAATGCGAGGCGTTAAGGGACAGGATGTATATTCCCTACTTGTCCTCTTCCGGGGGAGGGGCTTCCTAGGAGAGCTCTCTGGGCCTCTCCAACGTCTCTGACGGCTGAGTTTGAGAGAAGGGTTCAAGCTTGGGTGGATCTGCTTCTGCCTCTGACCCTCAGGAAGCAGCTATTTTCCCCTCCTCCTTCCAGGGTGTCTTAAAGGGATAGGTGTGACTTCCAGAACCATCTACAGCTGGGTAGTGGATAATTCACATCAAGGGTAGAGTGAAGTCAAGCCCACTAGACTAAGAACAGTCCCCAGCCTTGCCGTTACTGGTAGCCACAACATTGTTTGCACATGTCTTCATCTGTCTAACTCCTGAGCCTCCTTCTCAGTTCTGAATTCAGGTGGCAGAAAGGGATATCATTGGCAAGGGAAGGGTAGTGCATGCAAAAAAAAAAAAAAAATAGATAAAGGATATTATCAGTTGAGTTCCTTCAACCCCAACATTCGTCATTTTTTACTGTAATTAGTAAGGGTCTTCCCAGAATTCGTTGTATTTGGCATCTTGGGAGTGATATGAACTAGGTTCCCACTGTTGGGCAACAGAACGTAAGTTAAAGCCTCTAGAAACTCAAGAGCGAGGGCAGACAGCGCCTGGTGCGGGCAGGGGAGGCTGCGATGGGAGCTCTCTGCTCTCTCCTCCCCATGCCCAACTTCATCTTCCTTCTCTGCCTGCCGTGACCTGATCCCTTCTCGGGGTCCAAGCCTCATCTTCCCTTGCTCCAGTACTGCCCTCTTTTCTCTCCACTCTCGCCCCCCAGCCTGGAGTCTGAGCCGCTCTTTAAATCTCCCCTAAGGAAACTTCCTTTTCTCCTGGCATCTGTGATTGACTCTCTGGGGAAAGGCGGCAGTGCTGATGTGTATGAAGGGCGCTCTGGAGAAATAAATTGTGCAGAGGATGAGTGAGAGCTTGGAAAAGAAATGCTGGCTCTGGCAAAAGACATATGAACCCTGGAGGCTGGGTCCACCCCCCTGTGAGTGATGGACCTGCTCGGTCTGAGTTACTGCTGCACGCAGGAGGAGGATCCTTTTGAATAGTTCAGTATGGCCACAGGGGGATCGGGCAGGCGCTCGCCACAGCCATGGTCATCATCACCCCATGCTGATTTAGGCATGAGGTGCTTGCTAACATAGAGATACCAGAGGATAGTTTTTTTTTTTCTTTAACCCGGATGCCAGATGTCCACAAGGATTAGTAAAATTAATCATATCTTGAGCATGTTTGAGGTCTTGGCAATTGAGAGGCCAGTGAGTGGACCAGGAAGTGGGTCCCCATGTCCTTAGGTCCCCAGGGATCTCCTGTAGGTCCCCGTCCTTGGGGATCATTGTAAAAAGCCATTTGTGTGCTAGATTTGAGGATACATTTCCTGGGAAGTGGCTTGCTGCTGAAAAGACACATTCAGACACATGGAGGGGAGGTACTAAGACCACTCAACGAGAGGTCAGAGCACTGGGTTGAAGCCCTAGATTAGCCACTGACTAACTCTTTGGCCCTGAGTGAGTCTCCAGACCTCACCAAGCCTCAGTTTCTCCATCTGTGAAATGAAGGCACATTATAATTTCTCTCTCTAACCCATAGCACTGTTGTGGGGATCAAAAGGTTGATAATACATTAAACATCATTTTACAAGCTGTGAAAGATTTTTACAGACATGGGACCCCATCAGCGTCTGTGTGGATCTCCTTCCATTCTTTTGTCCTTTCCTCTCTGCTCCACCCTTCCTTGGGTGTCCTTGTCACCCCCAGCTTGCTCCCCAGGTGCCCATGGAGGAGTCCTCTGCACTCTGCTATGCCATAGCTCAAACACTTTGTCTTCTATGCATTTCCCTAGTGGTAGTGGGGTACTGCTGCAACCGGGCTAAAGAGTTCTTTCAGAGGAAGGTAGTCATGACAATGGCACAATTGTCACTTTGGGATATGTGCTACTTCATAGTATGTGCTCCGACAAAGCATAGAGCTTTAAAGGTGGGCAGGGATGCTAAGGTTCAAGTCTCTCGAGCCCTCCAAGCCTGCAGGCCAGGTTAGGTGGGAGGGAACAGAAAGCCCAGGAATTCATGAAGCTCACTCCATGCCGGGATGTCTCCCTGCACCTGCCCACTACAGAAAGCCAAGGGAGTTGCCAGGTGCATTAAGCATTTTCGTCCAGGAACACAGTCTCAGAGACGCCTCCTAAATATTGTATTCCAGCTTGGTCTGCCTTTGAACTTGCTAGTGTTTCCTCGTACCTGTAATGTCAAGCTGAGGGCTCAGAGCACAGTGCTGAAGCCCAACCTAGAGTTGATCTTACATGCCCTGAGCCAAAGTGCCTGCAACAAAAACTAGTCCAATCCTAAATTTAACTGGTGCATCATTCATACTTTAGTAGATGCTGTGGATCGATCAGAACAGGCAGGCTCTGGGGAAGCTCAGCCCGGGTGAGAAGAGATGGTTTGGAATGCAAGAGGACACCTCAAAGAAAGGCAAGAAACCCATCTTTTATTAATCTCTTTATTCATTGATTGGTTGAATCATTCATTCCCTCACCAAAATACATCATGGTTTACTGTGTTTTGGGTATATTCCGGCTGGGGTGATCGAGTGTGGTTTCAAAGAGGAGGATATGATGTTTGAACTGAGGAAGGAACTTGAAAGGAAAAGAACTATCTTGGTAGGAAGAGCTATGGAAGAGTTACAGGGCACACATCGTGGCTGATGGAACATCATCAGCAAAGGCAAAGGAAATAGATGAAGTGGGCATTTGTTCTTAAACACAGAAAATGACGGGAAGGAGTGAGGGGTGAGGCCAAAGCTGTGGATAGAGTCAGCATTCAGAGGACCCGATGGGATGGAGCAGACTAAGGAATCTAGACATGCGGCTGCAGGCCGTGGGGATCCACATAGGTTTCTAAAGCTGATGATGGGACACGATCAGGCTGTGGCATCAGAAGGGCCACCCCAGCCACAGCACCAAGGAAGGGGCGAGGGGGTTAGGGGAGAGGGTGATGGCAGAGAGGACAGTTAGAAGGTGGCTGCCAGGGAGGCAACACGGGGCAGAAATGGGCAATGACAACAGAAGTGAAGAGGAGGGAACAGCATCGAGAGAGGCTCTGGAGGTGGAAGTGCCGTAACCCGGCAGCCGCTTGGTCGTGGGACGTGCGGGAGAAGCAGCGGACCACGTTGGATAACCGGGGGTCGGGGGGAGAAAACATACACAAGAGCAGGAGCAGGTGATGAGGAGGAAGACAGGCTCCACTTTGGCCATGCTGAGCTTGGCATTGAATCCTGTGGGACATTCAAGGGAATATGAGTGCAGGCAGTTTGACAGGCAAGCTAGAGCCCCAGAGAGCCACCGGGCTTCAGGACGGATGGCTGTGTCCCCACACGGCAATGTCTGGTGATGCTACAGTCTTCTGGAAACAACTGGAGGCTCCAAGCTGCAGGGAAAAGGTTGGGGAAAAGAGAGGAGCTTATTTCTTCTTTTCTTTCCGCTCTGCTCTGCGGGGCTTCCTTGCTCGGACAAGACACGCCCATGCTGTCGCTGTCCACTTCAGCACCCCTGTCTTTGTGGGATAACGTTGGGAGGCCAGGGACTGGCACAGTGGCCACGAGATGGGCAGAGGCCCTCAGGCAGGAGAAGAAGGGGAGAGGATGATGCCTTTCAGAAAACGACCTGTGACCCAGTGCAGGCAGGATGCCATCCATGACTACATTTTTCTGAATACTTACTAAAATCATAGTCCCTCATAGGACTACGTGCACGAGTTCACGATTTTCTCTTGCTTTTCTTGTCCAACACACCTTTTCTGTTCTCCCCAAAGTCATGCGGTTTCCACTCCCAGTTTCTGACACTGACAAGTTCAAGTCTATCTCTGCACGTTGTTAATGGAATTTCTCACTGGGGAGTCCCTCCCTCCTTTCTCCCCTCATTCAAGTAAATCTTACCATTGTTTTGGGCTGAGTAGAAGCCTCAGCCTCTCCAGGCTGCTTTCCTCAACTAATCCAGCCCACTGGAGAAACCACCCCCTTTGCTGAGCAGAGAGCATACTCCTTTGAACACTTCATCATAGATCTCGTGTATTATTTCTTAGTGATTTTCATAAATTGCCATCTTCTTCAGGGAGATCATAGTCATAGCTAAAATTTAGAGCTGGAAGAACACATTGGAGACCCTCAGCTCTTATTTATGAGAGTTCACAATTCTTCTCTTTCCTCTGCACTAACAGAACCATCTTTCTGCTGTGTGGATCCAGGTAATTGGTAAAAAGAAGAATCACAACTTCTAGAAAGCCCAACACGTGTTCATTAGAACAGGTAAAGTGCTGCTCAGGAGAGAGTGAGAAGAAATCAACAGCTCTAGAAAAGTTGGAAGAAGGGATGAGAGAAACCAGAGCTGCCAGGGCTAAGTTTGATTGGAGGTTTTGAGAATTTAAGGGACAAGGTTGGGCATGGCAGCTCTCGGTGCCGAAGAGGACCGAGTGAAAAATGGGTGGAGATGACTTGGATATTGCAGTTTGTCATCGCACGCAAAGCTCTGGGGCACCTGCATGCTATTTAAACTGCCTTTTCTTTTGTTATTACAAAGAGATTCCATTGTATTTCTACTGTGATTAATAAAGTATAAAATAAATTACAAACAACTTTGTGTCAAGAATATTTTAAACTTTCATTGTTATTGAGAACAATGAACAATCCCTGGGACATTTTAGGAAAAAAAAATCAATAAAATTTTTAATGAACATGGATTATGTGCCATGCTTATGCTAGGTATTGTGGGCAATTTCAAAACAAAACAAATCAATAAAAATATTATTTAAAGTATTCTTTAAGAGACATTTAAAAATATACAAAGGAGGAAGGTGACCACCTTCCTGATGGTATGGCACCATCCAAAAATAAATAAATAAATAAATAAATAAATAAATAAATAACATCTTAGCATATTTGCCTTGAGTCTTCTTTTTAAAGAAAAATTACCCTTTATTTGTTAGAAATTGAGTGATTTAAATTTTGAACAATATAGGAAAATACAGAGATGACAGTAAAAATCACCCAGCAATAATCATCATTATAAGTAGTTGAAAATCACTCTGGACAACTTTCTGTACAAATATACAAAAGAGGTAGGCTGGGCTGCATTTTTAGGGAAACAGAGTTATATAACAGATTCTATTTTAAAATAAATTTAATTTGATTTTGCTAGAATTTAACAAAAGAAAAAAAAAAATCTCTGATGTTAAACAGGAAGAATCTCTGAACTTCAAATACTTTTGTTGTCACCGCAGGCGAGAGCTTGTCCTAAAAGATTCCGCTAAATTGAAAAAGGGAGATTAAAACCCATTAAGGGGTGAGAGTTCTTAGTTTAAGTGACATTTGCCCATTCAATCTCTCTGTCTCTCTTTTTAAAATTTAATTTAATTTTTTGGTCATCTGCATTCACAATGATTATCTAAACTACTTTTGTACAGCAGCGGTTTGGTTTCCAAGGAGGGCTGTTGTGTTCCTAGATTTTCAAATTTATTTATTGGTTACAAATAATGTTTTTGCTCCAAGTCTTTTTTCTCCCTTTAGCACTTCAATCTCACTTTCTATGTCATTTTGTTGTTTTATTATATTATCTAGGAGTTCTTGTTTTACTGACAATTTCTTATTAGTTTAATCTATAACAGAGGTTGGTAATCTCTTCATGTAAATGGCCAAATATCACACTATTTTAGGCTTTGTGGGCCATAGTTGAACTCCTCAACTCAGCCATACAGCATGACAGCAGCAGCAGAGAATACATCAACAAATGGGTGTGTGGCTGTGTGTCAATAAAACTTTATTTACAAAAACGGATGGTGGATCATTTTTGAGTCTTAGCCTTATTTGGTGTCTGCTAGTGATTTTGTGTGTTGAGGGTGGGAAAGGAGGATATTTTTATTTTTAAGCAGTAATTTTGTCGGATTGTAGGAGACAGAATTTCTGAGATGCAGTTTCAAGTGATTGTTTTAACACAGAAATATTATATTAATACTAATGTGTTGATCGGTTCTCGTGGGCTTTCAGTCTCATGGTGATTGCAGATATGACATGGTGCTGAGTCAGCTTTACCTGGGTTACACGTAGGTGGAAAAGCATTGTAGGCCCAGAGAGGTGAAGCAACTCGCTCAAAGACACATGGAAGATTAATCTTAGAGCTGAGACTTGAACATAGATCTTCTTAAAAAACATTTTAAAATGGAGGTGACATTTACAAAATATAAAATTAAGCATTATCAAGTGAACAATTTAGGGACATGTGCATTCACCGTGTCCAACCACCACCTCTACTTAGCTCAAAAACATTTTTATCGCCCCAAAAGGAAGCGACCTCCCCATTACGCATTTGCTCCTCATTCTCCCCTCACCCTGGCAACCACCAATCTGCTTCCTGACTCTACGGATTTGCCTATTCTGGATATTTTATAGAAATGGAATTATATAATATATAACATTTTGTGTCTGGCTTCTTTCACTTAGCATAATGTTTTTGACGTCTATCCAGGTTGTAGCATATATTAGTTCTTCATTCTTTTTATGGCTGAAATGTCTCACTATATGAATATACCACTGTTTGTTTATCCATTCATCTCTTGATGAACATTTGGGCTATTTCCACCCTTTATTGCTATTTTGAATAGTGCTGCTATGAAGGTATGTGTAGATGCATTTGTCTGAGTACCTGTTTTCAGTTCATTTGGTTATACCCAATGGGTGGAATCATTGAACCATATGGTAATTCTATGTTTAACTTCTTGAGGAACTGCCAGACTTTTCCCCAGAGGCTGAACCATTTTACATTTAATGTATATGGTTTCCAATTTCTCCACATCCTTGCCAACACTTATTATTATCTGGTTTGTGTGTGTGTATGTGTGAACACAGATTTTGGACTTTCAGTGCTCTTATCTTAGGGGGTTACAGAATTTGTCTTATATTTTTTCACTTGCTTGATTTTTTTTTTGTAATTACAATACTTGGCATATTTCAAGACACATGCTCCATGTCATTGAATACTTTATTGATATATTTTCTCCTAAAAGTATGAATTCTCACAGCATGTTCACAGATCTTAATAAAAATTCAGAATACAGTTTAAACAAACGTAGAAGAAATTTATTTCAAAGTTGAAGCGTCACAGTTGAAATAACATCTGAATCTCTGTATCATTCTCATGCTAAGAGAAAGAGGAAAGCCCCGGTGCCCATCTGCGCGGGTTGATGTGGAGGTGTTTACTTCCTTGGGTAGGATATTGGACAAGATGCTTGCTAACGTCCTTTCCAACTTCATTTTTAAAATTAGAATTTGAATATTTATGGAGGACTTTCTGAGAAAGTACAAAACCCTGAGAATATTGTAATGCATATGGATTTTGCTATCTTGCTACATCAGGGGAGAATGGGAGCTGGTGTCCCAAAATCCAACCAAGATGCGGCGTTACAAGTCAGAATGCTGAGGATCTCTGCTCTGTGCAGAGCCCTGTGATGGGACAGGTAAGTGACTCTTCCAGTTTAACACCCCCTATTGGTAGTAGAGCACCAGTAGGTTCCAGAGCACTCCCAAGGCCCCGGCTGTGGGTAGCTGGCCCACCTCCTTGGAATCTGCAGCCTCATACATCTGCCAGCAAAAGGGGTCAGGCGCATTGTGTCCATGCTCGACAATGCCTTCACATCTGGGCTTCCAGCTGTGTTGCACTTGGACCTATCCTGAAAGTCGCTCCTGGCTCTTTTAAGAGGCAACATCCTTTCTCCACCATCTTCTCTACCTTTGGCAGACAGACTTCCCATGTGCTTACAGTGGGCACATTTCAGAAAGGAACCTTCTTCTTTGAGGTTGACATTGCCCCAGTGCTCTCTCTTAAGGGGTGACCACAGGAAAGTCCCCTTACAACATGGGTCTGGCACCTACCCTTTCCGACGAACAGTGCTGCAAATCAAGTGGGCCTTTTGCGGTATATACATATGGAATGAGGTTTATTTATGAGTGGGAAGAAACTATAAAGAAGAGTTATTAAGTCCAGGAAGAACTGATTTATGTCATAGTAAAATTCAGACTATAGTTCAGCCAGGGGAATGACAGTCTCTGACAGGTGTCCGTGAATAAATCCCCCATCTTCTAAAGCATTCTCTCCTCTTTGCTAGCCACTGGAAAAATTCTTCAGCTGGATTATTAGTAGTTTGTTCTTCCTGCCTTTCTCCCCCTTTCCCTCCCCTTCGTGATCTTTACAAGGGATGGGAGGGATGAGAGTCACATTCCCAGCCGGCTTTGAGAAAGCCGTGCGGCGTTTCAGAGCTTAGAAACTGAGCTGTTTCCCTTCCGGCTGGTGGACACTGGCTAGGAGATCTGAGGAAGCCAGAGTAGGTGTGAGCAGAGATACCTGGCTTCTGTCAATAAACACTCAGAATCACAGCATCCCCCGAGGCGGGAGGCCACAGAGTCCTGCCTTTTAAGATGTTGGCAGGGCCTGTTTAATGAGATCCTGGCCTCCAGCAGCTGTGGCCTCTAAGAAGCTCAGCATGCTCAGATCTTTGGCCAAGAACTCTGCACCCAGGGATGCAACAGTAGCTTTCTGTCCTCTGTGGACGACAGACCTTATCTGCATTCAGGTGGGACATGATGTCTTTTCGGCATCCACTGCAGTGGTTTGTGTCTGCATGTATAATTGCTCAGAAAGCACAGACTGGCTTCTATTAAACAGAGTTGAGATGCTGAATGCATAAATATGGCTATGAGCCATCTATCTTCCATCTATCTATCTATCTATCTATCTATTATCTTTATACCAACACCTATGGTCTAACTCTGTGTTTGTCTATTAACATATCGAGAAATACAGAGTCCATGACCAAAATCTCATTATAAAACCTGATCAAATTAAAACTCTATGATTAACTAGATTCTTTCCTTCATTATAGCCACCTGACACAGCAGTGTTCATTCATAAAAGCAGGGATGAATATCATATACACAGGCATCCCTGGACACAGCCCTGCAAGCTCACCGTGGCATCAGCCTGCTAAAGCTTTCCATCAGCATTCCCAAAGTAAAGTATTAAAGACATTTCCCACCATCATCCACTTGTGGCTCTAAGGCTTTTGTGGGTAAGAACAAGAGGTGGCATTGATGGCCCTGAGTGTCTCATCAAACCATCATGACCTATCCGGGAAGGATGGAAGATCCTGCTTTCTGATGTATGGGCAGAGGAGAACTGACCCCAGGACCTTGTCTTGGCCACAGTAGCTCATATCTTAGGGTCATTCATGCTGCTGTCTCTTCTTCCTTAGCCCAGAAAGCTGGCAAATAAACTGCAAATTCTCTTACCTAGAGCTAGAGAAAGAGGAGGCTTATCCTGTCCTCTGCTATGTGAAAATGTGTGTGGCTTCACTGTGAGAGGTTCCTCCCCAAGGCGTAAGCAAGACAGAGGACCAGACCCCCTGTAGTAAACAAGATGGATAAATCCTCAGATTTCTAGGTCATGACAGAATTTCAGGTTTGCCTTTCTGCTTGGTGTCCTCTCTCCCATCTGTGAAATGGGGCAAATCAAGCAAAACATACCTGATTTTATAAGAACATTCTAGATATTTCTTTACCTCTTTAAATCCTACCCATAGTTAATGAATTATCTTCAGTTATCAATATTCCATAATCTCTTTTCGACTTCCCAGGGAAAACTAAACTCTTCTCTTCTTAAGCACTTGTATCTCTCATGATCTGTTCTAGAATATGTCACATGCATCTATTTTTCTCTTAAAGTCTCATATGCTTAAGTCTTAATATCCCAGTAAAGCTGAGAGCAGATCCCTTGTCACGTGTATACATCTCAGAGTCCCCCAGGGACCCTACGTCAGAGCTGGAGATAGCAGGAATGAATGAAGGCTCCAGAAACACATGCTGGTGGGCATTGATCCTGATACCTTTCCCAGATGGTCAGATGTCTAAAATTGATCAACCAGTCCCCGGTGTTCTCAAGACACCCTGGTACTTCCTGGTGTGAATTCTCCCTGCCCAGAAGCCGTCATGGAAGATGGGATTAGCACTGATGTGTCTGCTCTGAGGTATCTCTGCCACCGTTCCAGAGACAGGCTCTTGCTTGGAGGGTTCTAGTTACATTGAAAAGGACCATGAGGCTGAAGTGCATTGAATGAGAGAGAGAATAAAGGAAGAGGAAGGCAGGGAGTTGCCAGGAATCAAACCATGGTGGGCTTGGGATTGGATTCTAATTATTTGAAAGCCATTGAAAGATTTTGAGCAGAAGAGTGATATAATCACGCTTAGATTTTGAAAAGAACTCTCAGGTCCTGTCCGCTTTGCTCCTTCCCTGTCCTTTCTGGCTCTGGCTGGCTCACAGGGGGGCAGCAGCACCTTACCCCCACCCCACCCCCACCATCACATCCCTCTCCCCACCCTGCATGGTCCACCAGGCACAAGAATGATGCTCCATGGATATGGTCAGTCCCAGAGAAACCATGATGCTAACTCAGTGTGTTTTCTATCTCATTTCTTGTTTGTTTCCATTTTTTTTTGTTTTTTGGATAGCATTCACCCATCCTCTTCAAATATACAAGGTCATTGAACAGTTTTGAATGATTTCCATTAGAAAGAGAAACTGTTGATAAATTCCCCCATACTGTGTGATCAGAGACAACATGGATAACCAACTGGGTAGGTGGAGGGTAGAACGGACTGAGTATTTGGATTTTAATGCAGGTTGCCTAGAAAGGGCAGCAAGGAATACAAAGAAATGTGTCTTATAAGAAGAAATTCCAAGCGCCAGAGGGGGTCTTTGAGGTCTACCTTTTGCATAGTGAGGGTGCCTGTGAGCTCTGCAGGTGAGTGAGTGTGAACAGACCTCCCCACCAGGGCCGACAGAGGCTTCTGCATCCTGAAGACATGGCTCTCTCTTCACTTGTCACTCGATAACCCAGTGGCCTGGCAATCTCTCCCCTTCAGCACCGGCAGGGAAAACATTCTTTAGAGGTGAAAGTACAGTTTAATTTCTATGCTCACCCAGGCGTGGACTGGGCTGCATATGACCTGATAATGAAATATGGGTGGTGCATATTTGATAACGTGCCGGGCATGCCTGCCACGTGGCTGGGAGGGAGGGAACGCATTCCCACGGAGGTCTGCACCCCAGTCTGCCTGGAGCGGGGCGAGGGCGGGGTGGTGGTGCTCAGATAAGCCAGGACTTTTCTTCCTGCATCATGTCCTTTTGGCAGCGAGGGACCTTCACTCCTGAACAAATGTGGAGGGAGGGGGAAGAGAGAACAGAAGAAAGAGCAGAAAAGAACCACGTCTCCCCCCACTTGCTCTGCTCTAAACTGAGATCCTACAGAGAATGGTATTTCTCTCACTGCAGTTTCCCAGTGACAATGGGGTCAAAGAAAGCATTTTTCAAAAAGAGCTTCTTTTCTCAATTTATGGCAGTGCATCCAGTAGCAAGCAGCAAAATGAAATAGGTCTCTGTTATCTCTCCCCCAAAAAGAGACAGCCCGTACAAGGAAAGGAGATAATTCCCGTCTGGCTTTTATATGTCTCATAAAACGCATTGTGCAGACATGTAAAATATACGGACATACGAGGTGGAGGAAGGTACAGCCCCTGGCTCCTCGTGCTTTTTGGGCTGATAGACGGCAAAGCAGAGGGCTTTTTTTTTTCTCTCTCTCTCTTTCTTTTTGAGAACAAGGATGATGACAACTGAGAATGTAGCCCTTGTGTTGACTTTCCATGGCAGATGAAAGCCAGGAGGTGAGGAGTAATAATAATGATGATGATGATTATGATGTAGAGAAATAATCGTTATAAAAATGCTTCTTTTTTCACTTTGCTGGTCAATGACTAGGCTTTCGATTTGCTAGGATCCCACTCACAACTTGTTGAGCGCTTGGGAGGTGGAGCTGCCTCTCCCTGCCTCTCTCACTGCCTCTCCAGTGGTCCCCAACATTTTTGGCACCAGGGACAGGTTTCATGGAAGACAGTTTTTCCACAGACTGGTGGGGTGGTGGTGGGGGTGGGGATGGTTTTGGGATGACTCAAGGGCATTACATTTATCGTGCAATTTATTTCTATGATCATTACATTGTAATATATAATGAAATATTTATACAACTCACCATGGTGCAGAATCAGTGGGAGCCCCGAGTTTGTTCTGCTGCAACTGTTGCCCCCACTGATCTGACAGGAGACGGAGCTCAGGGGGGGGATGTGAGCGATGGGGAGCAGCTGTAAATATGGTTGAAACCTTGCTCACTCACCTCCTGCTGTGTGGCCCGGTTCCTAACAGGCCACTGACAGGTAGCGGTCCTTGACCCAGGATTGGGGACTGCAGCCTCAGAGTGTCACAGTGTTTCGTCCATCCAGCTGCACATTTGCTCACAATATTTGGCTCAAGTCACACGCACTGATTTGTACATGCACACATGTGTGTATAATGTCATTCCACACCCAGCCCTCCAGAACTTACTGTGGGAGTTTCTGTTGGAGGTGGACTCGTGGACAGCCATCTGCAGGAGGAAGAATCGGTACATGCTTGTCCTCACAGTAGATGTCCTGTCTTTAGAAAGTTTTCGCCATCTCCTCTACTCTTTGATCGAAGCAGATTAAAGAAGTGTAAACAGTGATGCCTATCAAATTTTTCCTAAGAATTAGCTGAGAAGCAGCTCATGGGATGAATGTTGAAGGAGGGAGAGTGTCTATTCCCTGAGGACAAGACCAATTAGATTTGAGACTGGAATATAGTCCATCCTTAGATCTAAAGCCCAGGGACAAGGGTTCCTCTGGCAACATAACAGAGTGGTGAAGGTATTAAACAAAGGACAGGTGTTTCTGCCTCTTTCCTTTCTCTCCCTTTCTGCTTCCCTCGAACCCTTTCTTAGTAGTTCTGAGGAATCTGTATGCACAGGATGCCATACTAAGGTTTAAAGGGAGCACAGACAGGGTCCTCCAGGAATCAGTGTTCATTGATTCTTTCATTCTCTACCCCAGTGGCTCCCAAAGTAGGGGCTTTTTTAACAGTCCAGATTTATAGGCCAACAGCATCAGAGCAGCAAAGACGCAGAGTCTGGGACTCTGCATTTTAAAAAGTTGCACAGGAATTCTCTGCCCTTCCCCACTTCTGTGTTCCTAGGAAGAAGTCAACCACCCGATGCTGTATGATGAAAGGGCACCGGATTCAGAGCCAGACAGAGCTTGATTCCACATGAGAGCTACAATTTCCTAGTGGTGGCCTTCCCCAAACTCAGGTTCTTCCCCTCTAATGTGGAGATAATGGCAGCCCCCAATTGACAGGTGTAGGTGGGACCAGCTATGATCATGTGTGCAAACACGCCTCCCACATGACAAAGGCCTGTGCCTGTGCCCTCTTTCCTCTGCATCTCAAAGTCTTTCTCCAGGTCTACCGACTCTCCGCTCTCCTTGGAGTTCCGGGGAGAAGCTCTCCCTCTGTCTGTCATGCTCCTACCGCTGAGCTGTGTCCCCCTTCCCTTTTACACACAGGATATCCCCTGGCTTCTGTCCCTGCCTACATACACGCTCAGATCACTTCATCCTTAAAGTCTCTTTCCTCAGAACTGCTATTCTCTTAAGCTATCATTTAAGCTCTCTCCTTTCCTTCACTGACAGACTTTTGAAAATGCAGGATTCTTTTTCTATATCATTTTCTCTCTACCCGTCACCCCAACTCCTTAATCATTGCAATGCAATGTCTCTACTCTGCACTTAGGAACCAGTGGCCACCAACCATTGGCTAATCAACAGGTCTCCTTCAACCCTCTGTAGTGTTCAACACCATTGTTCTGTCCTCTTAATGGCAGCCAGTGCAGCGTGTTGGCTGTGTCACCTTTCATCACCTGTGGTTTCAAATGACACCTCTACACAGATGTCATGTCTGCATCTATGTGGAGCTCCAATTTTTCACTGATAACTGCTCACTGTATGTATCTATCCACTTATTTACCATGAGGGACTCTCACACTCAACACGCCTGGCTGGAGCTAGCACTCCTGTTTCCTCCCTTTGTGTAACAGTTAGGATGCTTTTGGCTGCAGGTAATGCAAGGCTGAACTAAAAATAGCTTTAATGGTCGTGACATTTTATTATTTTACTTACCAATACACGTGGGAACAAGGTAGTTCTGGGTTTAGTGTATTCAGTGGCATCAAGGAATCAGGTTCTTCCCATCTGTTTATTTTTCCATCCTGAGGGTATTGACTTGATTTTTTTGACTGGTTCCCCTTTGGGATCTAAGACAACCACAGCCTTTCCAGATGATGTGTGAAGATGCAATATCAAAAGGCAGGAAAAGGAACTGTTCCTCTTTGAACAGCCCTTTTAAAGAGCCAGGAAAATCCATTCCGGTTGACCTCCAGGATAACTCATGTCTCATTGGATAGAATCACATTATATGCCCTGTCGAAACCACTCATTGGCGAGAGGCATGGAGACACCATGATTGCCACAACCTCACCGCAAACACTTGGCTGCTCTATGATGCGGGTGAGAAAGGAGTGGAGGTGTGAGAGCGCCGTTGGGTGGTCACTCAAGAGGGCTGCCCGTCCTTGCCGTCTCCTTAAACCACAACCCCTCTCATTTTCCCATTCCTACTGTTGGGGTCCACACTCCCCACCCACCCACACCCACCCACCACCTTTCTCCATCTGTGTTCCGACCACGCAAGGTTACGCCCATTTCCTGATCTCAAACGCACAGAACTGCCCCTCTGTTCTCACGCTGCCCTCCAGACCGGGAAACTGGAACTTCCTCTTGTTATCTGCCAATATTTCATCAGAGATGTAGCCTGGGGGAAGTGGGGAGAGGCAGGCATCGTGGCTCGGGCCACTCCCTTTGGATCTCTGCTCTACACCGGACATCCTTCTGTCACGGCTCCATTGCATTCTGTACGATTCTTCTGTGGACTGTGTTTTCTTTGAAGGCAGGAAACATGCATATGTGGGATGGAGGATTGAGCACATGGGTTGAATACAGACAGCTGTGCCTGATTAGTTGTGGCCACACTGCTGCAGGTCAGCCCCCTGCCCACTCCCGACGCAGACATGCAGCCTTCACTGAGGAAGATGCCCAGATACTCCAAACCTGTCTCAGGAAGGACAAGGTAGTATTGGACAACAAGATCTGTTTGGAAGGAAGCTTATAAGTGAAAGAGAGGCCAGAAGGTGGCCGAGTAAGGTTATTTTTATCCCCCGTGAAGTTCATACTCACCAATATTCTCTGAGGTCAGAATCCTTAGGAAAACCCTTCCAACTGCTGTGGTCAGTTGGTGTAAGCCATGGAGCTTCTTGGCCGTAAGGAAACCTATAAGAGCAAGTGGGTTTTAATCTGAGCAGCATTAACGATACTATTCTGGGTGCTTCAGAAGAGGCGGTGCCTTGATGGAGGGCTGGCCCCGCCCAGGTTTCTGAGAAGGGTGTCCACTGTGAGCAATGTCTCTGTGTGTCTTTACTGTCCCAAGCTGAGCCCCTGCCGGAACACGGGCCCTGTGCTCCTGGCAGGGGCAGAATGGACTGAGAAGCAGGGGTGGAAATCATTTGGCAACCCAGCAGCCACCCTGGGGAGTGGCCCGTCTTTATTCATTCAGCCACGTTGATGAGAGTTCCCGCGAGTTAGGCTGAAGGCAGCTGGGAGACCCCCTCTGCCCTTGGTGGCTATCTGCAGTTTGCACACTGTCCCCGGCCGGCCAGCCAGCCATGCCTGCTGCAACAGGGCCATGAGTGCTAACAGCACACCACAGCAGCCTATATGGGAAAGAACTGGGGGGGGGGCACCACATTGCCTTTAAAGTTTGCTGCCCCCATGGTGGGTGCTTAAGGGCTAATGCCACACACTCCAGCTCCCTGGTGCACTGTGCTTGGCTAAAGCGGTGCAGAAAACCTGAGAACCACTCAGGGGACACCAAACAAGGCTACAGACAGGGAATTTTGCCTTCAGTCCCCCTTTCCACACCTGCCAGGTCAGAGCAGTTTATCTCTCCTGAAACCCCGTCTCTCCTCCCCATCCTCCGGGCACGCAGCCGTCTCACCAGCACACTGCCTTCAGCAGAGGACCTGATTTTGTCACCGCACCTGAGCATGAATTGAAGCCTCTCTACATATCACACCTCCCAGGAATACTTGCCAATTAAATCTGCTGCGACTTAGAGGATGAAAGACACAGCTCCTTATTCCGGTTTCAAACATCTGTGAGAAGACGTAATCTAAAAGCGCGCACACATGCACGCACACACACACACACATCCATGAGCAACATTTAAACTCTGGTGTTTTACAGCCTTTGATCCTTGTAACACCCACATGAGATAGAAGTGATAGTCTGAGCGTCTTCATTTTTCAAGAAAAGAAACCGAGGTTCAGAGGGGCTCCGTGATTCATCTAAGTCGCAGAGGGAACCCAGACAGGGCTCCTGCAATCCCAGCCTCGGCATTTCGTAGTTTTGTGACTTTGAGCGGGATGACGATGACAGTGTTGGGAAGAGAGTCCCATGACCAATATATGGTAAATGTCCCCACATCTCCATACTGAAGCCAGGGTCCTCAAAGTGACAAATATCGATGTGGCCTTACCCTCCTCTGATATGTCAAAAGAATACTGCTAGGTGCGGTGGTCAGCCAATTCCAAAGGATTTTTTTATCCCTAAACAAGCCAAGTTCTTATTCACCTTTTAGGGCAAAGGGATTTTCCTTCTCCCTCTACATCTACATTTGGTTTCTTAGTATCAGAGCCCAGTACTCCCACTTGCTCCCAGTTTACAAGACTTCTTGCTACCTTTGTCCTTCCCAAAGATCAGGTGAGGAAGGGCGTAGTCACTGCAGGGCATCTCCCACTTTCACTGGGCCTGAGTAATCGGTACTTGCAAATGGCTGGAGGCAAACAGGGAAAAGCAAAGAAAAAGTCCTTTTGGAGACAGAAACAATGGGAGAAATATTGTGCTCCGTGAGACAGATAAGAAGGGGAGCTGTTTATTCCCCTGGTGGCGAGAGGCCCGGCTTTGAGGCAGATAAATCTTTGCTGGTAATACAGTACTTAAACCAGAACTGACACCTTTTTATATCAACTGCAGAGAATTGCTTTTGCGAGGCTCTGATACAAAGGCTGCAGCAGCTTGTTCTTGCATATCAATTGCTCTGCCGCCTGTTGCTTATCTTAGTCCTGCCCTGGAGGCAGCAGCCCCTGGTCTCCATGAGGCATCCACCTCTGAAAAGTGCAGGGAAGGAGGGAGGGTCCTCACACCTAAAGGACAGCTAGGGGAAGCAGGCATTGGCGGAGCTGGACAACAGCACGGCCATCTTGCCCACAGCCTTTGCCCCACGCTGGGGCCACCGAGGCAAACGGGATAAAATGATTGTTACCTTTGTATGTTCATCGACCACTGAAACATACTCACTGCCAATGAGCTATACCGAGGAGCAAAAACAAGGAAAGAAAAACTGCCCATGTTTTGTTGCCTATCCCTCCAAGGGCAAATAGACATAATGTATATAGACATATGTACCTAATTATTATTATATAATTATTATGTTAATAATTATATAATTATTATTTTATAATAAAATATTGTTATTATTTTATTATTATCATTTTATAATAAAATATTATTATACAATAATAAAATATTATTTTATTTAATAAAAATAAAATCATACTATTGTGGCCTGAATGTGTGTGCTCCCCTCCAACCAAATTTCTATGTTGAAGCCCCAGCCCTCATGTGACTGTATTTGGAGATAGGGACTTTATGGAGTAATTAAGGTTAAGTGAGGTCATAAGGGTGGGGCCCTGATCTGATAGGATTAGTGTCCTCATAGGAAGAGACACCAGATCTCTGTCTCTCCCCCTCCCCATCCCCATGTGGGGACACAACACGAAGGTGGCCATCTACAAGCCAGGGAGAGAGCCCTCACCAGCAGCCGAATAGGCTGGCACCATGATCTGGGACTTCCCAGCCACAAGAAAGGTGAGAAACAAATGTCTGTCGTTTGAGCCGCCCAGGGTATGGTATTTCGTGGCAGCCCAAGCTGATTAACGCATAGACTCTACCTAAAATTTTGCTACTTTTGCCCCCACTTTCTACTTTAATGAATCATGCACACCTCTCTAGCACACACGTTGCACTGGTCCTGCACTCACGTACCTCTCACTTAGAGCTTTCTATTTCTCTGCTCGGCCAAAGCCAAGGCCTCCCTCTATCTTGCCCTCTCAACCTCACCTGATTTTCCACTGGAGGGGACGTGATTAGGACACGGCCAATTATCAGTCATGTGACTTTGCCAAGTTCGTTTCCCTTAGACTCGGTTTCTTTACCTATAAAATGGGCTAGTGCCTTTGACACCACAGGAACAAAGTGAGAATTTAATAGGACAATACTTATCAGTGCAATGGCTGGTAAATAGTAGATGTTCAATTAAAAATTTTTAAAAGGTAGATTTTTTTCTTCTCCCAGAATATCCTGCCCACACTGGTATCTTCAGCATCCTATGGTCCACCATGCAGGGCCTCTCCTGGCTGGCTAAGCCCCCGTCTGGCCTGGTCCTCCTCCCCGGGCCATGTGTGCAACTGCACCTTCCTTTGTCCTCTGGCTGCTGCTGCCCTCTCTGCCCTCCTGGGCTCTTCAACCTCTTCAAGGCTGTCTAACAGACAGGGGCTCTGTCCTTGTGGATTTCTTACAGTTCCTTAGACACATTCATAGGCTCCTTT
>VBSM01001927.1:10668450-10678547 GCA_008086735.1 Cheirogaleus medius
AAAAAAAAAAAATATATATATATATATATATCAACAATTTTAGATTCGGAGAGACAATTAGAGCTGAATGGGGGTTCTTACAGGAGAATGTTCCAGGGGGAATGTTGGGTGATTTCCAACTGGATGAAACAACAGTGCTTTGCTGGTGCACTCTGGCCAGCGCTGGGCCTGGGCACCTCATCGTTGCCCTGGGGGATCTCTCAGCCTCAGGAAGACAGAGATGCACACACTTCCTGGGTCCTGACCTCTAATTCCCAGGCCAGGGAGCGGCAACTAATACTGTCGGGTTTCCTCTCACTCTCTAAGGCCTCCTCCATGTGAGATAGTCAACGGGGATGG
The DNA here is from genome assembly GCA_008086735.1 of Cheirogaleus medius. Classification (NCBI taxonomy): domain Eukaryota; kingdom Metazoa; phylum Chordata; class Mammalia; order Primates; family Cheirogaleidae; genus Cheirogaleus; species Cheirogaleus medius. Next base: position 10,668,790 of record VBSM01001927.1, read on the forward strand.
CACAAAGAATAGGAGCTCTAATGCTCTCCAGCCCTCATTCCACTAACCCTGGGACCACTGTGGTGCTCAGTCATCTCATCTGTAGAATGGGGACAACACCAGCCTCCTCAGATTTGCTATGAGAAGTTGATGAGATTTCGTATAGTAGCTAGCTGAGTGTCTGGTATATAACAGGAGCTCAGGGAACCACTTATTTCTTTCCTGCGACCTTTCTGCTATCAAACCCTTCCCTTCTGGATTAAATGGAGAGGCAATGCCTTGCCCAAAGGACTAGGTCATGGAAAGCGAGCTGCTAGGGAGTTTTGGGAGATCTTGGAGACAAGAGCATCTCTTAGACAACTTTCAGTAGCCCCTGAACATTGAAGGTACGCCTCAGCCTGGAGGTATGTGGAGGTCTGAACCCATCTGGAAGCAGGGGACCAGACTGGGTGGCCTCTGGGATAGAAAAGTCTCATCCCAACCCCCACAGGGCTACGGTCTAGTAGGAGTGCTAGGTCCGTAAGCAGCACAGCGTGATGGCCTTAAACTGGAAGGCAGAACAAGCTGTAGTGAGAGCACTGAGGAAGGAGTCGCCAGCCCTCTGGCTCCCAGAGGTGGTAACCTGTGCTCCACCGCACCTGGTACACATTGTGGGGACAGCACATCACTCTAGTCTTCAAGGGAAGGAAGACAGGTATCCATCCTCTTCATAGCCTGTTTAGCAAAACTTTCATTGCCAAGATGACGTTTATGGAATTCCATGCAACACTTGGGCGGACCCTAGGCCAGACAAGGAGTCAGTGCCAAGGTGCACAAGCCCCTCTCCCTGCCTTGCAGAGCGCACGTTTCAGACAACCTGCAGGAGCCTGATTGACGGCAGAGTGAGGCGCGTGCCGGCACGCAGGGGTGCATGAGCACAGACTCTAGTACCTCCCTCAGAGTGGAGGGGGGTGTTTCAGCTGCATGAGACAGGTCAGCGTGGGATGGCTGCAGGCAGAGGCGTGCCTGGTCCTAGCCCTCATGCTGTCCTTTGCACCGACTCTCCTGGGGTCCTACTTCCGGGGGATGGAGACCCCTTCATCATTCTCTATGGGATGTGACCTTCATGCAACTAGAAATAGTTATTTAATCCGTAATCATTCTCTTCTACATTGCATGAGAGAAGCAGGTATCCATCAGTCCTCAGGGATTTATTGTGCACTTTATATGTGCCCAGTCCCTGCAGGGCTGACACTGTAGGGACTGCAACGTGATGACCACGTACAGTAATGGACAGCTTAGCCAACATTTTGTCACATACTTTATTATGCAATCTTCACAACAGGCCTGTAAGGTCAGGCAAAATCTAGGTATTAATAGGAATACAATCTCACGTGTTACTTTCATCTTCATTATTACAATCCTCCTTACACAGAAGGAATCCACACGACACAGTCACCGGTAATGCCATGAAGCCAGGTCTTCGGATTCTAAATCCCGTGCTCTTTTCCCAATTCCATTCTGCCTCTTACAAACAGAAGTCGGCAGAGGCACGGTTGTTTGAAGATTATTGCTGAAATATCTAGAAAGGTATGTAATATGAATTCCAAAAATCTTGCTGACCCCTGGGTTGCATATATAAATGAAAGGGGAAATAAATCATCCTTCCTGCTACGAAAGCTCCAAACTCCAAACGTTTACTCATCTTAATGAAGTGCCAAAACAGCCGCGTGGGTCAGCCTTTATGTTGGCCCGACTTCACTCCTCTTTCTCTCTGTTCCTTCCCTTCCTCCATGCTCTACAAAGTTGTTAGCTTTCCATGAAAGTGAAGCCTGGCCCCTTTTCTCTAATTTTTTTTTTTCTATTTCTATTTAACCCCTTTCTGTTCCATCCATTGTTATCCTCACATGCATAATGAGACTCTAAGGTTCTCAGGGCATGTCTGGGTGTGAGTCCAAAGATGGGTGCAGATTCTAATTTACATGCTCTCTGTTGTCATGGTCAACCGGGATAGACTGCATTTCGAACTATGCCATTTGACTTTGTTTAATTACGATGACATTTTTCCAGATTTTTCTCCAGAGTGAGGGGAAAAAATCAACAACTATCATTCAGCTCACCTGCGTTGGGCACCAAGAAGTCTCACCCTAGGAGATTCTCAGAACTCGGCCCTTGGCTCTGGCTGGGATTGGGTCCTGGTCTCCAGGAAGCTGTTGGAAGACTACAGGTCTGAAGTGAACGAGACAGGCTCCGTTAGCGGAAGTGGGGCTGGAGGTGATGGGACTATTAGGGATTTCAAATGGAAAAAACATATGTATTGTAGTCCAGCTTGCTGACAAGTTCTAACTGGGAAATAAGGAAGAAGGAAAAGAAGATCTCAACATGTAAAGCCCACTAGGGTATCAGAGCCACTTACCTGGATGACGTGTCTGGGGGAAAAAGCCAATTTGGCAAAAGACAGTAAGTTCAGAGGTGGAGCAGACCTGCATTATCTCCTTGGTCTACCATTTTCATTCTCATATGTGCCTGGTACATTTTGGGAATTCAGTAAATGTTGAAAGTAAAAAAAAAAGAAAGAAGGAAGAAGGAGGGAAGGAATGAAAGAAGTAAAGAAAGATTATCTCATGAAGACTTGGTGACGTTATGTTAGAATAAGAACCATAAGGCGTTTGCTAAAATGCTTCCCAAAGAAAAGGAAGCTCCAAAAAACGAGCACATTTTCCTCCTGCATAAATGCTAAAAAGGCGGCCAGACATTGCGCATCCTCGTCTCTGTGCATTTGTTCTGCAGAAAAGAGATGGGTGCAGAAGACCTGTTCAGCTATCTGTGGCTTTCCAGAAGCCTGTTCTTCACATCAAACATTGCAAAAGATGGAGAGGAGCATAGAGAGGGAGGAGAGAGAAGGTAAAAGGAGTGGAGAGAGAAAGAGGGGGTGAAACAAAAGGGAAGATGAAAAAAGCATGGCGCAGAAAAAGAGGCGGGGGGGAAGGAGCAAGAGACATTGGGGAAATCAAGAACAGTCAAGGGAGGGAGAAAGGAAGGAAAGTGATTTGGGGGGAGGGAAAATATGGTTCCATTCTAAGCATGTTGCCACTGCAGGCGTGTGGGTGTTGCCAGAGGAGAGGAGGGGTCCAGGCCATTGTGTGTCTATTATTATATAATTAAGTCTAATAACAGTAATTCTCTGGGAGAGGTCGCTGCCTGCTTTGCGGATGGAATCTGATTTGATGAGACTGTCCCTCCTTGTATTTGTGCTGCCTGACCGGGGGGGGGGCAGGAGGGTGGGGGAGCCCAGTGAGCAGGAATGAAAGGAACAGAGGCTGAGTGGACTTGTCCCCTCCAGCTTTCCTGAATAGAGGCTGCTCCAGACCCAATCACATTCGATTATTCCCGTTTATGATTCTCCCAGTCACAGCCTGGTCTCTCCATTAATTATGGCGATTAGCTTGAACCATTGTTGATGCTAATGAGACTTTGGGAAACGTGTTTGTGCTGCTCTTGGGTCGGTGTTCGAAAGGGGAGACAGGCTGGGGGATGTGAGGAGGGTGCCAGGGCTTTGTCTGTCTGGATTGGGCGAGTGCAGAGGTAAGAGCTGTACTTGCTTGGGCTCAGGAGGAAGGAAGGTCACTGGCTGTGGGCTGCTCTGACACACCTGTCCAACCTTTGCCCACTGTTGACTTCTCTCCCCTCCTTTGTCCCTATAGACGCTGCACATTCCTGTCTCTGTGCATTTGTTCATGGGGTCCCCTCCCCCTGTAACACTTACCTCCTGTCCTTCCACCAATTCAAAACCCAGAGATCTTTAGGGCCCCGCTGGTGATCCCACTTCCACCAGGAAGCCTTCCCTGACTACTCCGATTCCAACTCTCTCTCTCTACTTTGAATTTTGTTATTACTGTTGACTACCTTGGTTAAGAACTTAGAGTTAGTAAAACCTACCTTCAATCCCCAGTTCTGTGACTACTAGTTGACCTTAGATAAGTTACCTTGCAAGCCTATTTTCTCATCTTTATATCATTGAAATTATATGGTCTTCAAGCAAAATTGTGAGCAAGACTCATGTCTGGTGTCTCTTCTATCCAATTTTGCTCAATGCTGAGAACATAGATTATGCTTGATAAATCCTCGGGGATTGATCAAAGAACAGAGATTTCAGTAATGAATGGTGAGGAATTTTTGTAGAAAATAACTTTGGAGGTGAGAAGAATTGGGATAGAAAAAAAATGTAGGCATTTCAAATGGGAACTGCTATCTCATTGCTGTTAAGAAATGCTGGAGTTGTTTTCCTCCACTATGCTTATTTTCAACAACCATCCAGAAGAAAAGGGTGGTCTAGTAGTTAGAATAAGTTGTGTTGGGGCCAGAAAGTCTTACTCAGGGTTGGCCTTTGGCAACCACTAAACTTTGGATTCTTGCTGTTTTTTTGGACTCTGAGTTCATACTTGGAAAGTCAGAAAAGGAAAATAAGAGAAATAGAATCTTCCTTAGAGGTATGGTGCAGGAGGAAGATAATAACTAAAAAGATGACATTTAGGAACTGTAATTTATTGAACATCTGTGTATCTAGCACTGAGAGTGGATTTCAGAAGCCATTAGAGAGGGAAGCTGGTGTCCAGAAGGATGTGGTCAGTTTTGTCAAATGCCTCATGAATAATTTAACAGGAGGACTGAGGAAGTTGTCCCTTGGCCTGGTCTGGTCCGAGGCCAATGAGAGAGTCACAGACAATTCTGAAGGATCTCCCTCAGCTATAGAGTCAGGTTGTTATGGCACAATAACAGAGAGCGCCCTCCTGCTTGGCAATAAACTTGGGAGCAGAGAAGTCACGGTGCTTCCTGATCCTTGCCTTTCCTACCCCAGGAGCACTGACTGCTCTCAGCCTCCGTGATTTCCCTCTGCTTTCTCCGGCCAGTGCTAGAAGAGATATAGCAAAATCTTGTTTTGAGTTGGGGAGAACACTGGAGTAATTCATGCACTAAGATGACTCAGGGTGTGGGAGCAGCATGGATATCAAGTCGTAGCTGTTGGTGCTAGACGACAATAGAAGGTTGAGAAAGGAAATCCTGACCTTGAATGTATGTGCAAAAGATTTTTGCAAATGGAAAGGCACTCGACCAGTGTTGTCATTCTTGTCAATAGTGTTGACATTGATGGAGTCGAGACAGCCTGCGCCAAAATAGGAATCCAAGGAACCAATGAAAGTCCAAACCTCTTGCTTCTTGGGACCTCTTCCAATAATCACACTTCTTCCCCATTTTGAGGTCTGGCTGTACCAAACCAAGGTGTTCACTGATATGTCAGTGCTGGAGACCACACTCCCAGGAGGGGTGAAGAGTGCATGACGTGAACTGAAGGACCATACAGACGGAGTGAGATACAAGCAGAGCATCTTGCCTGTCCGAAATGCACCCAGCTGCCGAGCAAATCTAAGACACCAGTCTGTCTTCACACAACATCTTTCTTATTAATAATGTAAGCATGATGTAGGCTGCTATTGATCTCCGATACCCAAATCTTACTTCTCTATGAATAAAAAATGTAATAAGATCTCAGAAATAAGCTAAAGACCACTGCCTGGATCTAAATGACAAGGATAAATTACAGTACACTGCAAAAGACTGAAAAATGTTAATGGCTGGCCGTCCCAGTCACTCACTAGCTGGCTTGGGGGCAGCTCAGAACTGGAGAGGCTGGGGAGCCGGCAGAGAAGCTCGCTAACCCCAGGCCCTCTGTGGCCTGCAGGATAGCACCAGATCCATCACTGTCAAAGGCCCTGTGATGACAACAGTCAGGCTCCTTTGGCTTGACATAGTTTCTTACTTCCACTTTTATTGGTGTGAGTGTGTTGGGCAGGGGGATGGGATTATAGCTTTTCCACTTTCAGTGGGATTTAAGATGTCATATAAAATTAAGTATGATATAAAATGGGAAAATTAAACAGTAAAATATCAAAGGGAATGGTGAAATAGACATTGGCAAGCACCTCAGATAAGTTACCTGCTCTATCTGGAAGTGAGTTGAGCTCTGTGTTTCATTGCATCTAAATATATATATATATATATTGTCTACCAAAGGCAATTTCTCTATGTTCTGGCCTTATTTTCAGTAGTATTCTACTCTCTTTTCTTCATATGTCCCACTGTGGTCCAATCTAGAATTTAGATGCATGGCTTGGCTTTGATGGTGGGGGTGGGGCTTTCAGGATATTTGCTACACGCAAGTGACGATGCAATGAATGTCACCAAGACACTCGATCAGATCAACACCTGCTGAAATTCACTATCACCACTGCTTCCACAGGGGAGAGTACACATTTAAAAGATTAAGTGACCTTTTTCAGGTACAGCCTGTTTTCATGTTCCCTTCCTACTTTCCGGTCCCAGGAAAGCAACTGTTAGCCACCAATTTGACCCTGGAATTGGGAGGGCATTTCCATTTTGGTAGACGTGCTCAGCTTCCCAGATTCCATCTGTCTCTCTCCTCTCCCTCTCCCTCCACCCCTTTCTGTCTCACTCATTTTTGGGTCCCACGTCCCCTTCAAAGATCCACATACCCCAGCTGTTCGTTTTCACTTCCCCCTTCCCTGCACAAGACCACTGTGCCTCTCTTCTGCGTTTCTGGTGCTGTCACAAGTAAAGGGAACACTGACCCAGGAGTGTCTATTGCTCTGTATCCTCTCGCTTTCTGACCTTGGACAGCTCTCTTCTCTTACGTTCTGGACAGGAAGGTGAAGACTCCGGACTGGATGATCTCTAAGGCCCTTCCCAGCTCTAAGACACAGGCTCTCACCTTCTCCATTTCCTTGAAATTGCGCTTTCAAAGGTTAAAATTATTTTCTAATTGCAAATCCAATAACTTTTCTCAGTGATCAACCTACTTGACCTTTGGGGCAACATTTAATTATTGATTTAGTTTTCTTTCTTGAATCTCTTTGCTTCCTTTCATTTCTTGGCACTCGGTTCTCTTGCTTACTTAAGAATTCTCATCTGACGCTCTTCCCAAATCCTCCGTTTTCTCTTCCACATCACCAAATATCAGAAAATCATAGACTGTCTACAGAATATTAAAACCAAGAACAAAGCAAAAGAAAAAAATTGAGAACTAAGAATTCCATATCTCCAAGAGTTAGTATTCATATGTAAGGGTCACAAAAAGTTATTTTTAGATGTGGTTCAGAAATTTTACCACCAATCTATCTCTTGTGAATTAAAATTACCCAGAGAACTGAGGAAATAATGAATAATAATAAATGGAAATGAATGAAGTGATTAAAATCATAGTTGTTTTAAAATAGAATTACCAATGAGCAATAAAACTAAGTAAATATAGAATTATATAATTAATTGCTATAGCTATGAGACATAATACAAATGTCAAAAAGTCTGTTCTTAGAAGATACACTATATGAATAATAATTTAGTGGAAAGTGAAAAAAATAAGAGCAGGCTAAGTTTTATATAGAACGAAGTTAATAGATTTAGTTTTATTATTAATATTGATAATAAAGAAAATTCATTTAATTACTTTAAACATTACAATTATATAGCCCAAATGTATTATGCATATCAGCAAAATTATAGGAAAGGGGAAAAGAGGAAAAAAAATCAAAAGAAACCTTAAGGAAGTAAATTCAATGATGCATAAAACAAGATAATGGAAGATAGATAAAATATATTAGTCTGCAAAATCATTGTTAGCAAGTATGAATTTATATGTAAAACATACAGATGTAAAACTATTATAATTAAATGTAAGAGAAAACCATCAAGACCTAGGAGTTCTTGGATATGAATAGATCTTAGGTATGATGCCAAAAGAATGATCCATCAAACATAGATAAATTGGACCTCTTCACATTAGAAACATTTGCTCTGTGAAATATCCTATGAAAGAGATGAACAAACAAGCTGCAGACTGAGAGAAAGTATTACCAAGCGACTCATCTTGCAAAGGCCTTATATTTAGAATATACATAAAAGGCTCAAAATTCAACAGTAAAAAACACAAACACTGAAGAGGAGATATGGATGGAAAATAAGCACATGAAAAGATGTTCAATGTCATTCATCAATAGGGAAACACAAATTAAAACCACAAGATATCAGTACATACCTATCAGAGTGGCTAGAGGTAAAAAAGAAAATGATAAGATCAAATACTAGAAAGGGTGCAGAGAAGGTGGATTTGGCGGTAATTGCTGGTGGGAATGTAAAATGGTCCAGCCACTCTGAAACACAGTTTGGCAGTTGTTTATAAAACAAAACATGCACTTATAATACAAGCCAGCAATTGCACTCTTGGGCATTTCTCCCAGAGACATGAAAACTTATGCTCTCACAAAAAGACTGTGCATGAATGTGCATAGTCACTTTATTTGTAATAGCCAAAAACTGGAAACATACAAATGTCCTTCAATGAGTGAATGATTGAACAAACCCTGGTACATCTATACCATGGAAAACTACTCAGCAATAAAAAGGAGCAAACTGGGCCAGGTGTGGTGGCTCACACCTGTAATCCCAGTACTTTGGGAGGCTGAGGTAGGAGGACCACTTGAGGCCAAGAGCTCAAGACCAGCCTGGGCAACATAGCAAGACACTATTTCTGCAAAAAAAAAAAAAAGTAAAAAATAAAATAAGCTGGGCACAGGGTGTACACCTGTAGTCCTAGCTACTTGGGAGGCTCAGGTAAGGGATAGCTTGAGCCCAGGAGTTTGAGCTTACAGTAAGCTATGATAATGCCACTGTACTCCAGCCTGGGTGAGAGAGCAAAACCTTGACTCTTAAAAAACAAAAAAAGGAACAAACTTAAAGGATCTTAAAGGCATTATGCTTAGTGGAAAAAAAAGTGCCAAATTTAAAAGGTTAAATAGTGTCTTATTCTAATTCTTTAACATCTCCTTAAGATGAGAAAACTATAAAGATGGAAAACGGATCTGGAACAAAAAAAGGATATTAGGTAAAAACTAAGGAAATCTGAAAAAATTTTCAACTTTAGTTAATAGTAATATATACATATTGGCTCATTAGTTGTGACAGATGTATTATACTAATGTAAGATGTTATTAATAGAGGAAACTGAGCATGGGGGAAATGGAATCTGAACTAGTTTTACAACTTTTCTGAAAATCTAGAACTATGTTAAAATAAAAAGTTTATGTAAAAATGGTAAGTAAATGGACAAGGTAAATATCCACATTAAAATAAAAAGAATTCTTAGGTTTGTTAAAACACCACACAAACACAAAACCATAGAGCCCAACTATGTACCATACATAAGATATAACTGAAACAAAATTACATGTAAAATTTAGAAACAAAATTATGTGTAATGATACATCAAGTAAATTCAAATGAGGGAAAGTTGTTATTAGTAACAGGCAAAGGAGAATACAAGACAAAAAGCAGTTAACAGGTTGATGAGGTCATTCTTCACAACACAGATATAATGGTCACTAATGTTTCTGTTGCAAATATCATAGTATTGAAAATTTAAAAATGACCTTGGAACACATGAGCAATTCCATCACACACAAAGGGGAGCTTTAACACAGCACTGTCAGTTTTTGCTGGATCAAACTGATTCAAATACATGAGGATACTGATGATCAAATGATATAATAAACATGGTCAATTTTACATATGTATATCAAAATGTGTAGCCTAAGGTGGTACATTTTTTCAAATAATGAGGATATGTTTATAAAAAAAATAGGTCATACCCAGGTCACAAAGAAAACTACAATAATTTCCTAAAAGTAGATTTTTACGATCGTATTTTCCGATCTCAATTTTTTTTTTTT
>VBSM01001927.1:10683797-10739348 GCA_008086735.1 Cheirogaleus medius
GGCAGGGATGTTGGCAAGGGGCAGGAAGACAGAGCACGTGGAGACAGATGAGCCTGCAGGCGGTCAGAATGTCGTGGTATAAGAGCAACCACTTTTTATTACACGCATGGGATGTGCTGAGCCCTTGATATCAAAAATCCCAACAAGGTGGTTCTCATTATCCATATTTTACCTACAAGGAAACTGAGGCTGAGAGAGTGGAAATAACTTGACTCACACCATGGCTGGCCATTGGTGGAGTCGTGATACCAGGATCCAAGCCCAGGTCTTTCTGACCCCCAAACCCATGGTAGTGACCACTGCTCTCTGCTGTTTCTGTAGGGAATGGATCTGTGGTCCCACAGGCTGAGGTCTCTGGGAGAGAGAATAACTGGGTATCTCACCAAAGATACTTCCGATTCCAGGATAATTTGTTGCCTCTGCTCTCTTTCCATTTAGATACCGGATTCAAGTAACTACAAAAGAGAGGGTTATAGGAGAAGCCTCCCCCAGGGGTGTCATTAGCATTTAATGTTCCCCTCCAAGAACAGAAGAGAGAGGAACTGGTCTAGAATCAACTGAATAAATCAGGGAAGGAGGCAGGAGACGGGGAGGGGAGTCTGATGTAGACGCAGAGCTCCTGGCTCTGAGCTCTGTGCCATCCATGTGCAGACCCTAGCACAGTACAGGAGTGAGTCTGGTCCACTCCACCCCCTGTGTCGCCTTCCCTGGGTGGTCTGGCCTTACCACGGAATATAACAGTCAGAAGATGCCTGAGATGTAGGATCAGTTAGTCCAATCTCCCAACAGGGGAGAATGCTCTCAGGAATGACCCCCCAATGGAATGACACCTCCATTGATGGGGACCTCACCACCTTGCTGGACAGTTAACAGCTTCATTAACAGGCAATGCAATTATCAGGACTTTGCCTTAAATGTTGCTGAAATCTACTTGCTTTCCCCCCCACCACCTGGCTGTAGTACTGTAGTCACACCTGCTGGGGAAGTCAGGCTTTTGAACATTCTAAGTAGCTTCTATGGAGGCAGAGAAGAGAATATTTCTTTTCATGAACTTCTAATCTCATGCGATGTCATAAGAGCAGGAACAGGTGATGACAAGGGGGTCACTGCTTTCCAGAATGCTGGGCAGTGATGCTTTTGACCTTGTGACGAGGCAGAAGATGACTAGATTTGGGGTGAGCTCTGACTCTGCCCCGGGCTCTGTGCCTTGAGCAGCTCGGGTTCCTTCAGCATCAGGACCTGCTCCGCCATGATTCTCCCAGCAACGCTTGTCCGGAAGACGGCGACCAAGCGCTCCCTGACCCCCTCCCACCACACCTCCCTGATTTATCTTGAGCCATCCTTGCTCGTAATACCCTGTCCTTAGGGGAGCCCTGACTTTGTCACCTATCAAAGCAAGCACACAGCTCGAGAGAGAAGCTGTCAGCTCCGAAATGCCATCTTTCTTGCAGAAAGAAGAAAATCTGTGAGGTGCCAGGGGCAATGACGGCGAATGGTCCAGGTGGGGCTTGTGCCGTTCCTGCCTTATCACAGATAGACGGGAAAAGCCATTTTATAAAGCTCCCCGGAAATGAGAACCCACACCGGGGCCCCTGCGTTTTCATGAAGACCCTTTGCTGCACGGAGGTGAACAAGTAACACATTTTCTCCTCTTTTTTTTTTTTTTTCCACCTTGGAATCTCTAAACTGCCTCTGTCCACTATAATTTTTTCTCCCTGGGAACAGCTCTATGAGCAAGCCGTGATTAACAGGACATTCTGTTCAAGGCACGTCCGTTGTGGGAATGGAGTTCTGCCTTCAAAAGGGCACAGGGTGGGAAGGGAAATTCAAGGGTTCTGCCCAGCCTGCTGCCCTCCTGCTACTCCTATGCCCTGTCCGAGACTCTGCAGCAGAGACAGTGGGCTGGGAGGGAAGACCACAGGTAGCTGGGCTGCCAGCCACCAAAGGATGGTCAACTTGAGTACGGAAAGTAGAGGAGAGGGTAGGGTGTGTGGACGTGGAGACAGGGAGACAGCGTTTTCATTGTTTTCATTAGGGCCCACCTGTGCTGTCTCAACTTCCGGGCTGGTGAACTCTTCTGTCTCTCTGAAAAGACTCAGGTACTTAGTCAAGACCCTTGACCCAACCACACAACGTGGAGTGGCCACTGATGGTTCGTGGAGCTATTTCCTTGGTGCTTCCTGCTGGGTGGCTAGGCACAATGAAGAAACTAAACGTGTCCTGAACACCTACCACCTACTGTAGCCCAGGTATCGTGCTAAGTACTTTCACTTGTGCTGGCACAATTAATTCTCCTCCCTGTTAAAAGTAAGATATTATTAAATCTTACAGATAAGAAAACTGAGGCTCAGAAATGTTGAATAATTTAGTACAAGGCTGAGCTCTGATGGATCTAAGGTTTATGACGTAATGTCCTAGATTAAAGTGTTTTCCCCATGGATATCCAATGCCATTGCAATAAATTATAGAGAATTGTCTTGGTCCTTTTTTGGATTTTGATTGTGCCTCACGCTGTTTGGAATAAGTGGCCCTCGAATTGCTTTATGGTTAATAGGGACTTCGTACCTCTAATTGGTTTTAGGAGTTATAGGATATTTTGCCGTAGAGTCAGTGTTACCTTTTTCCAAGCTTCCAAGAGACATCCTTAGCATACTAGCGCTGTTTCCCATAACATTTGCCCAGGACATTAGAGCCTGTGTACTGGAAGGCTGCTCCCATACTACTAAATTCTCTCTTATTTGACTTTATATCCTGCTACCGTTGACCCAACACTCTTAGGAGCCAGTCTAGTGCATCCTCTTCCATCTCCTGCTGGTACACACAGGCTACATCAGAGCCTCTTTGACATATGCCCTGTTCTCCCTTGGCAGGCTCTGCACTTCTCCAGCTGGGTTATGCTGAGAGGTGGCCCTAAGTGTGGGTCTCGTACTTAGCAAGATAGGAGAGGTTTTATCTTGAGGGTATCATGTTTTTCACATAAGAGGCCTTTGCAACACTTTTAAACAAGAGAAGAGGAAGCATTTGCCTCTAATAAGGAGAAATGGGACAGTTTTGTGGAGAGTTCAGGGGGATCTGGGGTTTCAAGCTTCTCGATTTTATCAACAAAGGGATCCCCATCCCAATACTCATATTCCCACTCCTTCCCAGTCACACCATGACCTTGGTGGAGCAGATTTGCTGAGGTTGAGAGTTCAAACTCCCCTAGTGCTTTGCCACCCATGTAATTAATGAACTTTTCTCCTAATCCTCTACCTTTCCTGCCTCCTGCTGCAGGAGAGAAGAGTCTCTTCGTATGCTGCTGAGGAGGCCCCTAACTTTCACACTTTGTTGTAACTTGGCGATTAATCACCCTCAGCCTTTATTGTCTTTTGCTAGAGGATCCACAGCACTCAGCAGCAGCCATTCAATTCCATAGGTTTGAAACTTAGTATTTACTGATGCTCCTCGAATGCCTGCCATATTGCACCTGTCCTTCCACTCATATCTCATCCCAGTTCAGCACTGAGACAAATTTTATATACTAACAACTGAGCCAGTACAGCATGCCAGGGACTACCTGGACTCCAGCAACGTCCAGTGATGGAGACCTCATTTCCAGCTGGCTCTAGAGAGAGAGAGTGATGCAGCTCCAAAATTCCATTTAAAACTCTGCTTCTCCATATCAGCCGTCTTAGGTCAAGTTCTCTGAGAACAGACGTGGACGTGGAGATTTGCATGGAGGAGGTTTACTGAGTTGCACTCACAGGGGGCCAGGCCTGTAAGAAGTGAGAGATGCAGGACTAGGGGGAGTTGAACCATGACACAGCTTCTGCAGAAGCCTCAGCCAACCCCGCAGGGAGTGTGGAGCTGAGACAGCCCTGCAGAGTTGTCTTAAATTAATTTTAACATAGTAACATCAACCTTTCACCTTCTGGTTTTTGTGCCTTTAGGATTACAGTTAAGAAATTATTCCGAACCCAAGGTTACAGATTTGCTTTCCAATATTTTCTTCTATTTGTTTGTATATTTATGTCTTTCAGCTCTTGATGGGTAAATTCATTATCAATCAATCAATCAATCGAGACAAGATGTCTGATTGAACTAAATGTATTTAAGCCCTTGGACTCAGCACCTTACATATCACTGTTGTTCCACTTGCATCCCTAAGGTTGCTGCTATGACCTTTGAGGACTCTCAGAGCACGGACAATTGTCAGGAGACCAGAGGGCTAGTGTCAGGCCAATTTTCTATAAGGAAATAAGAAATAAAATAAAATTCCAGGATGGATTCTACAAAAAGATAGTTTGAGACTATTCAGAAAAGGAAGCAGAAAATCCTAAGACCTAAAGTGAGATATATAATAACATTTCATGTCAGACTTGTCTATTATTTTCTTTTGTGAGAAAGGATTTTAGATGGGTAGATTAGGAAAATGTGTTCCCGGTTTTCATTTAGGCATTCTGAAAAAAATCATATCATATTATATCCTAAGATGTATTAAGAAAAGATGAAAGGATTCTTAGGGAGATAATAACTTACTGAAGGATCCAAAGATTTGAATCAATGATAAACTGGAGAGAAGTTTCTGGTGAACTTCTCCAGAGCTCTGACTTCAGCTGGATGCTAGTCAAAACTTTAATCAATGACTTCTATAAAGACAGATGCCATAGTCATCAGATTTATGGATGGCATGAATTTGAGATGGTTAACAAATATTCTGATGGCAGAATCAGGTCCTCAAAAGTTCTTGACAAGCTGAAGAAATGGAATGAATGCAAGGTGATGAAATTCAACCAAGGAGAAGGTAACATCCTGTATTGGGTTTAGAAAAATAATCTCACAATCATACATTGATTGTTAAATCAATGTATATTGATAAACTATATATATGTGCATGTGTGTGTGCATGCGTGCGTGCGTGCGTGTGTGTGTGTGTGTGTGTAGGATTTAGTTGAAAATAAATTTGTAGTGGTCACCCAAAAGCAAATAGACTCTTGGCAGCATGAATAAAGCTATAGCGTCTAAAGTAGAGGAAGTGATCATTTTGCTACATCCTGTGCAAGTGAAATCATGTATGCAGGAATGTGCTCCTGACCCCACACTTGGCCAGACCAAGTTCAGAGGCGAGGAACTAGAATGGTGAAGATAGACAAAACCTCACATGTACATGATTATCTGGGAAGCTGGTGGTATCTAGCTTGCACAAGACAAAGCAGCAAGGAACACGTAGTTCCTGCCTGCGGATATTGGAAAGAATGCCATGGGGAGAAATGATTAGCCTTTTTTCTCCCTCCCAGTGTCCGAAATGGGATAATAAATTGAAAGCTACAGAGAGATAGATCTAAGTTCGATATAAGAAAGAACTTCTACCCAGAGTTAACGGTCTGAGTGCCCTGCCATGGCCTGGGTTGCCCTAGGAGGAAAGAGTTCCTGGCAACCTGAGATGAGCAAGCTTAGACCAGATGATGGCATGGCACGCAAGTCGAAGGGGAGACTCAAACGTCCATCACATCAGAGATTGGGCCGGTTGAGGATTGAGGTGACTTTCAACCTCTGATTCTGTTGACTTTAAGCAGGTCATTATTGGAATGTGGTCTCCTGCTCAGGGAATAGCAAAGCTCCATAGAAGGGAGACTGGAAGGTCACTGAAGGATGACCTTTTAAAGGAGGGATCTTTTGAAGGGATTTAAACCACTCATGTGCTATACTTATGTCTATAAATATTTCTGAGATGGAAGTAACAGAACAGAGTATTCTACCTCAACCCATGCCCCTTTGTCTTCCCTAAGCTGTCCAAACCTCTTCTCATGTCCCTCATTCAAAGTCAAGCATGCAAGACCAAAAATATCTCAAAATGTTATTCCTCCCAGGAATAAGATTGCTCAGGGGTTAATAATGACTCCTATTTGTTAAATACTTACTGTATACCAAGCATTATGCTAAGTACTTGACTACATTTAGTTATTTCATCTTCAAAACAATCCTGTAAGTGGATGTTGTCATTATCATCAATTTCCACATGGGGAAACTGAGGCACAGAAAGTCTATAGTCATAGCACTAGTGGCAGAGATGAAACTCAAACCCTAGTTGTCAATCAAGGAATGAAATGCTCCACACTGTTAGCCACTGTGCAACACTGCCTCTCCATGGCAAAGAGAAGATCCTAGCCGTGTGGAAGAATTCTGATGGCAACATTATCCATTGTGCCTTCAGCAATGCCCGCGCAGACTCCCGAGCAAGTCGCACCGGAGAAGATAGTGCCTTTTAGACAAGTGAAGGAACCATTGCTGGGTGCTGACACCATTTTTTGGACTACCAACAGCCACAGTCTGCTCACATAAATTGAGTCTTATTTCAACTGGCTCACTTGCTGAGAATAACAAGTACATATGCCAATGTGGATAAAAACAGAAAGGCGAGAGAGAGAGAGAGAGAGAGAGAGAGGATGGAAGGGGCATTTCACTTGTATCTCAAGAAACACACACACACACATTTATACCGGGTTTCTTTTTCTTGTTCCCAAAGTAATATTTCCTCATTGTAAAACAAATTTGCAAATCCAGAAAGCACAGAGAAGAAGAGATCATTTACAGGCTCATGCTTCCCGGATGCCCAGATGACCACGGAGGATAGGCAGGCTCGTATACTCCCAGGCACGTAGGAATAAATTCACACATGTTGTTTATCAAAATGCAAGCGTTCTGCACACACCGTTTCGTAGCCTCTTTTTCTCGCTGAATATATTGTTGTGAACATTTTTCCACCTCATTAAATTTTCTTCTGCCCTATCATTTTAAATGCTATGGCTACATAGCACTCCACTGTATGGATATGCCATAATTGGAACCTCATCTCTCACAAATAAATAAATAAATCACGGGGATGCTCTCCCGCAGGTCAAACGATGCAAATGATCCGCGGGACGGCGGGGCAGCGGGCGCTGAGGCCGGGAGGGAGGGAAGGAGGAGAGCCTGGTTGCCGGGGACACTGATTGGAGTTTTGATTTAGGGATCGGCCAGGGGCTTTAAGAAATGAGAGGTAGTGAGGGACATTAAAACGGGAAAAATTGCCCAAGACGGAGGCGGCGGGGGGTGGGAGGTGATAGAATGGATAAAGTTGCAGAGATGAGAGAAGAGAGACAGGCTTTGGGGACTCTCCTGGGGAGAGGATGGTGGTCTGGGAGGAGAACAAGAACCCTGGTCCGGGGGGAAGAACAGATTTAGGGTCTGGCGAGGACTCTGACCGAGAGGGGGAGGCTTGAAGGCTCAACTCTGTGTGCGGTCTGTGTCCATGTGACATCCTGTGCCCGTGCTGTCCCCACAGGCACTGTGAAGGGTTCCCTTGACCCCTTGGGAAGCCTGGACTTTGGGTGTGGTCCCAATGGGGTGACTATCCCAGAGAAGGGCTGCAGAGACTGCGGAAAGGTGCGACTCTATGGCTGTATCTCCCAGGAGATTCCCTAGGGAGTGTCCCTCAGCCGGTGGAAATAGAAGAAGGGCAGACCCGCTCCTCAGACCACCTCCAAGTGCCTGGGAACCACTGGCTGTCCCCTCCCTTTCTTGACGGTCCTCCACTGCAGCCCAGGGCCCACTCTGTGTGCTATTCACCTCCTGTGAGGCTCCGGGTCTGCAGGTGACAGTGTGTGCCGGGCGTGGGTGGGGCTTCTCAAATGAGGCTGACTGAGCCTCATGCCATGCCTCCCAGGCCTTGGTAGGAAGAACCCAATCTTGAGGGTCTCAGGAGTGAACCTGAGGCCGCAGAAAGGAAACCAGATGCCGCAGCTGTAAGTAGACAGGAACAGGAGGCAGCAGGGATGTCTTAAAAGAACCTCCTTTTGAGCTTGCAAAGACAATCTGACTGAGGAGCTTGCCCTCGGTTCCCCTGTTCTAGGTCAGCCCTTTTGCAGAGAACTGAGGGGTGCATTTGCCTAATCTCTTTAGGCTGCTGGGGATCTTTGGAAATACCCTGTAGCTCTTTCTATAGTGCACAGGGCTATCTGTACCAACGGGGATTCAGAGTTGTGTAAAGTCAAAACTCCACGTGCTACATGACTTTGAACATCTGGGCTTAGTTTCTTCATTGATAAATAGGAGAGTTAATAATAATAATAATAAAACAGCCTATGTCATATATATGGGGACACCTGAATGCTGCTTTTCTGAAAGAGGAGGTTGATTCAGCACCTGTCTGTCTTGGGAGTGTGTCCCTGAAAGCCAAGTCTCCATCCTCCAGCTGCCAGATTCCTAGAAATATTCCCTTCTTTCTGCGTCCTGGACCTCAGCGTCGAGTGCACATGACTCCTGTCCTGTCAACCGAACTCAGGGCGCCTCGTTCGCATGAACAAAAGCCTCAAGAGGCACATGTGCAAACAGTGTCACAAGATGGACTAGATGTGAGTCGCCCCGGCCCCTCCAGACCATTCTTTCTCCGCAAGCAGCTATGCTGGCCCCCAACTTACCAGAGTGATGTTTGAAGATCACAGAATCAGAACCAGAGAAAATAATTCTATGACTCAAGTGTTTACCGGCTTTGGCAGCCTAATGCACAGCCCCTGGCAACAGGTGCCTGCCTGCCAGATGGACGGACACTCACACAGGGGGCGACCTTGGGACGGGTCTTTCTCTTAGGAAGCCACAATGCGATTGATTAGGTTTCTGCTTCCCAAATTGCAATCTCACTCTCATTTTCTCTCTCTGCGACTGCTCCCAGAGCATCTTGACTGGAGTCTTGGGTGTTCCCAAACACTCGAGCTGCACAATTACAGGTAATCTCTGCATTTACTTTCACAGTCTCCTCTAATCACTTGCATTGTGCGTGGATTTTACCAGGTTTAACTCTCCGAGGACAATTGTATTTCCCATCACCAAGAGTTCTTGGGGCTCTCACCTTTCACTGTCACCCCCCTTATCGGCTGCAAATGCACATCTGCAGAACCTGTTTGGCTATGTCATCATCATGTGTTGTTAATAACAAAGCCAAACCTCAGATCTTGGCTTCCAGCCTGGGACCGTCCTCACTGGCAAGACTGCTCTTCTGTCCCCTGGGTCCAAGGACAGTAAACGATATCGGGAAGCGCAGGGAATACCCACCTGACTATCAGTGTCCAATATTCCCTGTCTGGATTCTATTTAGGCTCACATAGGCCCCTTATATAGCTGATGGTCTCTTGACATCTGTTAACTGCTAGTTGCTTCCCGTGTTATTGCAATGGGCTTGTTTCAGCTGTCTTCTCAGTGGGTATAGAACAGCAGTCAGCGAATTGTATAAATATTTCTTTGATGCCCACTAATGAACCAGGTAAGCACAGAAGGCCACAGACCTGAGGTCACCGTCTTTGGAGGGAAAACCCCTGAGTGTGTGGTCGACAGAAATTACAAGTGATGGCAGGCTGTGGAGTCTTTCTAGGAGGCTGTGGAGCAGGCTCTTTGGTTGGTAGGGAACCTCCGCAATTTCATTCTACCCAGTAGGTTCCTTGTTTCTGCTAACAGATTGTCACTGGCAAAAGCCCCAAGGCAAATTCTCTTCCAGGCGGATCTCCTGGTTTGGAGGCGGTTCAGGCTGAGCATTGATTACAACAGCCCTGCAGCGGGTCTAGACATCATTTATCATTCATTCTCCGTGCCTGCCCTGGTTGGTGTAGGGTTCCCAGCTGTTGGTTGTTTGCAGACTTCTAGGAGAGGATGGGTTGGCTCTTCCTTTCCAAATCCCTACAGGGGACTGGGATTTCCTTTCTCTAGTCCCTCCCACCGTTGGGTCTCCATGGTCCACGACTTGGCATTTTCTCTGACCCCAGAGGCTTCTGGGACCCAGTCTGCTTGGAGGAATATCCCACCATCCTGTGCTGGACCCTCTCCTGCCATCTCCCCCGCCCCATGCTTCTGCCTGGATACTTAACACAATGGGAGTGTCGTTTTCCACTGCCTAGCGTCCAGCACAGGGTGTGCGGGGGGAGAGCTCAGTGTTGTTTGTTTCCAACACACACATTAAAATTGATGGTGTTTGCTCATCTGGCGGAATGACAACTCATTCCTCTGGATAGGCTGGCTTCACAATTGCTCGTTCAAGGGGAAATCTGATAAGAAACAATAGTCCGAGCTTCGGGAGCATTAAACCGTTGTATTCTAATTTAAACTTCAGGCGCACTGACTGGTTTGTCTTCTCCTTTAGTGGTTTTCTTTTGGTTGTGGGGGGGAGTTTGCATTATTGATTTTTGATTCTTTCTTTTTTATAAAAGGAAAAGATCCTCAAAACCAAGTGGCCAGATGAGAAAATTCAGTAAGGTCATCACAGACTGTCTGGGAAGGCGAAGTCCGATGCACTCAGCTCGGGCAATATTCAGATGTCAGGAGAGGAAAAATGGTCACACATTACCCAAGGCCTTTGTGGGGAAAGAGAAAGGAGAGGGCAGACATACTGGTGCCCTTTGCAGTGTCGCTGTTGAGTCTCAGGGTTGTCTTGGCCAAGGCCGGTCTTTCGGCAGTAGGAGGAGGGTTGAATCTATTCCAGGGAAGGAGGAGGCACAGCTCAGAAAAACCATGCGGAATAATAATAGTAACGTTAAACACAATCCTTATGTTGGTTAAAGTGCTACAGTTTTCCATGTTCTTTCAATGCATTACCTTATTTAGAATCACAGAATTACAGATTATTGTGCAGGAAGAATGGTAGAGAACAGCTAGTTCAAACCGTGCTTTTTGCAGAGGAGGAAATTGAAGCCAGGAGACATGAAGTGGCGTGCGGAAGGACCCGCTCTCCCTCCCCAGTACAGCCCCGTGAAGGTGGCAGGACGGGCAGGTGTATTTTGTGCATTTCTCTGCCTCCTGTATACCAGCCTCTCTGCTGGGCTCTGAGCATATAAGGAGGGACAAGGTGAGTGTGACATTAGCCCTCACAGAGCTTAGAGATTGGCACATGAGATGACAGAGGTGCAGTCGTGCCATAGGATGATGGTTATGATGGGATGCGGTGTGAACCCTTAGGAGGGTGCCTAACCCAGAGCAGGTGTGAGCAGGGAAGTTCCCTAGGGAAACTGACATCTATAGCGGGACCAGAATATGAAGAGTATGAGTGGACACCACGGGAAGGCTGGGGACGGGGCATGGCAGGGCCAACGAGGCAGGGAAAACAGAAGTGACCAACTGAGCTCCTCTCCAGACTTAGCATTTAAGGGATGGAGGAGAATCTAATCCCAAGTGCCTCTCTCAGTACAGTGGCCACAAGAGCAAGGACGGTGGGGCTCACTGAGGGGCATCTTTAATATCATTGTCACAGCAGCCGTGGGAAGGACATATGGCAGTTATCACAAAGAGGAAACTGAGTCACAGAGAAGGCTCAGTTGAGCGGCAGTAGAGTTAAGAATAGAGCTTGCTCTCTTTTTTAGGGACCCTTGGACAGAAAAGTAGGAGTACAAATGAGCTCTGAAATCTGGGTTGGGATAAAAATGTTGGGCAGGAAAATCATCAAGCCCTGGGTTTTGTCCTGAGCATTAAGTAATTGTGGCTCTGGGCCTCTGGGCCATTCCCAATGTTCACACAAGACCAGAACCAGGACTTGACAGAATACAGAATTTCAGAGTTGGAAAGAGCAACATTTGTGACCTAGAAGGAGCTGTATGTGAGTTCAGTACAGGCTCTTGAGTCTGTTTGTGAGCACACATGGGGGCTGCAGTTATCCTAAGAGGCATTGTGAAACCTTTAAAATAAAAGAAAATTTAAATAGAATCAATTTAAATCAATTTTACTTTTAAAAATTCCTGTGCAGTACTTCTAAGGAATGGGAAGAATGCAAAAATGAGCCATCTGTAGCTTCCCGGAGAAACTATGAATCTCAATTGTTCCGTGTGCATTGTAGGGTCGAGGTGATGTCCAGACTGGCAGGTGAGACAGGGGATTTTGCTGGTCTGCAGGGGTGTGAGTTACCCGCCCTTCTCTCATCCTCATCATCAAAGCTCAGGAACAAGAGCTGTCCCAGATCCACGCTTCCGGGATATAGTCTTTGCCCTGGTATGTCAAAAAAGCAGAACGAAGAAGAAACACATGTGTCACTGGGCCTATCTCCAAAGTCAGGGCTCCGTCTCCTTTGTTTTTATATCATCTGATATTTTAGGCCATATTCTCTTACTTGTCATCATGGTGAAATGGAGATGCTGAGGTTTGCATCCCAGCTCTACCACTGATTTACTGCCTGGTAAGCATCCGACTTAACTACTCTAGTTTTGGTTTAGTGGCTATTTAAGTCAAGGAAATGCCTCCTGCATAGCATTGCTGTGGAACTTTAATGAGTTAGGAGATTAGAAGTGTCTAACACGGTGTGAGGCACATATTAGGTGCTCGGTACGTGCCAGGTATTATGTTTACTCATCCTCTCATTAATCTTGTGATTTTGACACAGAGAGTCGGGTGACTGCCTTTCTATAGACGGAAAAACCATGCCCCAAAGAGGTGGAGTGCATCACACATTGTCATACTGCTCCTGTCACGAGAGCGGGGACTCTATAAAAAAGGTCTTCTGACACCCAGTCCAGGAGCTTTTCAACTCCCCACAAGCTCACGGTAATATACAGCTTTAGCGTCTCTAGAAATCCTTCCTGATTTCACTTGGAAGCAGCCGTGTAGGCATTTACTGGTGCTCGGCTTTATTCTAAATTTTGGTTCTAAAATTGGTTTTTAAGATAACATCAAGAACTATTTCTGGAAGCCAGGAAGAGAGGTCATTTTCCAGATAATCTCTCCAAGCAAACACCCCCGCGGCCCTTGCAGGAAATCTGCAGTGTGTGTGCAGCTTGCAGGGCTCGAGTGCTGTTAGCTCGTGCTACTGGAGAGCCAGGACCCCAAACCTAGGCACAGCCCAGGCCTCAGACCCGGTCTCACCATAGCCCATCATGACAGGAAGGAGAGAAGGGTGGCCAGGCAGGAAAGGCTTCTATTGTGAATGATGGGTGGCCTGCACCCTTATTTAGGAACAGGGGAGCTGGGCACCTTCAGATCCCCCAGTAATGGGCCATTAGAGAGAAACTGCCGCCAGCTCAGCTACTGGAGAAAGGATGAGTACAGGGGATATTGAACCAGGGAACCAGGAAAACCGGGACTCTCTCACTGACAACTTAACCTGTTTTATGTAAAATATGTCTAATTATGCCTGCTTTGCCAACCCCAGAAGGTCATTGTAGGAATGAACCGACAGGTCAAAGGTCTTCTGCAAATTGCAAATGTGATATAAAGCCTTGTAGAGTATGGAGGTGGGGGTAGGGCACAGATGGACCCTGAAAGAAAACCAAATTGAAGTATCAAGTAGTTGAACAAGGAAAAACATAAACCAGATCTTTGGGGCTTAAAAAATGTAATTGCTGATTCATTAATAAGTTGGACAAGGATTTATTTATAGCCTACTTTTTGCATCACACAGTTTGCTAGGCACTGTAGATCCAGGGATGGAAGACATATGGCCATGTTCTCAAAGATGCTAGGAGACTGGGCAGAGAAGCTTATAAAAGGATCTGTTTTCATGCAATAGGGCAAAAGCTATTGAATTCGTTGTCTGATGCTGTGTGATAAGTGCCCCACAATGCAGAGGCTTAAAACACCAATGAGCAGTTGTTTGCAAGTTTCTGCAGATCAAAAGTGGGAGACGCTCAGCTGGGTGGTTCTGGCTCAGGGTCTCTCACGGGCTGCAGTCAGGACGTTGACTGGGAACACAGTCACTCAAAGACTTGACTGTGGCTAAAGGACACCAACAAGTTGATGGGTTGTCGGCAGGATGCCTCAGTTCTTGTCCTCTTTGTGGCCTCCCTAGGCTGTCTGCTGACCATCTACAGCTCTGATGACCTGCTTGCTGGCTTCTCCAGAGTGAACCATGGGCAGGGCCGGGGAAGTGGAAGTTGCAATGTCCTTTATTGTCCTGGAAGTCACATTGTCACAGCCACATCCTAGAGGTGACATAGGCCAGCCTTATTCAGCATGGACAGGTCTAGACGAGAGTATATATTCTAGAACAACATGGTTGGGGTGGCCACCACTGCCATGATGGAAGCACGAGCAATGTGTTTTGGAGGAACAGAGGGACAATCGACTTAGTATACTGAGGCTTTGGATGGGGCTTTGAGTATACATAGGAGTTTGCTGGTTGATAAAGACAGGAGCAGCTCTTCAAGTTGTAGAGACACCTTCTCAGAGATGGAGAGTTTTGAAATGACTGTCATCTCTGGGGGACTGTGACATGTGTGTCTCCGCAGGAACAGCTCATGGTGGCAGAGGGTGGCAAGAATAATATATGTTGGGGCCAGGGGACAAAAGACTCAGAGTGTATCTGAAGCCAGATTGTGCAGACTTTATCCTGGAGGAGATGGGGAGCAGGATGCACGATGAGGAGGATTTCGAGTTAGCCGACTGGTACCGCCTGGCTCAGCCGAGGAGACCAGAGGCTCCCGGGAGGCAAAGGGAAGCTGACCAGGGGTGTCTTTAGAAAGTGCAGTGAGGACAGAGGGAGAGGCCAGTCTAGGAGCCAGTCTGCTGTAGGACCTACAGGATTTGGGGGTTCTGAACATCACTGAGCTTGATCTCCTCATTTCTACAGCTGGGAAAACACCGAGGCAGAGGGACATGGCTCTTTTGAGAACAACGCAGCTTTTCCCTACATTTCAGATGGGCAATTGCAGGCAGTAGGGACTTACAGAGAGAAGTACATATGTCAAGAACCTGGAAAGAGAAAGAATGAGACATAGGATGGTGCCGAGCTCCCTTGAACTTGGAATGATCAATTATTAAAGGATTGTAGGAAGCCTCTGCTGATACCCTTGGCTGAGTTGGGGCCTCCTCTGGTAGCCCCTTCCTACTTCTGTCTGAAACTTGCCAGGTTGCGTTACAGTTAGGCGTCTCTGCCACCCACACACCAGATGTGAGCTGCTTCCAGCAGGGCCCTGTTCATTTCTCTGTCATCCCTGCCTCCCTGGCACCTGGCTCAGGGGCTGGCACACAGGAGGAGCTCGGGGATGCTGGATGAGTGACACTCAAGGCCCAGCTCCAGGGTCAGGCGAGATGACCTCTAGGGCTCATCTCATAGCACGGATGATTCTGGACTTTCGTGAGGAAGGCAGCTTGGCTGAGACAGAGCGAGGAGTGGACAATGAGTTCGGCAAGAGACACTGGCTGTGGTAAAGGAAGGGATGATCTGAACAGGATCTCAGAGTCCATTTTTAGAACTTTTAATTGTATTCCTACCCTGACTTCTCATTAAGGAGAAATTATTGTTCTAGAATATCAATCAATATCATGGTGTCAGAAGGAAGAAAGGGCAGCGTGTGGGGAAGAGGCAGAGCACAGGGAGACTGCTCCGAGGGACTGCCGACCAGGCGTGGAGTCCCCATGCGCGTGGGGGCAAGGTGGCAGGCACAAGTCAGCCCTCGGCTGCAGCGACCAGCACCACCCTGGTGGCATGAGAGTGAGGTGCTCTCTGGCCCCGGAACTCAGACTGAGGCTGGAAGAGCTGGTGACAACTATGGGATCAGGCAGGAGGCAGCTAATATGTATGTTAAACACATGGAAATGAGAGCAAACAGTGAACCGGGAAACAAATATTGAATAGGGTCTGGCCTGAGACTAAACCAACATGGGGATATGAGAGGCTGCAGAAAGCAAATGAGCTGCCCAGGGGAAGGGGGGAAGGGCAGAGAGGAAGAGAGGCAGGACCTCTGGGAGAACCGCACAGACACCTTGCATGCCAAGGCACGGCCAGGCTGGCTGCGAGTGGATGAGTCTGTTGCCTCCGCCGGAGATTCCCTTTCTTTGTATGTTTCATCCCTCCTTAGCACTTATCCCCAATTTCAGGCAACTGTCTAAGTCCCCCACCCCTGGACCTGTCTCAGAAAGGACATCTCCACCCTGCCCATTTTCCCGGGTCAGAGCCCTAGACATTGCCATTTGGTCTCAGTGGCTGGAGGGCTGGAGGGCCAGCTCCAGAATGTCCCTATAGCAGAGGTTTGGGGACAGCAGTCTGCATGGAAGAAAGAGGGGGTGGTGAGGGGACTTGTCTGTCTTGAGGCCCTGTTTGCTTAGCAGACACGTTCTTCATACTTAACGGATGATGTTCGGGCTGTCACTGTCTGAGGACAGGTGGGTGGGAGTCGCAGCCAGCTTTCTTATCTTCTAGAAAAGCCCTGAGAGAGATGGCGGGGGGAACGGCAGTCCTACCTGCTCTGCGGAGGGGCCGGTGCACCAGCTGGGGGAGGGGGAATCAGCCACAGGCTGAGCGCCGGACTCTGCCCCAGCTACTTGCAGGGACACTGGGGGACAGAGACGTCTGTGTCACAGTCAGGATGGCAAAGCCCTGACCCGGACACGTGGGGAGGTGCTGGTGTCCACATGGAGGGCTGGTTCCTCTTGTTCTTCCAGTGTGGCCATCACGGTGACCCCTTGAGGAGTGCTTGGGGGTGAGGGGACTTCACAGGAGGGAGCCAAGTTCCCTCCCAGGCTTTCCTTGCACACCCTCTGAGCAGAAGTGTGACATCGAGAGCATAGATGCCACCCGACCGGTGGCCACATCCAGTTCTGTATACACTAAAGCTCTCAGGAGATGCAACTCAGGACAGATCAGTTTTCAGCAGGTCGTGGGATCAGGGCAGACAGCCAGCACCAGAGGACACCCTGGGGGAAGGGCCCTGGGGGCAGGAACATGGGCCTAGAAAGGAGGGTGGCATCTCCTGAGGATGCACCCACTTCACGGGTGACTAGAGCCAGCCTGGGAAAAAGCATCTTTGGTTCTTACCCCTCCCCCCCAAGCAGAGGCAGGACCTGCACAGGCTCGCGGACCTCACTGAGGATGCCGAGGCCACCCAGGCCCTGTCCCTCCAGTCCTGGTCTTACAAAGCGTTCCTTTCCTCCAGCTCCAAGGCTCTATGACAAGTCAGGAGACACCTCAACTCAATTGACTGCATGACATTTGTTGTATCCTCTCACAGGCTCTGTTCTTATGGGAGAGGGAAAGACAAGAGGATAAATAAATAAGACGATGCTTCTCCCAGCCATGGGAGAAGGGTGGAGTGCAGGAGGCAGATTCATCCACAAATGGCTGAGAGAAGAGCAACATGGGTAAGGACTGAAACACAAGGCCAAAATGGCCCAAGGGAGCAGGAGAGGAAGGGGTTAACTGGGTTCTGGCCAGGGACAGCCCTATGAAGAGCTCATGATTTAAGCAAGGCCTGTTGAGGGGAAATTTCCAGAGAGATAAGAAGGGTCTTCGGGCTTAGTGAACAATAGGAACAGAATGACCAAGAGTGAGGAGGCAGTGCATACTCATCCCCGGGGCTTGTTGGGAGCTAGGGATGAAAAGACAATTGAGCCAGGTCATGGTTGTCTTGGTCTGGCAGGATCAGGGATTTGGGTGCACGTTAGGGCATGGTGCGGTCACTGGTGTTTCTGAAACTCAGGTTAAGACCTTCGCTCTGCTTGTCCAACATCTTTTGCCCCTTGAACAGAGCCAGGTTAGGCAGACCGGCCCTTGAAGGACTGTTAGTTTCCTCAAGGACACAAGACCTGAAATTGTGTAGGTATCACCTGGTGAGCCCAGGTGCCAACTTATGCCCAACCCAGGCAAAGGAAACTAACAGGACCAGAATGAAGCCTGAACTCCAATTGGATGAGATAATTTGTATAAGCCACTCAGCACAGTGCCTGGAACAGAGTAGGTGCTCAGTAAATGTTGTTATTACTGAATCTTCATTAAAACTCAATGACATAAGTTTTATTATCCCCATTCCAGAATATACTGAAGCTCAGAGAGGTTACATCATTATTCTGGGATTTGACAGCTGGTTGGTAGAGAGCTAGCACTTGAACCTGTGTCTGATTCTGCCCCACCATGCCTGTTGCCAGAGCAGCTCAGCTGCCAGGTGAGGACAAGTGTTCTTGTATCTTGGCCAAGGTACACTGGAATGGTTGATATGTCAGAGCTGGGGAAGGGGAGGCTGCTCATCCACTCCTGACTCATCCCTGCAATCAGAACCTAATTGCCTTTGTAAGCCCATTCGTTGGGCTGGGAAGCCCACCGGGGATTGAGGAGCTCCCTAAGAGGACAGCAGAATCATGCCTGTGACACCCCACCCCTGCCACGCCTCTCTTCCCTCTGCAAAGGCACCTCCTGGGCCAGCCTGGCCTGGCCTTGCCTAGCACCAGAAGGGACCAGACAAGGGTCCCTGTTCTTACCTCCAGGGTTGCTATCTGTACCCCCTCCCGGGGCTTTGAGGCTCCTCCCTTTTGGGAGAGAAAGCCTGTGCCTTCTGGTGACACTTCACAAGGCAGGACACTGTGAGGCACCTTTGCCAAGCTTTCCAGGCAATCCAGCTCCAGCCATGGGGAAGTCAGAACCACCCACAGAAGGACTACACTGGATTCTACCTCCATGTGCACCAATCAGCAATTGGTTATTTTGTTTTCTTTTCCTTTTTTCCTGAGACAATGCTCTTGTCTACTTACTTCCTGTCCTTGGATCTGGTGCTACAGGACCACCCCCGGGAGCCATCTGAGCCCCCCTGTAGTTTAATGCCCAACCTGCATTCAGGACAATCCTGCCCTTAGAGTCGGCTACGGGGGAAAGGAAGCAGCATCAAGGCAGTCTCGCGGCAGGTGTTGATCTGCCCTTCCACCCTGGTTAGGACTGGTTTTTATTCCGATTTCTAAGGCCAAGCTTCCACTGGATACTGAAGCTCTAGTACCTGCGCTGGATGCTTTATCTGGATTACTTGAGCAGTCAGTACTCCATCGCCTCCAAGGTGGGCTCGGTCCTCACCTTGCTTCCTTTACCAATCTTTGGGGTTGATGGTGATCACCTATGTGCATCCTCACCTTTCCCTATCTCAGCCTCTGAGTCCCATCACAGGCCTTCCACCTTCTTTGCAGGTCCCTGCCCTTTGACCCTGGCAGTACCTTCCTGCCACCTACCCTGTCTATCTCCTACCCTCAGGACCAAACCCTCTCTCCTTGCCTGCTGCACCTGGGTGCACCCTGGAGCTTCACAGCATGTCTGCAGCTCCCTGATCCTCCTGTTCTCAACCTGAGCCAACAGCAGAAGCTTTTACACCACAGCCAGACGTGGCTCCCTGGACTAGTGGGCATTGACTGATTTGAAACCTTATTAAGAATTTAAATTTCAAATCCCGGGTGATCCGAGCACACATTTTAGGGAAACTTGAGCAAACCTCATATTCCACCAATATTTGCAAAGTAAGAAAGTCAAGTCATTATGAAATGATATCTTATTAGCTTATATTAATGAAAGTGGCATGGTGCAAAGCCATTCATCTTGGTCCAGACATTGCTCCAGCCTGCCTGGCAGAGTTGCCCGGTACCCGAGTCCATCTCTACCTCCTGCTCGGTGCTGGGAGGGGTGCAGAGGAGACATGGCACAGGTTCTAGGTGGCATCGGCTGAAGAGTTCAACCAGGCTGGAGGCAGGAGGAGGTGGGATGGCGGAAGGTGGGCTGTCTTGCTGTGACTTTCAAATCACTGGGCTTCTGCCAATGCCTAGGGAGGCAGTGACTGACGCAGGTGAAGAATATAATTTTGCCAGCCAGTGACAAATATATCTGAGACTCTTAGACTTGCTACCAACCCCTAACATCCTGGTTGCTACAATGCAAAGCAGATGGAAGCATCTTTTCCTTCCACGCCCACTTCTTGCACCCTTAAACTGCCTTTGGTGTTAATTTATGACAGCACTCTCTTTTCTTCCTCACCGGGGATAAAGATGATGGCTATTTCAACCTGATCTGATCCTGGAACAGACACATGGGCAACAAGAGCCAACTGGGATAAAAGAGTGAGATTCCCTCTCACCCGGCATAGTACGGCAATTGTAATCCCCAAGAAGCCCTGGCCCAATTTTGCAGCACTTTCTGGAACTTCTACAGAGCACCCTGCAACTATCTTTAGCTATCTAGCTGGAGAAAGCCCTGGCTTGGGTTAAGTGAAACTGACATGCTGTTGAAATGACATTTCTGCTGACGTGACCCGTGGGTTACTGAGTCTGGCTGGGGAACCTTCTGTACCTGCATTTCCCAGCGTCCCCTGTGGCCAGTCCTTTTCCCTGGTATTTTAACCACACAAACCTGCATAAAAATACCTGTCATCTGATGAGAGGCGGGGAGGCTCAGGGATGCTAGTGATTACCTGAGACCGTGACTCTGTCCACAGCTGGACCTAAAGCATCACCCACCTAACCGTTATGGGTTGGTTGGCCATGACCCAGAAATTCCTGCGTTAGAGAGTCACTCATCTGTCTCAGAATGTGGGAGCTGAAAGCCACGGGGAGGCTATCGGGTACTGTCACTACCAGACTTTCTCTGTTCACGGACCCCTTTGAGAATCCATTGGAAATCACCGATTATTTTCCCAGGCAAATCTCATGTATGTAGCGCCCACACATATGAGCCTCACATGCAATTTGTAGGGAATTTGTGAGTCCCCCAAGCTCATTCCTGGGCCCCAGGTAAGACTCCTTGATCCATCGCTATCTCTACATTTCCTGGCCAATAGAGGCCCAGAGATGACATACAACTTTTCCAGGGTCACACAGTACAGTAATGGCCAAGCCAGGGCCAGGACCAGTGTTTCCTTCCAGCCACCCAGTGTTTCTCTGACCCTTATAGGTCCTGAGCCTTTTACAGGGATGAGAATGCTCTGGAGGGGTAACACCTTTGCTCTGTGCTCCCCACTAGCAGGGGTGCTGGGGGACTGGCTGAGGGCCATTCAGCCACGAGGGTGCCTGGGGACCTCACCCACTAGGCAGCAAGCACCCTGTGTGGCTGAGCAGGGAGTCTGCTGTCAGCCAGCTTGAAATAAAGTCCTTTCTCTGCCACGTGACTTTGGGCAGATGAATTGACCTGAGACTCAGTTTTCTCATCTTCAAAATGGAGCTGACAGCAGTGCCTGCGGCAGTTGCGATGGGAGAAGAGGCAGGGCACACAGGAAGTGGGGAATGGTGGCAGCATCTTTTCCACCGCGCCATTGTTGCGGGCAGCCCCAGCAGCCCTGCTGCACCTGCCACCTGCCACTGCAGCCAGAGCCAGGCTGTGCTAATTCCGCGCGTCCCCTTTAATGGCTCTCCACCAGCTCAGCCTCCTTCCTGGCCGGCCCTGAGTCCTAGGGCTCCTGCTCAGGAAACACGATGCAGCAGCAGAGAAGTTCGGGCCTTAAATAACTGCCTCCCCCTGCAAGGTTAGCCGCGCCCTCCCGCCCCTCCGCTGCCGGTGCGGCTCGGCTGCCAGCTGCGAGCCCAGCCTGCCCCCTGCCGGCCGCCCGGACCTGCTGGCTGGAGACCGGAGAGCCGGAAGTCGCCTCTGGCCAGGCTGCAGTGGGGGCAGGTCTAGGGCAGCGGAGACAGAGCTGCGCCTCTCTCCCAGGCAGGGCTGAGGGCTGGGCCGGAGTCCCGCGCTCAGCCTGCAGATCCCGCGCGCACAGTGTCCGGCTGGAAAGGAACCAAGGCAGCTGTGGGACCAAGGGACGGAGAAGGTGCAGGGGTGGAGGCCAGGGCTGGGGTGGGGAGCAGAGGAAGGGACAAAGGTTACAGCAGGAACTCAGGCTCACAGGCTCCAGTGCTTATATGTGTGTGTGAGAAAGAGGCAGAGACAGAGAGAGACAAAGAGACATAGGCACAGAGAGAGAGAAGCAGAGAGACAGAGACAGAGAGAGACAGAGATAGAGAGAGAGAGAGAGACTTAGGCACAGAGACAAACAGAGAGACAGAGAGAGACAGAGAGAGAGACAGAGAGAGAGACTTAGGCACAGAGACAGAGAGAGACAGAGACACAAAGAGAGATAGATATAGACAGAGACACAGAGAGATAGACACAGAGAGAGAGACAGAGACAGAGAGACAGTGAGAGATAGAGACACTGATAGAAAAAGACAGAGATAGAGACAGAGAGACATAGAGACAAAGATAGAGACACATACAGAGAGACAAAGAGAGCCCAAGGGAGAGACAGAGGGAGAGAGAGAGTGAGAGACACAGAGAAACAGAAACAGAGACAGAGATAGAGAGACAGAGAAAGGCAGAGAGACAGAGACAGACATAGAGACAGAGACAGACAGAAAGAGAGAGACAGAGAGAGAGAGACAGACAAAGAGATCAAGACAGAGAGAGGCGGGGTTGGGGGACGAATATCTGTACTTGCTCGGCACAGGCCAGCCTCCCACCCTGGGCTCAGAGACCACATCTGGGATGCGGCCTCAGGCGGTAGCAGTCACTCTCTCTCTCTGGTGCCCACTGCAGGACACCAGGCGGCCCAGCTGAGGCAGGAAGCTGGGCGAGGAATCTACTAGACCTGAGAGACGCCAGGGCGGCGGCCCCTCCAAGTCAGAGCTCCCTGTGGAAGGGACCACGGAAGGGACAGAAGCCAGTGCATCTCTTATCTTTCCCAAACAGTTAAATTCCCACACACGAAGAAGCACAAATAGAATCGTCCCTGAGAGGCTGGGCCGGCTACTCCCATTTAGAGCTGTGGCTCCCCTTTCAATGTGGTCTTCAGAAGATGGGTGCAGTTTGCAAAGGTTTGGTCAGCTTTTGAGCAAAACAGCAAATTTTACAGCAGGGAAGAGGGAGGTGGGAGGTGGCAGAGGGAAAAAAAGCTGAAATAGAAAAATTGCTGAAAAGCTCCTGCAGCCTGTCAGGAGTATTAACTTAGGATGATGTAGGAGAAACGACTAAGTGGTTTTTGTGTCAGCTACACTGAATCAAACTTGTTCAAATATATGCGTGTGAGTGTGTGCGTGGCAGCCAGCAGAGCCCACCTCAGAAATGGAAAACAGCCTCTTAGTTTTAAGGGTTTCTTATATTTTGCAAATATGAGGAAAGCTATGCATAAATTAGATCAGAAAGAGGAAGAGATACCGGGGAGGTGGCTTTCTCAGGTTTCTGCTGGAGGGATGGCAAGGGCTGGGAGGCCAGGGACACCCCGTCTTCCCCAGAAAGGAAAGGGGAGCAGGGGTGCAGGATGGAGGCTGCTGCAGGGCCCAGAGGTGCAGAGGGAGGTGAGGCCTTGAGCGAGAGGGAGAGCTCAGGCTGAAAAGAAATGGGAACGTGGTGAGAGCTGCAGAGAGAAAAAGACCCTGTGCCTTTCTCACCCCAGAATTCCGGACGCCCCCACCTGGAGCATAAGCCACCTTCTCTTTGTCCCCCAAGCGAGGCAGCAGCACAGAGGAAGGAGCACGGCCAGGTCCAAGGGCACGGCTGCCTGGCCTGCCTTTGGCACTAACCAGCTGACCTCAGATAGTCACTCCTTTATTCAGTGCTTGCTGCATAACCGGTACTTAAAAAATTTATTAATGTATTTGAGGACATTTAATGAACGCTTATAATGCATACTAGGGACCAGGCATTATTTTAAGTGCTTTATGGTTATTCATTCATTTAACCAGCGTAACTGCCATCGTGGTTAGGTGCTGTTGCAAATCGTCCTTTTGCAGAGACCAGGGAGGACCAGAGGGCCAGGGGGACTAACCTGCCTACAGACACACTCCAAGGAATCCAGCCCTTGTATCATCTCTCTCCTCGACTGCAGGGGAAACTGAGACTTGCTTCTAAGCAATAAAATATAGCACAGGTGAGGGGCTGTCCTTTCATCATGGTGTTACTTATGTGAGGCAGTGTCTGAGCCAGCTGGAGAGAGAGATGCTGTCCTGCAAAGGACTACACCGCGTGGCAGGGGACTGTGGGTGGCCTCCAGGAGCTGAGGGCCTCAGTCCTGAAACCACCAGGAGCTAAATTCCACCAACGCCCCATGAGCTTGGAAGAGGACCCCAGGCCCCAGATGAGATCGTGGCCCCAGCTGTCACCTTGATTGTAACCCACTGAGTCCCTGATCAGGGAACCCAGCTAGCAGTGCCTGGACTTCTGACCCACAGGAACTGTAGGGCAATAGATGAGGGTTGCTTCCATCCACCAAGTGTGTAGTCGTGTGTTACGTGGCCCCAGAAATCTAATGCAATGGCCAAATTGAGTTTTGAAGCCATTCTTAACGTTGCCCTGTACGACCATGGCCATTATTTCTCTCAATCCTCGCAGCAACTCTAAAATACTGGGTCCTCGGAGTTCTACCTTATCGCTGAGGAAGCCGAAGCTCAGGGGCTTTAGGGGTTTGGGGTCCCCCAGCTGTGAAGGGCCCCCAAGTGTCCACGGTTTGGGGCATCCATTCACGGCTTGGGGCAGAGCCACTCTCTTCTGTAAGACTGAAGGCTGGATCCATTCGTCTCTGAAGTCTGCCTACAACCCTTTCCTCCATCCCTTCCTCGCTTTTCCTTCAACCTTTTCAACATCTCCCTTCCTTTCTCTTTTCTCTCTCTCCCTCCCATTGGGTCCCGCATCCTCCCTCCTGCGGTTTTCCCCAAGTACAAATCATGGCCTCCTAAAGGCCAGATGATGATATGGGGCTGGAGGTCCAAGGCGGTCCTTCAACCCCACTTTTCTCTTTATTTCTCCGCTCCCTTCCTTTTCCTGTGGTTCGGGCCACGTCTTGCTGATCGCATCCTCACTGCTGGTCCTGAGGTTGAGCAGTCTGGCATCACGAGGTTCCAGCACACCCTGGGACTGTTCTGGGTGTCACTTGCTCTGCTGGCTTGTCTCTCAGGGAAGGACCCTCCCTCCCCTCCTCCCCACCTTCAGTGGCAGCTAGCACCCCCCAAAGGAGGGCGCAGGCCACCCCCTCCACTCCCTCAGCCCTGGACAGCTCCTCTCCGTTCCAGCACATGACATCACCTGGGCTAGACTGCTCTCCACGCGCTGATCACCAGGGCTGACAGCCTGGAGGAGCGCCCGGGGAATGCGTGCCCCTCCACTGACCTCCTCCATCTGGCCTCGAGCTCAGACAGAAACTGGGAAGATGGTCAGTGAAGAAAAAGTTCCTGGCACCTTCACCAGAAGGTGGGTAAGCTGTGCCAGGATTGCTTGTCCCCAGGCCAGAGGATGGGTGGCACAGTGCCCAGGAGTTTTCGAGGGCCCTTGTTATGATACAAGACAATGAAACCACTCTCAGCCCTGGATTCTTTGCAATTTACCTTCTCCCTTCCCAGCCTGGACCTCCGAGAGAGCATTTCAGCTAATCCTCAGTGCCTGTGCTTGTGCACAAACACTCGCACACCAACACACATGCATGTATGCCCACACACAAATACATATGCACACATGCATTCACACATGCCTACACAGAAACAGACGGGCACACACAAGCACACGCAGAAGCATGCAAACACACAGACACACCTGTGCACGCACACACTCACATGCACCTGTGGGCACCTGTGTGTAAGGCCCAGGATCCAAAAGCTTTGTTTCCTTGCTAATATTTCTGCAAAAGCTCTAGACACTGCCAGCTCCCATCCGAGAACATTCCTCTGTACCTGAAACTGAAGCCTCCTTAATGTGATACTCTCCTCTGTGCTCTGAGCAACACACACAGGATAAAAACTCTGACCTCAATGCAAAGTTCTTACAAGAATCAATCGAGATAATGTATAAGAGTGTGTTTTCTGGCATGTAAAGGGCCAAGCAAATTAAATGCAGCCAAGTGTCCTGGTCCAGCCCCGGTTCATTTGCTTTCGTGCGAGTTGCAAGACGAGGATCCAGGGAGCCGCCATTTGCATTCCTGTTCTGTTTTAGAGATTTTTATAAAATATTGACATTTTTTCCCCTCTTTTAGATGCCAGGAGGTTGGTTTGTTTGCAGCTCATGTTGCTATTGTGGCTGGGCTGTGAACCGGAAGAGACAGGCAGCCATGGTGAGCAGAGCAGCGGGGACAGGTGGTGTTTCCCTCCCGGCCACACTGAGTGGCTGATTTCCAGCAAGAGGGGAAGACGCAGTCAGATGCAGATGCTGAAGAGCTGGGCTTTGTCTGTCTGGTCCAAGTGCTTCTGCTTAGGGGCTGGGGGTTGGTGTGAGGCATCCCCGCCCCCCACCTCCTGCCACATGTCCGGTCCCCTCAGACCAAGAGTTGCTTTGGCAGCTGAGGGCTCCGTGCGGATGCTGTGGGCAGAGAGACAGGCTGGGCACCAGGTGGAGCTGCCCCTACCCCCAGCTGTGTGGGGCCTCTGGGGCAGCTCTGTCACAGTGGAGGCTCCCGAGCAGTGGCTCTTTCGGGAGGTCTGGCTGGGCTCCTGTGACATGGGTGGTGGCCCTAGAAATTCTCCAGTGTGATAGGAAAGATTTTCAGGGCTCTCTAAGATGGGGTGGTGGTGTCCTCACTCAAGGTCCAATCTCCATGGCCATTTGGGGATTACGGGTGACAGGACCCCGTTGCTTATACCCATAGGTGGTGACATTCAGTTGCAGATTATTGTCATTCACAGTGGTCATCCGCAAAGGGGGACAAACTGAAGATGTGGGCTCTGCGCCCTCCCCGTCGGCTCATATGATCTGGCCTGTTACGCCCTTGGTTTCTCCTGATGCTAAGGGAACCCAAACCTCAGACTCAGAACTGGTGGAACCCATGTTCAAACATTTATTAAGCACCACTGGTGTTCCCAGCACTGTCCATACTGAGAGGAAGCACAGGATCTTGTCCCTTCCCTGGGTGCTGTTGATAGATAGGGTGTTTGAGAAAAATTAGAAGAAGGTGCGCCCTTGGGCCAGAAAAGTGGCAAAATGGCGCTCTCTGTTGCAAAAAGACTCATTATTTGGACTGACTCATTAGAAAAAGAGCTCAGGGTTTAGAATTTCAGTCCCTATGCTGCATTTTGTTAGGCTCAAATTGCACAACATTGGTGGGAATTCTATTCCTTGCATAGGGAGCTCACAATCTAATTGGAGCTAATCTAATCTAATTGGAGAAGCAAGGCAGATACGAAGGAAGTGCACCTGGTTACACCCTGCTTACGAAGGTTTTGTATGTGATGGGGGATGGATTAGCACTGTCAGCCTTCCCGAGGGAGGATGGACACCTTGAAGATGGGGACAGATAAGGATTAAGGATATGTCTTTGCATCAGAGTGAAAACAGCAATCCTCATAACAATTTCAGAAATACCAAATTGGTTCAAATCTACGGCTCAGAGAGCCCAGGATTCTGTCTTCTGTGGATACCTGTTCAGAAAATGGGCGAAATACCATGGAACTTGAAATCTATGAAACTGACATCAGAAGATTAAGGTTGCAAGTTGAACTTCTCCTAGGAATGGTGTCATGATGCTACAGCAATGATGCTGATGTGGCAACTGGAATAACTAACATTATGTGTGGTATTTGTAGAAGACTCACTACCTTCTGGGCACAGTGTTGTGTGCTTTGTATATAATATCTCATTTAATGCTCATGATATTCTTATAAGGTATATATTAGTTTTTCAATTTTATAAATAAGCAAACAGGTTTATACTAAATAATGATAAAAGAAGAACCTTATATATTAATCATTCTTCCTGTGTGCCAGGCACCATTACAAACACTTAATGTATATTACTTATTTAATCCTCACAGTAACTATATAAAGTAAGTGTGCTATTTTACCCCCTATTTTATTGATTAGGAAAATGATGCCCAGAGATGTTAAATCACTTGCTTAAGGAAAAAACAACAACAACAAAAAAAACCCTTCAAAGTCCCATGGCTGTCAATTGATAACCAGAATCCAAACCTAGGCTGCTGGGTCTCCAAAGCCCAAGATTCATGCCCTAATATAGGGCAGCCCAGCGCAGAATTTTCCATGGAAGGAACCCTAACAGCAGAAGCATGAACACATACCCCCAGGGGTCTGGGAGTGTTGCCTAAGGCAGCTAGCTGTCAGTGTGAGATTTCTTTGAAGCTGTGTGTTTTATCTTAGAATTTTTTTGTGAATTTTGCATTCTACTCCATAATGTATATTTTTAACATAAAACATAATGTTTTGATTTTGGCTGTTCTCAAAACTTTGAGGAAAAGAGATGCCCCCAGAAGTCATAGTATGCTTGCCTGTGGCTTTGCCTACCCCCCAGCCCACAGCTAGGTGCTCCTGGGTTTATAGGCATCACACAGAGAGAATGGTTGAAGTTGAAAGAACGTGAGTTTCGGAACTAGCCAGATTTTCAGAACTCAGATCCTGACGCCATTTGCTACCAAGTGCTGTGACCTCGCATCTGAGCTTCAGGTTCTCCGCATTTGTCATCAGGGAGGATAATATAAGCCTGGAAGAATGGGGGTGAGTCACTGGACACCTAGTTGGACTTGGGTAAGTGGTGCCATTCCAATTGGTTCCTTGAGACTTGCCATGACTTTATCACCCAGCAACTGCTGTGGGTCCACTGCCGCGATGAGCTGATTGTCTATATGACCCTCCACACTGTTTTTGGTTTTGGGTGGAGGTGGAGCCACTGCTCATTCTCCTAGGGAGGAACTCTGTATGTATTTGATGCTCTGGATAAGCCTAGAGCATCCGTGGGGCTTAGGTGGGAGTTGGGAGCTTTCTAGCTCTCTCTTTCCCACATTTAGATCATCCCTTGGCTGAGAAAAGAGTTTATTTCCTGTTGACTGGCATCTTTGCCCAGAAGAAAGAGCAGCTTGAAATGTGTGAGTAATATACATATTATATTCATACTATATTCCCATACATTCATATCACATACATATTATATTCAAATCTGTGCTTTAAACACTTTTCAAGACCCTCTAAACCTCAGCTTAAACAGAGAGGGGAATCAACTGATCCAGAAGGGTCTATATGGGTCAAAAGAAATTCCTGCTGTCCTTTTCACAATTTTACATTTGCAGGAAAGTCATTTAACCTTGCTGAACCTTTATTTTGTAAAATAAATCTAACATAGCCAAATATGATCATTGGGAACACTTTATCACACTCATTGCAGTGGCTATTATGAAAAACATAAAAACAGGAAATAACAAGTGTTGGTGAGGACGTGGAGAAATCAGAACCCTTGTGCATTGCTGGAGAGAATGTTAAAGGTGCAGCCCTCGAAGACTGGGAAGGGTAAGGACTTAAGGCACGTCTTGCCGAACATTCCTCCTTTGCATCAGAGTGGAAACAACACTCGTAACAATTTCAGAAATACCTAGTTGGTTCAAATCTATGGGTTCAGAAAGCCTAGGATTCTGTCTTCTGTAGATACCTGTTTAGAAAATGGGAAATACCAAGGACATGTAAATCCATGAAACTGACATCAGGAGATTAAGGCTGTAAGTTGAACTTGTCCTAGGAATGGTGTCATGATGCAGTAGCAATAGTGCTGTTGTAGTAACTATAATAACTGCCATTATTTGTGTTATTTGTGTAGAACTTGGTGGAAAACAGTATGGTGATTCCTCGAAAAGCTTAACATAGAATTACCGTATGGTCCAGCAAATCTACTAAGCATGTACCAAAATTAATTGAAAACAGAGACTCAGATACTTGGACACCGATGTTCACAGTAGCGTCATTCACAATAGCCAAAAGTGGAAACAACCCAAATGTCCATTAACAGATGAATAGATAAGCAAAATGTGATCTATACATACAAAGGAATAGTATTCAGCCTTAAAAAGAAATAAATTCTGATACATGCTACGACATGGATGAACCCTGAAAAATTATGCTAAGTGAAATAGGCCAGACGTAAAAGGACAAATATATGATTTTGCTTATATGAAGTACCCAGAATAGTCAAATGAATTGACACAGAAAGGGAATAGTAGTGCCCAGGGCCTGGGAAAAGGAGAAACAGGGAGTTATAGTTTAATGAGTACAGAGTTTCAGTTTGGGATGATGAAAAAGTTCTGGAGATGGATGGTGGTGATGGTTAGACAACAATGTGAATGTGTCATACTTAAGGCCACTGAATTGCATACACTTAAAGTTAAAATGGTAAATTGTATGTTATGTGTATTTTACTAGAACAAAAAAAATTTTTAAATGCTTTAAAAATAAAACATTATTTCACTTTTATCTCCTTTCTGTTCTTCACTAGAAGACTTGGAAGTTAAATCTCCCCTTGCCTTTGAAGAAAAAAGAAAAGTAGCTTTAGGCTTAGTAGGGCTCTGGGCTTCACAGGCCATCGGGGTGTGGGAAAGCCCAAGCTGGAGTCTGCTGGGGAGTGGACTTTCCAGGACAGCAGCCTGGAAAGTGACCTTGGACAAGTGGCCTTTGCCTGCCCAGTCTCTCTGCTGGTGCCCAGGAATGTGGGGGGCTGTTTCCAGCTGCTCATCCCTGGTGAGCAGTCAGGCAGGTCGGCTGAGTCTGCAGGAGCGTGGCCAAGGCCAGCAGGGGACAACCAGTTCTGATGAAAGAAGAAGCTTCTTCCCAGAGCTGCTGGGCTCTTCACGTAACATCCACAGTATTGACAGAGGTAGTGAGACTGTGTGGAAACCTGAAGGCTGGGGGTGTGTACCCCTCCACCGGCAGATGTCATTACTGAGAATCATCCCGGAGAAACCTGCTCTGATGTGTGATAGGTAGACTTTGGAGCATTCTTTCTCCATCTTTCGATGTCTTTGCTCAATCACCATTGTCATTGAGACCACTCGGCAAAGGTTTACGGATCACAAATAAGAAGGGGAAAGGAGGGTTTGTGGAGGAGATGATGGAGGTGGGCTTGTTGGGTCCAAGCCGATGTCCTGTTGGGGAGACTAGGCCTGGCCCAACTTCTCCCCTTTCCCAGGTGCAGGGAGGAAGGGTAGACAGAGGAATGTGGCAAGACCCTGGAATCCAAGGGCTGCACAGCCATTTCCAGGCAGGAGAGGCAGCCTGAGGACAGACCTGCCCCAAGTCCCCAGCAGGACCAGAGGCAGCAGGGACCACCATGATGGTCCCATAAGGCATCCAGGAGCTTGCTATCTACCCACAGAAACTGTCTGTCCTTCCCCTTGGGGTCCAGTGTGGACGGTCCTTCTGGGACAGCCAGAGCCTCCTTTACTGGTTCTTTAGAGCAGTGACACTGGTCTGAGCTTAGCCCGGGATTCTGCTCAGTCCCTGCATGAATGACCCATGTGGACGTCTCCCCCCTCCCCCACAACACTGCAGGACTCACTCACAGCCCACGTTTAAGGTCAGTGGGACTAAGGACTTTAAGGCAGGTGAGGCGGCACCTGGATTAAACCTCCTGGAGAGCCTCTTAGGGAAAATGTGGCTAAGGATGCCCTTAGGGTGATAATAATACTAACAAAAATGACCTCATCGTTGTTGAGAGAATGAAATGAAAGGGAAAAGAGATCTTGGCAAGTAACAGTCATTCCATAGATGTCGATTCACTGTCCCTCCTCTGCATTTGCAAAGGCACAGCCACAGCGAAACACTCTCCCCTGCATCCCTCCTCTTTCCCTTGACGCTTTCCTTGTCACATCCTGCTCCTTTCTCCCTCTTTCCTCTCCCCTGCTCCCCTCAAGGTCACAGGGACACTTTGTTCCCCCAGCAATTCCCACGAGCTGCCCAGATGCTCATATTCCAGCAGCTCCTCCCCCGTGTGTAGAGGAGAGAGAGTGGAGTTCATTACCCCCATTCATCTTCTCGAGCTTTCTCTGTTATTAGAAAGATTTTTCTGGGTGGCACAAGGAAAGTCATGAGAAGAAAACACCCCGGCCCTTAGAAACACGTCACCCCTACTCCGTCGGCCTCTCGCATTTCCATCTGGATGGGTTGCCTGCTACAGCCGGTGAGCTTCTGAAGGTCAAATTTCAAAACAGAAACATACAAGAGTGACCGTGAAATGGGCAGCCCCATCCTGCCCTCCACGCTGGGGGGGCATGAACTCTGGAAGTGCAAGAGGGAGGGACAGGACATTTTGTCTCTCCCACCTACATCATCTCCTGGGCTCCCAACACCAGATTCTCCTGCCTCCCCGACGACAGGTAGGGACGTAGCATTTTCTATGACCTGAGAGCCCTGCACCAAGCACCAGAAGGTGTGGGAAAGTAGAGGATTTGGGGCTTAACCAGATGGTGAACTCTCGGATGAGATTCACGAGGCACATACATATGGGATCAAAATGGAAGGGAAATGTTGAAAAAAATAATACATTGTATCTAAATGCTAACAGAATAGAGATAATGACAGTCACCAGAGCGTGGCCTTAAAGTGACAGTCAGAGACTGTGGATTAAGTGGTAGGACGGCTTACAGGCAGGGAAATGCACCTGCAATGCGAGATAGCCAAGACCGACCTCAACTCTTTCCACTCGAACTTTCTCACTATTCTGTGACACCCCCTTTAACAACCTGTTGAAGGTAGTGATCATTTATTTAGTCACTCCAGCCAGAAACCTCATTTCTCCTTCTACTTCACCCCAAGCCTAATGGTCACCATGCTCTGTTGATTCTCTCTTTTAAATATCTCTAGAAGTCGGTCCTTCTGTCTGATTCCCTGGCCCCTCTCTTGGTCCTCGCTTTGATCACTGTCCCTTGGATAACTGAGAAAATCTTCTAGCTGTTTTCTATCTCTTGCCTCACCCCACTCGGATTCCTTCTTCTCACTGCTGTCGAAGTGAAGTAGTCTTTCTGGAAAGCAGATGTGTTTGTGTCACTTTCTTATTTTAAATCTCTTAACCATCCCCATTCTCTCGAAGTTAATAAGCAAACTCTTCAAAATGACACTGAAGGGTCTTCATGAGCTGGTCCTGCCTACCCCTGGAATGTCACCTCTTGCTGTGTGTCTTGTCTACAAACACCTTATGCCCCAACCTTTCTCTTCTACTGGAGGTTCCTTAAATAGTCATATTCTCATGCACCTGTCTGCACAACTGTCTCCACTGCTGGGAACAATATCTTCTGTGCACTCCCTCACTTAGTTATCTCCTACATAGTCTTTGAGGGGCAGCTCACACCTGGCTGGAGAAGGCTGCCCAATGCCTTCTGCTCCGTCCTTTCCCTAACAGGTGTTCCCACTCCTGTCATTGCACTGTGTGATGTTGGTGTCCAGTTGGATTGGTAAGCACTTTCGGAGCAAGGACTGTGTCCTCTGCATCCTTCTTTCTCCAGGACCTGAAACGGCACTTACTGCAGGGACTTCGTAAAGATTGAAGATGGAAACTGGACATGGAATCTCCTGCAGGGATCAGAGGAGACCCTGTACATTTTCAAGTCCAGCACTCTCATTCTGACTCGTGAAGAAGGTCAGGTACAGAGAGAGGAAGTAGCTTCCCAAGTTTATAGAAGTAGAACTAATGTTAACAGGTGGCTTCTGATACCATGGCCTTGAAAGCAAAGGAAATCAAAGTGGGCATGGAAATTATCAAAATATAGAATTGGTTAAGCAACTCAGGGTTACGAAAGGACATGGGAGAAATGGTGACATCGCTGAGGGGTAAACAGGTTCAGCAAGAGAGAAACCGGAACTTATGTCCATTTCTGAGAAGGGGATTCCTCCTGTAGGACTCTTTCTTGATGGTCTGGTCTCTGCTCCTTCCATCTGAGCCCAGCTCTGTGTTACATTTTCATGCTTCCATGACTAGCATTGGGTTGGACCTGATAGCAACCTGGAGGTGGTTAGTGTAGCTTTGTATAGGAGATGCCAGTGAATCTGGTGTAGCTGGGGCAGAGGAACTACACTAGGGAATTAAGAAAGTGAGGCTGAGTAGTCTAGGACACACAGGATGCTGGATGAATAACTGAGATATATCGCTATAACGAACTGGAGTCATCATAGGCCCTCAATCTGGGGAGTGCCTGGTTTCAGCCCAGATCCTTTTCCTATGAGACACCTCAGGGACTACGTTTACACTTGCCGTTCTTTCTGTTTGGAATGTTCTTCCCTCTAGATGTTCAGTGGCTGCTCTCTTACTCCCCAAGTCCTGCTTAGAAGTGATGCCATCAGTAAAGCCTGCCTGGACCACTCTATTTTAATTTGAGACATTCCCTGTCTACCCGGTGTCTGGGCTGTTGCTCTGTTGCACTTATCACCTCCAGCCTCCTATACGTCTTGTCCTTGTTTACTTGTTCTTTGTCTGTCACCACCCAGTAGAATGTAAGCTCCATAGGGGCAGGGATTTTCTGTTTTGTTCATTCCTGTGTTTCCAGCCTCTAGAATATGAATGCATGTAGCACATCATAGGTGTTCACGACACATGTGTTGGGTAGACATAGGACTGTACACCTGGGACTTGTTGGGATGGAGAGACAGTTTTCAGTACTCTCCTCCCTGCTCGGCAATGGGACAACGGCAGGAGGACCCAGGGTACAATTGTGAGATCGCCACTTCGTGTAAATAGACACCACCCACTTCATCTTGATTTCACCACCTCCCACCTTAACATCTCAGGCCACCTCTTCCCAGTCTAATGTCTTTATTAACCCTGACCCAGCAGGAGTCGTCACTAGAGGTTCTTCCTCACAAATTATACCTACTCGGACCCACCAACTCCATTCAACTAATGCAGAAGGTTGCAATGAGAGGAGAGAGGAGACTCCACTCCTCCTTGTCTTTCTGTAAATGGTCTTCGGATGGTAAGTTATCTTTTAGCTTTTTTTGCCCCTGACATAGAGTAATTCTGGCCAAGTAAGGGGTGTGTAATCAGTTTAAAAGCAAAGACCATCCTCCCTTTTCTTCTTGGTACCATGACGACGTCTCACAATGCTGGCTACTCACACGGGTGGTTCACAAATGAGGATGTGTTGACATAAAGAAGAGAGCAGTGGTCACGTCCTGGGAGAAAGAGATGTTTGAGACAGCTCTGTCCTCTCAAACGACACGATCTGGGCGGCATCTGCTTTCTCTCCTGAGCCCTGGAAACACGGATCTGCTCCTCTGCCCTCCCAGGGCACCTCTGCCAAGCCCGCCAGCGTCCGAGACAGAGATTCGGGCAGAGACTCCCCGGCTCTGGGCCTTTCTTTCTTTTGCTTTTTTTCTTTCTTTGGATCCCCTTATATGT
The DNA here is from genome assembly GCA_008086735.1 of Cheirogaleus medius. Taxonomy (NCBI): domain Eukaryota; kingdom Metazoa; phylum Chordata; class Mammalia; order Primates; family Cheirogaleidae; genus Cheirogaleus; species Cheirogaleus medius. Next base: position 10,718,577 of record VBSM01001927.1, read on the forward strand.
ATATATTTTTTTCCTTTTGAGCTTGTTTACCCTCCTTGAAAGCTGTGCTGTCACAGTCTGATAATCCCAAGGGTGCCTGCTGTGGACCACACTGCCTGCTCCGCTTTCCCTCAACCAAGCCTTTCTCCAAACGCCCCTATCCACTCTGAGCTGCCTTTCCCTGCCCAGCACCTCCTGGTCCTGAGACCCCCTACTCTTCCCTTGGCTATTGTAGTCTTGGCTGTTCACTGCACGTCACTACCTAAATTCCTTTCATCAGTTTAACACGCGCGTATTGAATACGTCCAATACACCAAACACTGGGGTTGCAAAGAAAGATCAGTCTCTGCCCCTGAGGCTCAACAGTCAGGTCGGGGAGTGGACCTGGGGCCAGATATTCGTAAACCCGTGTGCTGGGGGCTCTGGTCCAGGCAGGACAAAGCTCTTTGGGAGCATGGGGGACCTGGCGGGGGGAGGGGGCAGCAGCTCACTCTCCCTGGGTCCAAAAGGTGTCACAGAGGAGTTCATTGTTGAACAGGGGATCCAATAATCTAGGCTTCTTTTCTGTATTTGACTTCTGAGCACATTTTGGCCATGAGAATCTCTAAACATGTTTCTCAACTCCTAGATCCTCCACAAACCCCCCATAAGACTATCTTGTCTCTGTCAATTTCAGAGACTAAACACATCTCACCTCCCTCATTGACTTCATTCATCTCTGGGATACTTCACTTGTCCCTTGATACACTCAGCCCCATACTCAAGGGCCTATTTATTTTCTCCTGGGTGATCCACTCGCTAGCAGGATATGCGGCCATCTTCTCCACACTTTATTTTCTTTGATTACCCTCTCTCGGAGGAGGCGAGCTACAAAGCAGACATGGAGTGCATTTTGCCAATTGCAGGTGGACAAAATAAAGTTCCAAGATGTTTAATCACCCTCCCCATCTTCTTGCTCACTAAGGAGTTCAGGACTCTGGCCCTTGTCCCTCCCTGGACTCCTGGCTGGACTTCCTGCTCCCTGATGGGATTGAAGAGTAGAGATGGTTCCTTCCTGTTGCATGTCCCCACAAATCAGTGTCCTGGAGTTCTGCAGGAATGGAATAACATCTGCAGGCAAGTCGTGAATGACAGTTTTTAGTGGTGGAAGAGGTAGCAACCAGTGTGAGAGATGAAATTTCTGCTTTCATGAGTCTTCTGTGGGAGGTGTTCTTGGAGAAGAACGGCCTCTCCAGGGTGTTCATCTGCACCTTCCCGAAGCTTACCTGCAAGGACAAAAGTCAACATGCCATCGTCTTCTGCCCCAGTCAATGAGGGAGTAGTAGAGCTAGTAACAAGAGAACTGATATAGTTGATAGAGTGAGTGTGGGCAGCATAAAATCAGGAGCACTCTGAGAATTGCACTAGTACCCAGCAGAATGGAGCCCAGTAAGAATTTAAATAATTAATTGTGTGAGGTTCTAGCTCAAGAGGAGCTCCTTGAAGCTTGCTGAGAAATCTGCAAGTTCCAACAGCATCTTGCCATAAACAGGTGGAGGGACCAAAGGCATTGTCTATACTCTTCTCAGAGCATCCAGATGTCCAGGGAGCAACTGTTTTGATCCTTGAGAGAAAGGGTGCTGGCTGCTGGCTCCTTGTCCCTTTGTCAGAATGCCCCGATCAGCTGTAGCAGGCAGGTGACCTGTGGACCACAGCTGCACACAGGTCAGAATCTCAGTGTATGCATGGAGGTAGCCTGGTTTATCCCTTTACTGGGTGCATGGGAGAGAACTTGGGAGACAGAGAGAGGCCAGAGAGCTTGGGAGTAAGGTGTAGGTATGTTGTTAAAACAAGAAAGAAAGGGCTATAATTCTGGGGTGGAGGCACTACCCCTTAGATATGAGGTGGGCTTCTCTGAAGCCCCAGGACAATGGGGACATTTGATCCTTGCTGAGAGCTGCTTGGAGCTGTGCCCTGCTACGGAATGATTAGAGACAAAGAGAGAGTTAAGAGCAGAACTTCTAACAATGATAGAAATTCTATGTATGGTGGGAAGAGCATAAGTCTGGGAGTCTGGAGATGTGCACCCCAGTGCAGGTTTGACCTCCGGGGGCTCCGTGGTATTTAGGAAGCCTGTCAGTGCCTCTGGGCCCCAGTTTCCTCTTTTTTTTTTTGAAAGCAAGGTCTTGTTCAGGAGTGCAGTGGTGTCATCATAGCTCACTGCAGCCTCCAGCTCCTGGGCTCAAGTGATCCTCCTGCCTCAACTTCCCATGTAGCTGGGACTACAGGTGCACACCATCACGCCTGGCTAAATTTTTACAAATTTTTTTCTTGCCGCATGTCTAGAGCCTTCTATGGCTGCTACCAGTCACATAGGACAACACCGGCTCAGGGGACCGGTTTGCAGTTGTTAGGGCAACTACATAGTTGGCCAGCTCCCCGCACTGCTATTGAAGAGGGCTTCCTGGAAGGGGTAGAGCTTTGAATGAGCTTTTAAGTCATGAGCAGGGAGAGGACCTAGGAGGCCAACCCTAGGAGGAAGAATGGCAAGGAGCGCCTGGACGTCCTTCTTGGGACACTTCCTACTTATGGAGGAAGCTCTCATGGATTTCACAGTCTTGGGTCTAATTCCACTTCCACGAGGGCTGTGGGAGGGGAGGCGGTTCCCAACCAATCTGTAGTTGTGTGCATTATGCATTTGTTTTCTTTTTCTCTTCCTAGCCAAATGCGTCCAGACCTGTCAAGGATCCCAGCCCCTGCTGTCTAGTTAGCTCCCAGTTGGTTCACTGCTCCCCAGTTTGTGCCTCAGTCTCTCTCTGCAGAATGGACTTAATAATATCCATTCTTGACCCACCCAAGCTCCAGGGAAGAGTGCAGACTCCAATGAGCACCAACATGTGCCAAAGAGCGTGAAGCGATGTGCAGCAAAGAGCTTCACTATGAAGCATTTAATTATTAATTTGTTTTTTCAAATCTACATACTACCTTAAATAGGTCTCTGGCATGAGGACTTCTGGGATCCCTGTTGAACTGACCTTACAAATAATCTGCGATGCCCTCATTCTACGTGCATCTGCTCTGTGGAGCCAGATATCTCGGGTGTAAACAGGTCAGCGCTGTGTCTGATTGAGGAGCGGCGCTGATTCTACCGCCGGCGTCTCACGGTCCTGTCGGGCACGCATTTCGCTGCAACTTCCAAGCTCTACCTTCCCGTGTAACAGGAACAACCTGTGACCTTTAAGATTTCCACCTCCTGGAAGAATAGTGCCTGTTTACCCTTAAAAGCTGTGTTGTGCCAAGCCTTCGCACAGAAACCTATAGCCATCGCCTTTTTTAAAAATAGCATTTCATAGAGTTGACAATTGCATTTCTCACCTCGCAGTTTAATTGGATTTTTTGCTTAGTAACTTGTACAGATCTTCTTGATGGAGAACAACACCAGCCTCCCTTTCTGGGAAAGGGCCAACAAGATCTCAGAGGATGAAAACAGAGATATACAAGAGGTAGGACTCCCATTGCAGAAAAGAAAACGTTTGGGTCCTCAGGCTGGAAAATGGTACTCCATATTTTTTCATTTCCCGAAAACCAGTGTGAATCTGCTTTCAGGTGCCCTCCCCTACCCCACCCAAATATCTTATTGTCCTTGTTAGCGTTTTTGCTTGTTTCCTCCCTTAGAAGAGATCCCTCTGGGGATAAGTGAGGGGAAGGCCTCCTGAGTGTAGTTTTAGAAACAGGACCCCTGACCCCTGATGGGAAGTCACTGGCTTCAGAAGAGATCAACTCTCTGATCTAGAAGGTTCCTAGAGACCAAGCTACCTCAGGAAGGAGTGGCGATCCCTCGTGAGTACCTGGGGCTGCAGTTATAATTTGTGAGACATTATTGAGAGATCATTGTGTTTCCCTGGGAGATCTGTGTGAATACATATGCGGGAGTTCAGGTTGCACTTTCTCTCGTGATGGATAATTAATTAGCAGAGCACATTTGTGTCCACTCTATTCATCACTAGGGTCCTCCAAGGTAAATATTCTCAGCCCCATTTTGCAGATAAGGTCACAGAAGTTACAGAAAATCAGCAACATGGCCCCAGACTCATGGTTACCTGGGCATTTCACCAGAATAAAAGATACCTCTCGAAAACGTGAAGGTGGCATTTTGGAGATTAATAAAAGAGTTAACTTTACAAGGTGGAAAGTCAGCAGAGGGAAGGACGGTGCACAGAACTGGAATCTGGATCCTTCCATTCAGGACCCAGTGTGTTTTCCATTCTTACACACACATGCATGTGTATGTTCTCAAACACACACACACATACACGCACATGCACATGGAGAGTTTATCCATGAGTACAAATGTGTGTCTGATATCTCGGTGCTGTTGTCATTCAGGATGTCTTTGCACAGATCTGCGAGAAGGAGGCCTTAGTTCCACAAGACAGTTCAAGGTGGTTCTAACACATCACAGGTTGTGCTCTGGGTGTCTTCCCTCGGGTACATCCATACGCCGTCCCGAGGTCTCTGGGTGGGCTTCCATGCAGCCCCTTTTACTCTATCAAGATTCTAGCTGCAGGTGGAGGTGATCTGAGCTCCCCACATAGTAAGAGCATGAACAGGGTGAACTTGGCCTCTGCCAGGCATATGCCACTAAGTTGAAAGGCACATCTCGGACACTTGAAGGCAGCAACTTTGCAACTAATGAAAGAAGAGTTCGCTTTGTAAGTTAGGAAATGGCATAAGGAGATAATCGCCCTACAGAAGACCATAGGCAGAGGTGTGTGAGAGGTTTAGACAGAGATAAGATGAATGAAGGGAAAAGAGATCCCAGAAGAGGTCCAAGGGTGCACCCCCAGCACCCTGACCGTGACCGTGGGGCCAGCACCACACCTATCCAGACACCAACTGGTACTGGGGCTGTGAATCTTGAGAATCTTATGCCCTTAGGCTTTGCTTGTAGGTTGCAGCATTAAAATTTGCTTCCGGTGTTTCTTTGGGTCATCTGTTGTACCAGATGACTCTCTCCCCAAAGAGAGTTTGGGGATCCCAGGGAGCCCATTTTCTGGGCTGATGCTAAAGGGCTGAAGAATGGCGTCGGTGTTCCCTTCCACTGGGAGCACACGGTGGGTAGAACAGGAGTCCTGGGAGCAGCTTTTGGCCTTGGCACCCGGAGGCTTCATTCATCCTCACAAGACCCTGGAGGGCGTCTCTGAAGCGCACAACAATCCCAGGCCTGTCTACGCCCCGGCAGGGGAGAGAGGAGGAACTGTAGTTACCCCCGGACAAGGACCCCGGCTCTTTGTGTTGCCAGCTTGTTGGAAATGTGCTGTCGCTGCACCGCACGACCCCCGACCCCGAGGTACAGGACCCCAGAGGGGAGCCGGGGCACGTGAGAGTCTCCTGAGAGATCCAGGACACAAGGACGTCGCTCCGTGCACCCTGCCGTCCCCCGACACCTCATTTACCTGGCATTAAATTCACTGTCTTCAGAACAAAATCGTCTTGTCTTTTCTACCAAGGGGGAAACGGTGGCAGGATTTAAACCGGAGTGCCTAATCCGTTCTCCCGCAGGTGGTCTTAGAGAGGGGAAGGGACACGTGAGGATTTGTTAACACAGAGAACCTTTATCGCCGCCGCGTGATGTGAGCTGTTGAAAGAGCCACTGACGGGTCCTAGACAAGTTAAAGAAGCACCCTAGTTTGACTCAACTGTGCCAATTTGTCATATATTTCCTCTACTTCTCCCTCCCTCGTTACTGATGCTTGGAAGGGGAAGGGAGAGAGAGAGAGAGGAAGGGTTAGAGAGAGATGGGGAGGGAGAGACAGAGAGGCTGCACTACGTCTGCCTGCCCCAGTGCTGGTCCCATGTGCCCAGGGCCATGCATCCCATCTTCCCATTTCTCCCTTGGAGGGTCACAGATGGTCCTCTCTGGACTCTGACCTCCAGGCTCTGGAGCCGGACTGCTTGGTTTTGCTCCCAGCCAAGACCACCACTTCCTGCCTCTATGACCTCGGGCAAACTACATCACTCATCTGCGCTCAGCTCCTCACCTGTGACAGGGAGGTGGCAACAGAACACACCCGGTAGGACTGTCGCACTGAGGGAGCTGATGTACGGGGTGCTGGTTGCACAGTCTGGCATCGTAGCACGGGCCGTGGAAGTGACCAGCAGATAAATAACCCTCTGTATTGAGGCATCTTGCCCTGTGGGACCTGCACCCCACCCCTGGCTGGGGTTTCCTTCTCTGGACACCTGATGTCACACTCCTTTTGGTCAGAGGCAATCAAACTTTGCCTTCCCGTTTGAGGTCTTTGAAAAGCCATGCACTGACCCTTTGGGGGCTCCCCTAGGGAATGCGTGAAGAATTCCTAGGCTGGCACAGTGTTTGTCCCACGCTCAAGTCCCTTTGGTCCCCTTCTGCCTTCCTGCCTTCCCCTGCTGGCCTGACTTCACATCCCTGCCTTGCTTTGAGCTTTTGACTCTGGGGCTCTTTGCACAGAAATTTCTGCCTCTGTGACTCTTAATGCATTTCTCATCTAAACCTCATCTATCCTGCATACAACGATTTCTCTCCAGTTCCCTGGATTCCCATCTATTTGTTCAGACCTGGATGTGTTTTCTCCCTGGAGGTGCAGGCCCTTGGCACCTGAAGACCCACCAGCTGGCTGGTCCAACATCTTCCTGGCCACAGAGTTTTAGCCTTTGCTGCGCCACCGTGGCCCCACCCTGATCCACTGCAAACATAGTCATCAAAACTCACACAGACGCGGTATTATAAGAGACTTTTAGTCAAACCCGACGCAGGATTTATTCAGGAGACATCATTATCCTTTTAAGGATCCTGCAAGAAAGCTGGATTTCAGAGGGTGGACTGTTTGCTGCCTGCTTTTAATAAAATTTTCCATTAATTAAGTAGAGCCGTATGGGCTGCAGCCCTGGCCACATTATTTGTCTTTTTATTTTGTAGTTACATGGCAGTATCTTCAGTACGGGAGCCCTGGAATTATACACTGGGCCCCCATATTTCAAGACTCAACAGGAACAAATATGCAATTATATAGTTCAGCGGTGCAGCGCCGCAGTGGTGCAGGGAAGGAAGGCAGGCACCTCTCCAGCTCTGGGGAAAGTTCCTTTGGAAGGAAACTTAAGGCCCTGGACTTGACTCGCTTCCAAGCCAAGGACCCCTGCCCTGTAGCTGGCATGAGCCTCCACCTGTCTCTGGCCTGAGCACAGAGCCTCCTTCCAGATACTTCAGGATCAAAGCGGGGACAGGAAGGGTGGGGCTCACCCCTTATGCGTCATGCACATCTCCTGGTATCCTCATGGTGATCCACAGGCAGGGAGAGGGGAGTGCAGAGAAGTGGTTTCTGGTAGGGAACCATGTGGGTTCATCTGGGGGAGTTCCTCGGCCTTTCTGTACCAGGGCTTCCTCACCACCTAGCAAATGAAGATAGAAATAACACCTGCATCAAGGTTGCTCAGAGGACTAAATGAGACAGCCCAACTAGAGAGGTGTTTCTGCTGTTCTGATCCTTATTTGACAGATGAAGAAATTACAGCTCAGAGAGGCTAAGGAACTTGTTCAAGATCACACAGCCAGCAAGTGTCTTTGGTCACGTGCAGTTGGACCCAGCTGTCCCTAGTGTGTCTGGTCCACTTTCCCTTCCCTGAATTTCGTGGCAGACTCTGAGCAAAGTCAGCTAGTGGCACCGCCTGTTTGTAATGGCACTAGAGTGTGGTTTAGAAAGGGAGGCATGCCGTGCCAAATTCTGTGTGCAAAGGACAGCATGCTTGGAAGCAAAGCGGCTGGAAGGGACATCCCAGGACATTCTGCAAAAGCCCTGGGATTCCTCCTCTCTCCTGGGGGTGGCCTCTGAGCACTTCATGGAGAATGAGAGCAGGAAGACACAGCACTTCCAGTGACCTTCCCTGAGGTCTTCGACAGAACCCCTTGAGTGTGTGTGAGTGTATGCGAGTGTGTAAATGCACACGTTTGCATGAGTGTCTATGTGATTGGGTGAGTGTGTGCGGATGTGTGAGTGTATGAGTGTGAATGTGTGTGTGAGTGTGAGCGAGTATATGTGAGTGGGTGTGACCATTTGTGTGTAAGTGTGTCTATGTGAGTGTGTATTTGTGAATGTGAGTGTGAGTATATGTATAAGTAAGTGTGTGGCCGTTTATGTGAGTGAGTACGTCTTTGTGAGTGAGTGTGCGTGCAAATGTGTGAGAGTGTGTGCGTGGTGTATGTGCAAGTGTGTGTGAGTGAGTGAATGTGTGTGTGGGTGTTGCAGGGGGGCGTCTGAGGGTTCCAGGAAGGAATCACAGAACCAGAGGTTTCCATGGCAGCTGAGATACCCGCTGGTCCTTAAATAATTAACCAGCCAGAGCTTTTAAATACATTTCAAAACAAATACTCATTTCCCTTTAATGCAGTGCTGAGCCCCCTTTTACGCGCTGCCGGAGGCTATGCAAGCCCGACTGTGATTCCTCCTCTGGAGCAGTGGCAGCATCTTTGGTTGTCTTGGCAGGAAACTCCTGGTTGTCAGGGGCCAGCCCATGACCTCACCTTGTACCAGGAAGGAAGGGTGAGGGGCGGGGGGTGGTGTGCGCCTCCACTCCCTGTCCGAAGGTGGCAGTTGGGAAGTCTGAGGTCAGCAGTGACTTCACCCCTGTCCACACCTTCATTTGCTAAGGGTCCCCTGGCAGGTCCCTCTGAGGGATTTCCTCCTGCCTCCACCTCCTAAAAGGGAAGTCTTCCCGGGTGCACAGGTTTCTGATCACTCTACTGTCTGCTGACAGGTACCCCCCTGGCCAGGGAAAGTGAACTCCTTTCCCTCCCTCCCTTGTGTCATCTGTTCCGCGCAACTCACATGGGACGACATGCGCCCTATGGGCTGTGCAGCCGGTACCTGGAATCCCTGCTCCCATCCGCCTCCCGACCCAGGAATCAGCTGGTCCACATGGCCATCATGCCATTTTCTGTTCTCATTCATCTGATCTCTTTACACTCCTGCCCACCAAGCTTAGAGCTCCGTAGAGCTGCGTGTGTGCGTGTGTGAGTATGGGGAGAGGGTGTGCTATCTGTTCTGAGCTTTGCTTTGTCTGGGCCTGATGTCTGACCTTTTTGGCCGCACTGTAATTTGGCCCGCAAGCGACATTTGTGGAATCTCAAAATCACAGCATCAGTGAGGAGGCTGATACTCCAGAGTTCTCACCACGGGGGAGGCTGTCCTGGTGTGACACCCCCTCCGGGGTGACAGCTGGGTCATCAACCCATCCATGCTCGGTCACCATCCCCACAGGACCCCGGCCAAGGGCGGAGGTGCTGATGGTTCTGGACTGTATGTCTGTTAATAACAGCAACGAAAATTATGCAGCCAGAATGTGTCGAGCACTCACTAGGTCAAAAGCTCTGGGTTAGACACTTCACCTGCATTACCTCCTGACTGTGTGACCTCTTTACTCCAGGTTTTTTGATCAGCCTCTACAACTGATGGGGAAACAGGCCCAGGAAGTTTATTTAATTTGCCTGAGGTCACAAAGACCTAAGTGGTGGGGTCAGGATTTGAACCCAGAACTGTGTGGCCAGTGGCTTCTAGCCACTGACCAAATCCCCAGCTTGGAGAAAAGGAACTTGACCCAGTCCCGTGGGTGAGGACTGAATGTCCCCTGGAGGAGGACCACCAGGCTCAGCCATGGAATAGACAAAGAGTGACAGTTACAGACACAGTGAGAGGAGACCTGAGGGGGCCAGGCTGGAGGCTGAGCCCACAGCAGGACAGGCAGGGAGGGCACAGGACTCCAGGTATGCCTCGCAGCAAGGGCACCTGGGAAAAAGGGAGGGGACACTCAGGACTCATGAGTGGCTGCTCTTCCATCCCCAGGTGTGAGGAGTGGGCTTGGGTTGAACCCACACCACTGCTTTCCTGGGCTTCCACTTTGCACGTGGCAGATCGTGGAACTTCTCAGTCTCCATAATCACGTGAGTCAATCCCTCATAATAAATCTCTTTCTATTAATCTATACATATTCTATTGGTTCGGCTTCTCTGGAGACCCCAACTAATACAGGGGATAAAGTACCCAAGAAATGTCTCCTGAGTCTTGTTCCTTCCCACTGCCTATGTCCAGGGTATAAACAGGCCTTCCCCTAAAGACTAATTGCCCAAGTATCTCTCCAAACACACACCATCCCTCCTGAGAGCATCTCTTTCTTCCCAGCTTTGCCTACCGACTACACACCTCACGTCAGGCATTCTCTGTTCACCTGGGGAGGTCCTGAGGTCTTTGGAAGATCAGCGCCCATTTCTCGCAAGCTGACCCTGCCTGGAATCCCTCTTTTAACCCCGTATCATGGCTCCAAGGAGAGGGCACTTTGCCAAAGTTGCTCCAAAGCAGAAGACACAGCTCTTTCTCTCTGGAGAACACACTGTAGTTGGGGAAACAAGCATGTGGTGGCCACCAGATAGTCCCAAGTTCAATAAATACTGCACAAGCAATCTGTGTGTCCTAAGGGAATGAGAGCTAAAGAGCTTTCTGGAAGAGTCAGGAGAAGAATCTAATAATAACCGCCATCTGCATTTGCATGGTGCATGGGAGCTGATAAACCCTTTAACACGCCTTCTCATTGGTTCCTCAAGGCACCCCTGCATGACAGCTGTACTGTGGCCCTCAGTTAATGGGCGGGGAAACTGGGACTTCCAGAAGGCCTGTGACCTGCCCAAATCCAGACTCAGCAATGAGGCTTGGTGCAGAGTCCCTGCTTTGGGCTCCAAATCCTGAGGCTTTTCCCCCCATACTCAAAGGGATTGGTGAGAGGAGAAGGGAAACAAATTCAAGAAAGAAAACCAGCATGAGAACAGCCCCAAATGGGAGTGATTATAGCCATGGGAGCTTCCCAAGCAAGTCACCTTCCGACCTAAGTCTACTTAGGCAGTGGGGCCCCTGCCCAGGCTGAGGGTACCTTGAGGCTTACTATGTGACCAAGTCCAGACTTCAGCCTGAAATATCAAAATGACAGAGATACCAGAAGGTAAATACACAAAGTCCCAGGCTAAATATCTTCATGCAGTGTCTAAAACACCAAACAAATGGGGAAAACATAAATAAGAATGTGTAAAAAAAGAAAAAAAAAGCAGAATTTATTCTAATTTCTTTTCAATTTTCAAAATGTTTTATCATGGAAAAATTTAAAAATGTACAAAAGTAAGAAGAATTCCTTTGATTTTTATTAACTTTTTATTTTGAGATAATCGTAGACTCTCACGCAGCAATAAGAAATAATATAGAGAAGTCTTGTATAATCTTCACCCAGTTTCTCCCAATGGTAACATCTTGCAAAGGTATAGAGTAATACCAAAACCAGAAAAGAAACCTTGATAGAACCCACCAAACTTAGATTTCACCAGTTTTATGTACACTCATTTGTGTGTGCATGTATGTGTGTACATATTTAGTTCTATGCAATTTGTAGTGTGCATAAATGCTACAAGTGCAGATTTATGTGACCACAGCACAGTCAAGACACAGAACAGGTCTATCCCAAGGGTCTCTCATGCTATCCTTTTACTGCCATGGCCACCTCCGTCCTTTCCCCTTCTCTCTAATCACTGACAACCGCTGGTCCATTATCCATCTCTATAATTATGCCATTTCAAGAGTGTTATGTAAAGTAATATTTCATATAAATATTTGTTATGTAACTGTATTGGTATGTTACATAAACATCTTCATATTAGGTAAAGTAGACTTCAGAGCAAAGAAAATTGCTAGAGACAAAAAGGGATATTATATAGGGATAAAAGGATCGATCCACCAGGAAGATATAAAAATCCTAAATGTATATGCACCAAACAACAGATCCTCATCATACATGAAGCAAAAACTTGATAGAAAGGGAAAGAGAAATAAAAAATCTGCAATTACAGTTGGGGACTTCTCCACCCTAATGTCAGCAATGGGTAGAATTACTAGACAGAATATCAGCAAGGATGTAGAAGAAATGCATAATATAACAAATCAACATGATCGAATTGACATATGTAGAAGACTATTCAATAAAGGCAGAATATAAATTTTTTCCAAGTGCTCATGGAACATCCAACAGGATAGATTACATCCTGGGCCAAAAAAAAAAAAAAAAAAAAAAAAAAAGTCAATGAGTTTGAAAGAATTGAACTCATAAAAGATGTTTAATTTATATGAGGAAAATGCAAATTAAAACCACAATGAGATCGCTACATACCTATCAGAACAACTAAAATAAAATATAGTGACAACATCAAACACTGGCAATGATTCAGAGAAACGAGATTGCTCACACACTGTTGGTGGGGATGTCAAATGGCACAGCCCACTCTGGAAAACAGTGTGGCAGTTTCTTGCAAAGGTAAATGTGCACTTGTATGACCTATAAATTGCACTCCTGGGCATTTATTCCCCCAAATATAAAACTTCATTCAAATACCTGTACATGAATGTTTGTAGCAGCTTTATTCATAATAGTCAACACTTGGAACCAATCCAGAGTTTTGTAATGGATGAATGGTTAAACATATTGTGTATGTCCCTACCATGGAATACTACTCAGCAATAAAGAGGTACTAACTATTGATACATGCAACAACTTGGATGGATCTCAAGAAAATGATGCTGAGTGAATAAAACCAATCTCAAAGGTTCCATACATATGATTCTGTTTATATAAAGTCTCAACCCTTTTTAAGAGAAAATACTGGAAAAAATGTTTCTCTAAATGTGCCAACTATCATGTCCAGCTTTTTATGAGGACCATGGCTCTGAAACAGATGGAATCCACCGTTCTAGCACCTGGCTGGCTCTGCTGCCACCTTCCCATTGTTATTTGGGGGACATTTCCCCTTAAAGCAGGAACGACTCTGGATCAAAGCCAGTGTATCTCAAGCGATTATGAAACAAATTATGAAGTCACAGAATGTTAGAGGGAAAGAAACCTTAGAGATCATTTCGTTCAGCGGTTCACAACTCTGGCTGCACCACAGAATCACCTGAGGCGCTTTAAAATAGACTGATGTCTGGACCCCATCCCCAGAGTTTCAACTTTAATTGGTTTGAGGAGGTATCCAGGCATCACTATATTTTAAAAGCTCCCCAAATGCTTCTGAAGTGCAGGCAGGTTTGAGAACCACTGATGAATCCAAGTTCTTCATTTTACAGATGAGGAAACTTTTGGCCCCAGAGGTGACACCAAGAGCCCACGGTAGATCACATGGCCGAGCTGTCTCTCTAGAATCCTCTTTGTTAATGGTGCTTTCACATTCATTACCACATTCGTTCTCCTTACAAGGGTTGAGGCAAGAATCATGATTATAATTACTCCCATTGTAGGGATAACACAACTGAGGCTTATGGATAGAAAATGATGTGCTTAAAATTTTGAAGATTCCAACAGAGGAAAACCACACACTTGACCTCTTAACTTCTTGCCCAGCCTGAGCTCCTGAAAGGAACATTGAGTATTCATTGAGCAAAACCACGGTACTGAGAGACACACTAGAAACCCAAGCATAGGAGAGGCCAACTTCTCTTGCATCTGTTCAACATAACTCATTAATGCATCCCCAATTTTCATAGATCTTAATCTGTTACTGTCAGCACCTATTGGATCTCGATTTGCACCCAATTTATCTCTGCCTCTTACCGGGAATGAGAACAAACAGTTCCTGCCCTTCTCGCTTCTGAGGTTGCTTATTTACAATTGCGTTTTAGTGCAAATTGGCCCATTTATTCATTAGTTTTAATGTGTCCCTTTCAATGTCTAGTTACCATCCGAGATGTTATCATCATTCACAATAGCATTCTAGGTGTCTACATTTTATTAAATATAGTTTGTGACAGAGTGGGAGTGGGAGTGGGGGGTGTGGATGTGGAGAGAAGGGGTGGGCATGGGGAGGGCAAAATTACAAGCTAAACCAGCAACAGAGACCTTGATGTCTTGGGGCTCTTGGCATGTCAGGACTTCCCATGTAGTGACTGGTAGAGGGCTAGCCAACTCAAGGGCTGTCTCTCGGTGATTCTCCAAGAGGCAGAGGGAAATGCCCTGAATGTCCAAAGAGGAATGAAAACCAACTCTCGTCTTCACGCTGAATACACTAGTTGCCATCTGTCTTGGTGCCGTCACTGCTTGGCAAGTAAACATCTCCACTGTTGTTTCTCAGCTATCTCATTTTACAGGAGTGGTCTATGAATTTTAAGGTATGTATCAGAAAATATTAGCGGTGTGAATTTTGTTTGATTTATGTGTTGTCATTGCTTTGATTTTTTTAACCTTTCTTTTTTAAGTTGAAACTTGTTCTTGTCTTTAAGCCAAGTGAAATGGTGTGTAGTATTAAGGGCAGAAGACTTTAGGAGGGGATGTCTCCCAAAAGGCAGCTCACAGTTCTTGAAAGACGTGGGACTTGAGCCAGAAGCCCTGGGTTTGGACCTGGCATCTACTAGTCTTAGGGCCAAATCTCTCCATTTGAGCTACTATCATACACACAACTAGGTTAAATGGTCGAATGAGACTTGTATGTGCACTTTAAATATCAACCTCAGAGTATGATTTTTAAAGAGCAGCTCCACATCTGATTAAGAAGGATGAAATAAGACTCATGGGATAATTTCCAGCTGGGCCTAGGCAGAACACAAGATCACCTCTCCGTGCTCTGAATTTACAGGGCACTAAATATCCTCTACTTATAATCTTGCTAGTTTATTATTTTTATCTTTGCAGCTTCATAAATATTTGTTTGCTATTTTATCGATCAAGCCATCTATCCATCCATCCATCCATCCATCCATGCATCCGACCATCCATCCATCTATCCAATCATTCTACAGCCTCCATGCCTCTTCCATTTTTAGGATTCCAGGCACTAGACATTTCAAGTACTTGCTCCTGCAGTTAGACACTCTGCTAACCACATAGTAGCTCAGAGCCCCTTCTCTGAGATGAAAGTAGCTTAGGGCTATATTGACTTTCATTGGTCTTAGGTATTTGGCCTTCATAGACATTTTTCCACCATTAAAAAAATTATATATAATTTGGCATATATATACACACACATATATATATATATAATTTTATAACTGTGATGGTATAAAGAAAAATATCTTTCAGGATGGATTATATTCATTTTTTTCTTCTGATTAAAATAAAATTAAAACATTTTTGTGGGTCCCAAGGTGTTGTGGGCCATTGCCTTTGTGCTTACAGTCACAACAGCTGAAAATACAGCCCCAAAGCTAATCTCTGCCCCCAGATCAGAACAATACTCTCACCCATCCTTCTCAAAGGGTTGTCTTCATCTGACTAGGAGACATTCTGAACCCCAAAGTCATTTCAGCTTGAAAATCAAAGTCCAATGTATTTTGCGTGTGTAGAGGAATGTCTAGCCTAGGAAAATCACATTGGGAGCAAGAAGCCCAATAAAATACTCATAGGGTAAGTGAATGAATGAATGAATGAATGCTTTAAATAGGAACGTGCATCTCACCTGTGCTTCAAGAGAAGCTAATTTGGAAATTATACTCAAAGGCTGTGTTTACTTGAGAAATACCAACTGATGCTTACCCAATCAACCAAGTGCAGAAAATACTAGAACATTAACATCCAAAGAAAGCATGGGTTAGCACCTAAGGCTAAATGCCAGATATTTTTTACAGAAACACATAGCAATTTTGTTGGGTTAAAAACAATAATGAGCCAGTGCCACCATTTAATGGATCACCTACAAAATTTAAATGCATTATTTTTTACTCTCACCAAGGTAGGTATTTTAACACCATTTTAGAGTTGAGGAGATGGAAGAAGAGTGATTAAGTTACCAGCTCAAGACTGGGGACCCCTATGATTTTGCTGCTATGTAGCCTTGAAAAACTTACCCAACCTTACAGAGGTTTTCCAAATATTAAGCGTAACTCATTAAGTGTAACACTATGCAAATGCAAATAATCTTAGCTTTATTTTCAACCGTAGCTTAGGAATAAATTGATGACAATAATTATAATTTTGAAACTCTCTTACCCAAAGCTTTGTGAAATTTCCAAGCAAGTCATGAGCAAGTAGAAACTGGAGTTTGGAACTGAGATTCTACCTCATCTGTGGAGTACCTACCTGACCTTACCTGCCTTACCTGTGGCGTGCCATTAGGAGACCTGGGAGAGGACACACGCTTAGGGTGACCAGCTTCTTTCAGTTCACCCAGGACTTTCCAAGTTTTAGCACTGAAAGTCTGTGTCCCTGGAAACCCCTCAGTCGTGGAAAAACTGGGAGAGCTGCCCATCCTAGGGACATCTTCTCAACCGACTTCTGCTCCCACTGAAAGCAGAGGGGGGCTTGGCAGGAGTCCGATGCTCCATCCTCACAACACCCTGCAAGGTGTACACAATTGTCCTCTTATTACAGGAGAGGAACGTAAGAATCAGACAGCTGCCCAAGGTGACCCAGCTATGAAACAGGGCTCTGAACCCGTGTCTCTCCTCAGCGTCCTGGTCTTCCCTTGACATTGTGCTTTGGGAAACATCTCCTGGCCTGAGTGGCCTCTGTGTTCAACCGGCTTCTGTCCCACAAGGCCCTGGATTGGGTCTCCTCTGAAGGCATCCCCAGCCTCGATTACGGTACGATCAGGAGATGGTTAATTTGGTACAGACAGGACATGGTTAATACGGCAAAGCGATTCCAGCTGCAGGATGAAACCATCATGGACTTTTATTTTGGGGGAGGAGGGTAGGAAGCTTGCCTGGAAGTGGGTGGGAGGAGAAGGTTCTTCGGGAGCCTGCCTGCCCCGCTTTATTATTAGGTTAATTGAAACCATAAAAGTAAACTCAGATTTGCATTAAAGCCCTGCATAGCAGATGGCGACAAGTTCCGAGGATCATAAAAAGAGGATTGAAAGTTATAAAGCGTCTTGGGCTCATCTGTGCCAGAGCACTGGAGGAAAGGCGTTGCGGGGGTGAGCCTGCACCCCTCTCCACCAGGCAAGGAAGCTCTTGGGACTGCAGGGCCTGGTCCTGCACCCTGCATCCCTCCCGGCCTTGGCACACAACTTCCCCACCTGGGATGGGGTGTTCTCCCTGGAGATCACAAGCCCCAGAAATGTCAGACATCTTTCCCTTTGCTCTCTCTTGAAGCATGTTTTCCCATTAACTTTCTTTGGGGAAAATGAGGTTTGTCTTAAGCCCTTCTTTATGTCTGCTTGTGCCATCTGGGTGTGAGTCAGTTGGGGTTACTATAACCAATGCCAGGGACTGGTGGCTTCCACAACAGAAATTTATTTCTCGCAGTTCTAGAGACAAGAAAGACTATGATCAAGGTGGCGGCTGATCCTGTTCCTGGTTGAGGGCGCTCTTCCTTGTTTGCATTTAGCCGCCTCCCTGCTGTGTCTTCATGTGGCCGAAGGAGGGAAGGACCTCCCTGGAGTCTCTCTTAGAAAGGCACTAATCCCATTCACGAGGGCTCCACCCTCCTGGCCTAATGACCTCCCAGGCAAATACCATCACTTTGGGAGTTAGGGCTTCAACAAACAAATATGAATATTTAAACATATAAATATGAACATCAAAATTCAGCATGTGAGTTTTGGGGTGGGAAACAAACATTCGGTCCTTCCAGGGGCCCTGACCACTCACTCATGGTTTCCAGTACCGAGCTCGCCTGCCTGGCGTCTCTTCCACCCTGGGACTGCTGTCGTGGCCGGCAAAGGGCTTCCCACCAGGGTTTACAAAGTGTGTGTCTCACAGCTTCAGTATTTGTGGAGGTGCCTCAGGGGTGCCTGAGAAGGTAGGGAGGGGGTTGAAAGACAGATCTGAGGGCTTCCAATTTCTGCTTCCACGGGGACATGGTTCAGTGCATTGGCTGAGAGCATGGGAACTCCTGCCCTCAAATTTCAGCTCCATTACTAAGTGGCTGTGTGACTTGGGTCAAGTGACCTAACCTCTCTGTGCCTCAGTTCCTGGTCTGTAAAGGAGCGATGGTAGTGGTATATATCACCTAGGCTTTTGTGTATATGAAATGAGTTAATTCATGTAAAACAGAGTTATTCCTGTAAGCACTCAACAAATGTTAGCCATAACAACAACACATTATTATTATTATTATTATTATTATGATAATATAGGTGGTCTGCTGTCTCAGGAGGCATCTTACCTGGAGACTGGCATGAGGCATCTCATCTCCCCCCAGCAAAGCTTCAAGAAACCCTCCCCACCCAGAGGTCCCAGGAAGGGCAACTTTCCGCTTTCATCTCAGCGAGGTGAGAGGCAGGCTGGATTCTGATCCCTGGAGATGCTGGGGCTGAGGCGGGGGGATGGATTTCTTCTTGTTTTTGTTGTTGTTTTAATTTCCGAACTCATTTCTCCAAGGGCCGAGGGAGGCTGCGGAGCGCGGGGAACGCTGCGCGCCCAGGAGCCTGCGCGGCTGTGATTAGATGGCGTAGGCCCAGCAGCAGCAGCAGCTGTTAATCCTGACTATTAATTAGAAGATACGGGGAGAGAAAACCAGCCTGCGAGCTCAGTTAAGCCTGAGCAGCACTCGGCCTTCTGCGGCGTAATCCCCTTGGAGACCTGGGTGAGCGCGGCCCCTGGAGAAGCCCCAGGAGGGCCGCGCCCCCAGTTACCTGCCATCAAAGCCGCAGATGTCTCTGCTCCCGGAAGTTGCCATCTCTTCCACTGGGACGGCACTTCACAGTTTCCAAAGTCCATTCAGACACGCCGGGAAGGCACGTGTGACTTTGTTCCCATTTGGAAGGCGAGGAGGGGAGCCTTGCTTTGCGCTCCATGGTGACCCAGCAGGGCACCTGCTGGATCTCAGCTTGCTGGGAAATCAAATCTCATAGGACCTGCCGATGACATCGCAGGTCATCCTGTTAGACCTGACGCCACCGCCCCTGCTGGCAGGAATTGAGCAGGCCATGCCCAGAGGAAGCCGTTTCCTCTTCCAGTTCTAGAAGTTTCCGCCCCAACGCCGCACTTGGTCCTGAAGCTGTTGATTCTCTCCTCTGAACACACATCTCCACTTCCACACTTTCTCTCTGTTGGTCTTCTCCCTGCACGTTGACCCCAGGTTGTGACTTGTACTTCTGACCGGCAGGCTATAAATCAGGGTTCCTGAGATCCCCAACTCCAGTTTGATTAACTTGCTAGGATGACTCGCAGAACTCAGGAAAACACCTTACTTACGTTTACCCATTTACTATAAAGGATGTTACGGAGGACACAGATGAACAGCTGGATGGAAGAGATGCACAGGGCAACGGTTGGGAAAAGGGGCACAGAGCTTCCGTGCCTTCTCCAAGGTATGCCACCTGCTAGGAACTCCCACACATGCTGAACTTTGTCCTTTTGGGTTTTTATGGAGGCACAATTACTGAAATCATCAGCCATTGATGATCAACTCAACCTTCAGCCCCTCTTCCTTCCCCAGATGTCAAGGGGTGGGGTTGAAAGGTCCAACCCTCTAATCACAGGGTTGGTTCCTCTGGACACCAGCCCCTATCCTGAGGGTTTCCAGGAGCCTGATTAGAACAAAAGGTCTTCCTATCACCCAGGAAATTCCAAGGGGTTTAGGAGCTCTGTGTCAGGAACTGGGGTGCAGAGACTACACACACACACACATACATACACACGTATATTTCTTACTATTTCACACCAAGGGACTCAGGAGGGAGGCAGACAAGTCCTTACAAATAGCAGGGCCCCAGCTCTCAGCCTGACATCAAGCTCTGAAGCTTCAGGACCCAGGGAAGCTGGAGGTGCCGGAGCAGCTGGCAGCATGAGGAAAGAAGAGCCCAGACCCTGGGTGTCGCAGGGTGGCTGACACTGAGACCACCAGGTGGGGATACACACCAGGTTGAAAGTGCCTGTCTGATGTTAGGGTTTCCCTAAAAACCTCCAAGATCGGGGGTCTAAAATGAACGTGTCTCCAGGATCAAGGCAAGTAACAAAAATGATGCCCAGGACATTGTCACATAAAGCAGAGCAGGTTTTTTAAAAAATAAATCTGCAAGAGCACTCTGGAAATGAAGCAGAAACATTGCTTTACTTCCTTCAAAAAATATTCTCTTGCCCTTGTATTGAGATGTTTGCTCTGCAGGTCTATTTTTGTTTTCCCACTTTTAATAGAGACTGTGGAAACAAAAGCATGCATACGCTTTAAACAAAATGACAACCACAAGTGGTGAGGACCATGGAAATTGTGGAGTGTTATATACCCCCTGACATAGCTGACTATTGTCAGTCAACACCCCTAAATTGTTATCATGTTGTCTATGCTGTTAGACCTTCAGACTTTTTGATGAAAATCAAAATCTGGATTTGCTAAAAAATGAAATAGCTACATATTTCAGTGTTTGCTTTCAAGGAAAAAAAATATCATGAAATACAAACAAAAGAGATCGGTTGGCTGCAGGAAGTCTATTGCAGGCAGAAATAGTGACTCTGGCTTTCAGGAACTGGGGTAGGACCAGGGTGGGGACTGAGGCTGGGCACCGATTTGCCCTAAAATAATAAATTGCATAAAAAAAAATCTAGATCCTGCAGCATCCATCAATTGATACATTCAGGAGGCATAGCTTTCTGCAGGCACCCTCACGACAGCAGGCAGTATCGACAGCTGCCTGCAGACATCGGCTGCCTGGCGTCCACAAGAATTTCCCAAGTGTATGTAAGGCTTGGGTGGGAGAAAGTGAAACATTTTGACATTAGACTGAGCTTCTCTATTTTCCAATATACTATGCATGCTATTCCCCCTAGGAATCAATGCTCATGAATTCATTAAGTCCCGGAGACTGTGATATTTGCCGGAATA
>VBSM01001927.1:10739358-10780146 GCA_008086735.1 Cheirogaleus medius
GGCTCCAACCAGAACATAAATTGCAACGTAGGAAAACTTTTGTAATTTAATTTTCCAGTGAATATAAAGAGGTTGTACGTGACTATAGCTTCAGTGTGCTAATAATAAGATGCAAATGAGATACGAACATAGTCATTCTCAGGAGGTGGGTGGGGAGGGGTAGGGAGGGGGAGACAGCTTGCTAACTGGAAGAAAGGATACCCCTGTCCATTCTGTAGCTATGGCAGAGCCAATAAAAGGAAAGTGAACTAAGCATCTTGGCTATTAATTACTGGTTTAATATTAAAATGCAGATTTCCACAGTTGAGATCTAACTTGGTTAATTTAATAGTAAGAGACCACGTGTGTGTGTGTGTGTGTGTGCACGCACATGCACGCAATGATTTGCGGAGACGTCCAGCCACCTTTGCAGGCAGCTGAGCAAACTGTCCTCTGCTGGCTCAGCCTGTGTCTACATGGGCAACCCCCTTGCTCGTTTGTATTGAAGACTCATTATATCAGTCAAACAACTCTGGATTTGTTTTCCCTGAGCAATTGAATTGAGCAGATAAATTAAATCTGTATTCTGGCTCAATGTAGGATTAGCCACGGCTTCTCTTAAGGACCGTCTTTGAGTCTATTCCCAGGAGGACATAGCACCGTGAGGTCCTTTGAGGAACTGCTGAGTGTCCCACCACGCCAGGCAGGTCATGCTGGCCACCTGATGCCCAGGACACTGTCCTCCTACCCTGCTCTCCCTCAGGCACCTCTGCACTCTGGAGTCTAGGCTCCTGGTGGGGGTGGGGGCCTACTTTGTCCTTGTAAGGAAAGATCCATGTCACAGGAACACAGGCTTGGCAGAGGACTTCAGGACCATACTCTTGTTTTATGATGCAAAAACTGAGGTCTAGGGAGAGAGTGCTTTGTCCAGCATCATCACCTTCTTTCTTAACCCCAGGGCTTCTGAGTCCATGCTAGCTCTATTTCCCATGCCGTCCCTTAAGGATTCTGTACTGTCATGCCCCACCTTGGCTCTTAGTGTGGGCGAGTCAACTCTAGGTTGAAATGTTGGGATTTTTTCGTAGGACATTTTGGTCTCCACTGGTCTTTGGAAAACCTAACCTTCCAACCTTTCCTACCAATGGTTATCCATGAGGTCACCATCTGAGCAGCTGGAGGTGGCAAGTTGAGTCACCTGCGAAGAGTGAGGGCAGGCTCCATGCCACCATGGGTCCCAGTGGGGTGACACGTGAGCTCCCCCAGCATCTTTTAGAGGAGACAGACTGCTGGTGGGGAAAGGGAAAGTTTCTTGCGCCTCTGTACAATCACCCCTTCTTTATCTAGGCGCCGTCAGCTCCCCTTTTCTCTGGAAGAGCCAGGTGCTTTCTTGCTCGCAGAGAAACACAGCCTCACCTGATTAATGCAACAGGAATCTACCAGGAGGATATACACAATATAGGAATAAGACGCAGGTGCTGGTGTCAGACCTGGTTCGAATCCCAACTCCAGCACTTCTTAGCTGTATGACCTCAGGCAAGTTACTTAGTATCTCTGAATCTCTGTTTTCCTAGACATAAAATCAGAATTAATAATGTTCTTGGTTGCTGCGATGATTAAATGAGATAATACATGTAAGGGACTTAGAATAGTGCCTGGCACATAGTGAGCGCTCTGTAAACGTTCATTGCTAATACTAGTAGTATGTTGTCCCCTCCAGAGGCATCTGTGCTTTCTAAGTGACCTGGGTGAGAGGGCAGTACTTAACCTAATGGGATGTGAAACCTGATCGTGAACATTTGGACATCAGACACCATCAGGAGGTCTTTATTTCTGAGGACAGACCTATTGGAGCATCGTCAACATTCTTGCACGCTGGATCCCAGCCACTCCACGACGCACAAAGCCAGCAAGCCCAGGCAGCAGATGACTGGCGAATGTGCCGGATTTGGCTGTCTTTGTGAACCACAAACAAAGTAGCCCAAGAGGGAGAATTCACAGCAACCGAGAGCTTGGCTGGGAGTTCTCGGGAAGCTGGAAGCAGCCAAGGTCCTCGTGCTCCTAGAACTTTCTGAGTCTCCTCTTCAGACTTTTTCCAGCCCTAAGCAGTTCTATTTTTCAGCTTTGGCTTTTGCCTGACATTTGAGGGATGAGTTATTAACGATACTAAATTAATAACAGTTATAGAGTATATTTGAGAAGAGCATAAAAAAATCAGTAATGTCATCATGTCAAGCAAAGTTTCTGATGGTTTTTTTTAAATTATGCATGTCTTTTATTTCTTTTTCCCCCTTCCAACATTGATCCAGAGCTTTCAGAGGGACATTAATCTACCTGACCACATCAGAATCCTTAATTATTCACATCCAGCAATATATCTAATTCTACAGAAATTCCCTGGGGACCCACCATCATTGAAGCAGAATCTGGCAGCTCAGCTGTGTCCACCTGCTCAGCCTGGACCACTCCAGTCTGACACACCTCAAAGATGCACAGCTACCTCCCTAACCTCCATTCTGGCATGATACCCAGACACCCAGGCTTGTAATTCAGGGAAGTGTAATTTCTGCCAGTGTGACAAGTGAGTTAAGACTCACAGGGAATAACAGTAGAGAGGGTTCCTCCTCGGGGAAGGACAAGAGGAAGCTGGGGAAAGGACAGTAAACTCAGGGGGTGTGAGACCTCATCTGCAGGACCCTGGAGCTGGGTGACACCAAGCAAGTCATCCAAACTTGGCCTCCACTTGTGCCTTGGTTAAGTGAGCTCTGTGACTACCTTTCTGAGCTAATTACTGAAGATGACCAATTAAAGTCACAGAAAGCCCATTTCAGATCAACAGAGCCATGGAAGTGCAAAGGGACAAAGATAACCCTAATACTGGTAATGATGGAGTAATTTGGTGACCAGGGAGCCCTTTGCAAGACAAAGAGTGGGAAACCCTCCCGAGTGCTGAGAGGGGCTGGAGAGATCACAGCGTTTCACTGCATAGGGGATTTTTTTGGTAGAGAAAACAGCTGCGATGTCGTTGCTTTGAATGAAGTAAAGCCTTCCAGGGGGGCAACTCCTCAATGTCCTCAAGTGCAGTGCAGAGGGAGGGAGGCTGGGGTGGGACCGTTGAAATGGACAGTGTATGTGAGCTCCAAGGCCCATTCCTCTGTGCTCCCTAACGTGATTGGCAGGAAAACTAAGATCTCAAGTCAGTTCCATTCTGTGTCTCTTGGTCCTCTCCTCTCTGTCTGGCTTAGCTACCATCACTTCCCTTTTCCTCTCCTCCATATCTCTTCCTTTCCTCCTTCTTCCCTTCCTCCAACCAACACACAAATGGTTAAACTTCATTCAATGGGCATCTGATGGAATTTTCGACCTTGTCATTTGAGAAGTGGAAATCACTGTCCTTAGGGTGCATGGAGTCTAGTTGGGGTAGACCGGACTCATTCACGGCTACTATGGCTGAAGCATCTACACCCCCATTTCAGAAATCCTGACTCATCGGTGCATCTGCCTAGAATTTTTGTTGCCTGAAAATTCAGAGGCAACTTCTGTGAAAGAAACAGTCAAGGGATTTTGCAAATTAATAGTTAACTCTACAATAGTTGAGTTTGGACCCCCCAATAAGAGGGGAAGGCAGGTATTTGTTGGTGCACAGGGAACCGACTATAAACAGGGAAACAGTGGGAACCCCTGGGCTCTGCCTGGGCCAATGAGCTCCCAGACTGGAAGGAAGGAGGGGAGGATGCTTTTGGGGGAGGGTAGCACCATAATGAACCACTCAACCTTCTCACCCTTGCCCAGGGGCAACAAACCATTGCTAGGTCCTAGAATGCACATTCAATATATTCTTGTAAATGAATGAATGCACTAATGCATTAATGTGTGCATGAAAGATTGCTTTGAATAAAAAGGTTAGAACAGTGGAAGTGTAGACATGGAAAAGGCAAGGGTGCCCATGGGCCTAAAAGGATTATAGCACTAAGTAGAGGTCAAACCAGGGGGTGGAGAGAGATGGCAAAGCCAACCACCCAATCCTGCTAATATCAACCTGCATCCATAGGAGAAATTGGCAACAGCAGCTGAGATTCCAATTACACATGGGGAGGTCAGAAATTATGGTTGCCTGTATCCCGGCCTCAGTGACTGATTTAGTGGATCCGGGGTGTGGCCTGGACTTTGGACATTTTAAGAGGTCTCCAAGTGATTCTAATGTGCAGATAAATTTGGAAATCATCAGTTTAGGAGGCACTAAAATAAGACTAATTGAAACTAGGGTTTGCACTGGGAAGTCATGGTAGGATGTTTTATCGAGTTACCTGTAAAAAACCTACTTTCTCGAGAAAATGAGAGGCCTGGGAATTTAGGTTTGTTCTGAAAGGAAATGAGAGGCTGCGGCAAACACGCTGGTTCTGGATGCTCAGCTATGGCTCCCCGTGGCCTCCTCTGAGATCAGGGTTCCTTACATGATCCTGGGCTCAAGTCACAAGGTCAAGTCCCAGCCCTATAACTAAGGAGCCACAAGCCCCCAAACCAGCAAGTGCTAAATTTTACTGCACGCCTGCTCCCTTGGGCACAAAGAGCACCAAATCCACCCATACCATGTCATTTAATGTCCCAAATAACCCTGAGTCAAGGTAGGAGCTCAAGAGTAGGAGCAGGAGAGACAATAGAATTCCATTTTATACTCCTCTTCCTGGGAGG
Organism: Cheirogaleus medius; assembly: GCA_008086735.1. Classification (NCBI taxonomy): domain Eukaryota; kingdom Metazoa; phylum Chordata; class Mammalia; order Primates; family Cheirogaleidae; genus Cheirogaleus; species Cheirogaleus medius. The sequence goes on from VBSM01001927.1 coordinate 10,744,027, forward strand.
GACTTCCCTGAAGCCCAGAGATGGACAGCTTTGCATCCCATCCTTACTGTTCCCCACTCTCCCCATTGGGAGCAACCTGCTAATGTTTTCTAATGATCATGTTGTAGTTGTCCTTCCTCATGGAGAACATGGGAGCACCTTCTGCCCACAGTGGTGACATGCGTAATAATGGGGACTTTATTGGCCTTGCTTCCTTCCCTGACTCCTATTCTCATCCCTTCCCTGTACGTGCTGAGAGCATCTCCTATGCAAACGCCTTTTGCCCAACCCTGTCTGCTTCTGGAGGTGTTCAGGCTGGGACACCCAACCTGCTCATCCTTCCGGACCCATCGTGGCCTCAGCTTCACCCTGGCTGGCCTCATCCCCTGGCCTTTGCCACACTTTGCACCTTCTCCTCACCCCAGCATATCGCTGAGACAGCACACTCTAAAACAACCCTCACATTTGCTTACCGGTTACCTCTGTGCTGTTCTCCAGCTAGGAGGGGCCCGAACCTTCCACTCCTTGGGAACCCCCTGCACTGCACTGGTGGGGCGTGCGTGGAGCCTGCGGACAACTTGATTGCAGGTATTCACAGGTACACAATGCCCTGCTTAGAAGAAAGGCGGTGATGAGTCTTTCCCTCTGAATAGGACTTTGTAGTTGAATGCATTATTACTTTTACTTGTTATCTGCTTTGATTCCAACAAGGCACAAGGCTGTTACTTTTCTCATCTGAGAAGTGAGGTCGCTGAGGCTGGAGGGGAGTGGGAAGTTTCTGGGGTCACACAGCTAGTTGTTCAGAGGCACGTCCTAAGCAGAGGTTCTTTTGCTCCACAACCCGCCTTGCTGCGTGGTGCAGCCTCTCTCATCTCATGCACAGACGGTTTCATTGGGTCCTCATGATGACTCCAAGAAGCTGCTATTATTACACTCATCCTGCAGTTGAGAAAATTGTGACTCAGAATATAATTTGTCCAAAGACACTCAATCAGAAAGCGGCAGCATTGAGACTTAAACTTGGGGACCGTGCTCCTACGTGGGAGAGAGCATCAGAGCAGCCTTGACTTTGATTCCATCATAGCTCTGCTTGCTGCTTTCCTAATGGCTTCACACACACACAGAGGGGGTGCTGGAGAAGCAGAAAGTGAATGTGACAGTGTCGTCACTTTGTGTCCACGATTTTCACTTTCTCTCTCTTCTAAAACAACGTGGCTTATGGGTTACATGTTAGCCCCCTGCCCCCAAATTTCCACCATGCTAACACTGAACAGATGCTTCCCATTAGAGCTGTGTTTTCATGAAAACAGAACTCCACTGGGGACCCAGCAGCAAGCATGCTTCTAACCCCACCTTTGCACAGAACTTACAATTCTCATCCATAGGTATGGCAGCATTTTAAGCTATTTTTTTGTCACTTACACCTTTGCATGAGTATTAGAGCCTTTCTTGGAAAGGGTGATAGGAGTAGGCATTGAGGAAAAGACAAAGGACTCAACTTCACATGTTTGTTTTGTTTGGTTTTGTGTTCCTAGCAGGGTAGAAAGGTAAAGAATGTAATTTGCCAGTGAACTTTTGGAAGTAAGCACTCAGCCACCATTTGCTTGGCACGACCAGGATTCATTCTTTCCGTCCATAAAACTCCAAATGGAATAACTCAAAGACCACGGAATTGGAAAAGTATTTTGTCCACTGTCGTGGGAAAAGTATTTGACATAAAGTCGGGTCAGCTGACTCGAACCCTGTCATTTGCTCACTGACTCCATCATTTGCTCAATGGGTGACCTGAGGTAGGTCACTTAACCTTTCTGAGGCTCCACACCCTCATTCATAAAATAGCAGTAGCATAATAAGGCTTACACCTGGTATACAGTTGGTTCTTGATACGTATTTGTTGAATGAATGAATAAATGAATGAATGAATGAATGGCTTGCAGAGTTGTTAAGAAGACTGAATGAGATAAATATAGGGGAGATTCTGTGGACAGGTGGCTCATCCATGTTTCTCTCTCGGTATGGTTTAAAAGGCTAAATGCAGGTGGGTACCACTGCAGGAGAGGAATGATGTGGGCTGGGGGCTGGGTAGAGAGAGATTGCTGCCAAGTGCTACAGTCTGGAGGAAGAAGCCAAATGAGCAGTCACCTCTCGAGACCTTTCATGGCCTCCCCAGGCAATGTCACCAGCTCTGGCTGTCACTTCCCGCCAGCCCAAGCAATCCCAGAGGGAAAAGTTGTTTCCATGGCAACGCTCCATCCCAAGTAAGAGATACAGGAAGTCACCTTCTCTCTTTCCCTCCCTTTTCAAACATAAAGTGGGGAGACAACAGCTTTTTGTGCTCTCTCTCCCAGGAGGTAGCTGGGTGATGCAGGAAGGAGAGAAAAGGGGCTCAGACTCTGAGCAGAGGCTCTGCTTGGTGCTGTTGACATCTGCTTCTGCTGCACAGGAGACACAGCCAGAATGTCCCAGCCTTCAGCTCAGTCCCCTGGGCTGGGTCTGAATGCAGCCATGCACACCCCAACTTCTCTGTCTTCCATCCACATGGCAGCTGCTGCGGGGGACAAAATGTCATCTCCATCTCATCCACTTGGTCTCATCCCAAATGTCACCTCCTCGAGGAAGCCTTTCCTGATGGCCCCTCCCCAGCAGACTGAGTGAGGGGCTCTGGTCTTGGGCTCCCATAGGTTCTGTCAGCACCCCTTCAATGACATATAAGACCTGTCACTTGCTCTGGCTGCATCTTTGTTCAATAACCTTGCCGGCCTCATTTACGGCTGTGACCCTTGCATCCAGCACAATGCCTGGTATTAATACATAGTAGGTTCTTAAGGCATGTTTGCAGAACAACAGGAGGCATGAATGAATGAAAAACCATTCCTTCCCTGGCCCTTCCAATAACACAGGCATGAATCAAAGAAGGAACCACGTATTAGGAGTTAATGACAGTTTCCAAATGATCCTAAACTCACTCACTCACTTGTACAAGTTACTTCCATTCTTGTCGACCTCACAAGAATGTTAGGAGAGTAAAATGGTGCAGTGCTTGTAAAACATGCATGTGGAGGGGATTATGGGTGCAGAAAGAAAAGTTTCCTTATGGTGATTCTTCCAATTCACTCCTTCAGATCAATCAGTAGCTAATAGCAATTAACACTTATTGAGCATGTAGAATGGACCAGCCTGTGTGCTAAATGCCTTCGGTGCATCTTCCTCGTGGCATCATCACAGTGACCACCCGTGAGAGGTAGGTGCTACATACACTGTTTTCCCATTTTACAGATGAAGCCCCTGGGACTTAGAGAGGTTAAATAATATGCCCAACTGGCCATCTCTCCAGCCGCCTCCTGCCAGACTTTAAATTCATCAGGCTTTCCCCTGTTTGGAGGCTCGGTGACCCAGATTGCCTTTTGAGTATCTTCAGTGGCTCTACCTCTATTCAAAGCAAGATTTATTGGTGGAGCTAATCAATTAAGCAATCGTTATTTATTGAGTTCCTCTTGAATTATTCAATATTTATTGAGTGCTCTCCATGTAGCCAGCGCTTGTTCAATGAGCCATGGAGGATACGAGGGAGGTATGAGATTCAGCCTCCATCTTCAGGGAGCTTGAAATCTAGCGGGGGATTGGAGCAGGGGGGAGGTGGCAGTATTAAACCACATGGAGAAATAAGCACTCAAGTTTCACATTGATCAGCACAAACACATATTATATTCAAAGGCAGGGAAGAGATAGAGCTTCTCTGCTATTCAATATAGATTAAGATTCATGAAGATGGTGGGACTGAATACCCTTCAAAAGCAGGTGGAAATAGGCTGACAAAAGGGTGGAGAAAAAGGCATTCCAAGTAGGGGAAATAGCACAGGAAAAAACACAGAATGAGCATGAAATGCTTCAGCACCCAGTGCGAATGGATCCAACTGGAATGGAGGGTGCTGGCTGGGGGCTCATCCTTATGGAAAACATTCAATGCAAGACCCCCAGTCTCGCTCCCCGGCAGCCAGGATGGGGCCTTGCACTGAGCTTGCATTCTTTATCCTTTTGCTGAACTTAACTTGTGCAAAAATAAATGAGACAGTCCCTGACCTGCACCAGGAACTTAACATCTAGTAAAATGGAAAACACATGTATGTACCTAATTACAGCACAAAATCAAATGTACTAAGTGCTATCGGTACTATGATAAAGAATTTTGTTTCTGGACTAGGTAATATAACTCCTTCCTCTTTATAAAACACCTAGGAGTGCTGATGAAACTGAGAGAATTCACCCTATTTTTTAAATGCATGTACCTAATTTAGAAAGTAAGAGAAGTCCCTAGAAGGAAAAAATGAAATGAAAACACAAATCTGGAGATGGGAGCTATGCCAAAGTCTTCGGCTTCTGCCAATCCCCAGTGACTTGGGACCTCTATTTCCACAGTTGTGCAGAGGCAAGAGATGCGATCTGGATCTACGCAGGGGGCTGGGGGAGGTGAATTATAGACGTCTGTGCAAAGCCAAGATCTTGAGAGATCTCACCCTCACTTAAAGATGGGTTAGACTCAATGCTATGTGGGGTGCCCTCTGAGCTCCATAAAGTCTCCCTCTAACTGGTGGACCACAGAGAATATTTAGTAATCTCCTCAAAGTCTGGGTAGTTAGTTCCTTTTCATCTGTGTGCAGGCACCCTGGGAAATGCCTATAGGTCTCTTTGGGTAACATTTAGGGGAAAAGATACACAGCACATACTTATAGCAGGGATGCAGAGTCCTTTCTTAGGGACACCTGTTCTTTCCTTTAATTGAGAGTCTCTGAGTTGGTGAACTAGCTCAGGCCGTGGAATTGGGTGAAAGGCTATAATGTTGGGTTCCCAGATTTGGTTCCTCAGACTTGGAACTTTTCCAATTGTCCATATCAAGTAAAGCAAGTAAAGTGTTTCTTTCAGTCTTAGAGACTGAATTAGTAATAAATGAGTTTCATTACTAATCATTCCACAGATGAATTTGTTTCTACCAAAGACCACTGTGGGTCTAGCCATATGGTTACCATTCTGATCTTATTGAGTTTTCTTTCAATAAACGTGTCCATTGTCGCTTTGTTGGTTAAGGGCTGTCCCTTGGCCTCTACCCCTCCAGGGTTTGGTGATCTCTGCTGTAACTAGAGAGGCATCTACCATCGTCAATTTTTCCTACAGAGGACACGCCCTATAGAGTTTTTCAAGGTTGGCTTCCCCTTCACTAATCTATTTCTCAGTGTTTCTTTGCTTTATTTTGTTGGATTTGGGTTTTTATTTGTTTGTTTGTTTGTTGGTGAAGGAAGTGTCCACTGAGCCCTCCAGGGAGATATTAGAGTTAGGGTGATGGGTTTCACGTGTCATAAATCCACTCTAATTTGTCTACGTCTTTCCAGATGTTGGACTTCTTCGTCTATATTCCACGAAAGAAATTCTGGCTTCATCGTATACTGTAGTTCCACTGACTTCAAGCTGCAATCAACCCACCAAACACACTGTTAGGACCACTCTCAGCTGTTCTAGCTAACACAAATCTAGATTCCAAACAGCATCTCCATTAAGTGCACCCATATCAGTAATTTTGATGCAATTCTACGTTGTGTTTCTTTTTCTCTGATCTAGTACTCTTAGAATATATTGCCATACATGTTCCTCTGTTTGTTTGTTTTTTTCTGATATGAATTAGTCCAATCTTGCAATTCCTTCATTATATAAAATAACAAAGTGTACCCTCCTCTCCCTCAGTCCTGTAGGTGATGGGGAGTGGTGGGGGCTGGTCTAGAGGGAAATCAGTTACCCCCCATGCAAAGTAACTGCTTCAGGTGAGATCTTTACCTGGTCTTTAGGCAAGGATAGGCTAGTGTTTTGGATAGAAAGAGATGGGTTGCTTCTGCTGGCAAGTGGAATTTTTTAGAGAGGGAGCATCATTACACTTAAATTTATCCAAATTGACCAAAATGTCTCTATTCCAAATCTCAGGTCCATTTTTTTCTCAAACCAGTGCCCACACTTTTACGTAAGAGATCTTGGAAAGCCATAAATTCAATTTGTGTTGTAATTCTGCAACCTACAAGATCAAATTTTGCAAATGATTTTTTATGTCTATTGCTTAGACAGCTATGGTAGATAAATTGATATTTTAGTGAAATTATAGAAACATCTGGTTTCCTGGCATTACCTTGAATGAGAATTTGAAGGACAGAATTTGTCATTTTCTTTCTCTAAGCTTTTCAGGACAGTCATATGTATTCAGCCCACCCCACCATCCTTGAAGTTCTTGGTTACAATTAAAGTGTCTTATAGTAGCCAGCAACTTGGTCCTTCTTAGCCTTGCCTTAAATAGTAATTCATTTCAAGAATTACAGGCATTCGTCAAAGAGACTGTAAAGAAATTAGGAAAAAAGACCCCAAATGATGAGAAGATATTTGCCACATGAACTGACAAAGGGTTAATATTCAGAATATATAAAGAACTTTTGTAAATCAATAAGCAAAAGACCCAAAAATGTAGAAATAGCAAGTTGGGCAAAGATATGACAAGGCATTTAGCATAAAAAATACTGGTACAACCAAGAAAATTATGATAAAAATACTTAACCACAGTAGTTATCAGAGGAATGCAAATCAAAACCATCCACCCTCTGGTGTCGTCAAAATTTCACAAAGAAGTTTTTGAGTCTAACAATATTAAGTATCAGCAAGGCAATGCGAATTTTCGTATGAGAGTATAAATTAGTACAAGTCCTTAAAAAATGTAGTTTTCTGACAAAGCATAAAATATAATTCTGCAAATACCCTACCAGCCAGCAGTTCTACTTCTGGAGAAACTCTTGCACATCTGCAAGTATGTTTGTAAGAGAAATATTTATAATAGCAAAGATTTGGGGGAAGAAAATCTGCTAACCAAAGAAGGTATAAAGTGTGGCAATGTCATATAAGTGAATATAGATTAACCAGAGCTCCATCTGTTAACATAAATGGCCATCCCAATACACTTTTGAGTGATAAAGAATGCATAAAGTATGATTCAATTTGATCTGCAAAAACAAACACTATATAGTTCTTAAATAAATACCTATGGTGCTCAGATCCTGAAAGTTCCCCACTGTGATCATTGTGATGGTTACAACACCTACGGAGTGAACATTGTCATCTTATTGTTGCAAATGAGAGACATTAATAACTCACTGGAGTGTGCAGCAGGTGGCAGTGAGGACTGAAACCCAGATGGGCTGTGTCCAAGGTCGTGGCTCCTTCCATCTCCCCACAGCCAACACACATGGCACCTGATAACTCACATCTTCCTTATCCCTCCTCTTCTGACAGGCGACTTCTCTGCATCTCTCCTGCTGATTTCTGTGCTTTTACTATCGTCTCCTCATGTCATGTCTTGTCCCCAATCCCAGATCTTAAGGGCTTTGAGAGTGGGACTATGTCTTAAATATTTGCTATATTTATTGTGGTGTCTAGTACTGGGTTTAGACACCAAAGAGGTTCTTATCAATCGATTAATCAATTCATTGGAGATAAGCCAGGAGAGGGGCTCATGGAGAGTCCTCCAGGACCAGGAGAGAATGGGCAGGACATTAAACCTCAGAATGAACGGGGGCCAGGGGCTGGGGGCCAGCGTCCATACGTGGTGAGGGCAGCTGAGTTGCTTAGACTGGAGAAAGCAAAGACCCATTTGAGAATCTGATAAAAGCTTTGAAGCGTCTCCCCAAAAGAACCCACATCTGCAAACACACAGACACAAAATTTTATGTACATGTGAACCTCAGGATAAGAATCTTGGGGTACAAGACCAGCCTGGATTTAGAGTCAAAGTGTCCAGTGACGTCGTGTCTTTGCAAACCAGCCCCATCCTAACAGGAGTGCCTCACCGGTGGCATCTGGAGGGAATTCTGCCTGAAACTCCCCAGCGGCCTCTGACAGTCCTGGATCTCTGTAGTCTCTGGTTTTCTCATACCCTCTTTGATTTAGCTTTTCAAAATCACCTTCCTTTCCCACCAGGCCTTCATGTGTACTGTCTACCCCACCAGCTTTGGTCAGTGCTTCTGACTCTATCATACTTTCCTGATCATAGTTTCTTGGACTTAGCCCCCAACCTCTACTCACGCCCTGTAGGTGGACACCTGGCCAGGCCCAGCCAGGCATCCCAGGTTCTGGGCTTCCTCCCCCTACATTGCCCTAGCCCTGCTCCCCTGGGACCTTGGTGGGTGTCCCAACATCATCAGCGCTTTCTCACACTGCCGTCATTTAAGTGACCACTTTCATCTCCCTGCGTCTTGGTTGTCTTGCCTGAGAATGGGGGAGATGACAACTGTCTTACAGCATTATTGACAAGTTTAAATGTGAGCCCTGTGCTCGTGTGATGGGGGAGTGGGGCTCTAAAAGGAAAGAAAACAAAACAGAAGGCGGAACGCATTTCTGGATGGAATGCACTATTTCCGGTTTGCAGCTTGTGCTGGGTGCGAGTGCTATAAAATTGTTAGTATTATTAACACCACTATCATGAATAAGAAAGCAGCTGTGGGGTGCACGTGGCAATGGATACAGCCTTATTAGTGCTGCTGACACTAGGGAGATACTGAGATCCTAAGGAGGGCTGACCTGGTGCTGCCGTCCTCCCCAGACTCCGCCTCCTGGAGCAAATGGCTGGGGCCGAAGCACACCTACCTGGGAGGGAAGGAAGAGCCAAAGAGAAAGACTAAGGCCCATGAGGACTGGCTTGTTCACCTAGAGGTGGCCCCTAAGCTGCTTCATGCCCCACCTGGCAGGTGCAAGGATCCCAAATCTTAGAAGGACCAAGGGGTTGGAAGAGCCCAGTGAGGTCTACCTTTGCGCGATCTTGCCTTATCAGATTTTAATAAAGGCATTGGCCCTAGGTGGCTTACTTTAGGGATAATTTTCATGCTGCTTTTTTGGGTGTCTTGTGACAGAGATATGAGATGAAGGTCAAAAATGGAGAGTCTTGTCTCACCTCTGCACTCCACATTTCCACCTCCTCACAGATACTCCAGTAGCTTCTAGTTTCATGCCTCAGCCATCAGCTCTGGGCATGGCCTGACTCTACGTTCCACCACTGGGCTACTCACAGGACATCTCCTCGTCTCTGCAAAGGCCTCCCTACCTCCTTGGAGGGGAGGCTGTTCCCTCTGTCCCGATCACATGTTTTACTCTCAACCCCTTCCTTGCCTGGCTAAGGCCTTCTTTTCCCTCGACTCCTGCCCAGTTATTCCAAACATTTCTCTCTCTAAATCCTTTAGGTTATCATTACTTACAATTTAATTGTAGCCACCATCGACAAGTTAACATTAGCCATCATTTGTAGAGCAAACGCTAGATGCCAAACCATCTGCTAAGCATTTTAGATGCATTATCTAAACCTTACAACTCACCTATGAGTTAGATGTATTAACTTTCTTTCATAGATGCATCATCTGTAAAAGCATTGTCTGAAGCAAACTGCAACACCAGCATACCAGCTCAAGTCTGCTGACTTCAAAGCCTTTGCCCCTTACTGATGTTTCTCAACACGAGATACATGCGGCCACTTTTAAGGGAACAGCATTTCCTATGGATCCCCTCCAGGGAGAACTTAAAATAGTTTTAAGATATAGTTTTAAAAACAGAAAACTAGATATTATCCTTATCATCCTTAGCCTCTTAAATAAACATAGCATCTGTATCTGTCAGGATAGGCTATAATAACAAAAATCCCCAAATCTCAGTGGCTACAAACATTTATTTTTTCTTAACCTACATGACATCAAGCAGCAGTGGGGAGCTGGTGTCTGATCCAGCAGCCACCGATACCGCACCAGTCAAGGACTAGCATGAAGCAAAGACCACACCCGAGCTGAAGACTTTGAGCAGCACTTTATCTATTAATTTGTGCTAGTTACAAGGCATAGGCACGGGTTAAGGGAACTGATAAGTGAGAGTTTAGTACCTGAGGTCTAGTAATGATGAGTGCCCCTTACCTGGAAGGGACGAGGTAGGGAAACAGTGGCCCACACCTGGGAAGTATCCGACAGATGGGTGCAGCCAACCGAGGGTGACCTGGAGGAGTGAGCCAGGAGACTGTATACTTTGACCCCATTCTCCTTTTGCTGAAGCTTTCCATTGGCCAAACCCAATCAGAAGTTAGAATGCAAAGGAGACCAGAGACCCAGCTCCTACAGATCTGCCTTCACAAGGCGCAGGGAAGGCAGGACACAGCTGGAGTAGCACACCAGGGGATGCTTGCCCCAACCTCGAACATAGCTGGAGGTAAAGACAGCCCTGGGAGTATTAACACTGCTGTGAAACACTCTGACATTGCACTCACAACTCATGGACCAGAGCTAATCATGTGTCCAACTCAACAAAAGGGGGGCCCAAAGTGCTATTGCACTCTGTGTCCAGAAAGAGAGAAGAACTGGCTGTCTGTGAGCAGCTCTCGTGGCCGCCAGAAAACCAACACGAATTTGCAGATTAAACACAATGAAAATTACAGAATCCAAACGTTTCAAATCAACAGAATTAATTCAGTGTTACAGTCCGTGTTACTTTGCTCTGAGTCACCCTCCCAGGACAAGAACACGTCCAACAGGTCCCTTGAGTTTGGCCTGGCTCTGCCTCCATGTACCATGTGACAAATCAATTCTCCCAATGATGCGCTGACATCCGTGAGGTCATTTGGTCTCACTTGGCAGGAGTGTGCCATTTTACATTGCAATTTCCCCTCTGTTCTTCCATCACTGGAACACGTCAATTACTGCGAGTGCTAATTGTTACTGACACGACCACAATGCAAAGGCAGATAGGGGAATGGAATCAGCAGTTGGTTATAAGATAGTTATCTATATGATCTGGAAAATGCTCGTATTAATTTTTTTTGGATTACTGTTGAATTGGAAACAAAGTTAAACAATTCTCACAGAGAAGTCGGATTCCTCGGAAACACAGCTTCTACTCCTCCTTTCCATTGCCACCTTCTCACTCCAACACAGGTGACAGGACAGGTGGAGGTGGTGATGCCCTCACCCACCTGGAGGGGTGTCTTCTGCTCCTCCTCCCTCTCTCATCTACTTTCTCACCTTCTCCTTCCTGGTATTGTCACCTACCTCCACTCAAGAGCGTTTCTGTATCCCAAGCTGCTTTTTGACCCCAGCTAATCCAGAAGGTTCTGTATCCATCCCTGCACATCAGCCCTGCTCTCCACTCTTTCCAGCCCTGAGTCACACATAGGAACATTGTTCTCTCATGTAAAGACAAGCTGAGGTTGCCCAAGAACACTTTCTTACTCAATACAACTCTATCAGCTGATGTCACTCTCTCACACCTACATGACCCAGAAGTCCCGGTTGCCAAGCCCCAGGTAGTACGTTCCTAACTTAGAGGCCTCTGGATAGGCCTCCGATGGTCCCTTAACTATGCAAAATTATATGTGTGAGTATTCAAGTTCCTCTTCTGAGGAGGAGAGGGTGTTCAGAATTTCATCACATTCTCAAAGAGGTCTGGGACCTAAAGAATACTAATGTCTTCTGTCTTACACTATCTATTTAAAACTTTACAATGCTCATTAACATTTTATAGACAACTTATCTCTACTTCTGTTAAAACCTAAAATGCTGAATGTAAGATCCTTCCTTTATGTGTTTATTCTGGAGACTACTATAAAATAGGGCTTTGCCACCAAATAGCCTAGCCCTTTATTTGTAGAACACAGCCTACAGCAGAAACTGTCTGTGGTCTACCTACAATCAGGTATCCCATAGTCCTTCCTGGAAGAGCCTGATTTTGATTAGATGTTCATTCTCTAGTGGGTCAGATGCGTTAGCTTCTTTCTAGTCTCCGTGGTTAATCGTGATTTATCTAAGCTGTGTTAGTGTTTTACTGCTGCACAACAAATTAGCACAAACTCAGTAGCTTAAAATAACATGTTCATGTTGTCATAATTTCTGTGAGTCAGGAGTCCAGGTACAGCTTAGCTGAGTCCTCTGCTCTGGGTCACACAAGGCTGGACTCAAAAGCCAGCCAGGCTGAATTTTCATCTGAGAGCTTGACTGGAGAAGAATCTACTTCCAAATTCACTCAGATTGTTAGCAGAATTCATTTCTTTGCAACTGTAGTAGAATATAGGGCTTTGGTTCCTTGCTGACTGTTGGCCTGAGAACACCCCAACTCTAGAGGCTGCTCACAGAGACTTGCCAAGTGGCATCCTCAACACGATGACTCACTTCATCAAACCAGCAAGAAGAATTCCTAGAGAGACGAGTCTTCTATAATGTTGTATAATGTTATCACAAAAGGATGCTGGAGACGCTAAATGGAAGATGCCTGGATCCCTGAATGTCATTATGGAGCACAGCATTCTCCTGATTCTAGTCAACTTGAACCAGACTATGACACGAACAAGAAATAAACCTTTGTTGCATTTGACCATCAGAATTTAGGTGATATTTGTTATGACTTTAAGGCCATGTTAATTAATATAAGGGGCTTCTGTAAAGGTTTTTCTCTCTACTGAAAAAGGATGCATGGGGAATGAGAGGAGAGATTCTTTGTGTAATTTATTTAATGACTGCTGTATTTGCACATTCCATAGATAGCTCTAGCACCTTGTAATCAAATGGAGTACAGCAGAAAGAGGAATCATTTTCAGCTGTTGAATTAACCAAATTTTGGAGTTCTTGTTATATAATCTAATAAAATTTCTTCAATCTTTCTGCCACATTTAGTTGTGCAATCTATTATTTCTGGTTAAAAGCATCCCATTTGATACATAATCTGAGCTCAATTCTTAACTTTCCACATGCCAAATCGTCTAATACTCAACCACCTGGTTTCTATGATCCACGTACATCAAACATACTCATGTTTGAGAAATGGAGCCAGAGTCCACTGCCTTATCAGTGGATGCAAAACAACTTGCTTTCTCTGTACTCTGTCATAATGCAAGTCTGCTTGGAAAGATAACACATTGAGGGGTTATCAAACCCTAACACCTTGGTGTAGATGAGTTTATCGAATCCTCTATTTAACCCTCTTTTGAATACTCGGCCAGTTCTCCACATTTTGTAGAGAGTTAGCATAACCCATCCAGGAGATATTACCTTCAGGATGTGGTCAGATGCAGAAAAGAAGATAGCTCTGGGCACCTAAAAGACTGAGGATCTCTTTCTGGGGAAAACACTCATGGAATGGAAGACTACAGAAAGGCTACAGAAAATAAGATCACTCTCTCACTAACGTGTTCACAGCCAGTTTTGATTGGAATTACAGGCAAACACCTTTCAGACAGCTTAGCCCAGGGAGGACTGGGGGACTGTGCTTGATCCCACTGGGCACCTGACATGGTCAGTCTCCAGGGCTCAGGGAAAGGGCCAAGCTAAGACAGAGGAGGCTGGTGGGTGGGCGTGACTGACAGGCACCAGTGCTCACGGGCAAGCTAGTCCAAGAGCTCCTGCCACTGGGGGTCCAGTCCAGAGTTCCTCTAGGGACAGGAAGGTCCTTTCTGTCATGAACATGCAACACTGGAGAAGCACCTGTGATGTCTTCAGCCACACCCAACACACCCCAATCCCAAGAGAGGAGAAAAGGGAGAAATAAGAGTGAGGAAGAGGGAAAGAGACAAACAGACAGAGAAAGAGATTTCCTTCCTTTCCTCTATCTTCCTTCCCTTTGTTCCTCTCCCCCACCTACCCCTTATCTCTCTGCCCATCTTTTTTAAGTACTTCTAGAAAAAACTGGGACTAAAATGAGCCTGCATCTGAATTTTTACTCCTGGCTCTGCAACTGATAAGCTCAAGTAACTTCCTTCTTCTCTCTCTCTCTCTCTCTCTCTCCACCCCACTCCCTTTCTCTCTCATGTCAAATGCTTTCTGGGTTTTCACCCTGACAAGCCAGGCATGGTGCTAGTTATTGTAAATGATCTGAAAAGAGAATAGCTCCTTCTTATAAAGTGGTGCTAGACCAGATGATCTCACAGGTATATGTTGCCTGCTAGTTCTGTCCTGCTAGCTCTGCCTACGCACCTCTCTCCTTCAAATCCTCCATCCTCACCTGCCTTCCCAACGCTGTCCTGCTACTCCTTGTCCCGCTTTGGCGTGACATCAAAAGACATGGCAGCCTTTCCCCCACTTCCTCTCCCTCCTCCACTGCAAAGAAGCAAGGCTGCCCTGAGCACCGCACCTGTGTTCCTCCCATGAGCATGCAGTTACTAATCCCTTAATGTGACCGGAGCAGAAGTATAAATAACTGCTTGATAATCCCCTAGTATTTGATCATCCAGAATAACATTTGCATTTTCATTAGTGTCTTAAATGGTCTGGTAGCTTTGTTTTTTTTTTTAAATTACAAAGTAATTTAAGTTTTTAAAATTTCAAATATAGATAGACATAGATATGTTTATGTAGAGCTAGATGGAGTTATAGATTTTTATTTTCACAGAAGTATATTAATGTGATGTGATCATATCATACATAGTTTTGCATATGAATTATTTATTTTTTCTTTTTCCTTTTTTTCTCTTTTGCTCAGTTCCTTCTTCCACTCACCAACCTCTTCCATACTAATAATCTTCAGCCACAATCCTCCATGACTGTGTAACCCATTTTAACCTTTTATGTACCCTTCCACGTTTTCCTCTATTTGTCTACACTCATACCAGCATATAACGGCATATATGAAGGAATGTTTGTTAAAGTACTATTGTTGATGGAAAAGACACTACAGACAAAGTGAGCATTTATTAATGGAGGATGGTTGAAGAAATTCTAATACAATAACATATTTCAGGTAGGCTAGGCTGTATATTGCTATGCAATCAACAACTCCAAAATTTTAGTGGCTTAACACAGTAAGAATGGATTGTTCGTTCATACTATACATCCAATTCAAACCAGCAACAAAGTCTGCTTCTCATAGTCAGTCAGAAACCTAGACTGATGGAACAACCACCACATTAAATATTTCTAGTTGCTGTGCCAGAGGGAAACAAGAGTTCTGGAGGGTCTAGTACTTGATGATTAAGTGCTTCAACCCTGAAGACATAATTCACTGGCTAAGACTAGTCCCATGATCCCATTCAGCTGAGGGTGAGCAAGGCAGGACAATCTTACCGTGTTCCCGGAAGGGCAGCAAATAGAAGCATTATTGAATAGCACTAATGACCACCTCACACCCTATATCCTATCAGGTACCTATTAATAAAGAAGAAAGAGATAATGACATGCCAGAAAACTTGGAGGGATTTCTAGAAGGAATTGTTGAGTGAGAAAATACAGATACAGATAAATGCAGATCAATGAGTAATGCATTTTTTTGAAACAATGGCTCAAAAATCTCTCCTTATGGATTGCACGTGTTTCTAGGAGTATGTGTGTGCATGCTCACCTAGTTCTTCTCATACATTCTTAAGCATCGTAATTGCCCTGGGGCCTCATTAAATGTTTGGATTCCTACTGAATCAGGTCTGGCCTGTGTATCAGTGAGAGAGCCAGGACCTGAGACCCAAGGCTGAGGCCTGTATTCCAGAGCATATGTCCCTCACTGTAGAGCTTCATTCATCCTTAATGACTTCCTCCCTAAAGAAAAATTATTGATTTATTGATTTATCCATTCATCCATCCTTTTATTTACCAAATATTTATGGAGCCATGACTCTATGCCAGGGACTTTGCTGGATTCTAGGGATTCAGTGCACATTCATATATATGTAAAAATGCATATGTACACAAATGTATATATCTTTGTATCTACCACTACAATCATGATATAGAATATTTCTCTTACCCCAAAAGGTTTCCTTGTGCCCCTACGCAATCATTCTCCAACTCTGGCCCTAGTCAGCTCTGATCTGCTTGCTGCCACTATTAATCAGTCTTTCTAGAGTTTGATAGAAACAGAATCTTACCATGAGTGCTCTTATATCCTGCTGATTTCACAGAGCAGTCTGTGGTGAGTGTCATTCATGTTGTCAAATACATCATGACCTTATATTTTTATTGCTGAGTAGTACTCGATCACATGGGTATATCACAGTTTGTTTATTCGTTCACCTATTGACTGACATGTTTTTGGAGCTATTGTGAATAAAGCTACTATGATCATCCATGTACAAGTCTTTGTGTGGACCTATGTTTTCATTTTTCTTTGGTAAATACCTAAGTGTTCAAATGGTATCTCATATGGTAATTATATCTTTAGCTATATAATAAACTATCAAATTGTTTTCCAAAGTAGTTGTACCATTTTACATTCCCACCAGCATTCTATGAGAACATATTGATCCAGATTCTCACCAATACTTATCTAATAGTATTATCGGTCTTTTTCATTGTAGCCATTCTAGTCAGTGTGTAATGATAGCTCATAGTGGTTTTGATTCATGTTTTCCTGATGAACTAATGATGTTGAGCATCTTTTCACGTACTTATTGGGTATTTCTATACCCTCTTTAGTGAGGTATCTGTGAAATCTATTGCCAGTTTTTTTAATTGAGTTGTCTTATTAGGTTGTAAGAGTTCTTTAAATATTTTGGATAAGTTCTTTATTGGATACATGCATTGTGAATATTTTTCTTTTGATTTGTGGCTTTTCTTTTCTTAATGGTAGTTTTCAAAGAGCAAAAATTTCAAATTTTGATGAAGTCTAATGTCTAATTTGTTACACATTTTCTTTAACAGTTCATGCTTTTTGTGTGCTGAGAATATTTGCCTGACCCAAGGTTGTGAAGGTTTTACCCTATAGCTTTTTCCAAAAAAAAAAAAGAAAAAATACTTTGATCCATTTCAAGTTCGTTTTTCAGTATGATAGAAGAATAAGGTTCATTATTTTTTTTTCCTTTTCTGTATGGAGTTCCAAATGTTTCAACACAATTTGTTAAAAGAATTCCTTTTCATTCATCAAATTGCCTGGCCACCTCTGTCAAGACTAAATTGGACATAAATATATGGGTCTATTTCTTGACTCTGTATTTACTTCATTGATACATAAGCCCTCCCCTGTGCCGTACTATGTAGTCTTGCATAGTATAGTTTAACTGACAGTCTTGAAATCACAGAGTGTGTGTCCTCCAACTTGATTCTTTGTCAAAATCATTTTGACTGTTTTAGATCTTTTGCATTTCTATACATATTTCAGTATCAACTTGTCAAATTCTATTTTTTTTTAAAGAAAAGTCTGCTTGGATTTTGATTGGTTGTGGTGAACATATAGATTAATTTGACAGAATTTGCATCTTAACCATATTGGTCTTTCACTCTTGGTTGGTGCATAGTTTTGCTTGATGCTGTTTTAAAATAGTTTGCCCTTCTGTCCACACATGTGGTCCATCGTACCTCAAACAACTGGGATGGTTTATGTCTTTGAGGTTTAAAGGAGTCGATGGCTATTGATTCTGTAGCATCCTGGAAGCTACACACACAAAAGGCCTCTCCCCTCTCAGATCCTGGAGGCAGGGCTTGCAGATCCAAAGAACTCCGCTTCTTACTACCGAAGGTCTGCCTAATTGCGCTCAAGGTGAGCCTCACCTTTAAGCAATATGTTATCAATACAAAGTGAAGCGACAAGTCTGAGACCTGGGCAGCAGGCTGGAGAGAGGAATTTAGACGAGGCCCTGTGGGAGGACGTCCCAGGGCGTGCTGATGAGTAGTGTGCACAATGGACGGTCCGCTGGGCTGGCCTGCGGGTCTCGAAACCTGTGTTAACCTGCTAGCACTGGACTTCCCAGGCAGTGCAGTCTTCCACGAGTTACCGAACTTAACAGAGCCGCTGTCCCTTTATCTTTCCTGAGGACACAAACAGCTCTGTCTCATTCAGTCATTGTGAGGAATAAAAGAGCTGGCACAGCTCAGAAAGAGGCTGAGGCTGGGAGAGTCAGCTGCAGGGGGCAGAGGAGAGAACAGGGACAGGTCTCCTCCTCTCAGCCAGAAACACCCAGGAGATGACAGACGCCCCTCTCCACCCCAGTCCCTGGGGACGAGGGTCCTTCCTCCTCCCATCTCCCCTGCCCACATCCTCTCAGGGAGCTCCACCATGATACTCCCTGGGGGTGCCGCTCTGAATACGGACAGCTGGGGACAATGCCTGCAGGCAGCCCAGCTGTCACCAAGACTTCCAGCTGCCATCCTCCTCTCCCACCAACCACCCTCCTGGGTGCACAGGGACCCAGTGTGACACAGCTGGACACTGGTGAGCCCATCTTGGGATGTAGATGAGTATTTCCTGGGAGCCACCTTCTTGTCACATCCTGGGCTAAGCTACGTGTGAATGTGTCTTCCACATGGAGGAAAGAGAGGGTCTTCTCTGTGTCTTCAAACCTCTCCCCGGTTTTGTCCAGGTCTTGAACTGTGGGCTGTGAAATGAGCTCACTGGAGCTCTCTTCTCTGTCCCTGTTCCTTCTCCTCTTTCCCTTCTCTTACTCCAGACTCCTGGGTGACAGGGGCATGGGTGGGGTTTGGCTCCCACCTCCCTTGGACTGGGTGGAGGGGTGGCCCCCAGTTCCCTCCCCTCCACTCCTCCTAGTGTCCCCTTCTCTTTTTCCTTGGAGACCCCCTTTCTCCAATCAAGGAACCCTCTGATTGGAACAACCTCCCTTAAAGAAGACACAGTGATTCAACACACGACTTTCCCCAGGAGTATGTGCACTTTGGAAGAGGAGCCCAGGATGTTGAATCAAACTCATGGTGCCTGCACTCCTGCAGAAACTCAGGTGACAGTGGCAAGAGTTCCTCCTGTGTCCCCTCAGGTGATGCCGAGTGGCCTCTCCCCAGGGCAGGACACATGCTGCTGGCTCCATGTGCCACACAGCTCATGGCACCCAGATGGGAGCCACTGCGTGACCCACTCAGCCCCCTCCCCGCCTCCTCTGTGGGGTTCCACCATGGACATGCCCCCCTGTGGCAACCACAGCCCCCCGTCACGTGGAGGCTGGGAGACAACTCGGGCCGCTGCCTTCGAGACCCACTGCCCTGTCTCCTGAGCTCGGAGTCTCTTGGAAGTCAGATTCTCCAGTCGTCGGCCCACCTCCCCCCAGAGCCTGTTCAAAGTGCTTAATTAACAAATCTCGAGTATCAGTAAGCTGTTTACTTGGCTTCCTCTGGAACTGTTCTCTAAGGAGCTCAAAGCACTGCTAATAGATTTCTTTCTGCTCTCCCCATCCATCAAACAACCTCCCCTCGTTCCAAACTTAGCTTCATCCCTGCCCCTTAGGGACCCGCCTCTCATTTGGAGCACCCAGGAGAGACCTTCTAGCTTCTCTAAGCATCTCTGCCCATCGGCTACTCTGCCCTCACCGGCTCCCGGGCTCCGCGTTAATTAAAGAACGGGGTGGGAGCGGCATCTGCCGATGCAGGTTTGCAGGGAGAATCGGGTCCTTTGGCTCTTGGAGAATGCTCAGCTATAGGCACGCTTGCACTGAATTCATTTTGGTCACCCCCTCTGCCACCTCCTGTTGAGGAGCAATCACGGCACCTAGGAACCTGCAGGCCTCAGGAACAGGACTCACCTGTGGGTCTCCGGTTCCTCTGCCTTTGGCCACATCAATACATGGGGACCGTGGGGGGCTGTAAATGAGTCAGCATCACCCTTTCTATGCTCTCAACTGCTGCTGGACCCTGGTCCCTGCAGGCCCCTGTCCCTCCAAACCACTTGTCTACTGTCCCCGCCAATGTCACAGATGAGGAAACTGGGACTCAGACGTTAGAGTTGGAGAGAGCTGAGATTCCAAGTCGGATCTAACTCCAAAGCTGTGCCCTCAGCCCTGCGTTATGTGAACCCACCACGTGGGTGCCAAGCCCCGATGACATCCCCAGCCCAAAGGCTGCCCTGCCGTGCACTTGGAGAGCTGAGACAGCCCCACCTATCATGTCACTGAGGGAGAGAGTCCCCCGTGGTGGGTGGAAGTTTAGAACTAGAGGCTCTTACAGTCTGAAAGGGCCTGGTGGAAACTGTATGCTTCTGCTCGGGGAAGGCTTCCCTGGCCCAGGGACCAGGGGCCGACCCCAGCCTGGACCTCAAGCCCCTGTTGTAGCACTCATTCCCCTGGTTACTCGGTGGTTTTCTGGGAATCCTTATCCAACCCACCTCCCTAGCGCTGGATCCATGATCTGTACACAGTAGGTGCTCAGAGGACACATCTGCTTCTTGCATGGGCTCTGAGACCCAGGCCAGGAAGGTTTTGGACCCTGCTGCGAGCAAACTGGACCACTGTGCTCCCTCCTCCTCCTGCCCCTCCCCCTCCCCTCCCTCCTCCTCTTTGCTTCTGCTGGAAGGTTGGTCGCAGTAACGGGGCTGTCACAGGCTCATTATGGTGTCGCTAGGAGCCTGCTGATGTCAGTTATAAATATTAACAGCCCTTGTAATGAACCCCCTCCGCGTGGCCGCTCCGGCCCAAGTTTACACAGTAAACAGCGCAGTTAGTTTATTTGATCAAGGGATTCTCTTCAGAGGCGCTAATCGCTCCACTCCCTGCTGGTGCTGCTCCGGCAGCCCGGCGGGCACAGCCCTGCAGGCAGGGGGCTCTGCTGTTGCTCAAGGCCAGGCCGAGCTCTGAGTTGGCCAGAGGCCAGTCCTTGGGGACAGCCGGCCAGGAGTTTCAGGGCTGGGGCAGAGCCTCCTGCCCTGGGAACAGCAGGGCAGCTCTCCCCGGAAGCCGCAGCCTCCAGGCTCCTCTGGGGCAGCTAATTACCAACACTCTTCACTCTTGGCTGCTGAATCCAGCTGCTAAAGGATGCGCTGACACGGGACGTGCGTCCTCCCACTGGCTTAATGGCGACAGGGGAGGTAAACCCGAATGACGTTTCCGCTTCTTGTTTCATCTTTCTGCAAAGCTGGCCTCAGAGACTCTGTGTCACTCCAGGATGGCAAGAGAACGCCCCTCCCTGAGAAGAATGGGCCATCCTGGGGCGGGCTCAGCGCTGCCACGAGCCCAGCTGGGCTTGGTGCAAGGTGCCGCGTCAGGGTGCAGCGTCCAGACTCGCGCAGCCTGACGCTGGGGCCTGGCTGGGTGCGGGGAGAAGGGGGTCTGGGTGCAGCTGCAGGTGAATGGCAGGGCGTAACTTTGGAAATTGAAGGAGGAAGGATGTGCAGTCTCAGCCACGAGGTGAGCAGGAGGAAAAGAGGTGGAGGTGGAACAGTTCTGCAGGGGCCTGGCTGGAGGAAGAGAGAGAGGCAGGAGTGACCAGGTGCCCAACACACAGAAGGGCAGTTTTTCCTGCTCCTTTTGACTCTAACTGGATTCTCTTCTTGCTGCCTTCTCCCACCAATCCCTTTCTTTCTCCACCTTCCCAGCTGGAATTGCTGTGAGTGTGAGTGTGAGTGTGAGTGTGAGTGTGGGGGGTCTGGAATGAGTCTGGTTGTTACTTTCCTATTCAGTATATCGGGATGTGCTCTGGGCTCCCACTGACAGCCAATCCCTCCCCTCCCATGCGGCCTCTGCCTCAGCTGTCTTGCCGGTAAGCTGGCCCGGGCCAGTCCTCCCTGCACCCAGCTGGCTTGGCTGGGTCTTGGTCACTGTGCCTGGGTGGACTCCTGCTTTAAACTAACCGCTTTGCTCAGAACACGCGCCTCCATCAGCCTGATTTCTAGGGTCCTCAGCTGACCTGTCCTTCCCCAAGCCTCATTCGGATCCCAACAGTTACCCGGGCCACTTTGCAACCAAACAGGTGCTCCATATGCTGTGCTCTGTCCCTGCTGGCACCCGCTCGGGGTCCAGGGTGGGTTTCCCCAGCCTTGGTTCTAATTTTTTTTCCCTTCCTCTGCCCCATGCCAGGTCTGCCTCACACCTGAGCTGGCCCCATCTGCCGGGTTTTGTCCTTTGCCTGCTCAGAGAGAAAGAAGAGCCGTCTGAGCAGGTCCTTGCGTGGACCCCTGCTCTGTTGGGAAAGGCAGCCTGTGACAGTCAGGGAGCTGGTGGCTCTGCACAGCAGGAGGCAACCCCGTGGGATACAAGGGAGCAGAAGGAGGCCAGACAGCCCTGAGATCAGAGCCTCTCCTGTGCGGGTTTCTTCGCCCTGCCAGGCCTCATGAAATGGGCTTGGTAATAGCACGTGCCCCACTCCTATTCTGCACGTATTTGAATATCTGCCATGAGCCAGGCCCTATTCTGGCCACCACAGTCACAGTGTTAAATGACACACACAACGTCCCGCCTGAGGATTACATGAAATGATGAATGCACTATGCTTTAGTGGACATCTGTTGCTTTATATTTGTGAGACTCATGTTCCCCTTTTTCTGAGCAAAATTCCCCCCAAGTCCTCTTGCATACGAATCCACCTCCATTCTCCTTATTACATCCTGGAGAACTGCCCATTGCAACACCCCACCCCCTGGCTGCAGGCTGGGGCAGGGACCCACATGCTTGGCCCCCCCATCCTGGTTTTCCATCCTTTTGGCTTCAAGATTGGTCCGGGGTAAAGTAAGTCGGTCCACATGAGACCACTCAGAGTCCATCCCCAAACATCTTCATTCTAAAGTTCAGTGGATAACCTGCCTCCTTCTCCCTCTGTTCACTGCCTCCGAGACCAGGGCCTCTAGGACAGCCAGTGGCTCTGGCCCTCCACATGGAGGAGCCGGGACTCAGGTGAGAGGACGGGTGCAGAGCCAAAGGGCCAGACCTGCTGCTGCATCAGCTCTGGTCCACTGCCAGGGTCTGTAATCCTTCCTGCCTTTTTAAGCTTTGGAAATGAATTTCCTTTTTATGTAGAGCTATTTCCAGTTAGTAAGGATGACAACAAGAGGGTGTCTGATTAATATACGTGGTTTTACATAGTGAGCATTCAAAAATGCTATAATAGTAATTCTCCCCTAGGAAGGGAAAGTGTGCCAAGGAGAAAGTGGGAGGGAGGAATAAGAAAGACTTGAAAAAGGGGAGCTCTTGGAGGTTTCCAAGTGGCGAGGCTTGTGCAACCCATGCTCCTTACTGTGGCTAGTCTTTGGTTAAGTTGGACTGAGGCACCAGGACACCATCCACTCACTTATTTGTATGTAGGCATTGTCTCTCTCTCTCTCTCTCTCTCTCTCTCTCTCTCCACCCCCCTCTCATATCATCTCTATCTTCTGTCTTTACCGTCTATTGTCTGTCTATACATTTATTTATCAACTTATTATCTATCTATATCACCTGTATCTAACATCTATTACCTATCTATTTATCTATTATCAATCTTTATCATCTATCTGTATCTAATATTTGTTATCTATCTATCCTGTATTGCCTATTAAATGTTCTCATGAGAGTCTCACATCCCGGCTAAACTGAGAGGGGAGGGGTTTTATAATTCCTCAAGATCGCTCAAGAAAAGGAGGGATGGGCCCTGGTCTGCCTCTGATTTGGATGGTAGGGACACCAGTGGACCATCTCCAAGAGTGGGGAGAAGGGCGTCTGGGGCGTAGAAAAAACCCTAAAGGGATAGAAACTGGGCTAGGTGAAAAAGTTGTATGTTCCCTCATACAGTCCCTGTTCTCTCTCTTTTTCATTCCTCTTTTCCTTCTCTTCCCCACCCCCACCGCACAGGACCACATGCAGAGGAACACATCTCAGGCCCTGTTCACCATCATTCTGAACAAACACCTGTTCTTATGACTTAATTCTGTTCCCCTCCCGCCTGCAGAAACCATTTCCAGTGCAGAGAATTCTAACACCGTCTTTCAGCCCGGGGGCAGCAGGTAAATCAGCTGGAGTGGCTCAGCGTGTCAGCAGACAGGCAGCAGAAGAACAGAGAACCACTGATGCTCAGTGAGAAGCCTCCTTCTCACATCTCTCCAGATCTGCACCCAACTCACAGAAGGAAAAGCCCAGGTTCTCAACTGGGGCAGGACCGCAGCCTTTGTCCCAGCCCTGAGTGATAGGTGAGCATCACACTATCTAAATGGCCTGGTCCCATTGGCCAGGGCTAAAACTGACAGTAATAAGAGAAGAATTAGGCTAAAGCCCATGGGGACATGGCCAGTGGATAAGGTATCCACCCAGGAAGAAGCAGAGTGACCTATAATTCCATGGAACCTATAGTGGGAGGGGGGAGAAGGTGTATCACCAAATGTCAAGTCACTTCGCCTCTCTGAGCTTCAGTTCTTTGTTTGAAAAATGGAAACAATAATATCCACTTCAAGGGATTAGAATTAAATAAAACAGCCCATGTTAAAGCACTCAACACAGTGCACATGATGCATGTAAATTGAACCTGGGTGTGTCCTATTGACTTGTTACAGACACACAGGTGCGTTCACACTTCTAGGTGTGTCCTGGACTCAGTTCAGATCTCCTCCAATTTCCTTTTTTTCATGGCTGGAGAAACAGCACGATCTTCCCCTGAGACGATGATCTGAGCCACCCTTGCCCAAGCCCCAGTGGTCAAAGAGAGGCTTTGGTCTATTCACAGTAGCCCAAGATCTCAGGAAAGTGGACTTGCATGGCCTGATGTTTTCTGCACACAGGCTAGAACAATGTGGAGGCTTCCAGACACTGAGTTGACTGAACAGTTCCAACATGGCATTCTGTCTTCTTCCTGAGCATTTTATTTAAGGTAAGGTGTTCCTGATACAGGCAAACAGAAAGTACTACAAAAGCAACTTAATTGAAAATGCAGTTACACTATGCACAGAAGAGAAACAAGGGCAGTGAGGGTGGAAGGCATGGTGACTTAATAGCTTATGACACATGGAACCTGAAGCCAAATCTGAGCTCAAATCCTACAACACTGCCAGAACCAAAGTGACCATGGATGTGCCTCAGTTTCCTCCTCTGCAAAATGAGAATGATCATAACCTCTTCCAGGTCTATTTTAGAAGGTAAAGGGAGGATCAAGTGAGAGAGCATAATTGGCATGACTTTGCAAAATAGTACAGAGCTAGTAGTTATGGTAGTAGTTGTTAATGTGGAATGTGGACAAGACAATTGGAAGTCCCAAAGAACCTACCTATCACCATGGTCAACCCATTTTCCTATGCACGGCTCAGACATAAAAAGTTGGGTGAATAACTTCAGACATCTTGCCCACAGGAAACCAATCTCATGAGAAGAGGAAACTTTGGAGGATTCCCCTTTTCTCACACCTGTTTTACAAATGAAGATGGGAAGAGAGTGAGATTGTCTTGCTGGCTCTCTGGGTGGAGGATGCTGGGCTGGGGAGGTGGCTACAACTTTGCTCCTGGTGGGAGTTCAGGAGCCTCTGGTGATGCTTGTATATTTCACGCAAAGTGACAGGGACCTTGTTAGCCGTCCTTGCATTGAGGAGCTTGATGGATTGAACTCCTGGGGAGAATGTGGCGGCCGTGATCTGCCATAAAGATGATGAATAACATTTTTTTTCTTAAATGATTACCGAAAACTTTACAGCTAGCCAAAGCTGGCTTTCTCAGAGCCCCTGGAGGAGAGCTTTTATAAAGTGTCATTTAATTAATAAGGAGGTTATTGATTGCTGTCAAGCATGGAGCAATGCTCAAGGGCTAGGTGAGGAAAAGGAATGGAGGACGACAGGCACAAAGGGGAGGGTGGGGATGGGACCGGGCCTGGCTGTAGCCTGCATAAAAACTAGGCCCCTTAAAACATTCTGGAGTGCCACTGAGGGCCAAAGCAGTCGCTATTCACAAGGGATAGTTAGAAGTTAAAGAGATGTTCTTAATTATAACCTGATTTAGAAAATTCACTCTGTCATTTTGAAATAAAAAGAGAGGCAGTGTGCTGTGATAGAAAGTTTTCCTGATGGAAAGTTAAGGGACAAGTATCCTCTAGTAGCTTGTGGTACAGGCTTAAAAGAGTTGCTTAACCTCCTAGCCTTTAGCATCCTCATCCCTAAAATGATGGAATTGGACAAAGTGATCTTTCTAGGATTACAACTCAAATTGAAGGGTCTTCTTAAAATTCATGGAAAACACTGTGTATAGATTTCAATTTCTGGGAGGGCACCAAAATAAACTTGTACTAACTTGTTAAAATATGCCTGAATAGGATCTAATTTAAGGCACTAGAAAGGAGAAAACATCGGTCTGAAAAGAGCCCCTATTAGAGCAACATGAATTCTGCTAAAATTGAAGCAAGAACAAACATCCAATTGACAGTGAAGTTTGGTTGGGAGAATGGTGAAATCATTGATGCTCTACAAAAAGTTTATAGGGACAATGCTTCAAAGAAATCATCAGTTTACAAAAGGATAAGTAGTTTTAAGAAGGGACAAGATGATGCCCACAGTTGCAGATCATATAAGTGATTTTGCAAGGAAAAAAATCCATGTTACTCATGCCCCAGCTGAAGAGGAACAATGGGAGAAACATTAGCCAACCCTACAGACATCTACATTGGTTCAACTTACACAATTCTGACTGAAAAGTTAGAGTGGAGCAAACTTTCCACTTGATGGGTGCCAAAACCATTGCACCCAGATTAGCTGCAGACAAGAGTAGAGCTTTTGGTAGAAATTTTAAACAACTGGGAGCAAGACCTTGAAGCATTTATTCAAAGAATTATAACAAGAGATGGAACATGGATTGACCAATACTATCCTGAAGACAAAGCACAATCAAAGCAGTGGCTACCAAGAGGGGGAAGTGGTCCGGTTGAACCAAAAGCCGAGTGACCAAGAGAAAAGGTCATGGAGACAGCTTTTTGATGCTCAAGGCATTTTGTTTGTTGACTTTCTGGAGGACAAAAGAATGATAACATCTGCTTATTATGACAGTGCTTTGAGAAAGTTAGCCAAAGCTTTAGCAGTAAAACACCCAGAAAATCTTCTCCAGAGAGTCCTTCTCTACCATGACAATGCTCCTGCTCATTCCTCTCATCAAACAAGGCCAATTTTGCAAGAGTTTTAATGGGAAATCAGTAGGAATCCAACTTACAGCCATGATTTGGCTCCTCTGACTTCTTTTTGTTCCTTCATCTTAAAAAATCTATAAAGAACACCCTTTTTTTCAGTTAAAAATGTAAAAAAGACTGCATTGACATGGGTAACTTCCCAGGACCCTCAATTCCTTAGGGATGGACTAAATGTCTGGTATCATTGTTTATGAAAGTGTCTTGAACTTGATGAAGCTTATATTGAGAAATAAAGTTTATATTTTTGTGTTTATCTTTTAATTCCATTCCACAACCTTTTTGAAGTCCCATCTTATTCTATTTTATTCTGATTTTCTCATAAAGAAATGGGATAAAGAAAAAAAAATCCCAATTTGTCTACAGCTTGCTCTGGCTGGGTTCCCCCAGAGAGAGAACATAGATGAATATTTGCGTGAGTTTAGCCACATCAATTATAGAGCAAAGAATAGAGTTGAACTCAAAATAAGTGTAAGAAGGATATATTGACATTGGCAAACATTAGGTCATGTGTTCTGAAGTTTAGGGACCATTTTTTCCTTGAGCTGAGAAACATCTCCTGTTATGGAACTCCAATTCTGGGCTTCCAAAAGGAAATCTACAGTTTCCAAGATCCTAGTGACATAAACCATTCCTGGCTAAAGCCTCTAGGTTATGCAGAGAGATCTCCTCTTGGTCCCTACCAGTAAGACATTCTACAGAATGACTTTAAGGGCTTCATATTATAGTCAAAAGAATTCAGCATTTAAAATAAATGGGATTGAGTTGGAATCTTGGATTTGCACTTATTAGCTGTACAACCATGAGCAAGTTACTTGTCACTGAGCTTAAAAATAATATGATTGCATATCTGCATGTATTGTCATAAGGATTTAAGAAGATGATGTGTGTTGGAATACAGTGTCTGGGACACAGTAGGTACACTAAAACATTTGGTTGTTTTTCCTTCTCCTTCCCTGCTGCCTTGCTCTCTTCAAAACTGTAGAGAACAGGTTATCAACCTGGTGATGAATGATGCTTCAGCAGGAGGGAGAGCTGTACACTGACAGATAAAATCATGCCACTCGTAAGACCTCAATAGGCATCATTGTTGAGTTTAATAGCAATTAATGTGTGTTCTGTAAAATCAACATGCTGAGTTTTAACAACAGTTAATAGATGATCCATATTTTTCACAAGTTTTAGAAGACTTGAAGTGATCATCACTTCTGAAGAGAAAAGCAACCTGAGGTGTTGGTGGACCACAAGCTCGGCATGAGTCAACGGTGTGAGAAAGCTTTTCAGAAAAGTGGCTGTAACTTCTACTAATAAAGAGTAATTTATGGATCAAGGGGGTATAAGCATATCATTGCTTTTTGGCAGATTGCAGCCAATTCTGGACACCACGGTTAGCTATGCCATTGATACATTTGAAGTGTCCTAGGAGGGTAACATTACACACAGAGTCCAGAACATCATAAGTGTTGAGAAGCAGCTAGAGGGCTGTTGAAATTTGAATTCCATCGTATGCATGCCCATTGCTAGTTCATATCGATGGAGCCTTTGTGCAAAAAAGAGAAAATCATCTCTCCACAGAGCGGGCACTGCCCATACCAGTTTTCTCACTCATATTCTCCCCATAGCCATACTCCCTTGTTCAGGGCACAACTCACGCAACCGTATGTGGCAGCCCTGATGATACAGCAAGACTTGAATTCTTGGCCAGCTGTCTGGTAGAAGATGACTTGGAGTTTTTCTGTGTATCCATACAGAGCGGAACCTGGGCCACTAGCGTGAAGGAATTATAGAGAGATAGTATTAGGCTTAAAATAGGAAAAAATTCCCTAACAATGATTATTCTAACTCTTTGGGAGGTCTGAACACATCTAAAGAAAGAGATGTTGATCTGAAGAAAACGGGTCACAAAGAGAGCAGATCCTCCAAAGACAGCAGGGGCATTGCCAGTCCAATTACAGAGACAGAGGATTCTCAGCCACGAGAGCATCACATCTGATGGCTGAGGCCATCCTAATGAGGAAGTGGGTACCAGGAGCTGAAGTCAATAGACTCTGTATTCCTGATGCACCAGTGAGATCAACCCTAACATGAGACAGGGCATCAGACCGTGGTCACCTGCTACATCAAATGGGCCATCCCTCTTTGCTCTGGTTCTAAGCTCTCAAGATAACTTTTTGGTTTTGACTTGGCTCCACGTATAGGTCTACTAACAGGGGCGGTTTCTGAAATAATTATGTTTTGGACTGCAAATTAATAAAATTTCAGTGCCGCTGTCCTTTGGTGTTCCTTGAAATGTGACCGTTCTGCTGATATAAGTTGATAATTTGGGATTCTGGTTATAGACATCCACTTATTAAATGTGATTTATCTTCAAACGAGGGTTAAGTAAAGGTGTATTAAAAGGAGTCTCCTTAGGTGATTCAGACCTGATTCACGCACCCTAAGGTGGGAAGTGGGATGCACCTGCTCGCTCAGGAGGACAAAGGTGACAACAGTGCATGCTGGGAAAGGGATGGCATCTGAAATGTCTTCCCAAGCAGGCTGCTTTTGTCTTCTTTGCATTCTTCAGTTGCCCTGCAAACCCCTAACAATTCAGCAGTAGGATCCTTCATTGACTAGAGTTAGGTACCCTCCCTTGACTTAAACTTTCATTCCTTTTCTTCCTATTTGGTTTCAGTTCTACTCTCAAGCATATGATCATGCACTTCATCCTTCAATCAGTGCTGCTTAGGTCAGACTGGAGGTAGAGAAAGTGCCCAGCCCTGCAGGCCTCCTGATTTCCAGTTAGAATGTGGCTGTTCTGATCCCTTCTATTCTCTGAAAGACAACTGAGCCTGTTTAGCAGCCACAGGAAGATGTCCACTCAATGTCTTTGGGAAAAGCTGCAAAGACTCTGACAACAAGTGAATCCCAGCGGTAAATGCCAGGGGCTTAGGGACTTCCTGGGTAAACCGGCATTGAGCTGGATCACTGTGTTTACTCCCCCGCAGCCCCTGCAACCGCTGCAGGTTGCAAGTAGGGGTGGGAAATTGCAGGAAGCGGTCTTGAACTAGAAATGGGGGTTTGCCACCCCCTATAGTTTCGAGGATGGAACAGAAAAACCCAGCCTGTTGGTACTTACAAGAGACTTATTCATGTGGAAGCATCAGTACCTATCCTGTGAAGATGCTAAACCTTTACAAGGAGGAAAATATTTGGCTTCCAAGCTGCCTCCTGAATCTTTGAGGTGGGTAGGGAGCAATTTTGGTTCTGAACTTTGCTGATAAGGACCAGAGCAGTTTCAATGAGATGTGAGTCCTTGACTCTGGAGAACCACAAGTGCTCCTCGGGCTGTGTAAGCCGGCCCGAGGCTCCTGGCCAGTTTGTGGCTTCAGAATTGACGAGGAGGGTCCCAGAAAGAGACCTTTGTTGTATGTTCACCAAAGCAGGTAAGGTTCTAGCACATGTCACTGAGGGTCATTCCAGCTCCTCCTGTAATAAAATCCCAAAGAATGTTCTGGAAAGAATGATGTCTGTCTAGGTGGAGACCAGTAGAGAAAGACACTTTAAGCAAGATGCTTTACAGTGTTGCTTCTACTAGAAAGACCACAGTTAGGTGAGATGGTAGACGTACTGACATAATTAACTGTAAAGAGAGTCCCAAGCCCAACAACCCCAATCCACCAATGCATACCTGGAAATTCTGGATTGAAAATAGTTGGTCATCAGGAAAACAAGGAAATTCTTTGGAGACCAGAAGTTGACAAGAAAGTATGACTCTATGAAGGGAGGTGTGTCCTGGAGTTGTCCTTCCCCAGGGGGTTGTCTGCAGATCCCTGCTTTGTGGAGCACTTATTTTAATATGCACTTGAGCACCAGGGGACAGGAGACACAGCCAAGAGCCTGGGCATGGGGGGAGGATCAGATAGGAGACTCCTTATGAAGCCAGGACCCCAGAAATGACACCTACTTGGGGGAGGGAGGTATCAGTAATCTATTGCCACAGTACTGCTGTGTGAGAAACAACCATAGATCCTCAGTGGCACACAAAATAAATCATTTCTTACACACGCCTCTGGCCTAGCAGCCAGGCAGCTGTGCCGATAGTGGCTGGGCCCACTCACATGCATGCAGGTCATCTGGTTTTGCACTAAGGCATTGTTGGAAAGGGTCACTGGGTGACTCTGCTCAGCCTCTGCTTGGGACCTGGGGCTTGCCCCTCTCAGCAGAGTGGCAGAGAGCAAGAGTGACAAGTGAAAACAACAATGCATTTCTCCAAGGCTCTGTTTGTGCAGTGGTGGGAGATGTCCCATTGCTTATAGAAGGTCACAGGGCTGGGTAGAGGGTCAGAGGAGGAGGTCGCTACAAAGTCACGTGACGTAGCGAGTGTACATAGGGAGGTGTAGTGGGTTCAGGAGTGCCCCCTCAAAATCCATGTCCACCTGCAACCTCAGAATGCAACCTTAGGGATCTCAAGTTGAAATTATCCTGGGGTTGGGTGGGGGCTGACTCCAAAGACTGGGGTCCTTACACAGAGACGACCAGAGACGACTCAGAGAGACAGGGAAGAAGGCAGAGTGATTGGAGTGATGCTGAAACAAGCCACCAGAAGCTGGAAGGGGCAGCGAGGATTCCTGTAGGGAGCATGGCTCTGCCAACCCTTTGATCCAGACTTCTGGCCTTCAGAACTGGGAGAGAACACATATCTGTTGTTTCCTGTCACCAATAGTGTGATGATTTGTTGCTATAGCCCTAAGAAAACTAACACAGGTAGGATCAGGAACTAGGGCCCTGAACACAATCAAGAACTAAAACGTATTGAGTATCGGCACCTTGCCAGAACTGCCATGAGCCTTGGGCGTGTGTTATCCCAACTACTCACCTGGCAGTCTTAGAGGGTCTGTATCATTTTCCTCATTTTATGAAAGGTTGAGCAGCTCGCCTGTACTTCCAGGCCCTAGGGAAGGGCTAGACTGGGATTCCAGCCCATTGGAGACAGACTCAATTGCTCTCCCCTGCTTCAGCCTCCCTTCCCTGCTCAGCTCTCCAGCGGCACCTAAAAAGCCAGTCACCACCTGCAAAATCACACACCATAAGCAAGCTCCATCCCCCTACAAGCTGCCTCCTTTAATCTTTCTGCCTGGTTAAAAAAAATGGGTCTATGTCACATTCCCTCCTACATGTAAACATGTTTGGGTTAGATGTATCTTATCTTTCATTATTAATCACGATCATTTATAATTCACGTCTACAACTGATCTCTGTTGCTTATTAAATGCTGTGTAACTATTGAGAAGGATCTGGTAGCTGACACAAATAAACAGCCCCATGTGTGAGATCAGGGGCTGTTGTGTTCTGGCTGGTTAATTGCACGTGTGACCTCCACTGATTTCAAATCCAGCCCCAGATGTTGGTTCCCCGGAGAGCTGTTTTCTGTAATGGCTCTTGCACCGAAGCTGCATTCTTTGAGATTGATATTTTTCCAAGTGAATAATTTGTACATCTTCTAGGTGCAACGTCTGGAGAAACGATTCTCCAGATATTGACTCCAAAACGGAGAGTTTTCCTCTGCAAATGAGCTGACAATGGGCGTCCATTTCTGTTGGGTTGTATCTGGGAATAGCATTTGTGGGAAAGCCATAGACTTTCTCATCTGAATCTCTGGGAAGAGCAGGCACAAATCTGAATGTGTACCCAACCCCTGGTCATCCTTGTTTAGCCAGCCTGATGCCAGTCCCTAGAACAGAATTTGAGAAGCATTAGGCAGAAGGAAGGGAAGAAAAAAGAAAAAGCAGAGAGGAAGGAGGCATACACACACACACACACACACACACAGTGAGATGGAAGGAACAAGTTCCAGTGTTCGACAGCACAACAGAGAGACTCCAGTGCACAAGGATGCATTGCATATTGCAAAATAGCTAGCAGAGAGGATTTGAAATGCTCCCAACACAAAGAAATGATATTAATAAATATTTGAGGCATTGACTATCCTGATTACCCAGATTTGATCCTTATACATTGCATGCATGCATCAAAATGTCACATGTACCTCATAAAAATGTACCATTATTATCAGTAAAAAATAATGAAATAAAATAAAAACAAAAAAAAGAAAATGGAATTTTAAAAAAGCGAGGAAAAGAAAATAACAGGAATGGAAAGAAAGAAGAGAGGAGGAAGAGGGAGAGAGGGAGGGAGGGAGGGAGAAAGAGAAACTTGGTTCTAGCCATCAGAGCATCCCAAGCCTTGCTTGGTCCAATACATATTTCACCTTTTCTCTGGCCCCAGCACAGTGCAGAGCAAGAAGTGCAACTTCATAACTGTGTGTTGACTAATGCCACAGTAGACGCGGATACCATTTCCTATTGACAAGAGAAGGTGAGTTCACGTGGGGTTCAGCAAAGGGCTGGGTGTGGCCCTAGAGGAATAACTAAGCCAGTGGTTCTCACGGGGTTGGTGCCTTCCTCAGGGATACATCTGGGAGTCTGAGAAGGTGTTATCATTGATCACAACACTGGGGGCAAGTGCTGGCGTTTATGGCAGGAGCAGGAATTCTAGAAACCCTGAAATGTGTGGGGAAGTGTTCCCAAGGTAGAATTATTCTGCAACCCTTATGATAACAGAATGTCCTTTAGGTGAAAAATCTGCTTATAATTAGCCAGACCCAGAACTTAACTCCATTTTATGACATAAAACCAAATTATATTTTAAAATATGGTTTCAATATAGACTGTATTTTCCAGAAATGCAACTTCCTTGTAAATCAAGGAAAGCTTGTGTTGCTCAGAACTTTCCCAAGAGCTATTTACCATTCTGGAAAAGCATGTCATTGATGGCAATGTGGTCTGTGCTATCTGAGTCATTAATACAATCCACCTGGAACAGTCCACGTTTTCCTCTCTTGCATTCACCTTGACCTGAGATATGGGGACAACTTTTAAACACTACGTTATAGTACTTCCTAGTATAGACATGCTGATGACTTACATATTGAAAAACTTATTTCACTATAAATTACATTTTCCCTTATTTCTTCTTTGTGTGAGTACATTATATTCACTTTTGAAATTGTCAGAAGAGATAGGTTCTGCTATTTCTGAATTTCCCTTTGGAATAATTATGGGACATTGGAAAATAGTTGCTATGATAGGGTAGAAACTACTGACCAATATTCTCATTTTAGTTGTAAAGAATTTGAAGTCCAGAGAAGTGAAAAACTTACCCAAGGTCAAGCAGTGAGAGAGCTAGAACAGAGAAGGCTAGAAGCCAGGTCTCCTCACTGCTGAGGCAGTGGACTTGTCACAATGTCTCACCTCTCAAAGTGACAGAGATCACCTTTCCAAGAGCTGGAGTCCTCCCTGTGCCATGGTCCTGTGGGATGTCAGCCCAGGCAGGTTCAGAACAGGGTGACACATCTTCTCCTTACTCTTTTCCAGATTTTCTTCTCTTCTCTTTTTCACCCATTAGACCCTCTTGGACAGGTTCTCATCTTCTGATAGGAGAGATGGGAGGAGACCCAGCAAGAAGAACCTGATCTTGTTCTATGCTTATCTATCGATGGCATATGAGTTTGCTACCGCTGCTGTAGCAAATTTCTATTAATATAAACCGAGTGGCTTAAAACAACAGAAATATAGTCTCTCAGAGTTCTGGAGCCCAGGAAACTGAAATCAAGGTGTTGGCAGGACCATGCTCCTTCCACAGGCTCTAGGGCAGGGTCCTTCCTTGCCTTTGCCAGCTCTGGTGGCTCCTGGCATTCCTTGCCTTGTGGCAGCATCACCCCAATCTCTGCCTCCATCTTCCATGGCCTTCTGCTCTGCATGTGTCCACTTCCCTTTCACTTCTTTTATAAAGACTCATCATGGCAGTCGGGGCCCACGCTGATCCAGATGATCTCAACTCAAGATCATTAACCTGATGACATCTGCAAAGTCTCTTTCAACAAATAAGGTCACAATCACCAGAGGTTCCTGGGGGCCGCATCTTTGGGTGGTGGGTGTGTGGAATGTGTCAAACCACTACAGATGATACTATCAAAGGACAACTGCCTGCCCAGGTAAAAATTCAGATGTGGAATTTAGACTCCACATTTCCTAGCTCCTGAGTTGTGGATTCCAGCATCTCTGCAGTAGTGGAAATGTTGGGTAGAAATCATGCAGAGTTGGGGGAATTGGTGAATCCACCCAGTTCCACCACTCACGTTAGAAATGAGATACGTAGGAATCCAGAGAAGAGAAGTGACTGATGTAACGTCACTCAGAGATTGGAGTCAGAGCCAGGATCCAGACCCAGCTTTCTGGTTTAAGAACAGTGCCCTGAGGGGGCTTGTGTCTAAGATGAAGGGAATCCTGTGTCCTAACCATTAGCTCTTACGGTACGACAGAGGTGAGGCTCCATCACCCCGAGATGTGGCCACCAGCCCTTCCCTGGTCAGCCACAGACCCACTGAGGGGTGGAGAAAGAAAGCTTTTGGGGGTCCCCTGGGATTTACAAGAAGCAGAAAACCAAGCCAAGCTCTTTCTTGCCCTAGGCTGCTTTTCCCTTTACAGACACTTGTTCCATATTTACATTCCATTTATGTTGCCTCTTGTTTATCTTGTTACCTAAGTGCTTGGCACAAAAGTAATTATTTTGTTGCAAAAGCCTCAGCAGACGGCAAAGTTAAAAAAAAAAAACCAAAAAAAAAACGAAAGAAAGGAAAGAAAAGACTTTGACTCCAGCACAGAATTGTATAAATAACTACCTCAACGGAGACGTGGGGAATTATGCTCACTCTCTGCCACCACCACTGCCACTGTCGGGAGAAGATTCCGAGGGTGACATCTTGCCATTGTGCGGAGGAAAAAGATCATTTCTTAGCAAAGTGATTTTTGCAGATGCTCACAATGTTGAATACTCTCTCCCCACACGCTCCCCTCCCCTCCTGCAAATTATCAGTACAGTATCAATTCACAGTGCACAGCATGCAAAGCAAAGAGAAGGCAACTCCCCGCTGAGTCTCCATCCAGATAATTCTCTCTCTTTCATGCCAAAGCAAACAGTGGGGAGACAAGGGACATTTTTCCTCTAGGAAACAGAAGTGACCTTCCTACCACCCCCCAAAAAGGCACGGCAGGTTCAGAGTCTGTACCCCAGGCCCCGTGCACCCAGGCACCCATTTCTCCCCTTCTTGACGCTTACTTGCAAAGCTATTTTTAATTAGAGAGATCCTATTCGACTAAGAGCAAAATAGCAACTGCACTGTTTTGGGGGAAGAGGAGAGAGGAAATGGAGTGTGATCGTCTGGGAGTTAAAGGGAAATAAAGATATTTTTCTCCCTCCCCTGAGAACTAGATTAAAAAGGAAACACTATGTCCCTAATTTTTTTTTTTTTT
>VBSM01001927.1:10781104-10796745 GCA_008086735.1 Cheirogaleus medius
AAAAAAAAAAAACCACACCCAGCAAAATCAAGGCATAAAAACTTCAAAGAGAGAAATCTAAAAGAATTCCAAGAGCATGGTTTGCTGTATAACTCATGGAGAATCCATAAAATGAAAGTGAACAGAGTCCCCGGGGATACGTGGAGACGATAATGCTCTCAAGCTATCTGTGTGCCATTCTGCAGTCTGTTGCCATGGAAAACGATTAAGGATATCTTGGGATGGAAAAAATAAAACTACAAAATCTTATTGCCCAGCCCCTCCACCAACAAACTTCACCACCAAGAGTGGTACCTTTCCACCAATGAGGCAATATTGAGCAAAAATAGTTTGAAGCATTTATGTGAGCTTCATCGCAAGAGTAGAAACAGTGCATTTATTTGGAAAAACGAAAACGGGAAAAATTTGGGGGTATGGTAATTTTGATCTGGGGTGGAGGTGGATGATTACTACTATTTGTGAAAATTTTTGCAGTTTCAAAAAAGCATGCTCACCTTCCCCACGCCGAGTTCCGGCCCCCACCCCCCTTCTCCCAGGAAGCTTGAGGTGCGCTGCGGTCAGCCTGGGTGCTGTCTGAGACAGAAGAGCAGACCTGTCCATAAAGGAGCCGTGAAAACAACAACGACAAAACCGGCCTTCGAAATTAATGTCTAGTGAGGATGGACGAGGAAAGAAAAACTCCAGCTTCACACGCCGAAATGCGTTTCCCAGACCGGCTAAATGAAGCTCAAGGTATTAAAGGCGTAAATCAACCACGCGGGTGTCTGGGTTCTACGTGGGCAGGTCTGCTTATGAGGCAGAAACCATCTGAGAGCCGGATTTCCAAAGGAGGGTCATAAACGTCCCGTCTCCGGGCTGGCTCCCTGGAGGCTGCCTGATTTGTGTCCCCACTGTTGGAGTTAAAGAGGTCGGGGTGGCGTGGTTGTTGCCAGGGACTCCCCGCTACTTCGGCGCTCCCCGTTGGAAGGTGGGACAGCCCTTGGGAAACAGGGAAAGGTGCAGTCAGTCTGGAGTCTGCATGGGGGCCAGGGTGGTCCTCGGTGTGTCCTCTCCTTCACTTCCACCAAGTGTCACCCGTCACCCGCCCGTCCTCCCACGTTTGCTGCACCTGCATCTCTCTGAGACTAGCCTGTCCCTGACATTCTGGACACCCCCTTCTGGGTTCAGTGAGTCCCACACACCGAGCATTGGGCAAGAGCACAGCTCCTCATTTGGGAATGGCCTGTAGGAAAGGCCAACCACTCATCTCCCTTAGCTGTGCTGAGGCCACCAAAAGCACCCCTAGGTGGTTAGTGCACAGCACAGACAATGGGAGCTGGGAGTTCTAGGTGCCATTCCATCCATTCATCGTTATTTCTGCAAATCTGGATGCAAGCATTTCTCTCTTCGCCCTCAGTTTCCTCATCTATATAATGGGTGGGTTGAGTCCTATAGGATCGCTCAGGCTCTTTTCCATTCTAAGGGCCTTGCCAGTCACATCTGTGCCATTTTGGCCAGACTGTCATATCCAAAGCAATGGAACTTCTAAAGTTTACACACTGCAAGTCACACTCAAAACAGGCATCACGATAGAAGCTCTCAATAGTCTATTCTGTCCCTTCGAATGCCTCATGGCATCGTGACTCCGTTACGGAGACTGGCCTGCAGCACCAAAGGGATCTGGATTTGAAACTCTGCTTTTACCAGCTATGGGACCTTGGGCAAAATGCCTGACTGGTCTCACTCCCCTGACTTTAAAAATATGGTTGACATTTCTGACCTCTGAAGAGCATGGCGTAGAGTCGGTGAGATAACGGGCACGGAAACACCCAGCTCGGATGCCAGTTTCCACCCTTCTGCTGGGTGTTCGTCTTGCCAAGTGCGCTGTTCAAATAAGTCGGCCAGGAGAAGCCCAGGCATTGGGGTGGGCTGGGGGCTGGGCCTGGCATGGACCACTAGGTAGGAACCACAGGAGGATTGCTGGATGCCCCCATCGCAGTCAGTGAATAGCAGTGACTTACATTCATTCCTGCCTCCTAGGCTGCATGGAGACAGGGCTTCAGGGCTAATCCATAAGGAACTCGTGACCTTCCAGTCTGAGAGCCGCTGCATCCACTCATCCATTCATTCGCCATCACTGACTCACCCTCTCCCATATACCAGGACAAGACAGTAAACAAAAGACAAGAACCTCTGCCTTCAAGGAGCTAACATTCTACCAAGAGGAGCGCAATAAAATAAAGAAGCAAACTGAACAGTGTCTCAGTGGTGGTGAATCCTGCAAGGCCGAGCACAGCAGAGTAGCATGATGGGGAGATGGGGTGATGGGGAGGTATGCCACGGGATCAGGGGAGAATGCCCTTCAGCCCTGAGAGCTGTTTGCAGATTGTTGTTCATGGCATGGGGAGGGCATCCCACCCTTCTCCTAGGAGACGGAGCTGAAGCAAAGATGGACAAAGGAAGAAAGGAGACTTGGTTTTTGTCCTGATGGGCGCAGGGCAGAGAGTGGGGAGGAGCTGTATGTGCTGGAAGGGTGGGGGCAGACAGAAGTGTCCAGAGCCATGCCCAGGGCTGGGACTGCAGGAGGGGCCATGTGACCCTGAAGGCAGGTGGAGCTAGGCTGCCTGGGCTCTTGACATCTGTCTCTTCTTTCACAGTCACTTACCAATGACTTTCCATTCCCCAACAAGGAGCTGCTGAGATGAGCCAGGCTGCCCCAGCACTCAAGCATGTTCCAGTTTAGGGGAGGGAGATGCCCAGTTAGCACCCAGGCCAGGTGACAAGAGCAAGGGGAGAGATTGGGACCATGCTGAATGGCGAGATTGGCTCTGTCTGGTCCAAGGGCTGAACACACGTTCCCCAGGTGAGGGAACGCCGAGGCAAAGAGGGCATTCCAGAAAAAGGAGGTGCATTATTAGCAAAGCCATGGGTGATGCCCAGGATTGGAAGTTACCTTGAAATGAGACTGAGGCTGGCCCAGCAATGGGCTTGTGCACCATGCATGTGGATTTTGTTCTGAGGTCAGAGGAGAAGAAGGGTGGAAACATGAGGGTCTGTTTGCATTCCAAAGCCCAACTTTCTAGAAGCACAAGCATCACCCTGCAGCCCTCCATCTGCCCCATTTTCCAGGTGGGCTCCACAGCGCAGCCAGCACTAAACACGCCCATGAGATTGGGGGTGAACAGACACAGAGTCAAAGTGGGGAGTGGGTCCCCCAGCCCTGGCCATGGGCTTCCGATGGAATCTTTCTGCCCTCGATCTGGTGGCCTGGGGACTTTACCAGGAAGCCCCTGGAGTTTACAGGACATGCCCCCACGATTTAATTACGTGCAGCACGAATGAGGAAGGACTCTATAAGCACTGAATTTATGGGCCTTCTGTGGCTATAGGTCACCTCTGATGCAATAACCGCGCCGTTCCTGGAGGAGAGTGGCTTCATTTTATTGGCTCTGCACAAAATTTACACTCCTCTCTACCTGCAGCAAGACAGGTTTGCTTCTAAGTGTCTCTTGCTATTGTGACTTACTCGTTCCTTTCTGAAGGGGTGAGAGAGGGAGAATGTGTGTGTGTGGGGGGTGCCCGCATCCTGGGGGCTAGATTAAACACGGAAGGTTGCTCTCTGATTGGTTGACTCAAAGTTTGTTTCATTTCCCAGCCAATGGCTGGGACCGTCCTGCCTTGCTCTGGATTGGCTCTGCTGCCTACGGTGAATGGAGCTGGCCCAGGGGGATTTGCAATTGTGTTACTTTTTCTCAATTTTCTCCATTTTTCTTTCTCATGCACTGTCCCAGGGAGGGGGCATCTGACCTGGCTATGTTATTATCAGCCACGTGATTGAACTCCCAGTGGAAGTTCTCGAGATAAGCCCCTGTCCTCGTCCTACCAGTTGTCTCCTCCTCCCTGTTCCGGGCCCTTTGCGGCAAGTGCCACCTCGATCCACTCATCAGCCCAGCTCTGTGTCTCCATACATCTATAGCAACAAACCTATTCCGGCAGCTTCCTCCTTTTGTTCCCTTTGTTTTACGGCTGCTACTTGTCGTCGAGTTCCCTTTCCCCTTCATTTAACAGAAAGGCTTTCACATTAAAGGAACATTTTAACAGTACCAACAAGAAATAGAAACCCAGTTTACTTCTCTCCAAGCGTCTCTTCAATCTCCCAGCTGTCTCGGCTCAGCCTGTGCATTATCTAGCTGGCTTTGTTCCACACCCAGCCCCGGCCCTCCGCTCGGCTTTGGGGACCAGGAGGCTCAGACAGCAGGGCAGGAAGGCTGAGGTTTAAGGACGAGCTGGTGACATGGCACTGCTCCCACCAGCAACCCCAAGTTGCCTGGCACCAACACCCTACCCTGTTCCCCACATTTTACCCTCTCCCTCCCATAACCCACCATCTCAGTGGAAAATATTGTCCACTGACCATGTTTTCCTTTGCAAAGATACTACAAGACACAGCCCAATTAGCCATGGATTCCTGTTGTGGGACAGAGGTGACTTATCTCTCTTGGAGCTGCCATTTTTCTTTGTATCAGAAAAAAGTTACCCAAATCCACCATATTTCTCTTTTTGCTTTGGCTGCAAGGAAGCTTGTAGACACATATAATTATAATTCCTGATCTATGTGAGCCAATGGGCTTAGATTATTTGTCCCACCTTTCTTTTAACAGCTTTGCTTTTTTATTTTAGTGTTTAGTTTAAAAATAGTTTATAGACAATTAAAGAGACACACATTGCCAGTGTGGCTGGGAGACAGGCAGAGGGGATTGCCAGGGTGCTGCCCCAGCCATGCTATGCTTCTCATTCAGCGTCTGGGTTCCTGTCTCTTGGGCACCCACTGGGTAACATGGAGAGATTTTCTTCCTCTTCCTTCAGTACCATGGACAGAGCACAATGATCGTCTGACCAGCCCCTTGCTCCGTCCCTGCCCTGGCAACTTGCTGGGGTGGCCCACAGTGAGCTGATGGGTACGGGGGCTGGTGAATGGCGAGGCCACGTGGCACCATGCCTTGGCTGCTTTCCTGCAGAACACCCCACACAAGCAGTGCTTCCCTACAGAAGCCCACCCTGCCCGCGGGAAGAAAACAACAGTGAGATGACGCAGTAATTCAAAAGTAACCACAGCTGTTTACCATGATGAAGGTATAGACCAGCAAGCACCCTGGCTCCCAGACCCGCAGGGCCCTCCCAGGACT
This sequence comes from Cheirogaleus medius, assembly GCA_008086735.1. Taxonomy (NCBI): domain Eukaryota; kingdom Metazoa; phylum Chordata; class Mammalia; order Primates; family Cheirogaleidae; genus Cheirogaleus; species Cheirogaleus medius. Next base: position 10,786,270 of record VBSM01001927.1, read on the forward strand.
AGCTGGCACCCTGTTGTGGAGTCAGAGGAGGGACACTTTATTCCCTGGAAAGCCCTGGCCAGCAAAACCCCTTTTTATGCAAGAAAAGGAGGAGTTTTAAGCTTCTGGGATCATTGGTACTTAGTTCCCATGATTTCCAGTTCTCGTTCTGCAACTTTGAAGAAAGAAAATGGAAGTCATCAAATTACTCATTGTCAGAGCAAAAATGTCATATTAATAAGAAGCTCCAGTCCATGTTCTTTGTTTTACAGGTGGGTATGGGAGGAGCAGAGCGGGAAGGTGGCTTTCCCCAGGTTGCACAGAGTGAGTGCATGAGCAGGTGTTATAGAGAGAGAGCACGTGTTTGGAAAGCTGAAAAAGTAGCTGGCAAAAGATGGAAGTAAGGAGAGAGATGGAGGGAGAGACAAAGACAGACACAGAGAGAGACAGAGACAGAGGCAGACACAGAGAAAGACAGAGACAGAGACAGAGAGAGAGAGAGGAAGTACGGGGAGGTCAACACTGGCTTGCAGCATGTGGTATCACAATCATTGCTATTCTAGATGGGCAGCGTCTCAGCCACCAAACACCCTGTGTCCCCACACTTCCCTACTGCCCAGGTGTGGGAACCCCTGGGACCTGCATTGTTGGGTCAGGGACCCCAAACCCAAGCTACCCCCCATTCCACCCTGCATCGGCCTTCTGATACTTGGCAAAGTCTGAGAGGCTGAAAGGGGAGAAGTTCTGCACTGTCAGCCTGGCGGGGTTGTGTCTGACACAGGACAGCAGCAGCAGCGTGTTGAGAGCTGGAGCGAGATGGCCTTTCAGTGGCCACAGAGTCACCTAAGGGCTGGAGAAAGCACGTGTACCACGCAGGACCCTCGGGAAGGGAAAACAGCAGTGTTAGTGTCTTAACAGTACCCGGCCAGGCTGAGAGATACAGCTCCTTCCTCACCGCTCAGCTCTTGAACATCCTCAAAGGCAGCTGGACCACGGGCACCAGCTTCCCAAGTGCGGGGCACTCAGAGAGAGATGGAGAGAGCCTGCTGTGTGCTCCTGACTACGGGAGGAATTGGAAAGTTCTTCTTCTTAATGACTTCAGATGTTCCCAGTTTTCCTACAGACGTCCATGCACGTGGTGTCTGAAATGAACTGTCTCAGATGAAGGACAATTTGGCTATCTGACACTGACAAGCAAAGCTACCTCAGCAGATGCTCACGGCTCCTTGGTCAGGGTCATAACCCCCAGTTCCTCTGTCCAGAGCCCACCCAAATGCCTGACACTGAGTAGGCACTATGGGACATTGGTTCAGTGGACCTCAGGGTGAGTCCCATATGCCGTGGCTGCCCTGTTTCTGAGAGCTTCCTGTGCAGTTGCGCGAGCTTCCGCAGGTGAGCCGATTTGCATCCCAGCGTAATTCGTGTTTGTGCCTAACTTGGGCAGAGGACATGACATTGGGAGAGCAAAGGCATTCCTGTTTTCCAATAAAGTCCTCCTCCCTAGGGTAGCAGCCGGCTTCTGCACAAGGAGGGACAGGCCACCACCTTTGTGATGAATTGAGATCCCACTAGCACCACCGAGAACGGGGAGGGAAGGAAGCAATGGCATCTTCAGGCAGGGCTTTCTGTAGCTCAGAGTGTGGAGTCCTCACAATCTGGTCTCTGTGCAGAAGGCCTGGGCTTTCCGTTGGCTTCCCCTAGATGCAGCGAGCGAGCAGTGGGGCTGGGGCCAGGGCGGGAGCAGGGAAGTTGATGGAGAGATCGCCTTTGCCAGCGAGAGCTGTGTCAGCCTTTTCTGGCTTCCCTCCAATGCCTGCGTCTAATAACTGAGTTCTAGTTTTTCATTTTGATGAATTTATCTGTTCCCGGGGTTTGGTTTTGTTTTGTTTAGCCTTTGAGGAGCCACAGAATTTTAAAGCTGGAAGGGCCCTTGGAGATCATCTCATCAACCCCTGGCTTGACAGGTGGAGAAAGTGAGACTTAGGAAGCCTGGGGACCCTCGCCCTTTGGGACGGGGCTGCTGAGGGCCAGAGCTGGTGCTCAGAGCCCCCGTTTCCTAAAGCCAAGCTTTCCTCGATGCCAACGCATGGAGATACGGGGAGGAAGAGGGAACACTACCTTTAGAAGTGCTGCCTGAAACCAGACACACGACATCATGACAGGCTCAGGAATGGAGTCAGGACATTCCTTTCTTTATAGGAAGAGAAACCTGCCAGTTATGGGTCTGCCTGGAAGAGGACAGGAATTCCCAGGTAGCAGGAGCTGGGCAGCCAGGAAGCACCTTCACGGCAGGAATCGTGATTTTCATTCCCTCCTCCTCCTCCCCTGTCCTCTGTGCCGATGACAGTGGGTGGCCATAGGAGAAGCACAAAAAAAATTGTTATATCTTCTCCCATTCAATTCCCTACAACAGTCCTGATAGGTTGGTGCTGTTACCCGCCCATTCTACAGATGGAATAAACGAGCTTAGCCATGCGATGTGAGGTGTCCACAGTGGTACAGTCACGCATCTTATAAGCAGCAGAGCTGGAATGTGGTCTCTCTGAGGCAGGCCCTGCCCCAGGGTCCCTCAGGCAGGCAGCTGGTCTAAACAGTCTTTTAGCTCCCAGCTCACTCTCTGTAATTGTTATTGGACATCCTTGCTTTCTTTTACCTCGCATCAAAATTTATTCCGAAATAGCAATCTGATAAGGCATTATTGCTTTCACTTCCTGGGAGGTCTTTGCTTCCCACCGAGGTACTAAGTCTTAACAATCCAAGGATTAAAGTTCTTGGTGGAATGTCAGTTTCCACCTTTAAGATGGAGAATCGCCGCCAATCTTAAAGGACAGCTTTCTCCAAAGGCTGCCCCATAGCCAGCTCATTATCTTTAATTTGTCAGTGGCACTGAGTGCCCCCGGCTGGCTATAGGTGCTGAGTCAGCTCCTTAGGAACATCTTTGCAAATGACATCTTGTGCAAGAACAATAATTATCCTGTCTGTTGCCAGAGAGCTTAAGCATGTACAAAGTGGCTCCATATACTGAGACTTAGAAATGATTATGCCTGTGATAGTGAATGCGGAAACTGAGACTTTGTGAGGCCAAGTTCCTTGCTGAAAGCCACACACTGTGATAAGGCTGAGATGCAAATCTTTTCCTGCCTGGCCCTTTGGTGCCAGGCAGTCTCCACTGTACTGCAACAACCTCACAGGCGACCTCTGGTTAGTAATGCCTGGGCACTATTGAATAGGTTGGATTTGCCCAACAGGTGCAAGGCTCCTAGAGGAAAGAAGATAGAACTGTTAGGGTTTGCTGGGAGTTGAGAGGGGAAAAGGCTAACAGGGAAAGAGAGGTGTGATTCATTAAGGAATGCACAGTAGGGCTCCCGAGCAACTTGGGGACAGAGGTTTGGCAGAATGCTGGACTCAGGAGCCTGAGATGAGGAGCTCTTTCTACTCCCCCAGTGACCAACATATAATACATGTGGTTTTTCCTTCATTTTCTTTAATCCAACCCCTTTAGAAAATAAACCACTCCTATTGCATATTTTAGGAAACAGAATCCCAGAAAGATAAAGTGACAGGGTGGGTCCGTAATAGAGCTCACATAACCATACCCCTCTGTGCTCAGGACACTTTCCAATTCTTCATCTAGTCCAAGGGCCCATAATGGATGTGAACAGGTCCAACCCTACACCAGAGCTCCCCTCTATGAAACTGTATATGCAACTGGATTATAAGTATGAAAATTATATGCACTAAGAAAATATGGATGAAATATATCAAAATACTACTGCTAATAAGACACAAAATCAGGAGAGTAGGCTGCATGGGAGGTTGGGGTCTGGGTTTAGTTCAAGTGTTTCCATAAACTTGCTCTTATAGATCCTTAAGCTTTTTGAGCCTCAGTTTCTCTTTCTGCTATCTAGAAATGGCATCTCTTCTACTCCTGAGAATACCTACTTCTCAGGTCAACTGAGTGAGTATTAAGTGAAATCAACTACGAAAAAACTTACTAATATTTAAACATAAGCCTGTCTGCTTCCAAATTCCATATCATTTATGAAAGAAAACCATTGCCTCCATTTCTTATCTGTTGCATTAAAACATTTATTTATCCTGCCTAAGTCATAGGGTATTTGTGGAATGAAATGAGAAAAAGCTTGTGAATGCATTTGCTTAACTATAAAGTGTCTAGAACTCTGCCTAGAATAGAACTTGCTCCACAAGCAGCCGCTATTATTATGATCATTAATAAGAATAAAGTAGCATAAAATATCCATTTTATTGCTTGTTCTTCAAAAGGAGGATTAGCTCTTCTTGCAAACATGCTGGGATTGCTGTGTATATCCCTTGAGTGCTGACCTGTGGCACTGACACCCCTTGAAAATGACCTGCTTCAGCAGATCCTCGTCTTCTATAAGTTCTGGATGGAGTCTCCTAGGCTAACAACCCTTGGGAATAGAGTTGAAGCCTCTTTCTTTTCCCAATTTCTATTCTGAACAACACAATCCATCCATCAATGGACAAATATTTATCAAGCCCTAGCTTCTGTTAAAGTGCCTACAGACCCACATCCAAGGCAGGTTTTCAAGAACTTGACTAACCAGCAGAAAATGCATATTCTGACCTCTGAAAAGAAGTAATATGGTGGGCTCTGAAGACCCATTGATGGGCAAAGACCCCGATGTCCAAATCTGCCATGGCTTTCCCCAAGATCATCACAGGAGTAGTCCACTTGGGAAAGCATCCTGTCCAGCAGTGTGTCGTGAAGCAGATCATATGCTACCCTGTGATTCAGCAATTCCACTTCCAGGTACATACCAGGAAACCAGGAGATTCATATAAGAATGTTTATAGTGGCATTATTCATCACATCCAAAAATTGGAAGTAAGTCTAAAGTCCATCAGCAGTAGAATGGATAAAGATTGTGATATGATTTTGCAATGAAACACTACATGGCAATGAAAACGAACAAACTCATGTTACAACCAACTGCAAGGAAGAATTTTTTTAAATATAATGTTGAAGCCCTGAAACCAAACCAAAGGGCATATACTCTACCGTTGCCATGATAGGGATGATCTTTGGGAAGGAGGTGAGGTAATGATCAGGAAGGAGCAAAAGGGGTTGTATGGAGTGCTGGAAATGTTCTGTTTTCTGCTGCGAGTGGTACTTAAGTGGGCACATTGACTTTGTGATAATTCATCAAGTGTACACTTTCGTGTATGCTTTTTTTGGACGTATACTTCAATAAACGTACTTTAAAAAGCAAATAAACAAGGAAACAGAAACCAAGAGGCCCAATACGGAGGAACTAAAGTTAATTTCAAGAAATTCAGTGATGATGCAGGATTTGGAGGAATGATGGCGCCAGAGGAGGGGGAAGATTTGGGGGCAGAAGATTTCCTTTCTCATCAGCCACCAAATTGTACCTAGTAGACAAGAGTCTAAGTAGCCTGAATGTTGCCCCAAGCCTGTGCATCTCCTTCCTACCCTCCTGTTTTAGAAACAGAGAATGTCAGATCTCTACTATCCCATAGTTCCAGTAAGAGGTTTACAACTACAAAATAATCCCTAGAGGCCACGCATCCTGGTTCCCATGGAGGAGACTAACCTGAAATGTATTCATCTCTTGTCGCTAGTTCCGGTAGATACATGACCACAAGGCAGTTTTACTTTGAGCAGAGAATTGCATGAATATACCCAGCGACAACTGTTTTCTTTCCACAGGTAAAGCAAGGGAAGGGGAGTCAGCTGTCTGTGAAATGATCCCCACTCACCAACTCTGAGCCCCAGCAACAAACTCAGAGAGAAGGCCACCCTGCTATGTTCTAGAAAGTTCCCTTTTCATTTTCCTACAACCCAGGCATACTCTCCTTGGGTGCTCTAGTAAACTAACTCCTTCCAAGATCAGATGGGAATCTGCTGGACTATCAGCTTTATGGTGGACACATCTCCATGGTTTTTAATATCGATGCTCCAGATTTTAAGTTGCATGGGTACTGCTGCTGTCGCCAGTGAATTACTCGCCACTGCATTTGCAAAACCTGACCCATCTTACCATTGCATTTGCAAAACCTGACCCATCTTACCATTGCATTTGCAAAACCTGACCCATTTTACCATTGCATTTGCAAAACCTGACCCATCTTAACACTGCATTTGCAAAACCTGACCCATAGAAGGTATTCAACATTTGTTGAATCAATGAAGGATGGGAGAGGAAAAGATGTTTTATGGGGCCATGGTCCTAAGAAGCACCAACAGCCTTTCCCCTAGTTGGGGAGGCTCTTGCCTGCTCTATGGTGGGTGGATGACCCCCTTGCCAGACCTTAATCTCTCACTGACTTCATGTCCTCAAGCTACTTTTTTTTTTTTTGTCCTCAAACTACTTAATAGGCTTTCTGGAACTAGAAAGCTAAACTTGGACTCCTCACGCCTTAGTTCTCTCCCTGCCACCAGAAACATGATGCCTTGTCATCTGGATTAAAGACATTGGGATTTTTTGGTAGGAGCAGAAGATCATGGCCAACTTGATGCCTAATTTGCTTGGCTTCACCCTTGTACCCTTTTGCTCCAAAATAACCTAAGTTCAGAGTGCTGTAAAGGGGAACCAAGTTCTCCCCATTTCAACCCCTCCCTCAAAGCAATTACATTAATACTTGCCAGTTGCTCTTGAGTTTATAAATTTCTCTGCAAGATGGATGTAACAGACCGGCTGATGGGGTAGCGGCTGTATTTTTAGACTTTTTTTTTCCCATTTTCTTTTTTCCAAGAGCAGTACTAGCGCTATAGTAATGCACCGTTTGATATTTTAGCATTTCAGATATTTTACAGTAAATTACTTCAGTTTATGGCACTTTGCTTCCTTATATAATTGTTATAAATAACCTTCAAATGACATAAAAGCCATAAACATTGCAAAACTGAAAAGTAAATTATAGACATTTCAGCGTGTACAAGTAGGAACTCAAACACGTTAAGGCGAGCGAGGAAGGTAAGTTTGTTTGTTCTCTCCTTCTCTAACCATCCATCTCATATTTCCACAATAAATAATCCACAGTAAATAAATGCTGAGGAGCGGAAGGGATCCAAGGCATACTTTCTTAAAGACTCGAGTGGCCCTGCTGGGGAGGGGCAGATTGGCTGCAGAGCCAGGGAGCTGGAGATCTGAACTCAAAGGGGTTGTGTTAAGGATGCTTTATGGCTGCCGGGAAGATTAAATGGAGAGAACGATGGAGACTGAGGAAGTGGTCTGCACCAGGCAAATACTCAGTCTACACTGCACTCCCCAGGGTGACTTAGAGGTGTTTGCAAGGGCTTGCTGAACTTCAGACTGGCCCATACATCATCATCAGCGTAATAGCTACTATTTATTGAGTGCCTACTCTCCATGGTGTGCCAGGCTCTTTACGAACATTTTCTCATTGAATCCTTTACCATAAGGAAGACACATGGCGGGGGAAGCCATAGGTAGGTGGGAGTTTAAAGGAGAACAGGGCCATTTGATCTGGCTCTCACTTCCATAAAGGGCCTCGATGTTGCTAAATGATGTTACACCTGTGTGCTTCTATGTAATTAAAATATTAGTTTATTACGCGTAAACATTTAAAATGTGATCCTGTTTTTGGTAAGCTTGTTTCAACATTTCTTTTTCGTTTGTTTAATAAACCAAGAGACTCAAAAAATGGAAGTGTTTTCTGCTGCCCATTCTACTAAGTGACATATCATAAGAATGGAAAAACAAGCACCATATGTACTCACCATCAAATTGGTATTAATTGATCAACACTTAAGTGCACATATAAGAATAACATTCATCAGCTGTCGGGCAGGTGGGAAGGGGGAAGGGGAGATGGGTATATACACACCTAACGGGTGCGGCACGCACCGTCTGGGGGATGGACACGCTTGAAGCTCTGACTTGGGTAGGGCAAAGGCAATATATGTAACCTAAAAATTTGTACCCCTGTAATATTCTGAAATAAAAAAAAATTAAAAGTAAAAATATAAAAACAAAAATAAAATGTTTTTGAGTTTCAGATTTCTAACTATATAGAGGTAGACAGGTGTAGACTCTATCTGTTTGTTAAGATTTGGAGACTAGTACAATAGCTTTAAACTTCTACTAGGGATTGTGTTACATGATGAGAGAGTCTTATACTCTATCCAAAATAGTTTAGTTACATGGGGTTTCAGAGAAACTTCGTTATCTTTGCCCAAACCAACTGGAAGAGTTGACTTCTGATATAGTCTCCAGCAAAAGTCCAATGTACCAATTGACCTTACGGGATTGGAGGTAAAACCAATCCATAAAAATGTCCATTATGTTCTCTGGTTATTGGTTGATATTTAAGGGAATATCATGAGTGGTCATGTACTGAATGGAATTCAAGGATTACTGAGCATTCTACGCTGCTCAAAAATATTCACTCCCTTATTCTCTCTGGTGCCTTTACCAGCTAGCAATTCCTGGGAAGTCACGACAGGTGGATTGTCAATGGACACAGACCAGAAACAGTTCTGCACGACCTCTGAGGTTCCTTCCAAGGGCAAAGATTGATTTTGCAAGGCAAGGTAATCCCTAAGAGGGTGATACACAGCCTAAAAGCTGAGAAGAGGAAACCTTAATAGACAGGTGGATGGGAAGAAACTGGAGACCGACATTAATATAACAACATAACATAACACAAAGAGTTGTTGGATGGTTGCTCCTTCTGTGTGGCCAGATTAGAACTACCCATTAATGTCTCATGCACGTGATAATTTGGGAGACTTTTCAGGAGGAAGAATTATTGGTTCCAGACTCTTCTGCTGGTTATGAACTACTCCCTTGATATCTCCCAGCCCCATAAAAACACTCTGATATGGAGAGGCAGCTATGAGTGAGACACTATTTGAAAATGTGTGTCTACAGCAAGTGGACCTATCCAGCTTCCATGACGATGATGTTGATGACAACGACAATGATGATTTTAAATGAGAGAGCTCTGTGTCCTCAATAAAGCAAGGTTTGACTCCACATAAATGACGGTGGCACTAGAGCCCTTGCAGGTGGCCTTGTGGCGTAAGACAGGTAGGGGCTACACTGAGGTAGGACACCTTCTCCACAAGCTTCTGTCTGGGTGAGGATGAATAAGGTGGGAAGTTGTGCTCACTAAAGCATGATAGGATTTGAGATGTGGAATCAGCCCCATCTCTTTCTTGGTTTCATTTACTTTTGCTGAAACTTTAGCAAAATCTTAAAAACTGAGCTCTGAGATTTCTGCATCACTACCTTCAGTTTGTTTATCTCAGATTGTGTCTGGAGACAAGCTTTTGCTTCCAGAATGAAAGAAGACCTCAGTGGCAGCCATGCCTCTCCCAGCTACCTTGAGGGAGGCTGTAAGTACGGATGGTGCCTGGGCAGAGGCTAGACAAGGGATTGCCTACACTGTGTCCAGCCTGACCTTTAAACTAAGGATGTCCTTCTCACTCAAGCTTGTCCCCAAAGGCAGCATAATCAAAATTTCCTTCTTTGTTTCTTCCCTGAAACTTCTACATACCTTTGAAAGCTTCAAGATAAAAAAAACAACTATCCTGGCTAATAAGGAAGAGGAACCCCATCATTATCTATTTGGAATTGGAGCTCTTTGTACAACATATCTTGTTCAATACCACCCAGTCTCTATCTAAATACATCCTGGAGTGGAGGTTCCATTGATATCTTGGGCAGCCATTTCCATGTTAAAGCAGTTTTGTCCAATAGAAAGTTCTTATTTCTGTTGATCTGAAAGCAGCTTCCCTTTAACATTTAGTTCCCAGGGAACTTTCAAAAATGACATTTTAAAGAAAATGAGATTTTAAGACAAAGTAATAATCCCAAAGTTCTACCCAACAGACAAACACATAACAAATGTAATTTTTTTTCAATCAACGACCCTTCAGATATTTATAAATGACTATATATATATTCCATCTAACTCTTACTTTCTCTAAGTTAAACTTTCCCATTTTCTTGTTCCAGGCCTCATGACACTCTTTACAGTGGGCATCTATTGATCTCTGGTCCTCCTCAAATGCAGCTCCATATAACAACACAGATGTAGTTTGATCATTTATTGTAGATCTGGACTTTAACCTCCTAACCTCCTTCCTTTCAATGCTATACTTTTATTAATAAAGGCATAGCTTTTATTGACTCTTGCCAGTGTGGTCAAAATTGAAATCTCTACCAAATAAGTTAGGAATATTTCTAGTAGGGTAAGCAAAGTTGTTTCTTTATATATATATGGGGAGTAAATGTTTTACAAATGTTCTTTTTATTGTATAAAAATGAAGAGAAAGGCAACTTACTTATGGAGCAGGGTGGCGTGAAGGATGGTTTTAGCCAAACTCTCATGTCCGCATCTATTCTTCCCCAGTCTTTGATATGAACAGGCCACATTTGCTCAATCTTATATAAAGTAATATGAAAACACAGTGTCAAGAACCTCATTCCATGGCTCACGCCTGTAATCCTAGCACTCTGGGAG
>VBSM01001927.1:10796880-10825191 GCA_008086735.1 Cheirogaleus medius
AAAAAAAAAAAAGAACCTCATTCCAAGCATGCTGTTCTCTCTAGGCTGCTTCTTATAGAAATTCAGGAGCCTCTGCCTCGGGGGGCCATGAGGTGGGAAGCAGCTGTAGCCTTTTATAGGCAAAGGCTTAGGATTTGGTATAACACAAAGTAGGGTCCCTCTTGTTACTGATTGCAGGAATGAGATGAGGTACTGTCTTCTCTCTTCTCAAGGTCTTAGTTTACCTGTCTGAAAAATGAGACAAATAATGCCCAACCTTCCACCAGCACTTCCAATAGAACTTTCCTCAGTGACGGAAACATTCTGTCCAATATGGTGGCCACTAGGCCCCTGTGACTATTCACCACTTAAAATGTGTTTAATGTGACCAATGAACTACATTTTTAATTTAATTAAATTTCGTGTAATTAATTTTAATTGACTAGCCACACATAACCAGTGACTACCATATAGGATAGCATTAATGTAGACTTTTCTGTAGAATAAAATAAGTAATTGACATGTGTAAAGTCACAGGAGCCATCTGATGGGTGTTTTATGATAGAATTGGCCCAGAGATGTGGCTGAACTGAGAGGTGCTATGGTCTCATCTTGTCTGTTTCATCTCTTGGTTCTAAATGAGGACTTGTGACTTCGGAAGAGCAAGATTTTACTGTGGAATCCATCGCTAATTGGCTCTGAATGTAGCTTCTCCTCTCTGGGCTTCATTTCCTTCTTCTATAAAACCAGGGCCTCGTTTAATTTTGCTGAGGCCTCCCAGCCCCAACTAGCTGTGGATGCTCAGGACACAAGGATGCGTGAGAGATAGACCCTTGGGACAAAAACGCAGTCCTGATGAAACTCAAGCAGAAGGAAGGCCTAGGGCTGGGCATTGATGCTGCAGCTGCCGTGAGTCAGGGAGAACTGGCAACCATGGCAGGGCAGGGCCAGAGGAAGGGGACAGTAGTAGCAAGCGATCTGGTCAGGATGGCTTCTGGGGCCACCTGGAGGGCCAGGCTGTCGTCCCATGCAGAGGCCTTGAGGGACATTCTCCTTTGCAAACTTGGTGCATTTCATGGTTGGAGCCTGTGCCCTGCCTGAACCAAGAAGACCCCAAGAGAAATCCAGTGTGTCATGTCTGTTGCTTACCTGGTGGTCCCCTGGGACACCAGCTGGCAGTGCCACTTTAGGGGGGAAAAAAAAAGAACAGATACTGTCATCTGGAGGAGAACGATATTTTGCCTTTAGAGTTATTCCAACTTTTAGAAGCCCCTTTGTCCCCAAATGAAATCAAGGCCCCGCAGCCACCCCATGGGAAGCAAAGAGTGCACCCATTGTCAGACAAAACAGTCAGGCGTGCAGGGGCAGAGCCTCTGCCAGGGTCACATGCTGGCTAATGCAGAGGTAGGTTCAGCTGCCTGGGTGCCCAGACTCCTGGCCCAGTGCACACGGTGCTGCAGTGTGGTGGCAGCACAGCAACACCCCTGCTCGGTCTCAGATGTGAGTGCAAGAAACATTGCTGTTGGTGGCTCTGCAAGGCCTAGAGGCTGACCTACCCACTCCAGCTTCCCTGGAGGAAGCTAAACAGGGATTAAGGAAGCAGATCTTCATGACGCCCTGGGTAAGACCTGGGCATGATTCTGCTTGCGGCAGAGTTTGGAAAGGAACAAACTCCTTGGCCATACTTTAGAGAACTGGCAGAGATTGTACACCAAGACTCTCATGGAACTAGGGGCAGCGAGGACCTTCTGTGCCCTCTTCCTCTGCCCGTCCTTGCAGGCATCTCCGCATCCTTCCAGGCAGCTGGCAGAATCTGAGCATCCAGTCCCCAGGGCTGCTCTTCTCTGCCTGGCCCCACTAATGGCTGGAGTCTGTGCCCTGTCTGAATCAGCAGGCCCCGCTGCACGCACAGCCGGGGCCTTCTGATACTAATGGCTTTGGATTCAGTTCCAGGAGCTAGCCCCAGCGGGGATCTCATTCTTGCTGTGCTGGGCCTGGGTGTCTCTCGGGCAAATTAGTTTTTGATGGGGCAGGTACTGCACCATTTCCATTAAGTACCATAATGCAGACATCATTATCGGCAGGTGCCCTGACCTCTCCCTCACTAATGAGTGGCCATTGATATGTAAGCCATGTAAGCATTTCCCCCCCTGTACCTTCTTCCTCACTGCACTAACGCCCCCCCCCACTGCCACCATCCCCACACATCATCTCCTGCTGGATGGGGCCAGGACACTAGAGAGCTTGCAAAAAAGGATGGCCAAGTCACTTAGGTCCCTAGAGTGATGAAAAAGCATTAACCCAGTAGTCAGGAGACAAAGGTCCCTTCTCAGGGGACATGGAGCAAGACACTTCATCTTCCTGGGTGTTTTTTGCTCATTATTCAAATGGGTTTAATAATCCCCACTCTACCTACCTCACTGGGATATTGTGAGGATCGAATGAGATTAAAGGTATGAAAATGCTTTGAAGAGTTAAAAGCCGTGTAGGGTTTGAAAGGGATTGCTTTTAAGCCAAGTGTAAAGGAACTCAGGGTTTAAAAGGGACTCAGGGAAAGGGGAAATTGGCGTTGAGAAGGAAATCGAGGGTTTTCCCTATTTCGAGGAACAAGGCAGGTTTTCTAAATGACAGCAATGAGATGAGATGGTGTCTCCCAGCCTTCTGCTCCTTGGCGGCTCCCAGTAGAGGCAGGGTGGCCATGTGAGAACATGGCCTGCATTCTCTTGCCCAGGTGAGTAGTTTCATGACAAGGCGTGCCAGATCTCCCTCTCCGACAAGCAAGGTGTCTGGGGAAAGGATCTGGCAGCAGGGTGAGGGTCACCTGTTCTCGAGCGGGAGCTGGAGGAGCTGATGCGAGTGCGTGGTGGCACCTTGAGAAACCAGAGCCAGGCGGGGCTTCCGACGCAGCGGGTAAGTGGAAAGACTCGCGTAGCGTGGTTACTCCAGATTTGAGATGTAGCGCAGAAACGAGCAAACCAGAAGAGAGAGCCGGAAGGACTTCCTGACCCTGGAAGAGCTTTTGCAGTGGCTTCTTATGGAATGCTGGGGGCTTTCAGTTGTGTGGAAAGAGAGGCCCTAGGGCTCTTGAGGACGAGACTTATGACTGTGACCACACTTGGTTAAAATTATTGCAATGATGTCAGGAGAGGGCCCTTCCCACTGGCTCATTCTCTCCAGATCTGAGACAGAGAGATTAAGGAGAAAAAGAGGAGGATTCTGGGGAGGAGAAACTGAGGCAGGGAGGAAACAAGGAGAAGCAGCCTGCTAGGTTCTGGTTCAAGAACAGCAAAGGGCCTTAGCCTTCAGGAGGTGTGGGGAGGATCCTTAGTTTGCAGGAGACTTCAATTTCAAGTCAAGTACAGTTCATAACCCCCAACCTCGCAGCCTCAATGTCCAAACATTGTGCTAGGAACCGGGGGGATGCAGAGAAAGTCAAAGATAAGACCTGCCCTCTAGGAGCTGATAAAAATATTTGCACAAATTAGATAACATTTTAATACAAGTGTAAAATACTGGTACAGTGATACATGAAATGTCACCCAATGAGACAGACAGTAAGAGAAATCCTTGGGAGCTGGAGTGGCCCAGGAAAGATTTCTGGAAGAACTCAAGTAAGGTTTAGAGTTAAATCCAGTGAAGAAATGGTGTGAACAGTGAGGCGGAGGCCAGGATGAATTTTAGTGATAGAGGAATAGGTGAGAATAGTTGATGTCTTCCTTCTTTGCTTCCTTCTTTCTTTCCCTCCCTTCCTTCCTTCCTTCCTTCCTTCCTTCCTTCCTTCCTTCCTTCCTTCCTTCCTTCCTTCCTTCCCTCTTGATGCATCCAATATCATCTAAGTCTCCTCTACATCCATTAGGGTTTGATTTCCCATTTCCGGCACTTTTAGCATCAAGTCCCATTCAGCGCCCATCTCATTCATTAACCCTTGTCTCAGCTCCCAACGTAGCACATGCCATTCCTGCCGCCTGCTCAGCAGTCAGGAGCTGCATATCCACTCCTCCCACCTGACTGCACTCCCCACACCGTGTACACAGCACCCCCGGCACTTAACAAATGCTCAGCGTAATACGTTACCCTCTCCCATCCCAAAGGATCTCGGAGCAAAGAGCCTAATGCAGGAACTGCCCCTAGAGACACATATTTGCAACTCGCTGCCTATGGACTCAGACCCATTAAAACGCAATCTCCACATTAATTTTTTTTAAACAGGACTCTTAAAGCCGCATGACGTTAAAACTGTCTCGCCAATAAGCCACATTAACCAGCTCATCAATTTTTTTCCCCTAGTCCACCTTCCCCATAGGCAGTTATACTGGTAGTTAAATGGGTGTAATCGATGTGTGCTCATTCATTGACTCACTCTCATTTGTGGATTACCTGCCCTCCTCGGTGCAGAGGCTGCTTCCATCTGTGGCCTGCTGTAAGGGCATCTCTGCATTTCTTTACCCTCAGCCAGACAGTGGGGCTCAAAGGACACTCGAAATCAAGTGGCTTCAATTAACAAAAGAACGGCAAGGAGGAGAGCAAGAGTATTTGCCCAGACAGGGCTTAGGGAACAAGGATTGAGCCTCCCAATCACCATGAGTAACCAAGACTGAGCTGGAAAACATGCCTCTCCGTCGGACCCCTTATCTCAAATGAACTGATGTGGTTGGGACAGGCTGTGTTGGGGAAACCAGGTCAGGTGCTTCAAGGTGAAGGTTGAGATGCAAACTCTAGAGGAGCTTCCTGAGCTGTGAACACAGCTGCAACTGCTCGTGCTCAGAAGCGAATGATCTTCCCGGTACCCTCTCTCCCAACACTTCACCCCTTTCCCTGGATGGAGCAGGATCAGATTGTCCCAGGTTTGCTTAATGAGAAGCCCTAGCACGCTCTGGCATGCTGTGCGTGTGCAAGGCAGACTTCCAGAGCTTTGCTTCTAGCTTGATTGATTCCTGGGGAAACCATCTGCTGGACCTGACTGGCCACTGCTAGCATTCCAGCATCTCTTCCACCACACACTCAAATTCCCCAGGGTCTTGGCCAGAAAGCAAAGTTCCCGTGAACTGGACTTTGTGGGGAGGAGATAATCCAAAGGGAGGGGCCACATCAAAAGGGCACAGATGTCATCCTCTCAAAGGGGAGCAAAGAACTGTCCCCTGCAGGAGGCAGTGGTGGGTATGGCCTGAGAGTCAGGAAGCATCTCTTGCCCAGTGTGTCTATAGCCAATAATGGTCCACCTCCTCCTGGCCTTGAACCATCAACGGTTATTCTTGTGGACTTTCTGAACAGCACTCAGATCCTTTTGGTGTTGACAAGATTCCAGAGCAAACTGCCACACAGATGGTGGCAGAGCATGTGAGATGGTAGCAAAGAAGTGAAGCACTGTTGCTCTGGAAGGTGCTTTTGGTGAAGGAACACAGTGAGCTAGACCCCGTCATCAGCAGTAGGAGGTTTAGTGCTAAGTGTATTTTATCAGAATCACATTAACACACTCTAGTGCCCGCTACTCTTGGAATGTTGAGTTGTAGACAAGAACCTGAAGGATTTGGGCTAATGCTCTCCAAAACCAGTGTCTACACTCGGGGCCTCAGTGTAATACCAGGCAGCTTACAGAGCATGGGGTTAAGGGACCTCCTCTACAAATGGGGACAGCCACAGGAGCGAATAGGGACCAGCATGTGGGTTAAACATGACATTTCCACGAGGATGCTTTGCAGAATACTCTCATATCCATGTGAGTTGGGTGGGTAGGTGGGAGAAGGTTGGCAAGGAATAGGTGACCACGTCTTGGATGTTTAGGGACTGAGAAAGGAGTGCAATATCTTAAGGGGACTCTCTTGGAGCAAAAATACAGAGAAGTGTGATGACTGTCACAGAGCCAGCAAAGGCCCTGCAGAGTGTCACCAGTGTTGTGAAGGGCTCAGCAGCCAACCCCTTCCACACCTTCATACATATCTGGCCAGTGTAGACATGTATGTATGTGGCTCCTGGACCCACCTGATGCCCCCATGGTGTGGCTGGAGTGGGGCCACCTGTGCGAGAAGAAGCCCAGCTCCAGAGGCCCCTGTCCTCGCACCTGTCTCTGTTGCAGATGGCTTTCTGTTCCCAAATGGAGTTATTCATACTCCAGGTCACCTTTGAGAGTTGGAGTGTACTTCCCCACGGGGAAGTATCGAACTACTCGGCTCTTGGGCAGGGCCCCTCCCGGACATCAGAAATTCTTAACTCCCCTGCTTCCCAGTTTACTCCAAGCTGTCTGTGCCCACATGTAGGCATCACTGTACTTAGGTGCCCACCCCAGCCCACGTGGCATCCCCTCTGCTAGGGCTGCTAGGACTGTCTGAACCACTGTAGGAGGGAACCCCCGGAGTGGGTGTTTCTCCTCCATCCTCTTAAACTTCTTCCTGGGTCTGGATATTATCTGGTTGGTCTGGGCTGCCGTATGCAAAGGAATTGTCAACATCCAGGGGGCCTGAAAGATGGCCACTGGGCCTGGCAGCACCTGAGGTCCCAGGTCTTTCTTGTCTGGCCCTGACTGCAGAGATGTGAGAGCTGAGGAAACACCCCAACTCTCAAAGGTGACCTGGAGTATGAATAACTCCATTTGGGAACAGAAAGCCATCTGCAACAGAGACAGGTGCGAGGACAGGGGCCTCTGGAGCTGGGCTTCTCCTCGGACAGGTGGCCCCACTCCAGCCACACCACGGGGGCATCAGGTGGGTCCAGGAGCCACATACATACATGTCTACACTGGCCAGATATGTATGAAGGTGTGGAAGGGGTTGGGCTTTAGTATCTGGGGACAATAGCGGGGACTGTGGCACCCGGAGAGAGCATGCCCAACTTTGGAGGTATTTCATGTAGCTGTGGGGGCCCAGTGAGACTCAGTCTTCTGATTTCTTTTTCAAGAGAAGCAAAAACTCTGTTGCTTTTTTAAAAAATAAAAATATCACCTCTTCACAAAAGACAATAGTTGGTAATAAGCCAGGTCTGTTTTCCAGGTGCCTACGGCCCCCAGGACCTCGGCTGGCAATATCTGTTTAGAGAACACAAGGTCAAACTGGAGTAAACAAAACAAAGCAGGATTAAGGTCGAGGAAACAATGGTCTTAGCAACAGCAACAACAGTAGTAATATGTTTTTTGCTCAATATGGTTTTAATGCCATCAGAGACAAGATTCTCAAAACCTCAAACCTGAAACAAAATCTCCATGTCAGTATTTAATTAATCATTTATTTATTTATTTTTGCTGTCCCGGGTTTAGCTGGAATCAGCATCCTGATGTGTCCGCATCTCTATTAATACACTTCTTACCTGGGAGGTGTGATTGGATTTGCAGGGTCTTGGAAGATGAACAGGGCCAGGTGGTCATCTGCAGATAGCCCACACTCTCTGCAAGAGGGAGGCTTCCCTTGCATGGGCCATAACACACAGATATTTATACCTATGCTTCAATATCTATATGTGCATACATATACAACTACGGTGAAAACACACTGGCAAAGCCACCAGCCACAGACAGAGTTATGAACTTTGAGCTGCCTTGTGTATTGCTGCATTAAAAACAAAGGTGGGGGTGGGGTAGGGTGGGGGTGGGGTACTTCTAAGCAACAACCCAGCACCGAAGTAAAGCTTGGTGATGCTGGCTTGCATTTCGGATCTCAAATGGGATGGAAATTAGGAAGGAGGCGGCAGCTTCGGGTTGGAGGTAGGGAGCGGAGTAGAGCCTCTCTTCCCCAAGAAATGAGGAGGAGGCCTGGGTTCCGCAGCTAATCACGAGATTGTTTGCAGTAGGCAGAGGATAGAAAGTCTGCATTTCTCTTCCCATTAGCCACCCTCAGATGCCACCCTGCTGGGTGTTTCAGCCTCCCCAGGCCTAATGAGGCCCTGCTAGAGAAAATCCCGAGAACTACTGAGGAGCCCGGGCGTTTGCATTCCCTGAATGGCGCATCCCGGGGTTGATTTATGTCACGCTCTACGGAGATAATTCACTGCCAAGGCAATTTACTAATCCTTTAGATTATGCATTTGGTGTGTCACCCAAATAGGCTCCTCCGTGCGGCGTGGCACTCGGGGGACGATAATTTGTTTGTGCGTATTCCAATCAGGGAGAAGATTCATAAGCTACCGTTGAGGAAGAATGGATCACTTGCTTTTGACTTTAATGCAGAGAGGTTGGCTCCTGGGATTTTGGAATAAATATTTGATCTTTAAAGATCATTTTGTAGCTTGTAGCCGTCAACCGAGCCAGGTTTTTAATGTTTGTTTATGGTTTACACCATATGATTCAATAAACTCTGCCGGAGACACATGTGCATAATTAAGTTTAAAAGCCAGCCCCAACGACACCGCACGACTTGCTCCTCAAATCACAGTTTATGCACCAAATTCTATTTATTGCTATCGGGGTTTTTCTCCCCCTCAGTTAGTGACTCAGAATCCGGGGGACTTGACGGGCATCTCTTCTTGATGGCAGTCTGTCCCTTGATGTGAATGTTCCTCACACATCCTTCCCACCACACTAATTTTCAGCACTAGATTTAAAAAACACAAATGGCAACATCTCCCCAACCCATTAAATAGGGCCCATATTTCAAACACAGCACTTACTATGTTATGCTTAGTATTGATAGTATACAGAAGGGAAATGGGAGAGTGGTTTACTATTCCCATTTCATAGTTTTACAGAATGAGGTCTAAGAAAAATCATCGCTGATTCTTACTGTGTTCTGGGCACTGTTCAAAGAGCTCTACAAATATCGGCTCAGTTAATCCTCACCAACAGCCATATAAAGTCAGTACTGTTGACCCCCTTTACAGATGAGGAAACCGAGGAGCCCAAGTTCACAACGTGAACCATGATGGGGCCAGCCAGGGTCTACACGCTAACCACTATGCCATTTTGTCTCAGGCATATTTGTGTCCCAGGACCAAGCAATGAAAACAAGCAGCACACAGTAAAGCATCAGCTCCAATCGCCTTAGCCTCACTTTGCAGGTCAACCTCAAGAATGAGCTCAATAAGGTGCTTCACCAAAGCTTGTAGTTCCATTATTAGAAAATAAAGGTTCTCGGCAAAGTTGCTCTGTTTCTGTTTACTCTTTAAAAATAGAGCTCTCTTTGGCAGAAATAGCATACACCTCCTTAAGAATCTATTTATAAGATCCTAATGAATTTTTCCACAACTCAGATGAGATGAGGAAAGTCAAAACCATTCATTCATTCAACAGATATTCATGGAGAACCCATTATGTGCTCAGTCCTGGGCCAGCCGCAGGTGACCCCCATTGGTCCTCCATAAGATCCCATTAAGGTGATCATTTCTCCCCATGTTGGTGCTGCCCACGACCTGAAACCAAAGCTCTGGGGCTGGGGCAATACTGGAGAAAAAGGCGGAGCGCAGGCAAAATCAAAGTATAGCAGGATGACTTCCAGCAGTGCTGCAGCTCTCTGACAGAGATCCAAACGAGCTCCAAGGGCCAGCTGCACTCTCTGTCGCTTCTTCTCTTTTGGGAAGTTGTCTGACCCCCTTATGGAGGACTGCAGGGGAATTGAAGAAGTGTTAAAGCAAGGCCATGCAGGCACCAGGATGAGGGGCTGCCATCCCATCTGCAAGACCAAATGTATGCTAGGCAAGGGATTTTCAAAAATAGCAATGCTTATATGGCACAGACAGGAAAGAGTAATGCAATCGCGAGAGCAGGTGGGATTTTCTTTCTCTCTCTCTCTTTCTTGTCAATATTTCTTTCTCTATTTCTTTTTCTTCCTTTCTCCTCCTCCTCCTCCTCCCTTTCCCTCTCTCTCTCTCCACTTTCTTTTCTTTTTCCTCTTTCTAAACAAGCAGCTTGCCTGCATTCTGTGTACTCTACCAAATTTATAAAACTCAGCCAAAGATTATTTTTTATATCTGTAATATTTCCACATGACTAATTGCATTTAGTGAAAAGCTGACACTAGACAATTTCTTGGGCTCATTCAATGTTGGATTTATTAAAGCCCCAAATCATCCATCATCTCAAAATTTGGCAGGTTATGTTTATAAATAAATTAAATTAACAAGT
This sequence comes from Cheirogaleus medius, assembly GCA_008086735.1. Taxonomy (NCBI): domain Eukaryota; kingdom Metazoa; phylum Chordata; class Mammalia; order Primates; family Cheirogaleidae; genus Cheirogaleus; species Cheirogaleus medius. The sequence goes on from VBSM01001927.1 coordinate 10,806,902, forward strand.
GTGTGCTGTGCTGGGCATTCACGTGTGGGAGGGAATGCAAACACAGATGTGTGTACGCCCATCTATAGCTGTGGATCTATCCTGACCCACACACAGCCTGTTAACTTAGTGCTAACACAGAGACTTTTTTCAAAACAGATGAACTCGATTTGTAATTGAGAACTATTTAATAAATCTGATTTAACGAAAAGATCCAATTTTTCAATCCAATTTTATGTCGCCTCTAACTGGCAAACATGATGTCATGTGAAAAGAATTGGTCTGAGGGTCAAGTTGCTTATGGCGGCCAGGAGATCTGGGTTTTAATTGCATCCAGACGCCAACTTCCTGTGCAGTCGTGGCCAGTCACTTTCTCAGTTTGGATTTTGGTTTTGTCAATTGTAAAATAAAGAGACAAATTCCAGAAAGGTCATGAGCTGAAAGTCCAACAGAGCAAAGAAGATATCTAGCAGAGGTGAGTCAATACAAAAGCAGAGAGTGAACTGTTGTTGCTTCTTTGTGTGTATTTACTGGTCATGAGGGCTAGTGTCTTTTTCTCAGTGCTGAATTGACAGACATCAGCTCAAAAATTGGCATTTAGCATCCTGGTTGACAAATGTGAAGAATGAAGACTAGGAGAAAGAAGGGGTGGAGAGCAGATTTGTATTCACTGAGTACCTTCCATCTATCAGGGATGAGCTTGGACCTCTGGGGAAGTCAAGAAGTAAGAGGTAGGCGATGAATATTACACTTCATCAAACTAATTTAGTATCTTCATATTTTTATCAGGAAATATAGGGTGGCATAATATTATTATTAATAGTAGTAATAATAATCACCACCACCATCAATAATGTTTCATCAGCAGAAAATATGCGGCAGAGAGAGATTTCATGATATACAGAGGAAAATAAAAACTCTACTAAACAAAACGGGCTATCTTTGGTAGACATTGCACACATATTTCACAAATTAATTGTGATATTTATCCAAATCTGGCAATAGCAATTTGAGGGTCTGGTGTGACATCGATGCTATCATTGAATGTTAGGGGACCTTAGGATTAGAAAGGACCTCATCATAACGTCTCGTCCATTCCCTGTTTCATCTAAGCTGAAGATGGCAAATATATTTCAATATCACATGCCACTCTGATTGATGGATAGTGGCTGCCTAGAGGAACGTTTTGAGGCTGCTCATGAGCTGAGAGAAAGGGCTGTGATCAATTCGGTGTGTCTACCATGGGCACCGTGGGAAGATCGAGCACTCATGCCATGTATTTGCCATCCCTAACATCACTGTTCTGAAAAACAAGAAATTTCTTTCTGCATTTAAATGTACCTTTGAAAAGACTATCCTGTTTCCCTTAAGAATCCCTATTGTATGTCTTTCATTTTGAGAAGATGCCTCTTTATATAGAATGACAGTCAATTAGGTTACAATTTAACCTGATTTTCTCTTGTATAATTCTCAGTGAGGATGGAGTATCCCTGGACACATATGCCTCCTGATAACAGAGATTCCTTTATGTATGTATGGGCTTGGGATCCCAGGGTTGGTGTCAGGATATCTAGCACGTTCTGTGCACTGGCTGTATGAAGCTTGGTGTCGTCCACTCAAGTGTCTATTTTCTTGCAGGACTGGGGAGGCTTTCAGGAAAAAAAAATACTGATCCTAAGGGGAGAGACAGTGGGATAGTTAAGCTTGGTCAGGTAAGAAAGCCTTAGAGTTTGGAGAGAAGAGATGATTCCAAGAACAATGTAAGATCTCTCTTTAGAGTACCTTCCCAACTCAGCCCACCATAGACTGTTTGCCAAATCCTGGTGGCTAGGGAAAGAAGTAGCTCAGAATTCTGAAATCAGGGTTTCCCTTTAAAGCTCTGTAAATCACTGGCACACACGCTTTCTGCATTGATTCCTCCTCTAATATGCAAGATGCAAGAGGAAGAGAGGCATTTTCTCTCATTCACTCAGAGCAGTGTTGGTTAAAACTCACACTGGTAATAATAGAATAGCGCCCTTACTGTGGGATTACAATGCAACAGGTACTGGGCTGAGTGCTTATATACATTTGATCCTGATAGCAACCTTATTAAATCCAAAGCATTTCACATGAGGTCTAAGGTGGTCCAGGTAGAACATGGAAAGTCTAGACTTGAAAGTTGGGTGATATATTTGCTGGGAGTGGTACCAGCAAAAGCAGTGGTGCTGTCTGGTTGGTGGGTTCTGGTAATTGGGCTCTGATGGAGGTGGCAGGGAGAACCCTACTTTGTAATGTTTGCCAATTTCTGTGGTGTAAATATGCCACCAGGGGCTATACCCAGCTACCAATGTGAACAAGGAGTTGGGAAGGAATAAGCCCTTGCTCATTCAACTCTCTGAGCCAGCCTGAGCCAGGTCCTGCCTGTCACTGTGCCACGAGGCACTAATGGCACACGAGAAGCCCCAGCACGTGCAGTTGGCACCAGCAGAAGTGAGGTTTGTGCAGCAGGAGAAGACCATGTCTGGCATCAAGCGGAAGGCAGCAGAGAACTGGCAAGAATACTGCGATCATCAAACACAGAAGGGACCTGTATAAACCCCACATTATTTAGATGAGAAACTGAGTTCCAGAGAGAGGAACTGACGTGTCCAGATGACTTGTGTGACAAAACTTGACCTGGAGACCATGAGTATGTTCCTTACCAGTGTTTGTTTTTTATTTCTATTGTTTTGGTTCCTTCAAATGAAACAATCTTAGGATGATTTTCAGTCTTTTTATATGTTCTGTTTATTTGGGGAACTCCCCCATCTTCCATATATTTTCCATACGTCTCCTTAGGTCTCTAAGTTGCACTGCTCTAAAATGGACTCTAAGAAGAATCTTACTGAGCAGAGGATGACAAGAAAAGAGGAATCCCTGCCAGTGCTTGGCCAGAGGCTATTGATTCTGCACATTGATCTAGGCTCCGATGCATGGCTTGCCAGCTCCAAGACTACATCTCTATAAGAGAGTTTGAATTTCTGGACTCTCCTCTTAAATCCACATTGTCAGGGCTTCCTACCTCCAAAGCAGCACTGCATGCCTCAGTGCGTCCAGCTACTCTGGGCCTGACTTCCAATATGCTGCTCAATGAAATGAGTTAGAGACTGATTCGGCCCCGCTTCACTCAGGGGCTGGTGATTTCTGAGATGGAGTCAAGCCCTTAATGTGTACCGTTCCTGCTTCCCAGTCTATTAATTCCTCTCTTTCCCTCCAGTACTGTGCCCTTGAAGCAGCTGGTTCCAAAACAACTAGAGCAGAAGGGAACAGAGAGGAGCAATTAGTGTGAATGAGCGGATTGGGTGTGTCCCCCGTTGGAGGGTGGTAGGCAGAACAGCGGCCCCCCAGAGACGCCCATGCTGAATTCCTAGAAGCTGTGGATATGTTACCTTGGGCAAAAAGGACTTTGCAGGTGAAATTAAGTCAAGGGTCTTGAAGCGGGGAGGTGATGCTTGGTTACCAGTGGGTTCAATGTAATCACGGGGGTCCTCACAAGAGGAAAGGAAGGGAGAGGATCAGAGTGATGCCACAGGAAAGGACGTGAGCTGCCACTGCTGGCTTCAAAGATTGCGGAAGTGGCCACTAGCTGGGGAATGTGGGCAGCCTCTGAAACCTGGAAAAGGCAAAGAAACAGATTCACACCTAGAGCCTCTAGAAAGGAATGCAGCCCTGCTGACATGCTGATTTTATCCCAGTGAAACCCCAAATCTGACCTATTGCATGTTAGGAAATGAATGATAATAAACTTGTGTTGTTTCAAGCTACACATTATTATAATTGTATCGTAATGAACATGTGTAGTTTTAAGCTACTAAATTTGTGATGATTTGTCACAGGTGCAACAGGACACTAGCATGGGGGCAGTGACTTCAACTCTTGCGCAAGGTTAAAAGTCGTCTTGGGCCGTGCCCTCATTCTCCTACTGGCTCGGGAGTAGAAAGGAAGTTGCCCACCACCCAGCCAAGTCTGTCGTTTTCTTGGAGGTGTTTTGAGACTTCCTTATACTCCTCTCCAGAGAGATTGTCTCAGGTGCATAGAATTGGATTAATCTTAATCTTAGTTCATGGCACGCTCTCATTTCTGGCCTATGCATGGCTTGCTTTGTTCTAAAAGACTCCAGCTAAATTGGGGTTCTTGTACTGGAGTGGCCAGCGACCCTGACCTAAGAGTAAATGAAGGGAAGCTGTGTGCCTTTCAGGGGATATTTCTTTTACCTGAAGATGGGTTAATGCCCAGTTGTCTGTCCCGTGACCAGGTGTCCCTTGCACAGGAACCATGTTGATTCTGGCAGACACCCTTGTGGCTCTTGCCTGACCGTGTCCAGTTTCCACCTGCCTGACCACTGCTCTGGAGCAGGGAGCCTGGCCCTGTGTTCTCCCTGGTGTTCCAGGGAAAGCCCTGCCTGGGTAGCCCCTGGTTCTTTAGACAGAAGGCACAAACTCAATACGCCACCGCAAAAGGAAGTAAGTTCAAAACTGTATTACTTACAGATCTCGGCGGGGAGGATGCAATGAGTCCTCCATCCCTGGGTCGCACGAGGCAGGAATGAAGAGTCAGGCAGAGAAAGAGAGAGAGAGAGAGAGAGAGAGAGAGAGAGAGAGAGAGAGAGAGAGAGTGCACAAGCCTAGTTTTCTAGGTAAGAAAATGGCCTCTCCATTCTTATCTCTGGCCACCAGCTTGGGCCATTTGGGAGTGGTATTCTCCTTCTAATGCCTAGGCAGCAACCTCCACTATGCGGTCCCCGTTACATGTTCTATTTAGTTAGTAAGTTATTTTTTCCTAGTGCAGTGAGCACCTACAAATCCTCTGCCCCAAACAAACAACAACCTAAGTTGAGCTATGTGGCGGATCCACTCCCATTCCCCGCTGGAAGTGACTGTCATTCTGAAACATTTTCCTTTTTCAACTTTCTTTTCATATGGTTTTATTGTATCTATGTATTTTCCCAAAAAGTAATTACGTATGTAATGGTTTGGGATTTATTTCTTTCTGCGAATACTAGATTACCGAGATGCACCCACATTGTTATGTGTCACTGCTGTAGACTCTCCCACGGAATGAATAGATCATGCTTTATTTATTTGTTCTCCCACAGATGAGCATTTGGGGTGTCTTGGGGTGTTTGCTTTTGTGAATGGTGTTGCTGTGACTATTGTTGTCCATGACTCCCGTGGTGCATGCACAAGAGTTTCTTTCAGCAGCAGACCTAGGAGGGAAGTCTCCTGAAAATCCTTTTGCTTGGATTTTGAGTGCTCTGGGGCCAAAGCTAATGCAGGGGCAATGGGTGCTTTTGTTGGAGATGAGGTTGGATGGCTGTGACCGTCAGGGAGGAGGCAGGGAAATGACCAGTGAGTCAACCCCAGGGGCGGTCGTTAGACACGGGCTCTCTCCAAGATGAAGAGAGGCGGGACTTCCATTTGAGAGCATCCAGAATGAAGACACAGATGCTCATATAAAGAGTTGGGTTCTCGTGCTGAGGATGAGAAGGGCCGGCAACGCTTCTGAGCATGCCCCTGGGCCCTCCATGGGTCACATTGCGACTCATCCTTCTCAAAATTTCTATCAGGGCCCCCTATGCATCTGGCTTAATCCAGAGCATGAGGGGGCTTGAAAGAAACCTGGAGCTCACTGGCCATTTGCGGAGCATTCTCAGTGCAGTTTCCACCCAGCGGGAAGGCTGAGTCTCTGGATGTATGAACCATCTAACACGCAAGGCCGTGTCGTCAGGGCACGCACAGATACGCATTTTCCCCTTGCAGCGTGCCGGCGGTCCCATCTGTCTCCCATTAGAACAGCATCTGCAGTGTCAAGGGCATGATAATGCATGAGCACGGGCGGCAGGTGCTGATCCTCCGCGCAGGGAAGGCGCATCTGCATGGGTGCACAGCCTGCCCACCGCCCTCCCGCTCAGCCACCCTCCGACCACAGCCATCTCTGCCCCTGCCCCACCCCGCACCACCCCACGCTTATCTGCCCTGCAGGCCGAGAGCTTGCTTCCTTCCGTGGACGTGTGAGCAGGCCAGGCTGGGGGCTTGCAGAAGCATTTTCGTGAATCTGAAAGCCATGGTTCTCTGGGGAAGACAATGACATTGTGGTCACTGCTCCCATAAAGGCAACGTTTACAGCACTTGGGTCTTTCTTGCTCCTTGCTCTCTGGGTCCCTTGACTCTCAACCGCTACGCCCCACCCCACCGTCACTTCTCCCTCAGGCCTGTCATTCTCACGGCCACTACCTCACCAGAGGAGCCAGAAGTGGCCAGAGGCCCTGAATGAATTTCCCCCCAAAGACCCCCAAGGAGCAGGAACTGACCCCTCACCGCCAACACGCTCTCAGCATGGCCACCACTTCTCATCACAGAAGAGAATTCAACTGCCCAGGCTCATGTAGGTGGCTTATAACAGACAGAGAGCAAGAACGCCTGTCTCTGATATCCTAAACAGGAGCTCTTTCCACTAACCTGGAAAGTTTCAGTAGCCCTGCCTTGCATTTTAGAACAGGCCCAGGGAACTTGTTTCTGTCCCATGTAGGCTCACCTGCCTTGATCTATGCAGGTACAGGGTGTGTATGTACTAGATGTGTCCAAATCCTACCTCTTGGTCACCATTTGTAGTAGACTAGAAACCATGATCACAGTATTTTTCAGTTCCTCCATCAAGAAGTAGCATCTATTTCCCTAGTCCTTAAATCTAAGTTTTCTTGGGGCTTTGACCCTAGAATGTGGTGGAGGTGATGTTACAGGAGCTCCAGCGCCAAGGGGTCATGGGGCCTTGTAGCTTCTACTTTCCTGTAACCTGAGACCACCATGCTCTGGAGAAGGATGAAAGGAAGCCCAGAGGATGAGAGCCCCATGGGTAGAGACAGACCAGGAAGAGAGAGAGGTCCAGCCAAGCCTTCAGACATGTGAGTAAAGCCATCTGGTGTGAGTCCGGCCCAGCCCCCACTGACCAGTACCCTGCATTTTATTGTTGTTGTGATTTTTGTTATTTTAAGCTTTCTGGCAAGGGTTGCACGAAGTCCTCACTTTGCCTCTACCCTTCCCTGAGCCCTCACGTCGGCACTACCATTTTCTAGCGGAGTGACTAAAAAATGTCATTTCATCTCTCTGAGCCTTTATAGTCTTCCCTGTATATTGGGGATAATAAGAGTATCTGTCTCATGGGGTAGTTGTGAAGATTTAATGAGCTAATGTGCATGAAACTGATTTATAAACTGTTAAACACTGAAGGTCTGGCTCTGCCAAAGCACCTGGAATCCCCGCTAAGACCACGTGACCAGAATTTATGAAATTTTGTCATAAATCAACGAACAGCATTGCTGCAAGGAAAATAAGGAGAGCTCGCAGCCAGGAGCTGTTATGCCTAAATCCTTAACAATCCAAGATTGCAGGCTTTCATGCATGCATGAAAGACCTTCTCCAGAAACTGCCTTGTGGTCAGCAGGGTTGGGGAAGCTTGGTGATACTCCTGTGGGGAAGAGAGAAGCCACTGGAATTCAGCAGGAGGAGGAAAGGAGGCCCTTATCATCATAAATTAGTAAATATCAAAATGGCTATTTGAGACGGAAAGGGAATGTTGGGAGCATGTGAAATAGTGCAGTGCTTGTTTAACAAAAAATTAGAGATCTCTCACTTTTTCAGACCTTAATTTTTTTTTCCATCTATGAATACACAACCCTGGTTTATTAGAAAGGAGCAGATTTCATCATCTTATCTTTACCTTTCTCCCATTCTGTTCTTTATCTTTGGTCTAAGGAGGCAGGCTCATTCAAGTGTTCCTATGGAGCAAACCTTTTCACGGAGTGGAATTGGAAACAGATTCTATCAAATAACATTACTCTAGACCAAAGAGAGATCGAGTCCAGTTCCTGATATCCCAGGTCACAGAGAATGAGGAACTTGCCTATGGTCACACTGCTAGTTAATAGAAAAAGGGTTCAAAAACTGGGTCTTTGTCTGCTATGTTGGACCACCTTGGAGGAAGGGGAACATAGCCTCACATTGCAGCACATAACTCCAGGATTTCCAGCTAGATGGTAAAAAAAAAAAAGCAGGAATACAATTCAGGCAGAATTAGGACCTGTCGTTTCCTAACCAATTACTACCTTGATTCTGTTAGCTTTTGTCTGGGAAAGCAGCAGAACACTGTTTATGGTGAGAATGACTAATTTCATACACAGTTTAACTAGGTGGTTCAATCAAACTGTTCTTTCCTATGAAATTTGATGGTGGGAAATGATTACCATATAAAAAAGGTTTCACTCTGTTTGATTGAGTGATTTCTATAAAGCTTCTATAGCATAATTTCATGGCTGTGAACGTTAATTTCGCAACAGCCAACTGTAATTGGGTTCTAAGGCAGGAGAAGGGAGCCTTCTCCTCTGCAGATCTGCCTCTCTGGTGTGGGGTTCGGTGGAGGAGGAGGGGGATGGGGTGGAGAGGGAGGGGAGGAGGTGGGAAGGGAGGATGGATTGAATCTCACTTGAATGTGCAGATAAAAGTTTAACTTTCTGCTCTGAAAACTCCTGCAATAAGAAACCATAAATTGCGATGTGGATTCACTTCTATGAGTAAGGAATAGCTGCAAGTGTGGGCTCAGCTGGGTGCCCTGGGTTTATTTATAAGGGGAAAGAAATTGTGCTTCGGATCACCCGGGGAACCTGACCACATTAAAGATGACAACATTCGCTACAGCTTCCCTTCTGACTGCCATTCTTCAGAGCCTCTGGGCATTCCTGGAAGGAGAGGAACCCCGAAACCACCGGGCTGACTAGGGCGCCTGCCAGCTGGCGTTCACAGCACTGAGGGACTGGAGGGTGATTCTCAGCACAGATTTGCCCTAAATAGCTAATATCCCTGCACAGTCTGAGGTGCCTCCCCATTTCTCTCCTGCCCTTTAAACATTGGGGTAACTCATCAGGAGAGATTGAGGGAGAAATTCTGATTTATGAAGATAATTTAGCCCAAAGAGAAACGCCTAACTTACAGGGGTATTTTATTGTTGTTGTTAAATTGTTTATAAAAAACCGGGAAGGAGATTCAAGCTCAGAGGTGCTGAGCAGACTCAGATGCATGGCTTTTGCAGTGAGTTCTAGAACTCTCTTTCTTCCCCCCCGAACCCTGATTCACTGCTCTTTTTTGTCCTGATGGGACAGAGTTGCTGGTGACTAAGGATGAAACTTTGGGGTGTCTCGCATGCAGAACCCTTGCATGAAGTTATCTCCCCACCACTATTGGTAATCCCATCATCGAAGGCTCATTCCTCGGAGTTTAAAATGATTTTTGGTTTTGAAGAACTGGTTTTCCAGTTGCAAACATCCTTAGACAAAGGCAAAACTGTAAACCTTTCTCAGTTACTTCTAAGTCCCTGAGAAATGCAACACAGGACCAAGATTTTGTTCTGGGCAGATGGGAATTCGATTCTGGAAAAAAAAGATGCTGTGATAGGGAGGGTTGGGGCAAATACTGAATGGGGATGGCTTCAGCTCCAGGTACCTGCAGGTGCCCCAGTGCCAGTGGACTCTTCCCAGGACCCCTTGGCCACCCATCAAGCAATTAGGTGCACACAGAACAGGGTGGAAGCAGGTGACTCCATTCATTGGTTTCCAATTGACCTCTGCTTGTTCGCATTTTGAGCAGTCTGCTGAGAGGTCATCCTGCCAGGGTGCTCTCGGGGCTTATCTCTGTCCCCTGGAAGAACTTGAATGGAGATACCCAGCCAGCAGCTTTAGCTGCGCCTGCCTCCTTGCCTCAACAGACATCTGCAACCGGGGAGGGTTTGAAACCCTTCCAGCCCCTCCTCTCCCCAGCCCTGCAATCTCTGCCATCTATTGTCATTCTTGGAAATGAATCGTGTAAACAAATATTTTTTTTTAATCTACAGTAGCCCTAATTGAATCGTCTTGCCGCATTGTTATGGAGAAACAAGGGTAATTTCCTGTCAGTTATTGAGCTATTTAGCAATTATTTCTTATCATTAGTTTGCAAATTCAAACAGCATCAAATTCTGTTTGCCAAGTTATAAAGGCATGGCATCACAGGGTCCTCTTTTGCAGAAGCCAGGCCCCTTTATTTAGGTATTTTCAGCTTTTATCTCCTTCCCTCCACCCCTCTCCTCCCAGGCCTGCTGGTCTGCAGCAGCTTCTGCAGGAAAGGTCAGGGCCCAGGGGAGAGCCTGCCTAATGGGTATTTATCTCCCTTTGGCACTCTCATTAGCTAATGGAGCAAGCTGTTTCCCAGGGGAGTGACAGCCCCACCAGGGAACTTAGAGTTGGCATGTATACCTGCCACCCCTGGGATTGGGTCACCTGGCAGGCCAGCTTCTGCTAAATAGCTAGGACAGATGAGGACGTGAGCATTCTACATGCCAGCTTTCATGGTCTGCTCTCTGCTTACACAGATGCCTGCTTCTCTATAGCAAAAGATATTTCTCTAGCAAGCCATTGCCCACCTGTGCCCAAGAATGCCACAGACATGGTCTCTATCACTGGGCACACAGACATGGGCTGCAGAGCATCAAGGCAAGGAGAGAACAGGCTGTCCTTGGAGGAGGTGTGGCATTAAGCAATCCTTACCAAATCTTTCTTTCACCTACAGCTATGGTCCCCAACCCCAGGGCTGTGGACAGGACTCATCCATGGCCTGTTAGAAACCGGGCAGCACAGCAGGAGGTGAGTGGTGGGCAAGTGAGCGAAGCTTCATCTGTATTTGCAGCCGCTCCTCATCACTTGCATCACCACATAACCTGGGCCTCCTGTCAGATCAGCCAAGGCATCACATTCTCCTAGGACCATGAACCGTACTGTGACCTGTGCATGCGAAGGATCTTGGTTGCACGCTCCTTATGAGAATCTAATGCTGATGATCTGAGTTGGAACTTAGGCGGTGATGCAAGTGATGGGGAGTGGCTGCAAATACAGATTATCATTAGCAGAGAGGTTTGACTGTACAATAAATGTAATGTGCTTGAATCATCCTTGAATCATCCCCACCCCCATCCCATGGAAAAAATGTCTTCCATGAAACCGGTCCCTGGTGCCAAAAAGGTTTGGGGCTGCTGACCTATAGCACTTGCTTTCAAGTGAAGTTAAGCCAGATGTTCCTTGAGAACAATCCTAAAAAGCACCCAAGTCACAAAACGCACAGCTACAGTGACACCTGTACAATTCCCAACTATCCCATTGCCTTCGCAATGGAGCCATGAGGCCATGAGGAGCTCAGGGTCTGATTGAGCTACTGTCAACTTTTGGCATCAACTGCTAAAGTCACTCTTTTTCTCCCACAACTACCTTCCTGAATCACTGGGAGGCTGCCAGGTTGAATCATAAAGTCCTCTGTTCTCTCCACCCTGCCCACAACCCTCACCCCCAAAGACCCAGTGACACACTTGGAATGTGCAGGGGCTGAGGGTACAAGAATTACCAACGGTTACAAGGACGAGTGGTAGTTAGGGTAGATTGCTTCTTGTTTTTGCTGTATTAACTATCTATTGCTGTGTAACAAATTATCACGAAAATCTAGCATCTTAAAACAAGAAACATTTATTATCTTGTGGTTTCTGTGGGTCAGGAATCCACTGTTGTTTAGTTGGGTGCCTTTGGCTCAGTATCTCTTAGGAGGCTGAGGTCACAGTCAAGCTCTTGGTGGAGGCTGTGGACTCTCCTAAGGCTGACTGGGTTCGGGGAACCTGCTTCTGAGCTCATTCATGTCATGGTGGGCATGTGGGTGGGCCTGGGCACCTTGTCCTGGGGACTTCTCCATGGGACTGCCTCACAATATGGCAGCTGGCTTTTCCTAAGGTGGGCAATACAGGAGAAAACAAGAGAGGGTCGGTGCCCAGGAAAGAAGCCACAGTCATTTTGTCATCTAATCTCACAAGTGACATCCATCATTTTTCCCATATTCTATTTGGCAGAAGTGAGTCACCAGGTCTGGCCCCCATTCCAGGGGAGGGACTTGCACAAGGGCATGAGTAGATCCAGTACATGAGGATGATTGGGAGTCACCTTGGAGGCTGCCCACCTTCGAGAACTCAAAGTATCTCTGGATTCTTTCCTTCTCTTATTTTTTTTTCGTTAATTAACAAATGTATTGGTAATTTATGGAGCATCCTGTGATAAGAACCACAGGAAATTCAGCACTTAATAACAGACGTGCAGGGGCCCAGTCCACGAGTGAGATAAGACCAGTCTATCCACAAGCATCCTCAAAGCAGTTGCTCAGGCAGAGGAACAAACCGTGCTCTGGTGACCCTGAGGAACGAGGTCATTATCTGGGGGAGATCAATCAGGGAAATCTTCCTCCACTTTTCCATTTCATGAATATGAAGAAAGGAAGAAAGGACAGAGGCAAGAGAGAGAGGATAGAAAGAAGAAAGGAAGGAAGGAGGCAGGGAGAAATGGGAGAAGAAAGAAATCTGTGCCATGGTTAGCTTTCTAAATCATACCTTTTTGTCGAGAATATTTTAATGATCCTCCTAAGTTATAAATAATTTATAACTTAGATGGAATTCAAAGTTTTTCCAACTTTTCTTACATTACATTCCCACTCCCCATACACACACCTTAATTGGTGAAGTCATAATTGATGCTGGATCCTTGATTTTAACCCAGTTTCTAAAGCTCATATGGTTTCTCCTGTGCCACCCAGCTCCCTAAATCAATGTAATTTGATGACTGGTTGGATATGAGTAGTGGTGAAAAGACCAGTTTGAGGATGTCTCAGAGGCTCGACCTGGAATGGGTCAGGAAATAGTAATGCCACTGCTTGACACAGGGAGGACAGAAGGAGCAAGGAGTGGGAGAGCTCCATGTTGGACTTGCTACTTTGGGGTTCTCATAGGACCTTTGAAAGGTACCATCCAAGTCAACAGTGAATTTAGAGATCGTGGAAGATTTTCCGAGTTGTCTGCAGACGTGATAACTAAAGTTGGAGGAATAGTTGATCTTTCCAACACTGACGACAACCAACACCAATAGCTCATAGCTTATGAGCTGTTTTTGGAGTCTGCCTATAAGAGAGCATGAAGGTTAAACAATGGAACCCCAGTGGCTGCATTCAGACAGACACTGTTTAATACAAGAGAGAAGGTAACCACGGAGAAATTATTTTTGATAGTCAGGGGACTCTTTCTAGCAGAGCCCAACTTGGAAGGGCTCTCTTCCTACCAAAGCCATGGAAATCTCTAGCAAAGTCTAGGCCACTTCTAGATTGAGTGACTTGCTTTAAGCAAATAAAATGCAGCTGAGATGAAAGAACAAAATTGCAAGCTGGAAAATACAGTCCCCTGTCTGGCTCACTCACTGCTTTGCTCTGAGGGAAGCCAGCTGCTGTTTTGTGAGTTACCCTAAAGAAAGGCCCAGGTGGCAAGGAACTTATGTCTCTGGCCAACTGGTCCAAGACTTCCAGCAGCCACGTGAGTGAGCCTGGAAGAGCATCTTCACCCATGGAGCCTCAGTGCAACCACAACCCTAAACGGTACCTTCACTGCGGGGTCTCATAAGAGACCCAGAGGCGAGACATCCAGCTAGGTCATGCTTGCCTTCTTGACCCTCATAAGCTGTGAAATAACACATGTTTGTCATTCCAAGCTGCTACATTGAGGGCTGATTTGTTACAGGGCAATAGATAACAAATGCACCACACCTGGCACTTCCAGGTAAGAGGACTGGAGCTCCTCCTGGTGTTGCCAACTAGAAGCTGGAGCAGGACATCTGGAGAGCTCGTGTCGAGGTGGAATGCACTTCCCTACACATCAGCTTTGCACAGATCTGTACAGTAGCCGACCAGAACTGAAATACACAGAGGCATGGAAATATATCTCAACATTACAGACATTGCTGAGTTTGGCCCATGTGCCGCTGAAGACAGAAAAACTGAATTTTCTACTATTAAACAGCCCCAATACAAAGACGGCATGAACTAGCACAAGTTATAAACTTAGGCTGAGAAATGAAGCCAAAGGAGAGGACTCAAACAAGATTGGGGGAAAACAGTTCTCTTAGCTTTTGTGGAAAGAGATTCCACAAAATCTCAAGTCAAGAAGGTCTTAGAAATAAAACCAGAGGATCACTGTCCTTACATCTAAGCATCCATTAAAGTGAGTGGTGCACATGGCAAGGATCCCAGAGCCATGCTCTAAGCTTGTTTCTACTATGATGCGAGTGTCTGAATAGTGGTCTACTCTATCATCCTGGGTCTGACATAAAAATAGCTGACCTGTGTATATGCTGCCTACTATGTTCCAGGCACTCTTCCAAGTACTTTACATATATTATCAGTGACCTCATGGGGTAGGTACCATTATTATCTTCATTTTGCAAATGAGGAAATTGAGGCACAGAAACTAAATAATTTGCCCAAGCATCCAGCTAAGGTGGCCAGTGTGGAACCAAGTGTGCGGTTTGGCTTTGGAATCCGTGTTAATACTAGGTTGGGATGCATTTCCAGTGAGCCTCTTCATGTCATGGTAAAGGAAGGGGCTGATAGTTGTACCTTAGGGTTAAGTCCTGAAAACACAGTTATTCACCTTCCAGAGAGTGTAAAAGACAAGAGTAAAACTAGCCCTTTGGAAGCAGGGAGGGTATGCTGGGCACTTCTACTTGCCCCGCCCCCCCCAGATTTGCTCTCCGTCCTCATCCACCCAGACCTGTGCTCAGGAATGCTGGCGTGGATGAACTGCAACAACTTTCTTGTTCCCTGGCTTTTTGTTTAGATTTGGCTGACAAGAGGCCACACGAAGCTATATGAGGACTCATTCCCAATGAGAGGCACCTACATTCCAACAGGAGTCTGGAGTGGAGGCCTCCAGCTTGAGTTGCCATGGGTTGTTGCATCTTCTCTGAAAGACCAGACCTCCCACCTGGTAACCCTGTTTTAGAGCTACCCTATCCAGGGCCCAGTAACCGCTCTGTGCCCTTTTACCTTGAGTCCAAGGTGTGGGAGCCAGTCCTGATGGTGCTCTACTTTCCCTTGTGGGCGCCCTAAACTTGCCCACACCTTTGTACATTTTATTACAATCCCTTTATTAAACTGTCTTCTCCCTTTTGAATGTATCAACTGTCTCCTGCTATAACGCTGGGTAGATCTTAGGAGTTACCTACCATGTCCAGGAAGCTTGCATAAAGGTTTGAGGGAAGGGAGATTTCAAAAGTAGCACTGTTTGGTGTCACTCGTATTATCTTACCATTCTTCCTCTTGGGGTCTTGAGCCAAGCTCTCATGGAGAGGTGGACACCAGTGCTC
Source organism: Cheirogaleus medius (assembly GCA_008086735.1). Classification (NCBI taxonomy): domain Eukaryota; kingdom Metazoa; phylum Chordata; class Mammalia; order Primates; family Cheirogaleidae; genus Cheirogaleus; species Cheirogaleus medius. The sequence goes on from VBSM01001927.1 coordinate 10,822,140, forward strand.
CAATAAAATGAAAGATTATATCATCAGAGATGAGTAAAATCAAACAAAAGGTGACCTGGTGGCCAACTGGAAGATTGCAATAGCTACTCAGGGGCACCTTCTAGACAACCTCGAGTCCCTTAAATAGAGAAGGCAACATTGGTAGAACTCTTTCTCTAGCTCTTTGGCTAGAAAAGACTATAAACCATAGAATACTGTCATTGTGACCAATTCCCCATGATTATGCTCTCAACTGCCGTGGCCCTAGGGAAACTAACATTATATGTATTTATGCTGTTGAAAGTAATTGCTAATTTGTATAATGTTCAGAAGTAAAATAGCTCCTTTAGGTATACTGATAAGGAAAATAGGTTATATATAGCTGGCATTTTAGTCAAAATTCTGATGAACAAGAATAAACAATTTGAGAGGAAAGAAAACGAGATGGCTGGTGTTGTAGGAGTCACGGACTTAAGGTGCTTTTCATCGGTGATGACCCCCCACCTAGCCTGTGTGAAGAAGGCTAATATTAGTTGTCCATTGGGGGCTGGAGCACACAAAAGATAAGGACTAGTCCAACGACACTAGGAAATTCTCAACTCTCAATCTCACTCTGAAATGCATTTTTATAGGCCAAGAATCCACAAAGTACAGACAGCTGGCCAAATCTGCCCCAATGTCTATTTTTGTAAATAAAGTTTTATTAGAACACAGTTGTACCCATTTGTTTATATATGGTCTGTGGCTGCTTCCTGCACTACAACATCATAGTGGAGTAGCTGCAACAGAGACTGTATGTCTCACAAAGCCTAAATTGTTTGCTATCTGGCCTTTTCCATAAGATTTTTAAATTTTCCATAAAATTTTTTCTGACCCCTAATCTAGGCTATCAACAGTTTCATTTTTTCCCCTGACCTTATTAAAATTCTGACCACAAAATATCATCTACTAACTTTCCATTTCTTCCTTCTTCTCCTTAGACTCTCTGGAGATAGATAATGTATGCACTGTAGTACTGGACTGAATGACGCAGAAATAACAGGCTGGCAAGGACAGGCCTAAGACAGCAGGCAGGAGACCTGTGTCCACTTGCTTCAAAGGGAAATGATTTTATTTTCTCTGGGCTTTTGTTGGATCACAATAATCCCTTCAAACTCTAAAATTATGAGTTTGAAGAGTCTAAAGTATGATTTTTTTGTGATTAAGTACTGTTATGTGTTGAGAAAAAAATAACCTCTTTTTACCAAAAAAAAAAATCAAAAATGGCTGTTTTGAGACAATGGGATAATTGTCTCAAAATAGCCCTTCCAGATTAATCTTCCTACATGCATATTCTAGGCATACCAATATACCACCCAAGGCAGTAACAAATTTCTCCTACCCAGCAATCTGGAGCTTGAGATATCATAGGGAGAAAAACCACCATAAAAAAACAAGTTGCAAAAAGAACCTTGCATTACATTTTGATAACATTTATATAAAGCTCCAAAATATGAAAGGTAATGCTACATTTTTAGGGGTACATATATAAATATATACATAGAAAAGATAAGCACGGAATTTCAGAAAGGGATACCTCTGGTTGGGAACACAAAGGGAATGACCTCGAATGGAAACCTGAGAAACTTCAACTATAATTTATAACCTTTTTTCTTATATTGGGTGGTAAATACACAGGTGTTCATTATTTTATTTATTTATTCATTCATTCATTTAAACTTTTTGTGTACCTGAAATATTTCTTTGAGAACAAAAGGTATAAAATATAAACTCATTGATCACTGCTGGACATCTCTAAACTTCCAGTCTCATTTCAAAGCACCCTCTGCCTCAGCCAAGGCTAATCTATAAGCTTAAACTATTCCTGATATCCACCTTGCATATTTGCTTGTCTGTTTTTAGTTTTTTGGGCTCTTTTGGCAGGTTGCCTCATAGTGCTATCCAATCTGCAACCTTTTTTCCTTGTCCCCTTCCCATCCCTAGAGTCCCACATATGTTATGACTTTCCTTAGCACATAGCAATAACTCTTTCCCCCACTTTTTTAAGCAACCGTGGTGCTCCTTCTTATATTAATAATATAAGGCAATATTTGGCTCCTAGCTAAGCTTTTGTTTTTTTACACCTAGTTTGTAAATTCTTCAAGAGTAAGGACTGTGTGTTATACATGTCTATAACCTTCATAATGCTTTTTAGATATCAGATCTTCAGCAGAAAGGTATAGTTTAATAGATATTCTAAAGATATTTAAAATTTTATCCAAGTGTGGCTATTGTCTTTCCCCCTTGGTTCAATGGGTTTGGTACATCCAAGGCCCTGAGGCTACAGATGTCCACAAAAGCCCACTGCTGCATGCAATCCCCTGGAGATGCTCTCTTGGTTGGGGGAAAAGCCCCACTGCGGAAGCAGCTGCCTAGGTTGCCTGGCTCCATCTTGTGTCCTTCTCTAATGTGTCCTTCTGGAAAATATCTCTGTTGAAAAGAGTGATGTCAGGGAAGATGGCATAATCAGAAGCACCAGGAATCCATCTTTCCACCTAAACAACAATTGCACTGACAAAAATCAAATTAACTATTTTGGAACTATGGAGTCTATTGGAATGCTTACAGCATCCAGATGAAAGCTTGCCTGGTAACTTGCAATTAATATCAGTCAAGTAAAGCCTTCAGCTCTATAGTGGCTGCCCATTCTTCATCTCTAACTTCATGGCAGGCAGCTGCAGACACAGCAACTCACATTCTTTGTGTGGTTTCCTGGAGCCAACGTGGGTGATAAGGACCTTGTCCTGCAAATACTGGAGTTCTGATGGTGGGTGTCTGCTTCTGATTACTGAGATGCAGACATAGAGGGTAGACATTATTTCAGTCCCTACCAGATAAGGTGGCTTCCAATGAATTTAATGAAACCTGATTTTGTTGACTTGATGATTCAAAACATATGCATAATGGGAAGATTTGGAAAGCCATTATCCACGTCCAGAGAAAGACGCAGGCTCAGAAAACACCATAAGACCATAAACTTTCACCTCAGGCAGACCCCTGGCACAGAGACAGTTTACGATAATTTGAAGCAAAA
>VBSM01001927.1:10825291-10838962 GCA_008086735.1 Cheirogaleus medius
AAAAAAAAAATACCCAAAAGATGTTGGTGTGGATGCGGTGAAAAAGGAACACCTATATGCTGTTGGTGGGACTTTAAATTAGTATAACCTCTATGGAAAACAGAATGGAGGTACTTCAAATAACTAAAAGTAGATCTGCCATTGATACAACAATTCCACTCCTGGGTATCTACCCAAAGGAAAAGAAGTCATTACATCAAAAAGACACCCACACCTGAATGTTTATTGCAGCACAATTCCCAATTGCAAAGATATGTAATCAACCTAAGTGCCCATCTACTGATGAGTAGATAAAGCAAATGGGGTATATATTAATATACAACCATGGAGTAGTACTCAACCATAAAAAGGAATGAAATAATGTCATTTATAAAAACTTGGACAGAACTGGAGACCATTATCCTAAGTGAAGTATTTCGAGGCTGGAATAACAAACGCCACACTTTCTTACTAATAAGTGGGAGCTAAACTATGGGTCTACATGGTCATAGAGTGGTGTAAAGGACATTGGAAATTAAAAAGGAGGGAGTATCAGAGAGAAAACCTACCTATTGGGTATGATGAACACTACTCTGGTGACAGGCACACCAAAAACCCTGACTTCAGCATTATACAATTCTTCCATGTAACAAAAGCACTAGTCCCCCTTAATATATTGTAATGAAAAAGTAAATTTTTATAAATCTCCTTTAAAAATTAAAAAAAAGAGAGAAACTTTTGTGTTTCATAGCCCATTCAAAGAAACAAAGCAAATTGACAGAAAATGTACCTGAGGAAGACCAGATGTCAGACTTACTAGATGAAGATTATAAAATAACTGTCTTAAAGATCTCAAAGAGGTAAAGAAAGACTTGGACAGAGACAGAAAAACAAGATGTGAACAAAATAAGAATATCAATAAAAATATGGAAATTATAAAAGAGAACCCAAAAGAAATTCTGGAGCTGAAAATTACAATAGTGATGTGAAGCACTGGCTCAGAAGAAGATTTGAAGGGCCAGAAAAAGGAATCCACAAATTTGAAGAGAGGACAATTGAAATTATCAAGTCAGAGGAAAAGAAAGAAAAAAGAATGAAGAAAAATGAGCAGAGCCTAAGGGACCTATAGGAGTTCATGGCATGGGTTAACATACTCATTGTGTTAATCCCAGAAGAGGAAAGGGAAAATGAGTCAAAAAGAATATTTGCAGAAATAATGGGTGAAAACCTCCCAAGTTTGACAAGCCCAACAAACTCCAAGTAGGATAAACTCAAAATCACCCACATCAAGGCACATTATAATAAAACTCTCGAAAGACAAAAAGAAAATCTTAAAAGCAGCAAGACAGGAGCAACTCATCACATATAAAGGATCCTCAATAAGATTATAATCAATTTCTCATCAGAAACCCTGGAGGCCAGAAGGCAGTGGATTGATATATTTAAAGCACCAGAAGAAAAATAAAACTATCAATCAAGAATTTTATATCTGACAAAATTGTCTTTCAAAAATGAAGGAGAAGTTAAGATATTTTCAAATTTTAAAAAAGGCTGAGGAATTATGTTACCACTAGACCTGTCTTGCAAAAAATGCTAAAAGGAATCCTTCAAGCTGAAATGACAGGAAGCTAGACAGTAACTGGAAGCTGTATGGTAAAATAAAGATCTCTGGTACAGGTAAGTAGAAGCAATTATAAAAGCTAGTAGTATTATATTTTTGGTTTGTAACTCCACATTTTATATTCTACATGATTTAAAAGACAAATGTGTAAAACAATTATCAATCTGTTATTGAGCACACAATATGTAAAGATCTGTAACATCAATAACAGGAAGGGGTGGGGAGCAAAACTCTTTTAAGTTAGTATAAATTCACATTAAATTATTATAACTTTAAAATGTTAAATGTAATGTCTATGGTAAACAAAAAGAAAATATCTGTAGAGTATATAGAAAAAAAAGAAAAGAGAATCATGTTATTCCTACATGTCCACTTAGGTGTTGATCCGTTAATACCAATTTGCTGGTGAGTACATGTGGTGCTTGTTTTTCCATTCTTGAGATACTTCGCTTAGTAGAATGGGTTCCAGCTCTATCCAGGAGTATACAAGAGGTGCTATATCACCATTGTTTCTTAAAGCCGAATAGTACTCAGGTGTTGGGCGGGTGGGAGGGGGGAGGAGGGGATGGGTATATACAAACATAATGAGTGAGATGTGCAACGTATGGGGTATGGTCATGCTTGAGGCTCTGCCTCGAGGGGGGAGGGGGGCATGAGCAATATACATAACCGTAATATTTGTACCCTCATAATATGCTGAAATAAAAAAAAATTAAAAAAAAAGAAAAGAGAATCAAACTATTTCACTATAAAAAGTCAACTAAACACAAAAGAAGGCAATATAGAGAAAATAAAGCATGTATCAAACAAATGGCAAAATGGCAGAAATTAGTCCCACTTTATCAGTGATTACTTTAAATGTAAATGGATTAAACTCTCTAATCAAAAGACAGAGACTGGTGGAATGGATTTAAAAAAAAAATGATCCTACTATATGCTGTCTGTAAGAGACTTGCTTTAAATCCAAAGACACAAATAGGTTGAAAGTGAAAGAATTCAAAAACCTAGTCCAAAAAAATATTATATTGACTAAAAGAGAACTGGGGTGGCTATACTAACATCAAATAAAATATATTTTACATCAAATGAGATGACAATTGATAAAAAAGACATTATATGTTAATAAAAGATTCAATATAGCCAGAAGATATCACATTTATAAATATATATGCACCTAATAACAAGATGTGGAGAAATTGGAACCTTCATGCATTGCTACTGGGAATGTTAAATGGTACAGACACTGTGGGGAAAAGGTTTGGCAGTTTCTTGAATAGTTAAAGATTCAGTAATTCCACTCCTAGGTATACATCCCAAAGAATTGAAAGTAGGGTCGCAAACATAGATTTATATGCCATTATTCACAGCAGCATTTTTCCCAATAGCTAAAAGGCAGAAATGATCCAAGTGTCCATTAATAGATAAATGGACAAACAAAATGTGATATATATGTATATATATATACACAATGGAATATTATTCAGCTTTTAAAAAAGGAATGAAATTTTAATATATGGTACCACATTAATGGACCTTGAAAACATTATACTTAGCAAAATAAGCCAGACACTGAGGGACCAATGTTGTACAATTCCACTTATATGAGTTACCTAGACTAGGCAAATTTATAGAGACATAAACTAGAATAGAGGTTACCAGGGACTAGGGAAAGGGGAGAATGGAGGGTTTGGTTATTAAGCACAGAGTGTTTATTAAGGATGATGGAAAATTTCTGGAAACAGACAGTGGTGATGGTTACACAACATTGTGAATACATTTAATGCCACCAAATTGTACACTTATGAATGCTTAAAATGATCAGTGTTGTGTATATTTTACCACAATACAATAGAGACTGCTCCGGAGCAGAAGATATAGGATCGCAGCATGAACAGACCACCCCTGCCTCGGGAAGGAAAAAGTCTGAGGCTGCCGGAGTTCGAGGAAAAGTTATAATGACTTAGCAAACACAAGCTCTCTTTACCATCCCTGTCCAGGCTCTGGCAGACTGTGCACATCACACATCTTCCTAATCTGAATCCATCCCCCACATGCTCACAGCAATGAAGACACCATGCCGTGAAGGGCTAACAGCGGGTCTGTACACAGAGTTAAAGGTAGACAGCGTGCCATGATTAATCGATTGATTTTCGTATCAAAAATCAATTTTGTTTTGGAACAGAAAGCCTTGTCCCTTATCTAGCACCAGGAGATAGAGGGAAAGAGTATGTTTTAAAGCTGTTAGAATTAGGTTTTGAATCCAGCAAAGCTTCCCTCCTCAGCCCATTTACCGCCATATCTCCAGCATCCAGCACAGCGTTGGCATCACTTAGAGACTCAAAAACTATCTCTGGAATGAAGGAATGGCCTCCATGTTAAACCCCTAAAATAGAGGACAGTGTATTTATGTCTGTATAGAAAGCATGTGACTCAGTCATTCACGAGTAGCTGTGCTCTTGGTATATACGTCTCGAATAATTTCCCAATGTGAGCAATGGCTGACATCTGTTAGAATTTTTCCCAGATAGAACATTAGGGCAGATCACTATGGATGATGTTAAACTTGATTCGTCAGGTTCAATAATAACTGGACTTTGGTCTTTATTTTTATGCAAAATCAGTATCCATTTGTCAATTACTGCTTGTGTTGATTCCATCATGAGATTCTTTTATGCATTTAAACTTGAATAATTTTGTCTCAGTTTTGATTAAGAACAATCTTCAAACAGCATTTAAGCAAAAGTATTAATTTGTGTTCAGGCCTATATATAGTAATAGTGCAATAATAATTATTATTAAAGATCCTGGAAGGAAGGAGAACTGAATAGGAAAAAGCTTCTATAATGAATAAGTGTAATTTTAATTTATTCTTAGAACTGAAGTCCATCTCAACCATGAGAAGAAAATACACATTTTATCTATATAACATTACCATTCTTCCTATCTCACCTATAAGCTATGTCATAAAACTTTAAGAGTGAAAAGTTTTAAACTACATTCAGAATCCAGGAAGATCCTGTATAAACAGAAGGAAGAGGTAGGTTCACACAAACAGGCACATCTATTGGCAAAGCTGACATGTACAAATATAGACACCATCTAAAGACGGCTGGGAGGAGAGAACCGTGTCAAAGCTGCTAAATTATTCATCACCTGTTCTGCAGAGTGAACACTATCAGGTAATGATCTGTAATTATTAATAAATAATTTAGGCTTTAATAGCTCGAAAATGAAATGCTTAATTGCATCACAACATAATTAATGGAATTAGCTGCAATGTTTAAAATGAGAAATTTTTTCGTCAATCTTTCTCTTTCACATTTTCTTTGCCCCAGTTGCTGGTAACCTAGAGGATAAATAGGGTGATTAAACTCCAAGAGAGTGTGTGTGTGTGTGTGTGTGTGTGTGTGTGTGTTTCTGCATGAGCATGTGTGTACGGTTTTGTGCTGCGGTTCTTGATATCCAAGTCATTCTAGGAAGTGGAGCAGCGGACTTGGGATTTGGCCAACCCATCTCTGACAGTAACCCTAGCAGCGATTTCCCCGTAGGTTGGTGCAATACTTTATTCAGTACATAGAGAGCTCCTACTATGTGCAAACCTTTGTGGTTTGCACAGGGGAGGGTAGGACAAGAGAAGAAAGAAGGCGTCAGTGGCTATAAACACAAAGAAGATGAATTCCTGGCCCTTTGGGGGCTTCTGGTTTCCTGGAGCTACAGGAGTTATAAAAAGATGCTAAATACAGACTCTAATTTACAAATGTGGTGGTAAAACTGGAAATAACAGAAACCAGTGTCATGAAGCCAAAAATCAGTAAGTCCAAAGGGGAAGCTTGGTGGTCTCCACGAGCCACCAGCTCCACCAACTCTGTCACCGCAGGGCCCGTAGTGGGTCACGGAGCTCTGAACACACCCACATTACCCCTCCACTCAGACTTTCTCAACCTTGCTCTGGAGGAGAATAGGGAAGGGATGAGTCAGCACAGGCTACAGAGCAGGGATTCGACAGGGTGGGGTACAAGGAAAGACGAGGGCCAAAGACAAGAGCGAGAGCAAGTGTGTTCAGGGTGGAGGGCTGGAGCGTGGCTGGAGCGTGGCTAGAGGTGCCATCCACATTCACCAGGTGGTTTTCTGGGCACTTTAAAGATATTTACTCATTTAATGTGTCTGCAATTCTGTGAAAGTAGTACTATCACCATCATTATTCCCATTTTACAGAAGAGGAAACTGAAACACAAAGATTTCCAAGAGACACGCAGCCTAATCGGCACTGGAGCTAAGATTTGAAACCCAATAAGTCCGGCCCCAGAGTCCACTCAGCTGCCTTCTGTGCTCTTCTGAGTTCTACCAGCCTGAATTTATGGAGGAGAAAATAGAAGCTCACGTGAGAAGCTTTCTGAGTTTTGTTCAAGACCAAGTATAATAGTATACAAGTCTACTAAAAGGTGGCTCAGTCTCAACTCTTTGCCTCTGGTGGTTGTGTTCCACACCCACACCCTTTCTTTGGTGCCATCAGAGTGGAAGTTGTGCACCTACTTTCCTATCCTGTGGCTTTGGGCTTGGCCCTGAGGCTTGCACTGGCCAATGCACTGACAGTGGATGAGACTTGAATAAAGGCCTGAAATGTGCCGTGTGGTTGGGCTCACTTGCTCCTGCTGCCTTTCTGCACAAGTAGGGTATATCTCAGGTCACCACTAGTTCGAGGAAGTTGTAAGACACGCAGAGCAAACCTGGACCTAATCCCAAACCAGACTTAGCCACGCACCCCACCCCGTGGGTGAGTTGACCTACCGTGACTCACAGTGATCTCAAGTCACCGGCAGATCTGTGACCTGAAGCAGAGCTACCCCAGCCCATCTGTGTGCCAGCCAGCATGCAAATAAAAGCTTATTATATGCCATTGAGCTTCTGTGGTTGTTTGTTATGTAGCATCCTTGTGACAATAGCTGACTAATACTTCTCTACCGTCCCACCCTCAGGCATTCTTAGCTATGAACACTTAATTCTTTTCACTATTACTTATAGTGCCATGCCAAGGCAGCTTCAAGACAAGTTCCCAAGCTCTTACTCCAACCAGATGGCTCCCCTCGGGCACTTTGGTGTAGAAATTCTGGAGCAATCACAGCACAGCTCACAGTTAGAAGAGCTGGAACGCAAATTCGTCTTTTTGACTCAGAACCCTCTATCTCAGCCACTGAATTAAAGGGCCCATCAAATATGAATGAACCGATCCTCAAATCTCCAGCAGCAGGTGCCAATGGCTGCAGGCAATGGCCCTCTGCCTCCAGACCCCACCATGCTCCTTCAAGCTGCCCACACTTCCTTCCTTCACCTCTTACCTTTCTGACAGCCTTTGTCCGGCTCTGTGCCTGGGCTCCTGTTCTTCTGCTAGCTCTGAAACATGGATGATTCAATCCAAGATAACTTTCCCATCTTTGATCTCAGTATGATCTCAGAGACACAACTTCCAGAATTCCCTTTTGAGCCCAAACACACTTTGGTCCCAGGTAACAACGCTTTCTTGCCTATAAAACTGCTGCTGGTTTGGCTCCTCTCTCCCCCATCTAGGGAGGAAGATGAGACATTTTCAGCATAGGGACAAGCCCAGTTCAAGGCCAGATTCTTTGCATAGTTTTTAGCACACAGACAACTCAACTGACAACCTGTATATATGGTCAAAAGGATCGTGTGTCAGACAACAATGGGGTTGGGCTGTTTTCAAGAAGCCAGGACAGAGAATCCAACTCAGTAGATAATGTAGGAGCCCAGAAGATCTATCATAGTTAGGTGCAGACAAGAACCAGGAGCCAGGAGGCTGGATGCAGAGTCCAGAAAACCAGGGGAGGATAGGCATGGCACTTATGAAACAGGGCTGGGGGCTCTGCTATGTTACCCAGTGGGTCAGAGTGCTTTGGCTGGAAGGGGACTGGCCTGGCCATGGCAGAGGCTAAAGTGAAGATTATGAGAGATCTCCCCGTGGCAAGGATCTTGGCAACCTGCATTGCTTTTCAAATTGGCTGTTTCACCCTGGCGGATAAGAGAGGTCGATCTGAGTGTGCCAGAGTGAGCCAGACAGTCACTTGAGGCGCCTGCAGGTCCCATCTGGTCACAATCAGTCTGAACACCCCGTTGCTTTCAGCAGGGCTGGGATTATGTTCTCACATTTCCATACCCTTTTATATTTATATTTATAGTGCAGTACTCAATCATTTTAATTCAAGCTTTTAGTGCTAAAAGGTAAAAGAGGTTATTGGATTTCTCTTCCACTGTACCAGTTAGAGGCATATTTCCCTTTTCCTTCTTCCTAGTCATCAATAAATTATTATTATTACCATTATTACTATTATTATGAAAATAAAAGTGCTCTGTGGGTTCAAGATTATATCTAATTTAAGGTATACTTTAAACATGTGGCTCACATTATCCCACAGGATCTATTTTCTATCTCTGGTTTGTACAAAATAAGCTACTAGATAGGAGTTTCCTAGGGTCATCCTAAGAATGAATGGAGTTTGGAATTCCCTCCTCAGCTGTTCTTGAGCAGTATTAGCTCAAGGCATGCAATTACTGCTATCCTGGCCCTATTAGATTGCAATTATTTCCATGAACAAATAAAACCCTTTTATTGGCATGCCAGAATGGGACCTTTGAGAAGTTCTGGTCCAAACCCCTTATTTAATGGTAAGGAAACAAGCTCCAGAAAAGGAAAGATTGTTTGGTGGCCTGGAGTCTAGACCACAGTTCCACAAGGCCTTTTTTGTTTGTTTGTTTATTTGGGGGGTGAGGGTTAGGGTGGAGGAGAGTCATATAGTTTTTAGGAACTTGGGCTCTACAGGTAGAAAGCCTGGATTTAGATTCTTCCTATACCACTCACTAGTCTTGGGCGACTTACACAACCTCTCTCTAAACCTCAGATTTCTCATCTGTAAAATAGAGATTAAAATAACATCTCCCAGCCAGGTGTGGTGGCTCACGCCTATAATCCTAGCACTCTGGGAGGCCGAGGCAGGAGGATCGTTTGAGCTCAGGAGTTCAACACCAGCCTAAGCAAGAGCGAGACCCTGTTTCTACTAAAAAATATATAGAAAGAAATCAGCTGGAAAATTAAAAATGTATACAGAAAAAGTTAGCCAGGCATGATAGTGCATGCCTGTAGTCCCAGCTACTTGGGAGGCTGAGGCAGGAGGATCGCTTGAGCCCAGGAGTTTGATGTTGCTGTGAGCTAGGCTGACACCACAACACTCTACCCTGGGCAACAGAGTGAGACTCTGTCTCAAAAAAATAAATAAATAAAAAAATAAAAAAAAATTAAAATAACATCTCCCTTATAGAGCTATTGCGATGTTTAAATGAAATAACATATTTTAAATCTTCACCATGGTGCCTGGCATAGTGTAAGATTTTAATAAATGTAAATTGCTTATGAATAACCTGTAATGTGTCCAGGGAGGGTGATCAGGATGTTAAGGAGGTAGAAACCATGTCTTAAAGACAAGAGGGTTTTTATTTTTAAAACAAGGAGATGCTTTAGCTTCAACATAAAAGAGGAACAGAACAGCTCTCTTGACCATTTTAGGGACTATTCTGTTCAAAGGGATTAAAATTTTTCTCTCAACTCCAGAGGCCAGAGTTGATGCCCATAGCTTTGACCAAGGTATTCCATTTTCAAGACCTTCCAGAATTCTTGGTTACCTACAGGAGCCAATCTGGCAGGTCATCCATGATGCTTTGTGATCTGGGCCTTGCAACAGTTTCCAACCTTCATTCCTAAGACTTCCCTTCATGAACTTTGTGCCTGAATCAAATGCAACTATTTCCTAATCCCACCTTTGGTTTCTCCCCTCCACATTTTTAACCACCCTATTCTCTCTTTGCCCTGATCATGTCCATGTATCAAAGATCTCATCCCCCCTGCAAACCTCTCAATACTGTGGCCTCCCATAACAGTCATGCTTTTATGGACCCTAGGTCTTTATATCTTGGCTTATTTTAGTTCCATGCATCTCCCACCAGCCTGTGAGCAATGTATGGGCAGGCTGTGGGTCCCAGCTCTTCCTCTCTGGTTCCCCAGCAGTGCTTGGAGTTGGTTAGAGCCACATCCCCACCTGGCTCTTCCACTTACAAACTGTGACCTGGAGACATTTTCTTAACCTCTCAAGCCTTAGCCCTCCATCTAGGAAATGGGAGTAATGGAACCTACTGTTGAGCTTGGCATGGCTTCAGATAACTGCATTCCTGCCTTGTCCCCCACAGCCTGCCTGCTCAGCTCTTGAGCCTACTTTACGCCTTGTTGAGGCTTCTGTCCAAATACTTCTCTACCCTGCCACCTGGCAAGCTGTGCAGAGAAACACGTGAATCTCTGGTGTACCCATGCATCCATCCTGTGTCCCCACACATCCATTCTTCACCCTCAAGGCTTAGGTCAGAGTTAGCCGGGAGTAGGTTACTCCCATCCTCTGTCCCGAGGTTGCACCCAGCCCCTCAAAAACCACACAAGAGGTGAATAAAGCAGAAGAAAGAAGGAAAAAAATGCTGAATTATTTACTCTTCCTTGGTAAAGAGCTACCTTCTTACAGGAAGACTTAATTTTATTAACAGGTTCTTCATCAACTCCCTGTATACACATTCATCTATCAATCAATCTATCTATAAATACATACATACTCTGCATTAGGAGGAACAGTTTGATTTGAGGGTCTTCTGTATCATAGGATTACTATGATTATTAAATGCAATAATTAATGAAAATAGCCTTCACAGTGGTAGCAAGAAGAACTATAAGTCATGTTAATTCTCCTCCTTACTAGGTCTGAATAGGCACTTAAGATATGTCTCTTGCATAAATGAACTAGTGACTAAAAATGAACTAGAGCTAATGGTTCGGAGTCACACGAAGGCAGACTCAGTTCAATACTGGGAGATCTTCCAGAAACAAAAATTGCCCTCCAGAGGAAGGGGATGCTCTGAACTGATGAATTAGCCTATTGGAGGTACTCGGGAAGAGGCCAGCCAACCACTTGTCACCCACGCTGCAGCAGAAAATCATTTTTTGAAAGTGGCATTGGTCTGATGTTCTGCTTCTAGGATTCTTGGATTTGGACAGGAACATAAGCCTGGATCATCCAGGGACTAAGGCTCATCCAACAAGGATCCCTTAAGCCATGGTTACATTTTTCCATGTACAAATCTCTAGTAACTGATCTTCCTAGACCTTTACCTTCAGCAGAACAAATCTGCTTACTGTCTCATAAAAGTTGATTGTACTTGTCGGTGCCGTGCCTTTTCTGACATCTCATGTGCCTTCTCTGTTTCTTTTCACCAATCTTAATTGTACCCTATTGAAGATCCAGCTTAAATTCAATGTTTTCAGTGAAGTCTTCTCAAATTACACACCCATTGCATTTTGAAATCTGCTATGGTCTAAATGTTGGTGTCCCCCCCAACCTGCAAATTTATATGTTGGGACTTAATACCCAATGGGATAGTATTAAGAAGTGGGGGCCTTTGGGAAGTGATTAAATCATGAGGGCTTCACCTTCACCCTCACAAATGGGATTACCTGGCCTGTAAAAGAGGCTTGAGCCAGCTCCCTTGTCTTCTTCTCCCATGTGAGGAAGCAAGAAGAAGATCGCATCTTTAAAACAAAGTGTGAGGCTTCACCAGACACCAGATCTGCTGGTGCCTTGATCTTGGACTTCCCAGCCTCCAGAACTGTCAGCAATACAATTTCTCTTGTTTATAAATTACCCAGTCTAAAGAATTTTGTTATAGTATCCCAAATAGACTAAGACAAGATCCTATCAAATTCTATCTTCAAAATACACCCATCATGTGACTACTTCTCATCTCCTCCAGGGTGACTTCTGGCCCCAGGGACTATCATCGTCTCTTCCCAGGATCACTGCAATGCTTCCTAACAAGTTCCCTTGTTTGGCTTCTCCTTCCTGGGGCCAGACACAACAACCAGGATAATCCTTTCAGAACTCAAAAGGTCATTCCACTTTTTAAACTCAAAATCCTGCAATAGTTTCCCATTTTCTTGGGAGTAAAAGTGAAAACCGTTCTGGTTGCCTGCAGAACCCTATACCACCTGGCCTCCAGTTACCTTCGGGACATCTTCTTTTACTGCCCTCTCCTGTTCTGGTGTCATCATCCCCTTTGTAGAGTCTTCCTGAAACCTTGCATTGTGCATCCTTTCTAACTGGGATGCCCTCTGCCACACCAGCGTGGTCATCATCCCCGCCTCTTCCAAGTCTTCACTCAACTCCCACCTTCTTATTGAGGCTACTCTGATGTCCCCTGCTGGGGACTGAATGTTGTGTCCCCCTACCCCATGATTCATATGTTGAAGCCTAATCCTCAATTGGTGGTATTTGGAGGTGGGGCCTTTGGAAGATGATCAGATGATGAGGGTGGAGTTCTCACAAAGGGAGTTAGTGCCCTTATAAGAAAAGGAAGATTAGAGTTCCCTCTGGGCCATGTGAGTATGTAATGAAAAGGGGACTGTTTCCAGACACCTGTTCTTGGACTTCCCAGGTTCCAGAACTGTTAGAAATAAATGTTTGCCATTCAAGCCACCCTTATTAGAACAACCCAAACCGATTAAGACATTTCTCCATATTTAGAATTTCAATCCATCCCCCAGTCACCTATATGACATCAATAACTTGTTTGTTAAGTTTATTTTTATTTAATATTTTCTATTTCTATGTCTAATTTGTCTAAGTAGTTTGTAAGATCCTAAAAGGTAACAACCCTCTCCTATTAATCTTTAACTTGTATCATAGTTTCTCAAACTTAGCAGAAATCCCATAAGATTTCTTGCTAAGATGTTCCCATGTAAATGAAACAGCTGTTTGGGGTGGCTGGTTTGAGCAAGAAAGACTCATTCTTTGGGACTTAGGTGGGAAAAAAGTGCCATCCTACTGGGTCAGAATTTATTAAGCACCAAATGTGAGCAGAGTTCTGTTCTAGGCTCTGAGATAGAACTTCATAACAACCCTATCTTTCTATGGAAGATTTTGTTAGGTCAGTTTAGCCAGAATACCCCTGATGTTTCCTCTTAGCCATTTCCCACCCACTGACCCCACACTGCTTCTCGGCTATAAATTCCCACTTGCCTCTCCCCCGACACTGCAGACCCCACTGCAGTGGGCATAGCCATGACTATGGTCCTGAATAAAGGCTTAAGGATCATTGAGGAATTTTTCCCTTTAACAGAGGATGGTTGTATATTTTCCAAATTGTTAATTCTGGATAATTGTCTGAATTTTCATTGCTATTGATCTCCTAAGTCAAATTCATTTGCCTGGGGCATATGATCAGAGCCTCGTTTAATGAGTATTGGTTACATGAAGGCTATCAGAGAGATGAAAGTGAGAAATCATTCCTCCTGTGGAAACACACTCTCGTTTCCTAGTAAGAAAACACAGCTGTCCCACCCAACTGGGCCAGTTCTGAAACTGAGAGAAAAAAAAGCAGGGGATCTCAGTGGACCAAGTTATGCGTGGACTTTGTCTGCCTTGCCAGGAATGCTCTGTCACTGCTTCTCACCCTCACCGGTCCTCTGCCCCCAGAGAGTCCCTTCCACACAAGGACATAGAACTGCCTCCCTATGTCCCCAAAGCTCTGCATTTTCACTGACCTTCTGCTTGGCATAGAATAGATTAAGGTTTAGGTAAGAAGGAGAAAATAACTGGTGGAGCAGCTACTTGTAGATCCAGGAATTTTGTTTATTGATAGATGCTGTTATTCATAATTACAGTAAACATTTATTAAGTACAAGCAGAATGTTTGACATAGGCAGACACACGTGGCAGAAATAAGGGCAGTGCCAGCCCCATACGTGGCAAATTTACAACCCATGTCATCCTGTCCTGCCTCTGCAGGTTGCTGTTGGCTGCAGAGAGCTCCGAGATGCAGTCCCAGGATCTTTGACAATTGTCGTTTTGGTTCTGGAAATCTCTTCTTGCTGAATGGCTCTAAGTTGCTTAACCTCTCTGGGGTTTGTGATGCTGAAGTGGCTGACACTCACATATAGAAAAAAAAAACCAAACATCCCCAATATATTTATA
>VBSM01001927.1:10839062-10985366 GCA_008086735.1 Cheirogaleus medius
GTCTTCCTGTTGTTTTTTTTTTCCCCTAAGCCCCCGCATGCTAGTTCTGGGTTGAGTCAGAAAGGATAAGGTTTGCACAAAAAAGCAGTAAAGTGCTTAAATCGATGATTCATGCAGTGGGCAGTGTGTAAACGCGTGTGGAGGAATAGGTGCCTGACGAATGGATTTGCTGACAAATGAGGGAGATTTCACGGCCCATTCCTGTCTAGAGCTGCTACTTCTGGCTACCTTTCCCAAGCTCGAGGCGGCCTCCCTCCATTGCCTACTTATCACCCCGTGGGCAGACACTGCAAGCTGAGCTGATCAGCCTCGAAAGTACTCTCCCCTCGCCAAGAACACTGGATTCACAAGGGTGACCAAGAGGCTTCTCAGTGTCCTAGGACATCCGGCACCTCAAGCCACCCTAGTAATCTATGGAGCAAAACCCTTAGTAGGATCAGAATGAAGACTGGATCCTGACAGCTAATTCTTGATTCCCTGGGAGTTGGATGCACACCTAAGCACCTAAGACTGTGTCACTACTCTAAGATGTGCTTCCCATGGCTTTGTGTCTCACAATGACTAAATACCAACCGGTGACGGCTCTTCAAAGGTCTGCATCACAAGCCCTTTCACTTATTTTCTCCCCCATCTTCCCACAAGGGAAGAGAGTAAATTCCAAAGTGGAGACAGCTGTAGAGAAAGTTGTAGGAAAATAAAGAAAAGCCCTACATAGTCTATAAATTCCACAATATGACATTGTTAAAAAACAAAACTGTGTTGTGATCTTAATAATGATTAGGTGCTTATTGTGAGCTGTCCCTAGTGTTTTAAGGGTAGCAGCCCACTTCGTCCTCTTAATAATCACATGGAGTAGGGGATATTCTCCCCATTTTACAGAGGAGTAAACTGATCCGTGGAGAGTTTGGTCAGTTGCCAAGAGTTAAGCAGATGGTGGGAAGCAGGGCCAAGGTTCGACCGTGGGCTCCACAGCAGCCCCCTGTGCACGGCCTCTGCAAACACCCTCTGCTCCGTCCTGGGTCTCTGGCCTCATTGTCTCCTGGTTCCAGACGCGAGTGCTATTCTGGGTTGGGTTAGTTCCATGCCAAATTGAGAAAGGGGAGGCTTTCCGTTTTGAAAACATACACCTTTCTGTCAGTGCCCATCAGAACCATTGTGCTCAACATTCCCCCGAATTCTCTAAGTCCTCTCTCCAAAGTCCCCAAATTCTTCACTGCTCCCGGGTCCAGCTCCGACTTCTGCCGCAGCCCTTCCTCCCAGCCTTCTCTTACCCTTGTGCCTATCCTGTGCTCAGGGACCATTTCTTCTAGGCAAGTCTTGAGTGACCTGTTCTCTCCATCCTAACCTGTTAGAAGATTGGCCAATCTGTTGCAAACATTTCAAACAAGTAGATGAAAATTTTCCCAATAAGTAGCTGAAAAGAAACTCCATTCTGCCTTGTGATACCATATCTACACCTATAAAGTTAATTCTTTAGTAGTGGGTCTTTTGTGCATCATTAAAAATTCTTTCAATATTTATAGACCTCTCCCTTGAGTTTAAAACCGCACTTTCCAAATCATATACACTCACAAAAGACAAAGGGAAGAGAGACATGGAGAAGATGGAAGGGAGGGAGAGAGGATGGGGGAGGAATTCACGTTGGTAAGTTTTCCTCTTCCATCTTGGAGGAAAACAGTAATCTGGATTTCTCATTATCTGAGCCTCTTATTTTCCTCCATGAAGTGGTTCTATCCTATTCTTTCTGGAGGAGAAAAGAGATGCTTCCTGGCCACACTCCCTGCCAGCTTGGGATGCAGAAATGATAGGGGACTGTCTCAGCCACGCAGTGGGAGGAGTGTGTGTCAGCGGAATGCAATCAGCCAACGTCAAGTCCAGCGAGGAAAACTCGAGTTAACAACGCCCCTCTGCTTGTGAAAATTGTAGTGGCCGGAAAAGAAAAATGCATTTGAGAATATAGTCAGTAATAAAGTGCCTCCGCCGGGAGGCAAGTTATGAGAAAGGAGACATTGTAAGTTAGGTAATAGGGTTTAAGGTCCAAGGGTCTTTCTGACAGAGACTAGGAAATTCGAGGTGGGGGCTGTCACCGGCAGTCCATGTGATGCAACAGAAAAGTTCACAGGCCTTGGATGGACCCAGAGGTGAGAGTCAACCCCACTGCCTTCCACGGGGTAGACAAAGCAAACTTCTTATCTTGGATTAGACTCCAATTCTGGGTCTATAAAATAGTGACAATAATATTTACCCTGGAGAACGATGGCTTGATGGCTGGATGAGATCATATCTGAACAGTTTCTGCTAAATATTTATTGTTTAATGGATGTGCCCACTTTTTTCCCTTTAAATTAAGCCTAAATGTTGTTTCCCTACCTTAGCACCCCCTGAGGCAGAATTGCAAAGTAGAGACATGCAGGGTTGGAAGCAAAGAAAAACGGGAAGCATCTAATCCCATGCTCTCATTTTACAAGGCAGAAAGAAAAGCCCAGTTTTGTAACATGGTGGGAAACGTCGCAAAACCCAAAATGATGACTGTTTATGGGTAACAGTTCGGACAGGGGAAGAACCCAGGAGCTACTCTGGGGAAGGAGGTCTCGCTCATATCATGTGGTCCCTTCCTCTTCCCCAATGTAGAGTCCTCAGGCTCCGCTAGGGCCCCCATGGCCAGCACGCAAATCCTGTTGTTTCTGAAAAAGCATTTGATGTGGCTGCAACACATACCACCTTAAGTTTGGATGGTAGTAGCCACCCTTAGCATGAAGGTGGTCTTGGAGTATGGTGGGTTCTTTTTACTTCAGGGTGCCAGGGCATCAGATTAAGGCATCTGAGATCATTGTTTGGGAACCAGCTTTGAAACTTACAAGCTTTGAGACCTCAAATAATTTAACTGACCGCTCTAAATCTCATCAGCAAGTTTGAGAATAATTATATTGCCAACCTCACAAGGTTTATTTTAGAATCAAATGAGATCATACATGTGTCAGGGGTGACAGCTGATTTTATCAACTTGCAGAAGTCTTGCAAATGATAAAGTCCTGTGCAAATGTCATCAGTATATACATTTTAGCATGAAACTTCATTCAGCTGCTTACTGCCCAGGAATTTCAAATTGTAGATAGTCTTGGTGACTTTTCTTCTGAACGACGGATGAAATACTCATCAAAGAGAAACAGACAGGAAAGACAAAACAATTCAATTCTTCCTTTTATATCCACTAAGAAGTCTGTTTTGCATTCTGAGGGTACCGCAACACTGCCAGGTTTTGTTCCTGTGTTCATAACACACCTGATACTACCCCAGTTCGTGAGGCACATTCGAGACAGATTGAACCTCCTGTTTTATTCTTCTAGTTCCCTCACCAGCCACTGCCCTTGTCTTTTTACTGCTTAAGGAAGCACAGGTGTTGCTGGGTCCCGGGTCGGCTGGATTCTCCTGTGAGACCCACTGGCTGAACAGTTGCCCGACACTTGAATTCCCCGGGCCATGAGCCATCTGGGGTGGAAAGTCACCCTTCCCAGGAAGGAGATTGCAGTGGTAACAGGTGTTAATAAATGCAGATCCATGACCAGCGGCCGGTGTGGAGCATTTTATTAGGCAATCATATATTTTCATTAGCGATGGTGATGAAGCACTTAGGTTTTTATAGGGTGTTTTAATGTTTCATTTTGCCACCATACTTTATTATCACGGAAGCCTATTTTGCCTGCTGGGGCAGGCCTTGCTCTCTCTTTGCTTCTGTGCAGAAGGGCTTCCAGACATTGCCTTTTCCCAAGCCTCAGCCATAAGATTACTTCCCATCTGCTTAAGGAGACAGCAGGGCCATTAAAGGCCATGAAGTCAATGACAAATACAGCTCATAATTTTTATGTCCTTGTTATAACCTGATGCCCCCAAGAATGTTATCATGAGGTTAATGGTTTAAGTAAAGCCTGAACAATCAGACAGCCTCACAGTGGGCACCTGGCTCTTGGTTGGAGGAACCAACTAGATTGAAACTCTTTCGGGGACAGGAGGTAGCAGCTTCTCTCTGCTACCTGTAGGAGTGAGGTGAGAAATTTAGTGTTAGACACCATGAGACCTCTCATTTGACACAGGAGGGCGCTGAGGCCCAGGATGGAGAGTGACTTGCCCAAGGTCACACGGTCAAGGTGGGAACTCAGACTTCTAAGTCCCAGACCAGAGTTTGTCCACTGGGCTGTGCTGTCCCCACTGTTGGGCAAAGTTCCAGCTCTGAGCGTCAGGAGGTTCCAACAGAAGCAGCCTCCATCGGAGGATAACAGAGGGTCCATTAGGGCCCCACCAGCTTGTCCCACCTCCCAGTTTTGCTGATAAGGAAATTGAGGGGAAGAAAAATGATTTACCCAAGGTAATACAGCATCTAGTGCCAGCAAAACCAGTTCCCGAGCCAGACACAAACCACTGTCTGCTTGTAGGGCAGCAGGGACTCCAGCATGCCCCAGGACCCCAAAAGAAATATGATCTCTTTATTAAGTATGTGCAATTCCCAGTACACTGTTGTCTAAAAACATCTAAAGATTCTATTTCTGTGGCATTGTGGGTTATACTTAAAAACACCTATGGATTATTGCTATAACTGCTCTGCATTACCTGGGCAGGGTGGTAAATTGAAAAAGCCAACACTTTACAGCCAGAAAAGCAAGAGTTCAAATCCTGACTCTACCCTGTACCAACAGGATAATTTTGAATCTCAGTTTCCTAATCTGTAAAATGGGAATAAAGTCATCTACCTTAAAATGTTGAAAGAATTCAGCCGGGCAACATATGCAAACTGCTTTGCCACTGGCGTGACAATCATGAAATACATGGTAGTGGTTGTATTATTATTATCATATAGAGAGAAGAAAAGTGTCAGGACTGTGGCCTACATGACTTTCTAATCCTCTTCATAATCATTTCTTTGATCCTTAAATGCGTAAAAAGAGCTATATTGGACATAAAGAGGTATAAGAACCCTTTGACTTTGAGATCTCTGCAGCTATGGATACACCAATTCTCACAACATAAAAGGGTTAAAACAAGTTAGTAAAGATGACTTATTAGAGAAGAAAGCAGGGCGAACTGGAAGGCTGATTTTCAGAAAAGGATCTAAAGTGAATTTGTAAAAGAAGAAATCAAGGCAGCTCCCTAAAAGAAAATTCTTTGTTCTCTTAAGCACTTAGCATACTGCTTGGTGTATGGTTGGTGGCCAATAAATGTTTGAGAAACACTGAATGAAGCAGGCTGGTGGTCCAGGAAAGATGTCCCTGTCCTCTTTTCAGAAGGAGGTTGCAGGAGAAGCGGGTTGGGAAGTGCCAAGGAGAAGGTCCAGGTTTCCTTCTACATCTAAGAACCTAGTTGCTAATGGGATCAAGGAGAAATTAACATGGCTTCTGTCTGCAGCACTTATATCTGTGTAACCTTTCTAGACTATCCCAAGACCGTTGGTTTAATAAAATATCTCCTGAAATCCTTTCTTGGCAATTTCTCAGATATAGGATAAGAAATCTTGAAACAGGTTGGGTGCAGTAGTGCACACCTGTAGTCCCAGTGACTCGGGAGGCTGAAACGGGAACATAACTAGAGCCCGGGAGTTCAAGTCTAGCCTGGGCTACATAGCAGGACTCTGTCTCTAAAAAAAATTAAAAAAATAAAATTTAAAAAATTTAAAAGTTAAAAGAAACAAATCTTGAAACAAACTTACAAAAATTGATTAACAGATGACACCATCTTATACTTACCCCAATGACATCAAAAGGGAAGACTGTCTGGAGACACAGAGAGAGCTTGGGGCTTAGTCTGCACATCCAATCATCTTATTTGTTTAATATAAGGGGCTGGCAGGTGTCCACTCCCATACTGCTGAAGGGAGACATGAACAATCTTCTGCCGATACATCCATTGCTTCTCTGCTCTGGACCAGAGAGTTACCAGCCGTCTTTATTCAGAACTCAGGAGCTCCTTGCCCTTCAGTTTTCCAACACTTCTGCTTCATCTTCTGATTACATACTTGATCCACTTGGGGCCTTTCATGAAGCCTCATGTACCTCCTCAAATATGTTTTCCTTCTTGAGTATTTTTAGCCAATGTTTTACTAGTCCTCTGCATTCTCTTCTCATCTCTTTATCTAAGACTGGAGCTACGTCCTCTCAGTCCCCAGACTAAACTTCTTACCTCTTTCCCGAACATGAAGATGCAAGCACTTGCTTTGTTCAGTAGCTAAATTGTAGTTGACCATTAAAATCACACACAAATCCCAGCCACGGATTTGTATGCTATGCAAATACTGTAAATGAGTGAAGAAGGCCAGGTATAAGACAATAAAGAGCGGAAATCTACAGAGCATATGTCCCTGGAAAATGCATGCTCCATCTAAAGACATTTGAAATCATTTTTTTTCATGCGATGCAAGCCAAACAAGACATATGTGCTGACTGTCTGCAGGCTCTAAGTTTGCAACACCTGGGATAAAGTATCTGATGCAATTTGTAGCCAAAGGGCACAGTAAATAGCAATTTCATTTATTATCAGGATCTGGGAGTCTTACGTGGCAAAACTATAAATATGACTATGCATTATAAAAGTTAGGATAAAATATTTGCAAATATTTCTGAGTGTATGTAAGCATAAAGTAAAATAAGACATATGTTTTAGAAACTCAGACAAAAGTGACTAATTATGATTAAGAGATTAGGAAAGATTTGCCACATGCACATAACTCAATAAAATAATGGTCTATGGTGCTCCATCGACTTCTAAAGATATTCAGTGGTCAAAACTTATCATGGCTTTATGCTCTTATTTCTGTCCATTTTCTAGGCATATTTGAATCTAGATGGTATTTATATCATACCTCTCCCGTAGCTTAGAGGTTATACATATGCTCACAGTTCCATTTTGAGTGTCTCCAATGCTCTTGCATTTCCATAACTCTTTTCCAGTAATGTGTTGAATTCCATGCACATTGTTTAAGTGTCAGCCTTTAATATTTTACCAGTGTTGACATTTCTTTATCCACATGACAATTATTAACAGAGTGACAAACGTATCATTGAGGCAACTGGTGGCCCCATCACCCAAGCGTATATATTATAGATCAGCAAGTTTTATGTACCTCTGTGATTATCTGCTGAACCTTCAAAGGGTGACTAAATTTTAATGAGAAACTTTGTAGTAGAGTTCAAATTTCCCACTACTTTCGTGACAAGTGTCAAATGTCCCTGTTCCTGGCCCCAATTAACAGGCTACTCCACTAAAAAGGCAAACGGGGGCAAATGGAGCCCAGTCACCAAGCACGTGGGGAATGCTTTCTAACCTGGAGATACAACCAACTATATGTCACAGGATTGTAAGTAATCCAGTGACCCACGTTATGGAGGGACATTGATCTAGAATTTGTCCCTTTAAATAACCATTGCTCACATGGGCCGTTTTTCTCCCACCTCCTATCCCCAGAAGATTTTGTCAATATTTACAGAACTTTGCCCATCTTTGGTTCAGCTCAAAATGTCTCTGAGTCACACCTGTGATTGAAGCCAGATGACAAAGATGAGACTTGGAGCGCGAGGATGTGAAACCTTCACTTGCCTCTGTGTGCGTGTAAATACTCGCGAATGTATGTGAGCATAAATGTCAGTGCATTCCTGAGAGTTTATTCCCCCAAATAAACAATTTAGAATAATAATAGCTGCTTTTCTGCAGCGCTTAATACTTGGTATGCTCCATCCTGAACATTTTAGACACAAGATCTCATTTAATTTCCATATTAATCCTGTGAGATAATAATCATTATCCCAATTTCAAAGATTGAAATTGAGGCTTAACTGAGTTAAGTAACTTGCCCAAGGTCACGCAGCTAGGAAGTAGAGAGGCTAGGATTAAATCAAAGTCTTCTGGCCACAAAGTCTGCGTCTTAAACACTGTATTCTCCATCTCCTGGTCCCCAATCCTAGAAAAACTGGCTATAAATCCACTTAGCCTTCAGGGACCTGGACTCCTGGGCTGAGCCAGAGATCCTTAGGGTTTAGAAAGTACCTACAAGCTGCTGTGGCCTTTCACTGAGAAGTTGAGCTAGAGATCCTGTTAGATTTCCAAAGTCTGTGCAGGGACAAGATTATATTTATAATTATTGATTAATATATCAATTTACTAATTATGCTATATAAATTAGGAAATTATTTCTAAGTGATATTCATTGAAGATTTATATCTATTAGGTCTGTGGTATCATGATGCAGGTATGTATGTGGTGACCATATTTTCCAAACAAAAATTTAGAATGTATGGCTGGAGTGACAATATCTTTATGGGGACAAAAGGACATGGCATTAAAAGAGAATCAAACTTCTCCATCAGGTAAGACACAAAGATGTATTGAGACATTGTCTTTACTCTTAGTGAGCTTAGAGTCTAGTTGAAAAAGTAAAGAATAAACCCAAGATAATAGTAGAGTCTTGCATTAGTAGATTAGAGTCCACAATCTAAACATATATATATATATATATATATATAGAAAGATAAATAGTGTGTCCATGTTAAAGATCAGTTAAACAAAACTATTCCTGACTTTTAAAATTCTTTTTTTTTTTTTTTGAGACAGTCTCACTCTGTCACCCTGGCTAGAGTGCGGTGACATCATCACAACCTCAAACTCCTGGGCTCAATGTCAATGGATCCTCCTGCCTCAGCCTTCCAAGTAGCTGGGACTACAGATGCCACCACCACATCCAGGTAATTTTTCTACTTTTTGTAGAAACAGGGTCTTGCTCTTGCTCAGGCTGGTCTTGAACTAAAACTTATTTTTTAATAAACCATGCTAATGAAATATGATAGACATACAGCAAAATAAAAAAAATCGTAAGTGTAAACTGATAAATTTTAATAGAAAAATTAGACACAGAAATTATCACTCATATCAAGAAATTGTCCATTTTCAGACCACTTCCCAGTCACTAATCCCTTCCCCTGAAAGTAATCCCTGTCCTGATGTCTACCACAATAGAAGCTGTATGGGTTTTTTAAATTTTATCCGCATAAAACCCCAGAATATATGTATTTTTTGTCTGCCTTTTTTAGAAAACTCAATAATATGTTTGTGAATGTATCCACACTGTTGCCTATAGCAATAACTTGTTCATTTTCATGGCCATATTGTGTTCCATTATATGACTTTTACCAAAATTAATGCATTTTACTGTAGATATTTGGGTTATTAATAGTATTAGGTTGTTGTGCCTATCAATAGCTTATTCATTTTATTACAAAGTAGTGTTCCATTGCATGCCTATATCATAATTTTTTATCCATTTACCTGCTGATGGACATTGGGGTTGTTCCTGGTTTGGGGCTATCACAAATAAAGCTGCTATCAATATTCATGTCATATGTTTGTAGAGACATGTGCTTTCATTTCTCTTGGCTAAATACCCAAGAGTGGAATAAGATGTATATTTGTTTACCTTATTAAGAACCTTCCAAACAGTTCTCCAGACTGCATTATAGTCCATTCCTACTGGCAACATAGGAAAGCTCACCTACAATATAGCCACAACTACAGTTGGTATGGATTGGTTCTGA
Organism: Cheirogaleus medius; assembly: GCA_008086735.1. Lineage (NCBI taxonomy): Eukaryota > Metazoa > Chordata > Mammalia > Primates > Cheirogaleidae > Cheirogaleus > Cheirogaleus medius. The sequence continues at coordinate 10,848,632 of VBSM01001927.1, forward strand.
ATTGTAATTTTTAAATTTTAGCCATTCCAGTGTGTGTGTACTGGTATCTTCTTATGATTTTAATTTTTAGTTCCCTGATGATGAAAATTTTGAACAAATTTTATTTGCTTATTTTCTATTCATCTATCTTCTTTAGTAAAATGCTGAATTTATAATTCGATTGTTTCTCTTATCAAATTGTAAGTGTTCTTTATACAGACTGGATAACAAGTCCTTGGTTAGATGTATGATTGACAAATATTTTTATTTTTTCCTTGTTTTTCAAAAGAAATTAGTATTGCTATCATATGAAAATATAATTGATTTTTACATAATAAGTTTATTCATCAATCTGTATAAGTGATGAATTCATTTTTTAATTTAGATAGTGTTTTCCTAAATTGTTTTTTATATTTATTTCACATCATCTGTGAAATATGATGATCACATGTCTATAGTCTTTATATCTTTTGTTTGTCTTTCTTTTCTTATTGCATTGGCTAAAAATCCCTTGAATCACATCGAATAGAAGTAGTAACAGTTGATACCATTTGCTCATATTTTTATATTTTTGCTATTTCATCATAAGTATGATGTTTTATATATTTATTATAGACTATTCTCTATCATATTAAGAACTATTCCTTCTATTCCTAGTATAATAAGAGAATAAGATGAATATATGTTAAATTTTGAAAAATGCTTTTTCTGTATGTATTTATATGATTATATGACTACAAAGGGACACAGCATAATTGTGCAGATGATGTACTATTTCATATTTTGCTTGTAATGATATTTATATGACTATATTTGTTTGTCAAAACTCACAGAACTATATATGATAAAAGGTGAATTTTATTGTATATAATTATACCTTATGGAAAAAATGAGTTCAAGAAATGTCCTAAGGTTACCCATGACTATTTTTCTACCTCTTTGGAAAAAGGAACTCTGCATAATCTACGTTTTCCCACACTTCACAAGCTTGTGGGACAAGTGGCATCACATTGTCAGTAACAGTGCACGTTTCACCGGCTCTCACCCGTGATGCTTGCCTTACAACTCAGCTCCCAGCAGAATCTCCAGGGGCCTCTTGGGAACACTGCTTCTGTGAGACACTTTGTGCATCCCCACCCGCTGACAGCAGAGACTTCACAGTAGAGTTGCCAAATTTAGCAAATAAAAATATAAGGTTCCAAGTTAAATTTGAATTTCAGACAAACCACAAAGGAGCATTTCAGGGACATGCTTATACTCTCCGTTATGTGGCAGCCCAACTTCTTGGTGTAGTAGCTGTGGAAGCCTGTGCTAGGCTGGGCATACACATCCCTCTGTGTTACCCTTGGATATACGGACGCAAAATCTTGTTTCTTGGTGGCACATGGGGTTCTCAGTAAGGCAACAGTTTCCATGCATCTCATCATCCTATCTTGCTTGATACGAGGTATGGTGGGCCCCATTGGAAAGACAGCTAGCACACTTTCCTTGCTACCATCCTCCCCAAAGATGAAAGCTCTGCTACCAGGTCAAAATGGCCCTATGGTGAATTTTCTTTGCTTTGGGGGAACCTGCTCAACCAGACACACCCACGTGTGCCTGAACATAGGTGGAGCTCCCACTGGAAACTACATATCAACACACACATAGGGACATGGTTTAAGAGACACCCACTTTATCCCTGAACTGCACTCATTTTTATGATTGAGTCTGCAGAATAGATCATTACAGATGCAAATGCTGGCAGAGGGTTAACGCTGCAAAGGGCCATTCAGCCAAAGCCATTCAGTGTTGATGCTGCCTTTTTGTAGGATAATTTCTGGTGGCTCAGCCAGCCTACCATGGTGAAAGCTGAGAACATGAAAAGGGGCTTTCAGTGAGAGCTTATCAAACTGAGACCAAATGCAAGCTGAACTTCAAAGATAGGACAGACTTCAGGCCTCTCTGGTGGGGAGAGACCAGGCTGTGTCTCTTTTTATCATCTTTACCTCTAGATTTTGCTGTTGTTTTCTACTGGTTCAACTTGACCCATGGAACACTCCCCTTCCCAGGGCTCTGAACTCAACAAGCATCCGGGAGAAGTTATGTGATCAAAAAATCATATGCATGTCACCCACAGAGACAACTTGATGTACATGGACCGCTGATGACAGCTGGCAGTGCCCTAGGTAACTGTGGCCAAATGTATTCTCATGCCCAGACTTCAGAAGCTTTCTATGACCGAGTAATTTCTTGGAACACTGTCGCCAGCATCCCAGTCCCACAACTGCCCCAAGTTGAACCCACATATCATTTTTCCTAATCTATCCGCACCAAGGAATTGTGCTCTGAAGCAGGGAAGAGCTCAGTCCTGTATCCTTCCACCTTAGACTTCAAAGACCTAAAGCTTTTTATAGCCCTTGGAGCTTGCAGAATGTTTTCCCACATAGCATCTCATTCAATCCTCACCATCCTATAAGGAGAGAAGTGCTATTTGCATTTTTAAAATTAGACCTTTGAAGTTCAAAGAGGTTAAGGAACTTGCTCAAGGTCAGTGATTATCAGACTTGGGACTCAAATCTTGGCTTTGGGCTCCAGATCAATCCTTTTCACAACCAACCAGAGGCTGAGAAGTAGGGAGCTGAACCTATATCTTCATTGGTACCTACAGTGTGTCAAACAGATTTGAGTCAACTTTATAAGATTTGAAAAAGTCATGGAGAATCCTGGATTTCTACTTTCTTTTAAAAAATAGGAGTTGGTGAGGTCAGTTCTGTATTCCTGCTTGTTAATAATTGGCTGGAGCTAACAAGCAGCTTCCCCCATTAGCTTAGGATATAGGCTCCAGTCTGGCACTTTGTCCACTGCTCATCCTGGTGTCCCTGGCACGGAGAACGAGAGCCAGCTGTTATCTGTTATGATGCTTGGGCAGCTTATAGGAAAAGAAATATTATAAGCAAGAAATGAATATTTCTTTGCACCCATGACTCTATTGAAATCAAGGACTTATGCTTCCAGGAAAATGGGCAGAGCTATTTCTTTATGTAGGTGAAGCCTAGTCCCATGCTATTAACATGAAAATCTGTTGAAAATAATGTGCCCAGTTACTTCTCCAGGTGTTAGGAAACTGCCTGGCCCCTGTGAGACTGAGCTTGCTGTCTTCACATGACCTCACACTGGCTCCTGAGCAGTTGCAAGAGGTTCACAAGGAATCACTAGGTCTCCTGACTCTCTCCCTGTCAGCCAGTTATACACAGACTTGTACATATATTACACCCTTGCTCACAATTATTAGTGGCTCCCCATTGCTTTCAGGATAAAGCCCAATCTCCTTAACCTGATGGGAACAATTACTAAGGCCAACACTTTCCCCTGTTAGACTCCTTCTGGACATAAGGCTCTCAAAATCTAGCTGCAATTCAATTTAATGTCATTCAATTCATGCATGTTTACTGCATGCTTGCTAAATGTGAGCCAATATACTTGGCCCCATGGGAAGAAACAAGAGGAAGAATGGGATGTTCCTCAGAGTCTTCAAATTCTCTAAGTAGAGCTAAGTCTCAACCTCAAAGAATGCAAGTGAAGGAGAAAGTCACGTGCATTAAAGAGAGATGTCTTCAGGGGTCAAAGGAAGATGATGCTACTCTGAACTGCTAGGAATCTCTCCCTTTGATCTCCTGCTGTTCTCTTATGCAAGCCTAGGCCAGTTGGCCATCATTTCATAGCCATCCAAGTCCTGTGTAACTCCACCACCACACATTTGCTACGATGGTCCTCTTGTCTTAACGGTCCTTTCAAGCAGCTTTTTTTCTTTTTATCCTTATTCTGGTCTGCCTACCCGATCCCCTAAGCCCACAGTGATCCCCCAGCTCCTTCCAGATGTGAGGAGTACACCCTGGTTTGGGTGTTGAATGGCCTCCCAGCAGCATGTGCCTCCCTCCTTTCCTCAACCCAAGTGGAAGCTGCTGGAAGGCCGTGAACACATCCCAGGTGCCTTTGCCTCTCTGATATCCAAAACACGCTATGAACCAAATAAAAATATGCTGGCTTCTTAATCATGCCCACAACAAATCCCTGAAGACACAAACAGCTTCAGTACTGATGCAGACAGCATTTTTGTCTAGGGTTCTCTCTCAGACCAAACTGACATAACAACCCACCAAGCTGTTCCTCCAAAAATAAACCTCCAAATCTCAGTAACCACATATGGCATGCATCCTCCTTGGGCCTTCGAGGCTGGGATTTTTGTTTTCTAGGATAACCAGAATGCTGTAGGTGCAGAATTACAGCTATTTCTGTGTCTTATTCTGTCTTAGAGACACATTTTATTCTGGTGTGAGCAAAATACTAGGTGGGTGGTTTCCCCTCCTTCCCTCCTCTCACCTTGGCCAATGCTGCAGTTGACCTCTAAAATCCTAAGCCAATTTGAAAGGGGCATGTTACGTGGTGTGTGTCTTATGGGCGTGGAATGGCAGCATGTGCACAAAGTGACTTGAAGCAGGAGGTCAAGACAGTCCATATTCCCACAAGTACCCTTCATGGATACTTCTTATCACAAGATTTTCTCCCATGATGGCCAATCATATGCTAAAAACAAAGCATATGGTATAGGACTGATTTCCAGGGAGATGGGCATAGATTACCCTAAAGGAAGGAATGTGGGGAGATGAAGATGTAGAGGAGTAAAGAACCATCCTGCCCTGAGGCCATCAGGGGCTAGAGAATGAGACACCTGTGGAGGTGGAGGCCACAGGTGCAAGGAGCTGTGACTGGTGGGCTAAGGTGCAGAGTTGGGGACTCAGAGGAAGTCATTTGACTGCATCTACAAGGCCCAGGGATACCCTGATACTTGTCCAGTTTTAGGGTTAATTTAAACCATGGATCTCAGATTGGGGACAGTCTCTGTTGCCCCATTTATATAATGATTAAAGTTGGATACAGTGTTCTTTGAACCCAGGGATAAAAAGAAACTTGATTAAGCTGGTTAATGTCTTAATGTTTGTGTTCCCTCAAATTCATATGTAAAAATCCTACCCTCCCCAAAGGTAATGGTATTAAGAGATGGGGTCTTTGGGAGGTAATTAGATAATCAGAGCAAAATCCTCAAGAATGGGGTTAGAGCCCTTATAAAAGAGGTCTCAGGGAACTTGTTTGCCCTTTCATCAGGTGAGGACACAGCTAGAAGCTATCACCTATGAAATAGGAAGCAGGATCTCACCAGACACCAAATCTGCTGGTGCCGTGATCTCAGACTTTCCAGCCCCCAGAACTGTGAGAAATAAATTTCTGATGTTTAAAAGCTAGCCAGTCTCTGGTATTTCATTATAGCAGCCTGAATGGACTAAGACAGTGGTAGAGAGGGCAACACTCATGAAATGTTTTGTTGAATCCCCTGCATTTTGTAGCCTTTTGCAATTAGGTGGGGCCCAGTGACCCTCTGTCTCACCAAGGAAATATGCATCTTCATTGCTTGCAGATTGAGGCATCAAAAAGCCCTTATGCAATTCTCTAGTCTCTCTCTTCTCCTGCTTATGTAACCAAGAAGGCTCCCAGATGGTGCAGCTACAACATGGCGGAGGCCCGGCCTGCCTGAGGCTCTGAGTCACTGCATGGAGTAGAGCCCTCTCAGCCAACTCACAATGGACATGTGGCAAGGATGAGAAAAGGACTTATGTTGTGTTAAGCCACTGACAATCTGGACATGCTTGCTATTGCAGTAAAATCTAATTTCTCTTGACAGCTAGAATGAGCTACAGAGGAGCAGCCTTGAGGATAGAATTCGGATTTTCAATAGACACAACTCCAGGAACATCATGTGGGAGAGAAGTTAAGGGCAAGCGATTCCCATCACTCTAGGCCAGGGGAGGTTCTTTACTAATTTGCTCATTCAATCATTCACTTGTTCCTTAATTTGGTTGAACCCACATTTGCTGAGAACCCGCTGCATATCTGCACCAGGGCCGGGGATACAGAGGTAAATAAATACAACCATGTGACTGTGCTCACAAGCATATGGTCTGGCCAGGAAGGGAAGACAGGTGTGTGGGCAAATGAACACCAGGCAGGGAAGCAAATGCTAAAAAGACCTCTGAGGATGGTGCTCTAGGAGTGTAGCAGAGGCCCCAAGCTGCTTCAAAGCACCAGGCAAAGCTTCCTAGCTAATTTATCCCAAGGGGTGAGTAGGATTTCATCAGGAAGATGGAGAAGGGAAAGATGCTCCCATCCAAAGGAACAACACTTGAATGCTCAGAGGCCTGCAAGAGCATGGTTGTGTGGTTTCCCAGGGGAGGGAGGCAAATCTCACATCATAATGAACTAAGGAGTTTGGGTTTGATCCGTCAGGCCATGGGGAGCCATTGAAGGATTTTAAAGGCCGTTATCCTGGGACACCTGTCAGGAGTTCATTGCAAGATCAGGTGTGTGATGGTAAGAATCTAAACAAAAAAGGTAACAGAGGGCAGGAATGTTCCTTTCCATTCTATGGTATTTATTAGGGAGAACCTTGTGCTACCAGGTTCCATTAGAGGAATGTCTCCCTTGGAAGATGGCCAGGCCAGCTCTTCCTGACCCGCAGGTATCAAGCATTCAATATTGCATATCCTAGGAATCCCTTCCTGCCGCCTCCACCCAGGCCACAGTGGCTCGGCAGGGACAGCCTGGAAATAATGAAGCTTAAGAAAGTCTCTGAAAGTAATCAGGCGTGTTGTCTCCCGGTGCCATGTCCTGCTCATTAACTTATTGTGGGGATTCATTAATCCAATGTAAAACTGTAATTAAAAATAATCTCCTTTTCTCGGAGAAGTGGGGAGGGAAGGGGGTTCAGAATGAAGCCGCAAATAATTTAGGCCGATTACCACAGTCAGAACATGATGATGGCATTCACCTTCCTCTCCCTTTCTGTAAATTTCTCTCTATTGAGGAAGCTGAAGGCTGTTGCATGGAGCGATTTTCCTTTAAGTAAACATGTTCATAGCTTTATGGATTTTCACCTCTCATTTCCCCCTGGGTCACCTTTGCTTCTCACACTCTCTCTGTGAGGCTGGTGGGAAACTGGGGTGACCCCTATTTGACAGATGAGGAAACTATTGTGATTCTGGTGGTTGGGAAAAGGCCACACTGTACCCCTGAGTCTCAACCTGGAGCCTTCTGGTTCATCTCAGCAAGCTAGTTCCCAAAGCTCAATGGTGGCCCCACTGAGGCCCTGCGTGTTGGTGGACACGCTCTCCATGGCGGTGGACACACTGTCTGTGGCAGAGTCACTAATAAGTGCACAAGGAAAACATGGACTCTGGGGACAGGGAGACCTCCTTGGAATCCTGCCACCACCACCTGCTAGCTACATGACTGTGACCATCTATAAAGATTTCTGAGACTCAGTTTGCTTATCTGTAAAATGGAATTATAAGCATCCTTATTCATTCAACAAATAGTTATAGAGCAGGAAGAGATGCTGGGAAGATAGCAGTGAATAAAACAAATGTTCTCTTCTCATGGTGTTTCTTTGGAGGGAAAACAGATGGTATCTATCTCACAGGGCCATTGTGAGTGTCAAATCAGGTAACTTGGCACACAGTGGGTGCCAGGGAAGTGTTGGTCCCTTCTGCCTGCAATGTCTCATCCCGCAGGACTGATGCATCCTACCCTGTGCCCTTCCCACAGACTCTTGCCCTCCTCTCAGGAGCCTGTGTCCAGGTCTTGAAATTACTTGATCCCTTCCAAAGAGGGATCCCTTCTAAAGAGGACCCAGGACCCCTACAATGGGCCCTGGGGATCCAGGCTGGTGCCCATACCTCATCTGCAGATCACACCATGCAGGTGAGCATCTGGTGCTCAAGGGCAGCCACACCATCATACTGTCATAAGCACAGACAGAAGAGCTGGGTGGGACATTAGGAGAGTCAGTGGTTTTCCAGCTAAGCTCCTGGAAGTGCTGGGGGCTTTCTAGGGTCCTTCAGGAGAGTTTAGAGTTGGCTCCATCTTCCACCTCGATCTCCTTCAAACCCTAACATCCCCAATTCTATAGTCTAGACTTCCAGAAGGATGCTGTTGGGGTCCTGCAGCTCTGATTTCTCAGCCAGGTTCTCCCAGCCTGAACCCCGAAACCCAACCTCTATGGGAGGTGCAGCCACAGAGCACAGAGGGCAGGCTGCAACCTCGGCTCCCACAGCCACAGGGAGGTCCTTGTGCTCAATCCTCCCAAATACCCAGGGTTGACCATGAATTTCTAAAGGCTTCCTGGGAGCTCAGGGAGTTTCATGCTCTGTCGTGGAAGCAGGATGCTGCTAACAGGGAGTGAAGCCTTTCACTCTGCCAAGGGAGCTCAGACTGAGCCACGGCTTGGGAGACAACACCAAGTACTGATGTCCTTGTCCTTTCCCTGAGGTCAGGGGTGGATAAGGATGAGGGATGTGTTCCTGACTAAGGAAAGACACTGTAGAAAAAGTGAGAAGAGGAGACACCAAGTTCCCCAACCACAGGGGCCATTTGCTTAGCATTTAGATCCTGACCAAAAGCTATTGTCTAAGGAAGGAAAATGACCTCCTCAAGTTTGCCCCACACAGCATATTTTAATTCAGCAATGATTCCTTTAGTCTCCAGATGTGCCCAGAGTTCAGCAGACCCTGGAAGATGCAAAGATGCAGCAGGCACAGACCCTTACCTTGAGGAGCTCAGCCCTCCATCAGAAGACAATATGAATTTGGGGTCAGCTAGAGATTAACTGGGGAGCTCTTTCTCTGTGTGACATGCTCTCTGGTCCCTAGGGAAATTGATTCAACTTCTATGAGGCTTAGAGATAGTCCTTGCAAAGAGAAAATAACCAGAGTCAGCAATAATTGAGCACCCATGTGCCTGATCCTTATGTACATAACCATTTTGGATGGTCAAAAATAATGGTGTGGATTGCTACTATTATGGCCATTTTGCAGAAGAACAAAATGAGGCTTCAGGGATTAGATAGCAGCCCACGGCTTAGTTATGGATAAAGGAAAAGGCATCATAGCCAGATACACTGTCTCACAGAGACTCATAGATATTTCCAGTATGCCCAAGGGCCAGATGGGCAGTGAGGGCTTCCTGGAGGAGGTGAGGCTGAGCTGAGACCTGCAGCTTGGCAGGTGCTGGGGTGAGCAGTGTGAGAAGGGAGTGCCATCCACTTTCAGCCACCAAGCCCCTCCAGCAGCAAGAAGGTTGGCCATAAACCACAGATGACTCTGTGGCTAAGGGCAAAGTATTTTTGAAGGCACTACCAGCAAACAGTTTAATTGCACCAGGCAATCTTTGCCATCCCTTCAACAAATAGCTTCCACAGAAGGCATTAATTGGAATGGCTTAAATAGCTGCTGTTTATTTACTATCACAGAGCAGTCAACTGTTTGAGCATTCAGTAGAAAGGTCTGGCTGCATCTCCACCCCCACCCACTTTTCCTCACCCCCTCCCCATCCAGCCCGACAAGCCCCTCCAATCTGACTACCTCCTCCTCCCCTCCTTTTGGGAGCGGTGCCGGATCAGCGTTTTTATTTTATGTTGCCTGATTTATCTGTTCTGGGAAGCTTTCATTTCAACTTGGAGAATGTTCAAAGTAAAGCTCACCCTGTTACAGACTTAATTGGGCCATATTTCAGTCCCACTGCATCTGTTCAGTGTGGCTTCCTTATCCTGGGTCCATAAACTTTTATTAAGTTATATATCAGGGAATATACATATATATTCCACTAACATGTTTGGGATCTTTTTTCTCCTGTTTCTTTTTTTTCCCCCTCTCCTTTCCTTTATGTTGTTTTTATTTTCACCACTGGGGAAGAATTTCTATGGGCCCAGAGGGAGAAGGAATAGAACTTACTCGATTTCCCTATCTTTGTTTAAACCAGAAAGGACAGGGTCACATTAACCTCAATTTAGTACAGCGACTAGATGTCAGAATCAGGGATTCTACTAATTTCCATTCGGTTTATTGGTTGTGTTTGATATGCTAATTCTCAACACCCATCTCCCCAACCCCTCCAGGAAATTTGCCTTTCAATAGCACAGCCCACATAGGGAGGGGAGAGAGATAAGGGAAGCAGGGTAATTTTGAAAAAGAAAACAGACTTAAAGCTGAACAGCAAAACCTGTTTGCTCTCTCCTATTTAGTAATATGAAATATCATTTTAAAATAGGTGCAAAATACCATGCAACCTGGAGGGAAAATATACCTCTTCCCTTGAGTCCCTAGACTCAGCATTTGACAGTCTGGACTGTCAGCACTCTGATTGGTTGACCTGGGACTGATGTCACAATTATTCCAATTTGCTAGAACTAAAGTTCCCACCCTGGAACGTTGTCCTAGCTTAACTGTAATCTCCAGTTGAGACTTTTCCTAACCAAGTGATAGAGGGTCATAGAGGAAGTTTTTCCTAAAAGCAACTCTGGGAAACCATTGAATGCTGGAAAGCACACTGGCTTCCAGAGGCAATGACTCTCTCTGCTTCCATGAGATGAGTTTCATGCTTCCAGTATGTGCAGCAAAACTCACTGAGATTAAGCCTGCATCCAGGATTTCTGTGTTGGTGTCCACTGAATTTTAAAGGCTCATCAAAATTCCCAAGGCCAAGGGCAACCCTTTCTTGCTCGCTCCAACCGGCATCTATCTAAATATCAGTCGGCTAATTGGGTCCACGGGCTCAACTTCAGGACCTCGGACAGCGTTTTCCTAATGGAAAGTTGGGTCCTCCTGTGCCTTCCCCTGTAACACTACACTTTCCTGCCTCCCACCTCACAGTTATTGATCAAGACGTTATTAACTTTTTTACCTGGGGGAAGAGGCCCCTTTCCTTTGTCCCCTCTCTCCCTCAGCACTTTGAGGATGCTCTCATACTGTTCCCAGAACCTGGAGGAATCTGCCATGCCCATTCAAAAGGGCTCTCAGTGTCATCTTCAACAATTTATGCTTGGAGGCCCTTTATTTCAAGTTTGTAGCAGAAGGAGAGCTGACTGGATAATCAGGCAAATCTGGGATTGAATTCCAGCTTCACCATTATTTCTGAGGTTTTGGACAAGTTATTTAACCTCCCTGGGTCTGGGTGAAATGGATATAATTTAATTACCCTATAGGGTATCTTGAGGTTTAGTGATGGTGTACGTAAAAACATTAAGTGCAGAGCCTGGCTCATGGGTGCATTAATAATAATAATATTTTATTAGGAGTATTACTATACTATTACTATGATCATTACCATATTGTTTTGTTATTACTTTTATTATGTTATGTTATTATTTTACTATTATTGTTACAGTCATGTCCCACATAACACTTGGTCGATGACAGACCGCATATACGACAGTGGTCCTATAAGATTATAATGGAACTGAACAATTCCTATCACCTTGTGAGGTCCCAGCTGTCTGTAATATCATAGTGCAAAGCATTACTCAAGTGTTCATGATGATGCTTTTGTAAACAAACCTACTGCGCTGCCAGTCTTATAAAAATCTACCACATACAATTATGTGCAGTACATAATACTTGGAAAATGATAATAAAATACTATGTTACTGTTTACGTATTTACTACACTATCCTTTTCATTGCTATTTTAGAGTGTACTCCTTCTACTTATTATTTTTTAAAAGTTAAGTGTAATACAGCCTCAGGCAAGTCTTTTGGGAGGTATTCCAGAAGTCGGCATTGTTGTCACAGAAGATGACAGCTCCACGCGTGTTCTGTCCTTGAAGACCTTCCAGTGGGATAAGATGTGGAGGTGGAAGACAGTGATGTTGATGATCCTGACCCTGTGGAGGCCTCAGCTAATGTGTGTGTTTGTATCTTAGTTTTTATTTTTAAGTTTAAGAAGTAAAAAAAAAATTAAATAAAAAGTTTTAAAAATAGAAAAAACTTATGGAATAAGGATCTAAAGAAAATATTTTTGTACAGTTGTATAATACATTGGTGTTTTAAGCTAAGAGTTCTTACAAAAGAATCAAATGATTAAAAAATTTGAAAGTTCATAAAGTAAAAATGTTACAGTAAACTAAGGTTAATTTATTATTGAAGAAAGAAATTTTAAAACTAAATTTAGTGTACCCTAAGTGTACAGTGTTTATAAAGTCTACAGTGGTGTACAGTACTGTCCTAGGCCTCCACATTCACTCACTACTCACTCACTGACTCACCCAGAGCAACTTCCAGTCCTGCACACCTCATACATGGTAAGAGCCCTATACAGGTATGCCCTTTTATTAATCTTTTACAATATATTTTACTGTACCTTTTCTATGTTTAGGTACACAAATACTTACAACTGTGTTACAGTTGCCTACAGTATTCAGTACAGATTTGTCACCTAGGAAAAATAGACTATATACCAGGTAGCCTAGGTGTGTAGTAGCCTATAACATTTAGGTTTGTATAAGTACAGTCCGATGTTTGCACAACAATGACATTGCCTCACAAACCATTTTTCAGAACGTATCCCTGTATTCCTGTCATTACGCAACGCATGACTGTATTATTTTCATTATTATTCTACACGTGAAGAAACTGATTCAAGAGATACATTCATCCAATGACAATTTTTAGGCTTTGTTTAATAGAAAACATAAATTGTGGATATGTCCAAAGCACCATGTGAGGTGTTGCAGATAGAAGATGAAGACAGAGTTCCTTGCAGTTAGGGATTCAAGATCCAGTGGCCAGGGTTGTGGGTGGGGTGTGTGAGTAGGGGGGAGAAAGGAGGTGGGGAAGGTGCAGTAACCCCTCCCTGTGAATAACCAGGTCACCGCAACATGCTCCAAGCAAAGTACAAACAGAATGTCTTGGGAGCGCAGAGGAGGAGTGGCTGTTTGGCAAACTGGGAGTGGCTTCTGAACAGCTATGCTATTACAGATGGGTTTTGATAAGGTAGCATGTGTTTACCAGGCAGAAAAGAAAGAAATGGCATTAAGAGAAGAAATAAATGATATAAACACAAATAATGGGGATGAAGGGTGTATTGAGAACTAGCCAGAAGTTTAGTATGCTAGGAATATTGGGTGTGTAGGTAGAAATTGCTAAAAGGTATTAGATAACTACTACTTGGAGTATTAGTTATCTATTACTACTTAATAAATTACCCTAACACTTAGCTTCAATTATCAAATGTTTATTATCTCACAGCTTCCATAGTCAGGAATGCAGACCCACTTTGCCTTGGGCTCTGGATCTTATCTCTAACAAGGCTGCAATCAAGGTGTCTGCCAGGGCTGCAGTCATCTTAAGCATCTGTGGACCCATGGGGGAGGGGGATGATCTACTTCCAAGCTCACTCACTAGCTCCTGGCCGTTGGAGCTCTCTACAGGGAAGCTCACCGTGGGGCAGCCAGCCCCACCCAGGCATGCAAGCAAGAGGGCAAGAAAGCCACAAAGTGCCAGCAAAGTGGAAGTCAATGTCTGTTCCATTCTCGGACCTAATATCCCATCATCTTTGCCATACTCTATTTGCTAGACAAGTGTCACTGGGTTCAACTCACACTCAAGGGGAGGGGATTACCCAGGGGGCAAATGCCAGGAGAAAGGGATCCTTGCACCACCTTAGAAGTCTGCCTGCCACATGTAGGTGAGGGGGGGGGTGAGTGTGTGAAGGCATTTATACCCTTGGCCAAGGAACTTGTACTTTATTTTATGAGCAATGGGAAGCTACTAAATGTGTTTACAAGGTGGGGAGTGGAGATTTACATTTCAGACTGGATCTCTCAGACAGAAGCCAGAGGAAGGATGCCAGCAGGAGAGATTGGAGGGGATGAGGCCAGTTGGAAGCCTGGGGGATTACTTAGGCAGGAGATGATGGAGGCTTAATCCAAGGCAGTGAGAGAGGAGATGGGGAGGAGGATTCTGGTTGCAGAGCACTTTGTAAAGAGAAGCAATGTCCGACTTGGTGACAGGTTGTAGGATGAGGAAGAGAAGCAAGTTAACCCAACTCCAGGTGGATTAGCTGGGTACCTATCCAAATCCAGGGAGAATGTGACCAGGAAATATTGAAGCATAAGAAGTTCTAGGGTAGAAATGAGCAAGAAACTCCAGCTCTGGACTAATCTCAAATTTTCCAGATAGTAGCGAAGCAGGAACTAGACCCCAGGTAGATGTGTGGGTGCCTTCCTTGCAGCCTCCTCTTGTGGTGGACCCAAATCCTGGTTCTATTACTCATTGATGACGTGATATGACGTGATGTGGGGTGAATTACTGTCTTGTCTGAGTTTCTTTAGTGTAAAATGAAAATTGTGCCAGAACGTACCTTAAAGGTTATTATGAGGATTAAATAAGACAACCTATGTAATATGCTTGGCACAGTCTCAACAATTGGTAAGATTAGCTAGCATGAATTTTCAGGCTCTGTGGCACTGTGTGTGTGTCTGTGTTATGCTGGGGTTCATTTCTAGCACCCTCTAAATCTTACCATATGACTTTAGATGAGCTGAGTACTTTAACTACAAATGGATTCAGCCTCCAGCCCTGCCCTCTTGGACAGCTGCCGCATACTAAAAGCAGTCCCTTTTAGTTAGATACCTGTTTGTGTCGTATTTAATTTCAGCATTTCCTGCCTCTTTGGACATTGGTGTGCCGAACATACTTTCTGCCCACCCCTGTCTTCAGTGGGGCAGAATTTTAAAATGCCCACTTTTACACTTCTTTGCCCTTCAGAGCCCAGAGAATCTCATCAATTGCAAGAAATGCCTTCTTTAAGGAGCAGTCTCTTTGTTGCTTCATTTGTTCCACAAATGTGTGTTGAAGATGGACGGCATGCCCAAGGCACCTCGCAGGCACTGGGGATGCAACAGTGAACAAGACAGATGGCTCCCGAGTCGTGAGCCTTGCTGTTGAGTGGGAGGAGCAGGTCACATGCAAACAAATAATTAGTGCTAAGGAGGAAATAAACAGAGTGCTGGGATGGAGTATAGAGCCATGGAAGTTTCAAGGGGTGACACGGAAGCTGAATGAGAAAAGGATGAGATAATCCAGCCACCTGAAGACCAGGGTGAGGGCAGTAATGGCAGAGGGAGCCCCAAATGCAAAGACCAAGGTTGTAGATAGCTTAGGGTGTTCTAGGCATGGATAGCTGTCCACAGAGAGGCTCTGCTCAGCAGATAGAAATGTGAGCCACATGCATGGTTCTAAAACTGCTTATAGCCACATAAAAAGAAAGGAAGAACAAGAGAGATAAAATTAATGTAACAACATATTTTATTTAACCCAATATATCCAAAATATTATCATTCAACATGCAATCTCGTTTTTAAAAAATTAGTGACACTTTAAAATACTTTTATTCATGTTAAGTCTTCAAATTTCAGTGTGTATTTCATACTTGAAGCAAATATCAGTTGGACATGGACACATTTCAAGGACTCGATGGCTACTATATGGGACATCCCTGCCCTAGAGCAGGCCATGGGGGGCATTGCGTGAGCTGAGATTGAAGAGATTCACAGAGCTGGTCATGACAGCCTTAGGGAATGTGGTATGGAGGTGGAGGTGAGTTGTTCTAAGTGTCGTGGAAACCTCTAGAGCTTCTGTGTGCAGAATGATTCCTAAAGGGGCGAGGAGGGAATTGGAAGAGTTTAGGTCAGAGGCTATCGTAACAGTGTAGGTGAGAGATGATGAGATGACAAAGGTTCGAACAAAAGTATCAGCAGTGATCATAATAACAGCTACCACTGTTGGCATCCTAAACCTTTCACATGGATTAATTAATTTAATCTTTGCTTTGTAGTGATCTTATGAGGAAGGCACCATTTTATCCCATTTTCCAGATGAGAAACTGCGGCCACGATGGGGGCAGAGCAGGGATTTGAACGGAGGTGGTTCCGGGGCCCTGCTTTGGTGCCATGCCCCCACCATGACAGAGACCAGAGGGCTGGTGTGAACATGCATCTTGCAGGAAGACCGAGCAGGAGGAGGAAGAGTGGTTGTTGGAGCATGAAGAGATGGGAGGACTCAGTGAGTACAGGTACGTTTCTTTAATGAGCAGTCCGGGAGAGCGAGGTGCTTGCTGTTGGTGATGCAGAGGAGTGAGAGACTTGGGCAGCAGCAGTGTGAGGGGTGGGAATACAGAGTCGGCATCGCAGACACCTCTGGAGCTGCCTAGGAGACGGGCAACGGGGGTATCACCCGGCAGTTGGATCTGAGGCTCCATGGTGGAGGAGAGGTCTGATCTGAAGATGGACATTTGGGAGTCGTCAGCATGGAGATGGCATTTGGGGAAAGGACAGGCTCTATGAGGGTGAGAGGATGCACAGAGAAGAAACCCAGCACCCAGCTCTGAAGCTCTTCCATGTGCAGAGATTGAGAGAAGAATTGAAGCAATGTGGCAGGCTGAGAAGCCTCCCACTGCCTTCCTGTTCCGTACCTACGTCCATCCATGGGCTGTTCTTTCTGCCTGACATGCTTCCTTTTCTCTGCCTGCCAACGTCTCCTTGTCTAGATCCAGCCAAAAAGTCACCACCTCTAGAAGTTACTTCATAGTCTCTGGGGCAAAGTTGGCCAATCTCTCCTATATTAGTGTCCTAGTGCTGCTGTAAGAAATGACCACAAACTACAGGGCTCAAACCACAGAAATATATTCGCTCACAGCTGGAGAATGGAAATCTGAGATCAAAGTGTCAGCGGGGCCAAGCTTCCTCCAAACACTCCAGGGGAGAGTCTTTCTTTGTCTCTTCCAGCTCCTGGTGGCTCTAGGTGTTCCTTGGCTTGTGACAGCATCACCCCAGTCTCTGCATCTGTCTTCACATGGCCTTTTCCTCTGTGTCCCTGTCTCTCCTCTGTGGGTCTCTTATAAGGACTCTCATCATTGGGTTTAGAGCCTGCCTGGATAACCCAGAATGATCTCATCTGGAAAGTCTTAATGTAAGTACATCTGCAACTGCAACTGGTAAAAATTTGGTATTTGGTGAAAAAAATACCAAATAAGGTAATATTCAAACATTCCAAGGTGAGGACATGGACGTACCCTGTTGGGCCATCATTCAACCCACTGCAGGTCCTCTGAGCTTATTCATGTCTCTGTCGTTACTTCCAGTACAGCGACTAATGGAAACACGTAATTGCTTCCGTTTCAACTAGAACCACATATTCAAAATAGGGACCGTAAGTCCCCCAAGGGGAGGGGGGATGTTGGCTGATGAGAGAGGAAAGATTATTCTTTTTATGGATAATAAACATATATGTACATAGCATATAAGCAAATATACAGTATGTTTGTGATAGTAAAATGTCACGATGGTGGCAATTTGGGGAAAAAAGTCTAAGAAGGCTCTGGAAATGGGAAGTGGGGGATTGATAATAAAAAAAGAAAACTTTGAGAAATACTGAGCTGGAACAGTATTCCTCAAAGATAGGGACCATGTCATCTTCATCTCTGTACAAGTCACATACACACACATGCCCACCCCCTACATACACACACACATGCACCCACACGTACACACACGTGCACGCACACACACTCCCCACCCCAACAGCACTAGCCCAAGGCTGAGCACAGTAGAGATGTTGAGAGGTATCAGTGACAGACAAATTCATCTTCCTTGTCCTTTAAAGTGAGACTCTAGTGACCGGGACATCATGGCAAACTCTGGACCTGGCCCCTCCAGTTCAACTGCTCTCTCTGCCTCTGCCCCACACCCACGTGACGGAAGCATTCTGAATCATGGGCTTTAATTGGCATCTATTTTACAGCCTAAAGTCACAGAATCTAACGGTTTGAAATATCACTACCGCAGCCGTCGCTCCCTTCAGAACTCTACATATTTAAACAGAATTTCAGTTACTAGAAAAACTCATCTTTAGAGACAAAAGGGGGTGGGGGAGAGCGGGGCTGGGAAATGCACTGATTTAATGTTTTATCAAGAGGAAGAGAGTGTGGAGAGAGGCTTGCTCCACATCAAACGGGCTCCTGCGCAGTGAATTTAGCAAGGCAGAGAGCAGCGCAAATTGGAAGATTTAACAGCCTGAAGTTTAAACATCGCTTTTGTTTTCCCAGGCTCTAGATATTAATAACACTATTGTGCAAATTATAAGTCTTTTCTTTTTAGGAGATGAGGGAAATCAAATGTTTGCATAAACCAACTGTTTGCGATTCCGAAGGCAGACATTTCCCAGTGCTCTGTCCTCAGTGCTGGCTCTCCTGGTGCAATGATGGCGATACTTCATCGCATTGGGCCCCTCCTTCCTTTCCCTGAATGCTGTCTGAGGTTTTCACTCCTCTATCCTCCAGCATATACTTCTCTTGTTCTCTCCTAGCCTGGTCTATCCCCTCATAACTGTTTCCCTGAAATGCAGTCACTCATTAACTGGCCTCTTTGGTCTTATAATTTGGTCTCAGGCTCTTTATTGTGCAATCTATCCTGAATTCTCTCCTTCCATTTGTCTACTCAGCTGTCTGTTTCATTGTGACTCTTCTCTGCTCAGGAATCTGCACTGGCTCCCTGCTGCCTGTAGAATAAAGCCCTAATTCCTCAGCTGGGCTTTCAGGGCACTCCACATTTCCTGGCATGTGTTCCATGTCTCCTGCTTCTCTAGCCAAGCGGGAATCTTCCCTGTCCCTGCTCACGCACTGCTCTCATTCGCACGTCCGGGTCTCTACTCCTGCTGGGTCCTCTTCTGAAATTCCTTCTTCTTCCCTTGCATTCATACTGCTCTCTCCTCTCCTTCAAGGGCCGGCTCAGATCCCACCTCCTTCACAAGCTTGGGACTCTCCAGGCCACTCTGAGCAGGGGGTTAGCACTGAACCTTGTTCTGCCCGAATACTTCGCACATACCATTCATCAAGGAGCTTTCTAACTGGTGCAGAAAAGAGATGATTTTGTATGATTGTCATGGCCTTCACAGTTCTGTACAAAATAGTAAGAGATATTGTTTAGGTTGTTTTGCTCATTAACCATTAGTAGAATTGCAATGGCCACCAGTTATTAAATATTTACTATAGATCAGTTTATATAGGAATTAATATCCTTTAATCCTCCCAAGTGGCCCTACATGGTAGTGAGATTTAATCTGGAAATATGGGGAAAAGGAGGAAAATGAGGAGGAATTGTGTATATATTTATCTAATTCCACCTCTGTCCTTCACTCTATATAGAAAGTTTCATAGTCATTATTTCATTTGATCTTGTTCCATAATAACCAAGCATTTTAATCCTGTTTTGCAGATGAAGAAACTAAGGCTCAGTGGGGTTAGCAACTTGCTCAAACACACAGATTATTGAGTGCAGAACTGAAAACTGAATTCCTACCTCTCTGACTCAAAAGTTGCTCCTACTACTCTGTGTGGTAGCAGACAACCATTACAGTCGTCTGCATCTGTAAAATGGGAAGCATCACTGTGTTTTCCCAACTTTGCTATAAAATCTCTACAGCATTGTATATCACCTTTGTTCTAAATACCATTTGGCTGTGGTCTGCAAATCCAGCCCCATCCTTCCAAGCTGCACAAAGCACTACAAAGCCAGGAAGCAAGTTGCACCTACGGAGACCTGTAAATATCGCTTTCCCATAGCAAACAGCTTGGTGCAATGCTGTTTACTTCTGATATGACGGTGCGGGAACTGAGACAACCATGCCTGCCATTGTACAGTGCTTTCAATGTATCTTGCAGTCTTATCACATAAAAGCATATTTAGAATGCACTTGATGTGCAATTGTGTGCGTGTGTTTGTTAAATAAGCAAAGAGATGCATTTTCCTCCCCTCTTGATTACAGTCACTGCTAAAATATGGAGTCATAAGACTTAATGCAAGAACAACAGGAGAAATCAAATTCTACCCATCAGTACACAGAGAACAAACCATTAGGAGAATGTTCAGGGATTTAGTGGGGGGAATAGCTCGCCTGTCTACCTCCTTCTCACTCCAAATGCAGAGCCCGTGCTGTTATGCACCTGTTACTGTCATCACCTTCGTCTTCACATCCTTTCCATCTTTCCATTGGAAGAAAGAGCCACAGATACAGGAAAGGAAGTGTGGCCTAGGACAATCATTTTCTTAACTTTTATTTTTTAGCAAAAAAAAAAATCCTTTCTTCCCAAGTAAAATCTAATGTGGAAACAACATAAAACCAAGAAAATGATATTTCATTATAGTTATTTATGAATTTAAATTGTTATTATTCACAATATAAATCCAACCCAGTGAGAAAGTTTTGATGAACACAAAAACCTGAAATTGGGATTATGGATGACAAGTGTAGTCATATGTGTCTTAGGATTCAATTTCTATATTTTCTTTTGGTCGCACAGTATTAAGAAAACCCTAACCCAAGGGGATAAGAAATAGGGTACATGCAGGTCTCAATTAAAATAAAATAAAGTAAAATAGGATAAAATAAAAAGCAAAAAAAAATTGTGTTGAACTACAATTGTACTAATCACTGATTTAGTTATAAGAATATCAAATACTTTGTAGAAAACAGTGTGAGAAGCTTTATTCTGAAATCTGTACAAAAACATGTTAGTCTAACAGCCCAACTTTACATGCTGGTAGGCTCTCATGTATTACCATTTGGTACATAAAACATTTGAATAGTGTGTGTAAGTGTGTGTGTATGCATGTGCATACACGTGTGTGTTTATTGCAGACTGAAACAGAATAAAGTATTTTAAAATTGTAAGAAGTAAGAATCAGATTAATGTGGAATTCTTAAATTAGTGGTCACCAGTGAATCTTAAAATTCTGGACAACACAATATGGAAACACTGATTCTAAGGTATGAGGAGGCAGCTGGAGTGGGTCTGGGCCAAGTGTCACCAAATATGGGCCACTGTACCGGTGTAAATCTCAGTGGGCCACACTTGGGGCAGCAAGACACCATAGACTCTCAAATGACCAAAGGATGTAAAGCAAGTGCAATTTGTCCCTCAGCAAGACAGGGTGGTCCCAATGCATCTTTGCACAACTTGATCATGCCACCTCTTTAAAAGTAAGATCAGTGAGACCCCCCTTCCCCTGTGCATGCACCAGCCCGTCTCAACTTTGAATCTTGCTGCACAAGTGTCTACGCACTCCAGCTCAGGCATTAACTCATGCTGTGACCCCACTCAGCTCTGCATCCCTTGTTGTCCTCTGAATTTATCTTTTCATTTATCTCCATATTCTTTATTGTAGAAACAACTTCTATGTTATTTCCTCTAAACATGTTTTCCTACCTAACCCATCCTTACCATAATTTGCAGGCAGAATTATTGTCGGAGTAGTTTTGTTCATATATTATTACTATTAATAAAATTGCATTAGCCATCACTTATTAAGTATACTATATAGTCCAGTTTACATAGGAATTTATGCCCTTTTATTCTCCCAAGAAACCCTGCATAGTAGAGATATTCAATTTGCATTAGAGGCTCAGAATAATTGTATAGCCTACCCAGATGTCATGTATAAACAAGGAGCAAGAAAAAATTCAAACTCGTGGGTGTTGACTGTAAGTGCTACCCTATTTCCACCTACTATGCTGTTTTTCTTCTCTGAACTTTTGTCTCCTAACTCTTTGTACATACCCCGGACATAGCTTTATCAAGTTGTATGGCAAATAAGCTCTCATGTCATTTGTCTCCCCATGGAACTCTGAGAACTTTTTGAAGGTACAAGTGGCGTCTAAATCAGACCTTTGAGTCTAGCCTATAGTTGTAGCTCAAAAATTTGTTGAATTTAATCTAGATGAAAAAAACCCATGAAACTGGTAGCTAAAAGTAATACTCTCTCATCTATTCATCTGCCTCCAGGCAAAAAACTGCAAACAATCTATGCTGGCGAGAAAATGTCCCTGCTTTTAATGAATATGACTAGGTTTTAGTCCTAAGACTGTTCCTGTGTCTAGATAAGTATTTCTCAAGGTGAGTTATTATTCAGGGGGATGAAATAGTGTTCCATGCCCCCAAATCTGTAGCAAATTCTGCATATTAAGCTAACTCTATTGGAAACAATAGCATTAGCCCATTAAAGACTCCAAGAAGTAAAAAAACCCAATTAGTTCTGTACACCCTAGTATTTCTTAAACTTGTACGCACACTATATAATTTTTTTAGATAAACCTATTAGTCAGTCCTTGAATCCAATGTTCTATCGAATCCCCTTGCAAAGATTGGGTCTGGCCTAATCTTTTATTGATTGACAGCCTGCCATGTAGCGAAAAGGCTTTATGGTGGCCGAGTTATACTTTACTTTTCATCCGTTTCTTTTCCATGTTCAGTAGGGAGCTGAGAACCATTTATTCATTTCCCTTATGAACAAGAGGGCTCGTTTTCCCAAACCTTGTTTCATCAGCAGAAGGCTCTCGGGGTCATTTCACTTTCCATGCACATTTAGGATTTGTGGAATCAGAGTAATCCCAAGGGAAATTAACACCAGAAAATCCCCCTCCATGTTAAACAAAGAAAGTCCATTCAGGAAAGAAGGGCTCAAACCCTGACTTCGACGCTTCGCTTGAGCACCGTCCCTGGGGTGGGATTTTTCCCACCAATTTTTGCAAAGTAAGATATAACATAGCATGCCATTCTCCCACAGAATTCACGTAAGCTCATAGATTCTCCCAAATTAATTTATTTAAGTGATTTCCCTGGAGATAAAAAGAAAATTTACAGAAAGTCGTGTATCATGGGATTGTCTACACAGACCTGCATTATGCGTGTGTAAAATACACTGATGTGTATGTCAATGCAGTGACCTCATCAGGATAGAGTGTGTGTACCAGTGGATTCCAAAGCCTTGACTTCCTCTTTTTCTCCCACACCCTGCAGCCAGCCCAACAGCAAGCCCTAAGGCTTGAGCATCAAAACGTATTCATAAATGGGCTGCTGTCAGCATCTCCATCATTGTCACCTTTGCCAAGCCACTCTCATCTCTTGATGACCACGGCAACAGCTTCCTAACTGGTCTCACTGCTTCCACCCCTGTTTCCCTGCAGTCTGTTGGCAATTCCTAGAAACAGATGATTCTTTCAAAACTTAAATCAGACCATGTCACTCCACTGCACCCAAGCACCAAACGATCGCAGCACTTGTCTCAGAGGGAAAGCCGGTGTCATCACAGAGCTAGCAAGGTCCTCTCTGGACTTGTCTTTGTCTACCCACCAGGTTCGCTCTGCCCCACTGACTTTGGCCTTCTTGCTGGTCTCTGATGAGCATGCTGGGCGCGTTTCCACCTCAGGACTTTTGCACTTACTGTGGCTTAAGCCTGGCATGCTTATTCCCCTCTAAGCATGCATGGCTTGCTTTATCACCTGCTTCAAATCTTTGCCCAAATGTTACCTTCTCACATCTTATCCTGACTATCAACTGCAACCTTGTCCTCATCAACCCTTGCCCTCCTCCTCTGCTTTCTTGCCTTCTAAAGCAGGTATCACCTTCTAATATCCCTTATAATTTACCTGTTATTTTGCTTTATTTTTTTTCCTGTCCCCTTCCTCCTCACACACACTAGAATGTAAGCTTCATGAGGGCAGGGACATTTGTTGGTTTTACACCTACCTAAATCCCCCGAATAAATGCATCTTAGACCGTTAGAGCTGAACAAGAGCTTCCAGTGGGTGGACAGAAACTTAGAGCAAGTGGGCACAGATACCCAATCTGTATAGACATCTCTGGGCTTGAGAACAGATAGTGATAGGGATTGATGAGCTATTGTTAATATTTCAAAAAATCTCCTGCATCCCCCCCCCATCCATCAAGAGGCTACACAACAAACTAAAGAGTCACATTTCTTTGCTTTTAGTTTAAATTATGCTAGCTCAGTGTGTTAATTCTAGTTATGTAAGTCTGATCAGAATCTCTGTCTACCAGTTATGAATGCCTTTGATTTTTAGACTTGGGGAAATGAATTAATTATCACGTAATACATGCAGATTAGTCAATGTTTTTGAAAACATGGACCCCGTGGTTGGGGGAGGAGTAATCAATGAGTGCGAGTCATTGATCTCCTTCAACCCTTTTGTGCCTGAGGAGGACTTTGAGGCTCTGGGAGATTTAGTGACTTTCTCAAGGTCACACAGCTAGTCACTGGCAGAACAAGGGTTAGAACCCAGGCTTTGATTCCCAGCCCTGTGTTGGTAGGAGATCAAAGACACAGTTTGCTGTAGAGGAGACATATACATGCTGTATGTAACATTTGCATAACATATTACTCCAAAGATGGAATCCCAGCTGAGATTCTCAGCAGGAGAATAACAATTACTTAATCAGGCTTCTATTTACACTTTCATTGTGAAGGTTAGGTTAAGATTCACTGGCTTGATTAAGGGTGCTGCCTACACATGAAAGTGTTTACTGAGCTGAGCTCCCTGGAGTGAAATTCAAACAAACGTGTGACATCCAAAGCACATTTTCATGTCCTGAAAGCCATGAATATCTTTACTGAGAGCCCAATCTTTTCCTTAAAACAAACAAATGGTTATCCTTAAGGATACACTATAAACCGAGTCTGCCAAGACACAAAGAGTCCTTCCTCTGTGTTGTTAGCGGCATTTCATAGTTAGTTTTAGTCTTTAAATCTAATGAATATGAATATAGCTAGGTACACAAAATGAAAAGCTTCTGTGTATGCAAAAGCATTACTATGTGCATTATACTATTTGATCCTTGGAATAATCCTTGGAAAAACACACATTATTATCTCTATTTTAAGCCCAAGGAAGCTGAAAGCACTCAGGGGTTCAAGATCTGCCCAAGGTCTTCCAACTTGCTAGTGAAGGAAAACACTAGAGGGGCGGTCCTCACGTGCCACACTTCCACCCAGAGCACAGGGCTTCGTTATTGAGAGGAGAATGGCGGTAAAGACACTGCATTGTGCTTCCCTGTCTCTCTCTCCCTGGTGGCACCAGTGGTCTGAGACTCAAGCCAAAAGCAGGAAATGGTTTCTGATTTTACAGAGCAGGAAGGGGAATAGAAGAGACCCTCCCAGATCACCCAGTGACATAGCGCTGAGGCGGTAGAAGGTGGGACTGAGCTCTCTTCTGGCGTTGCTGCCTGATGCGTTTGGCTGGGACATCGTGCTTAATGGTCGGGCTCTGCAGGCTCGCCTGGCAGCTGAGCTCTTGCTGGGCATGTGGCCCTGGGCCAGTCACTCCCCACTCTGAACCTCAGCTTCCTTATGGGGCTACCAGTACTTACCTGGTGACATTTTTATAACGATCCAATGAGATAAAGCACCCAGGCAGCTTGGCTCTATGTCTGACAAGCAATAAAAGCCCCAAAAGTAAGAATCACTTATCTCTGTGGGTTCAAAATTCCATTCATCAACTATGCATTGAGGATTCCCTATACCCCCAGCTCTGCATTAGGCTGTGTAAGAAGGAAACAGAAACACATTCTTCTTGCTGAAGACTGGATACACACATCGTCAATTCAAGACTTAAAAGTCGCTGGCAAGCTACCGCTATTTTCCAAAAGATTGCAAGAAAAAGGTCACTGTGTGATCAAAGTTTCAGTAAGTGATGTTAGCATTCTCAGCAGTATAAGAAGCAAGTAGGAGAGATATTTGAGGTCACTAGGTCCTGGCACCCCAACTTCCATCCCCAAATCACCCAGTCTGACCCTGGAGGTGAGTGAGAACAAGTTCGTCTTTGCGTACTTTCCACCTGCCCTTTCGTTTCGAGTTCTTGGCAGTGCCAGGAAAGGACCCTTCCAGACATGCCTCCTTGGCCTCCCTCTCATCTGGCCTCTGTGCCCAGGTCGCCGGGACCTCCCAGCCCCATCAGAGCTCCCTGCTCTGCCACGGTGTTCGGGTCTCAGGCACATGCTCTGTCTCCCCAGCTTTCGCTTTTCCTCTCCCTTCTCCGGGAACTGGAGTTTCTTTAAACAGACAAGCAATTACTGGCATGTGAGCCACACTCGACTCCGTGTTGCACAACAGCCGCTGATGTACAGTAGCAGGCAGCCTGATAATGGGCATATTTAAGCTGATTGCCGCTGGAGATAAGTGATGGCTCTAAATGGGTGCACTTTTGTTAAACTTCTGAAGGCAGAGGGGATGGGGAAAGTTTTATTATTTTTTTCCTTTAAAAAAAAAATAAGCAGCCCTTTTGAGAATGGCTACACCTCCCCCGAGATTCTCATTTCAGATTAGGCTATCAGGTGTACAGTACGATTGGAGGCTTCTGCTTCAGCTGGAGTCTCTGTTTGATAGTCAAGCCTTTCACAAGATCCTTCCCGAATGCTGACACTCCTCACTGGCTGGCTGTGTCCTTGAGGACAGCTCTATTAAACACGGGCTTCTCTCCCATCTCCTCAACTCCACCCTTTTCCTTCTCTCTTTTCTCCCTCATTTTTTCTGCAGCCTGTATCCTCCTCTTCCCCTTATCCTGTCCTCCTTCACCCCCTTTCTGTGTCCCACGCTTCTCTCCTCCCTGCTCCTAGCACCTCCCTTTTCTGCACCCCAGAGGAAGCCAAGCCTGGAGAAGGCTGATAGAGTTCCAGGACTGTGAGCGTCATCTTTGTAGAGCAAGGAAGCTTAGCAAAATCACACAGCTTGAGTTGTTCACTCTCCATGAGCTAAATCTGGACAGGGAGGTGGCCGCAGCACAGAGAAGAGCTCAGTAGGCTGCCGAGGCTACGACTTGGGGAGAATGCAGGGAGAATCAGCTGAGTCAGGGAAAAGGGAAGGGGAGCTAGAAAACAAAGTGAAGATGTTGGCAACCACCGCCTGACTTTGGAACAAGAAGGAGGGAAAATTCATCAGTCGCAGATCGAGCTGTTGTCCAGCCAGTTACCACCGTTTAGAGACAAAGGTGCCACGGAGAAAGCGAGGCACCAATCAATCCCGTAAAGGGACCACTTGCTGGCATCTAATATCGAGGTAAGTGGCAGTAGGAGACAGGTGATGACCGCCTTCCCGTGGGTTCTTTAGGCAGAGAACAGAGAAGAGCATCTTTACAAACACATTACACCTCATGGGGAGCGGGGAGAAATTCAATTAGGTTTGAATGAGAAAGGTAACTTGAATATCAATTAATTGCCTAATTGAAGATAATGGAGACCTGGGGGCACCCTGCCAGGTTGATTCCCACACCCAAATCCAGAGATTTTCCCAGGGATTAAAGACACAATTTAATTACACATTTCTATTAGATTAGACGCTGATTGCATTCGGCGCTCTGAGTTAATTACATAGTTAATTACACAGCCAATAACTCCCCTTTCCTAATAACCCTGCTGGATGTGGCTGGGGCTGTGGAGGGGGAGTCCTGCTCCTGTAATGGGAGCAATGGGAGCCCGAGGTAGTGGCAGCCACCTTCAACAAGGGGACACCGAATACTAATAGGGAATTATTCTAATTGTCCCTTGTTCTTGATGAACAGTAAATTATTCCACTAACATTTACCATTGTATTCATTCATTATCTAAGGGTAATTAGGAATGAAGGGCTTGGGAGGCCTCCCCTGTGGCACAAACAAGGCTGCACTAACTGGGACTGTCTTCCCTCTGGTGTCACACGCTCCCGGGCTCCCTTCCTCCTTGACACACCCTGGGACTGAACTTTGCACTGGCCAAAGTGCTTTCCATTGCCCGTCCTTTTTGATGGTAAACTAAGCCATGATTTTATTATCTGGGAGGGAAAAGGAGCCTTTGGCAGGGGGAGGCACCATTCAGTAATCTGCCCAAAGACATAGAGCAGGCAGCCGGCTGGGAGCTCATGGGAGTCTGAGTTTGACCCCAAATCTTAGGCCTGTCCCTGTGCACGACAGGGTGTCTCAACTCAAAATACTTCTCTCTAGATTTTGACTTAGTCCATTTGGGCTGCTGACTTTCAGAATACTGTAAGACTAGGTAGCTTAGAAACATCAAAAAGTTACTTCTTACAGTCCTGGAGGTGAGAAGTCCAAGATTGGGGTGCTTGGCAGATTTGGTGTCTGCTGAACACCCACTTTCTGATTCATTGAAGGCATCTTCTCCTGGGGCCTTATTTTATAAGGTCGCTAATCTCGTTGGTGAGGGCACCACGTGCATGACCTAATCACCTCCCAAAGGCCCCACCTCCTAATATCATCACAGTGATGCTTGGGTTTCAACATGTGGATTTTGGGAGGACGCAAACATTCAGTGTATAGAAGGTTTCAGTTCAAGGTTGAGTGTGGTTTGAGTTTTAGGTATAGACTAAAATGGAGTTCAACACACCCAGTTAGCTGCCTGATGGCACGGCTACCAGGACGGAAATATGAATTACTCCCAAGACTTCCAGAAACCACCGCTGTGCTGGACCAGACAGGAACACAAGGAGACCACACGTGGAAAGGTCAGTCTCCAATTTTCCCACGTAGCTGCGCTCATTCCACCAGCCACAGATGGCGGCAGCCCTAGTGAAACTGACAACGATGGGTGTTTGATATACTCTGGCCACCATCTTTTAGAGAGGGAATTATATGAGAACGTTTTCGGGCTGGAGGCAGAGAAAGGACAGGGGAAGGCTTCCTCCCAGCCTCCCGTGGAAGATCTTCTGGAGGCAAGAGAATGTTAGCAGATTCCTAACGATGTAGACCAGACCAATCAGGGTGAAACAATAAACATAAACATATTAATGATAAACAAGCAAAATAACCAGCGATGGTTTCAAAACACCTCATTCCCCTCCACTTCCCCTCCTCAACACATGTATTTGTTTATACATTAATTCTCTGCTTGGATCGTCCACCTCTGCTTCACTTTCAAAATGTATTTCTTATTCAACGCTCCTCTCCGAAGGCTGTTCTTATGCTGCAGGGAGAACTAGGTTCACCTAACATAGGACCCTTTCCCACTTACCACACTGTAGTGAGATGTTTATTGAAACACTTGCCTTCCCCATGGAGAGTAAGACATGTGAGCACGTCAGCTCTGTTTTTTCTATCTGTGTATGCGAGTGTCCTGCATGGCCCCGGCATGTGGAAGGTACTCAATACATATTTGTGAACTGAACTTTCTGCTTTGCTGTAGGTATTTGGAAAATTGGCTATTCAATCACACGGAAGGCTCGACTAGCTTGGAATTTTCCCATTGAGGTTTTGAAGAATCTGTTCTGGCGCCAGCACAGCAACTCCTGGACATGGCTCCAGAGAGGGCTTCGGTGGCCAACAGACTTTCATAGCTCTGCAGTCTTTGGACATTAATCACCGGGAGAGCCTTGGCAAGGAGCTAGTGGAAAGGGAAATGGGCTGTCTTGTGTAAGGGGGTTTTCCCCAACCTCCATCTCCCCATCTGGGTCCTCCACCTCCCTCCCGAGCCTCACAAGGCTTCCCAGCATCGTGGTGCCATGTGCACCCTGGGTACCCAACCTTACATCACATGTCCTCTCAACTTCCATCCCCTGCATTCCGACTGAAGCTGTCCACAGAGTAGGTCCTCATGCTGACAATCCTATCCTTGAATTTTTCTACCAAAACTAGCCTCTGTAATGCCCCATATGGCAAAATATCCTGTTTTCCATTACAGACAGCCTAGCAGCCTCAATTAAGATTTAGCATTAATAGCTAACAAAACTTCAGAATGCTCAATGCACTATTTACATTTTACCAAAGGCTCCTGCAAACTTCTCAACACACTGGCTCTCACCCCTGGGCAGCACATACTAATAGAATTGGTTTGGGATTTCCTGATTGTCACAATGACTGGGTGATTTACTGTCATTTAATGGGCTAAGAGCAAGGGTGTTAATGTTTTGCATTGCAGAGGTTAGTCCTGAACAATGAACTGTGCCATCCAAAATGCCAATAGCACTAGTTTAGAGACACTGCCCTGGAAGTTGGGGTGACAAATACCAACTGCAGCATAGTCCTGGGATAGAGAGGGGAGGTACTCATTTTGGGGACAGGAGGCCTTTTGAGAAGTGGCTGCTTATGCTGCATGTACCCAAACCTGCCTCTTAACCCTCCCTCCCCTCCCCAGCCCACCCTCCCTCCCCCAAACCCCAGGGCATTGGTTCTGAGTAATGCCAGGTGAAGTCTCTCTCCTGGTGTGTAGCCTCTCCAGGTAAGAATAGGATGGGGACAAGGGACTCAGTGAGCTCACACGCCTTCTCACCTAACTCTACCCATGGCCTGAGCAAGGTTCCCACAGGGAGGGCAGCCTCGTGTCAGGGTAACAGGGTGGACGATCACAGTTGCTGGATGTCACCCGAGGGTCCCCATCAGACTGGTCATGAATGTTTTAATGGCTCACTTGACCAAAGGGGGCATACAGCAGCTGTGAGGTGACTCCTCCTTGGGGAGCCCTCAGTCATTTGGAATAAAAGAAATCCATCTGGAAAGGTTTGCTTTCCAGCAGGAAGGCAGAGAGAGCCACTCCCAGCTGACATTTCAAGTGTGCATGCTGAAGCCATCAGGCAGGGTGGAGGCCGCTGGCTCACACCCGCACCCTGTTGCTGGGGTCTTTCCAGAAGGGTGGGGTGTGGGCCCCAAACCTTCTCCCATCCTGGTGAACCTTCTACAGCGGGTGATGGATGAGACAGCAGAAGATACATTACTCAGGGTCCTTGGTCTCGAGCAGCTGAAACTCACACTAGCCAGAAAAGGAATTTATCCACAAGATGTTGGGTACTTTACTGATTTGTCAGAAATACAGTGAGAACCAGGTTCAGAAAATAGTTCAGAACTAAGGGAAGTTGGGCAGCCACACCACAGCCAAGATCAGACCTCTACTGTCACTGCCACTCAGCAATGCCACGGGCTGCCCTGCCACACTGGTTGTACCAAGGGCTCCACTGCCACCCCGGCCCCTGGAGAGACCTCCCTCCTGCTGTTGCTGCTGCCGTCTCTTCCAAGGCAGCCCGTGTCCCGCCCCTGCTTGTCTGTGCCGCGCCTCACAGCAAGTCTGGGGTGGATGCCTGTGAGTGGCCAGACATGGGTGAAATTTCCACATCCTATTTCAAGGGAGGCTGGATACATGCCTGGTCATTTTGGCTTCTGAAATAGAAGATGGGTTCTACCTCCTTTGGAAACATGCACAATAGGAGATACCCCAAACAGAGGAAAGATACTCAGATGCTGGACAGCCAAAAATGGCCAAATACCTATTGCCACCCCTCAAAAAAGACAAACAAAAAAACTCCACAATGCAAGCAGACTGCAGAGATTGCTATTACAGGAAACACAAACTGGTATCGATAAAGAAGACAGCAAGATACGGGGAAGAGTTGGAATTAGAAATTTCCTGCCCTGAGGCTGAGAAAATTGAGCAAATCGAGATTTTCTTATCCTCCCCTCACTGGCTCAAAGAAGACTTAAATGGACTGAAATCGCTTGCCTGCAGTAACATTGCCAGTTAGGGGCAAGTGGGATTGAAATCTGCCATCCACTGCCATGCTCCACGCTCTCCCAGGTGCCCCGCCAGCCTCAGCTGTGGGCCACAGGCTCGACTCCTCCCCTGAGGTGCACTGATTCAATCTGAGGCTCCCAAAGCCCACGGTCATGTGGAGAAATCAAAAGGGGACAGCCTGGAGAGGTCAAGTTGAGAAGGAGGCTGAGCAGTTTTGTCCATGTTGGTTTGGGTAGAGGTAAAATGGGCCAGTGTCATGCAGGGGAATGTGATGGGTTGAATTATTGCCCCAATCTTCGCGCCTCCCTGCATCCATACCCTTGCCACGGCTTTATCTTGGACCTTGTGTATTTCTACTTGCTCTCTTGTGCCTCTGCGGTCACCAGGAGAACATGCCCCACTGAGCAAAGCGGCCTAGGCAGAATGACAGCCAGGTGGAGCAGAGCCCTTCTAGCAGAGCCCACCTGAGACCAACCCGCCCCTAGCCAAGCTGCAGGTGTGCACACAAAAATAAGGTATCAGTGTTTAAGGAGAAGTCTGAAATTAGTTACTGCCCAATATAATAAGCTGTTAACAAAATCACGCAATTTATAGATTTGGAAAGGAAAACTATTTATTATAAAGAGTTATAGCCTGCAAGGTGGCCATTCTTACAGACTAGGAAGGAGAGCCTCTGGACCAAAGCCATTAGCAGGCACTTTCAGGGAGGGAGAGATAAGATAGGAACTTACGCAGAATGGGCTGGCCAATAAACATATTCAATAGGCAACAGGATGAGCTATGAATATTCATGGTGGTGGTTCTAACGCATGCATACTGAATAAACATGTGTGTTACATGTGTCCCATGTTCACTTTGGGGTGGAGACTTAACATGCAAGTGTGTTATAATTAGGTCCCATATGTCAAAAGGGGAAGCAGAGACATGAAGGTGCCCGAATGCACAGCCTCTGTGCACCGGCCAGAGCCAGTCCATGGCCAGTGGTTTCTTATCAGGAGAAAGTTACTGAAATTAGTCTCTTGTCCAATCTAAGCTGTAGTTAAGACTTGTGGATACCATAGGGTCTGTGAGTCAGTGCAGTGGGTGAGCTGCAATTGTTTCCATATCGCTTCTCTTGAAGCCAGTGCTTGTTTAGCTGCTAGAGAAAAAGAATACCTCCTGGCAGTTAGAACAGTTTATTCTTTAAGTGTAGGGGTGGGTGACTTAACCCTTGCCTGGCATGGCCTTAGATCCTGTTTATAATCTGGTATCTTCACACCACAAAGAGTCTGCTATGTCATTCTTACTGTACCCATTTTAACACTGATGCTGGTCAGTGGTTGTGTCTATGCCGCAGAAGGGAGGGGGTATAATGAGGCATGTCTGACCTCCCATCCTGTCCTGGCTGGGAACTCCATGTGGTAGCTTCTCCGGGATCCCCTTGGCCAAGAGGGGGTCCATTCAGTTGGATGAGGGCTTAGTATTTTATTTTTAGTTCACAAAACCTTAGGTTCATTTTTAACACCTGACTTATTGCTCGGGAGCTAGCAGCATGGAAATCGACTCCCTCCTAACATGTACACACACACACACACACAGACATTTGTTTTCATACACATGTATATACACATGTATGCAAAGCACAGCCAGGAGAAATTGTGTGAGTTGGCAGTTCCTACTCTACCTAGAGCTGGTGGTGAGGCTCCTATCACAGACCAGCAATCACTCTGTAGTGGCTTCATAGCTTTCTCTCCGTACTTCCAACCCTCTTAGCACCTCTCTCGCCCCTGTGGTTGACTACCAGCGCAAGGCTGTAAGCACTCTCCTCTCAGCCATGGAAAGAATGTGGGGAGTAGAACAGGTGTCCAGAGCCCTGTGTGACCAAAGGTCCCCTGTCATCCATAAGTCAATAGCCAATGGTTTGGTCACTGAGGCTGGGTGGCTGCTGGTAAATGCTAAGTGCAGTCCTCTGCTCTTAGGCTTCTCAGTGCTCCCAGAGGTTGCCAGATAAAAGTGTCCTGAGGGGTCAGGGCAAACACCAACATAAACATGCCACAGAGTCACAAAGATCAACACCAAGTTGGAGGGGGAGAAGGGTGGGAGAGCAGGGCAAGGACACAGTAAGGGAGCCAGCCAGAAGACAGCCCCATGCTGCTGAAGATTACAGGGAAACAAATGAACAAAGCAGTGTGGCATCTCAGCAGTGTGTGTGCTCAGAGCATGAGCTGAGAGGGGCATCTGGCTGATGAATTTTAATGTCACAGAGAGCTAACCTACAGCTAGCATCTCTGTTAGACATGGGCTTGGAAGGAACTCAAACAACGCAACATCCACCATGACAAGTGTCTACAGCCACGCTCCCCTGGCAAAACCTTCCCTCTTCATCCTCCTCTGCTAACAGGCTGAGTCACTGGCAGTTAAGAGCTTCGTGCTGGGCGCTGTGGATCCTGGAGTGCTGGGAGGCTGAGGGGATGAAGGGTCTCGCACGATCAGAGCATCTGATGCCGGAGCCTACCCCAGATCTCCAGGAGCTCTGAACCGTGAAGGGAACATGAGGAACACATTCCAAGGAAACACTTTATCACCGACAGACAACATATTGATCATGGATTCCAGGCAGCTGATTTCTCAATTCAGGGTGCAGTGAGCATTTTAATACATTCTTTTTATGCTGAGAAGAGAGAGATCCCAGGTTTCTGAATGCTGGTTCCAGCAGGAGGGCGGAAGACAGATTCCTGCAGGAGGATGGGGAAGGAGGGGCTGGGCTCCGGCTGACCTTGGGACTCTGATCTGGGATTTGAAAGAACCTTTGTCAGAGGAAATCTTCCTGCTTTGCCCAAGTTTCTGCTAATTAGGCAGGCACGTTGTACTTTACCATTGCATTTCCATACATTATTTATGTTGGCTAAATCCTCTAAACATTGTGGGGTCCTTCTTCACTTTCACAAACATTTCAGACTCTGGGGTTGCTATGAAAGGAGACACTGACCCAGCAGGGAACAGCAGAAAGGAAAATGAGAAACCAGTAGAGGGTGGGGCCAAGGGGTGGCTCCCAGTGGCCACTTCTTTTTCTCTCTAGGAGGAAAAGCTCCTATGAAGTCCATGGGTCCAGGGCAGAAGGAGAAACCAAGAAATACACAGAACATTTCGGAAAGGGTGGCTGCAGATTGGAGAGGGTGCTCTGCTGCATGCAGAGGCCCAGCAGAGGATGGGCGGGCCAGAGCTATTTTGTAGACTCTCAGTGCTGGTGGCGCCTTCTCACTTTGCAGCTGAGGGCCCAGAGAGGGAAAGTAATTTGCCCAAGGTTGAATAGCAAGTGGGATTACATATTAAGTCTGCCTTTCAGTTTTGTTTTACTTTCACCAGGCTCTGATTTGGGCGGTCAGAACTGTTAGTTCCTGCTGCTCCTTCCTGGAGAAAGCATGTATTTAGGCTTGAATCCTAGCTCTGACACTTGCTGGCTTTGCCACCTTGAACAATAGACTTAACCTCTCTGGGCCTCTCCCTGTCTTGTTATGAAAATGGGGCTACCAAAGTTTATCTCGGACAGTCATACAACATGAGATGCTGCATAAACTCCTGAGCAGTACCTAACATCTACTAAACTAATTATCGAGTTTTAATTATATTCTCTGCAGTATTCTGAGTGTTTTACATAATTTATTTCATTTAATCCTCATAGCGACCCTCTGTGTTAGGAACTGTTATTATCCTCATTTTTCCAGATGAGAACCCTGAAACATGGAGTGAGTAAGCAACTTACCTAAGGTCACACAGGTGGTACTAGGAAGTGCCAAAATTCGAACCCAGGCTACCTGAGGAGGCACCTTGCTTTGGTGTGCTCTCCCGGATGCCATACTGTACTTAGCCAGTAAGACTCACCTTCAAATACCTCCCAGAGGGATGGGCTAACATCCCTGGAGCTACACTTGCCCCTGTCCTAGAGGGGGTTCATCCTGCCACTGCAGACACCAGCCAACCTCACTGGAGTATCTAGGGCGGGCAAAGGAGAGGCGGTGAGGCATGAGCTGACATGGAGACCACAGAGAGATAAGCACGCACAGACCTCTAAGCCCATGCACAGAACATGGTCCCCGGGAATAAGAGTTCTGAGGTCTTAGCCTGGTTGCTGACATGCCCTGTTGTAGGGGCAGGGGACAGTGGCAGCTGAACTAACAGAGGTAGCTCTGAAACTTGGAGCAGCCATTCTCATACATATGGGAGAAGTGAAGTTCTTTCTAAGCCAGTGGAGGCCATTCAGTTATTCATTAAGAACATGGATTTAGTTTGATCCTGGTTCTGCCACTGCCTAGCTGGTAACTTGGGCAAGTTACTGAACCTATGTAAGCACTAATTTTGTCACATGTAAAATAAAAAAAAAAAATTCTAAAACCTATGTCTTAGGGTGATTCTAAAACTTAGATAAGATAATTATGTG
This sequence comes from Cheirogaleus medius, assembly GCA_008086735.1. NCBI lineage: Eukaryota > Metazoa > Chordata > Mammalia > Primates > Cheirogaleidae > Cheirogaleus > Cheirogaleus medius. The sequence goes on from VBSM01001927.1 coordinate 10,884,227, forward strand.
AAATGCTTAAGATAGTACACACAGTAAGTATTTTAAGTATTTCTATCAGTGAAGACTTTAAAGAGAAGAAGGTAGTTGAGATTGCAGTGGATGCATGTGTATTGAACACTTACTATAGACTATCCACCAAACATCTCTTTTGTATTTTTTCATGAGCTAATCAGTCAGGTGTGGCCACAAGAGGGGACACAGGAGAGGCAGAGGAAAACAAAACTTGTAATACTCACAGATCCTAGAGAGACAGAGTCACCCACCCCCACAAGGGGCCATGGAGAGAGCTCCAAGGGAGTGTGCTCAACCAAGCCTGGGGAGCTGAGAAAGAGGGAGAACCTGCGAGCCAGAGATTTACTGAGGGCCAGGGTGGAGTACACAAGCGAAAGGCATGAGGGGATTTCATCAGTGAATTTGAATGTCACAGGTCACAGTCGGGAAAGGGCAAGAACAAAGGCTTGTCGCAGAGGCCAGCTTCAACCCAGTGGTGCAAGTGGTCACCCAGGCAGGGTGCTCAGAGCTGGTTTATGGGGATTTTGAGGCAGGAGGAAAATATGAAGTTTAAAAATTTGCAATACAACATTGTTCTAAGTGTTTTACATGAATTACACATTTAATCTTTGTAATAAGTATGAGATTGATGACATTAATGATCCTAAAAAATGTTCCTATATCCTCTTATTTTGTAATATGACTTTTCCCCTCCAAAAGATGGAGTCTCTTCTCCTACACCTTGAATTTGACCTAAACGTATGACTTGCTTTCACCAGGATAAGGTGGTAAAAGTGCTAATTCTGAGCCTTCCACCCATTCTGTCTCTTGGAATCCTGCCATTGTCATGTAAACAAGCCTAGATCATCTTGGACAAGCCTCAAGCCCAGTTGTTCTAGTTAAGACCACTAGACAAGCCTGCAGTCAGTGAGCCCCAAAACATGTGGGAGAGACTCATCCAAGATCAGCAGAGCTACCTGCCTGACCACAGATGGAGACCAGAAGATCTACCCTCCTGGCTTAGCTCCTGACAGCTCTCCCCTGAAGCAGACCTGTTTAGAGTCTTACTTTATTGATCTCCTAGGTCACAAGTCAGGCTTAAACTCATGCTCCAACTGCCTTAACTTCTGACCTATCTCCCACCCCTCCTCCCATTTCTCCGATATGGATTTTGCTCAAATACTGAGGTTTCCAAGGAAATGGACTTGCTATGGCCATAGAACGTCACTCCCCTGACCAAACACACACTTTAAATGCCTAAACAGATACAGAAAATGTTTCATGGAATTTCAGGGGGCTCACAGTTACCTGAGAGCCACCAGGAAATAAAGTCCTACATGAGAGATGGACACCTAGCCCACCCTCCTCATTTTATGGGTGAGGAACTAGAGTCAAAACTAGTTAAGAAACTTGCTTAAAGGAAGAACACTAGTTTTCTTGGTAGAATTCATGGAGAGAGCCATCCTAGGCCCTGTGGGCAGAAGAGTCCAAACCACAGGGCCCCCAGGACCCTGAGTGCCACAAAGCACCCCATGTGACCAGTGTATAAGGGGCCCGTGGTCCTGTATGTGCCTGGCAAGTGTCTCAGTAATTCAAACATGCACAGGGACTGCTCACCAACCCTCTCCTTCTCTTTTTTGAGAAGTTCTTGGAGTTGTCCTGAAAGTGAACTGATTGCTACTGTCTAGGGGGGGTTGGTAGCGAGGGGATAGGCAAGTACCCCATGGAGGCGGGTCAGGGGCCGGGATCTCGGAGGGCCTCTCAACCAAGAAGATGAGGCATTCAGTGGGAACAATGGAGAATAACTAGGAGGAGGAGAAGGTGTCAGGTCTGTCTCCCAGGAGACAGCCTCCCTGCTCTCTTCCCTACATCCTCTCTGTCCATCATTCACCCCTCTCGAGAGGCACCAGGCCTTGCACCCCAGGGCCACTGGATGTTATTCAAATCCAGGAGCCTTTCACCCTCTCTGATCTGCTGATGGACCTGTGGCCTTGGTCAAGGTCAAAAGTGGACCTCGCTCAACCATGGTGGGTGAGGGGAGGCTTTGGACAGCTCTTTCTTGGAGAGAATTAGGCTAAAACATTTACTGGAGTAATAATAAATGGAAAGGAAGTGAGGAAGAAAGGAGGGTGGGAGGACAGGAAGACACCAAGGACAGATGACATTTTTCTGTAGTAGTGGTGGTAGCATTCATAAGGGGGCAGCAAGAGGCTGGAGCCTCCTGAGCTTGCAAATGGGATTTTCAAAGGTATTATCTCATTCGGGCCTGGGTCCATTTCTTGGATGAGGAAACTGAGGCTTCATCATATTAAGTGATTTGTCCAAGATCACAAGGGCAGTTCTGGTAAAAGCAAGTCTCAGATGTCTGCATCCAAGTCCCAGGTCCTCTCCGTTGCATGGTGTAGGGGAGGTGGATGTGTTGCCCAGGCACTGTGTATGAGTGTGGATTTGTTTGTAAGGGACCAGTTTGCAGCAGTCCAGCACCTACCACAGCCACATCAGGAGGCTTTGTCACCTGAGCCCCAGTCTGACTCTGCTTCTTCCCAAAGGAAAGTGACTCCTGCCCTGGATGACAATGCCTCATGTCAGCGCGTGGATCGAGGAGGGTGTGTTGGTGATGCTTGGGGGGGACAATCAGGATGACGGTGGCAGCTGGCTCAAGGCCAGCATCAGAGACAGCTGAGAGGTCAGCAGGGCAAAGGATAAAGAGAAGAATTACTGCTGCCTCTCCCCCCACTGTGACTCAGATTGCAATGTCAGGATGGAAATGTCCTGAGAGGCTGAAGAAGCAAGGTGGCATCTGTAAGGACTTAATTACAGCTGCTCTCATCCCTGCAGCCTAAAAGACCCAACAGTGCTCTCCGGAGCCTGGAATTTTCACTGAATGGTGAAGAAAGACCAGAGGGAGGGATTGGCAATGACATTCCATGTGTGCTCTCACCAGGACCACGAGCCCCTGCCACCCGTTCTATTATTCATCATCTGGAGAGCTCTTCACACATGTCAAGGGCTTTGTTATCTTCTACTCGCCTCCAGTTCCAGCAGTTCCAGGAGTGAGGTCAGTTCCGTGTCAGGGATGGGACAAACAAAGGCACAGACTGAATGACTTGGAAAACAGCAGCTCAAAGGTTATAATGTTTGAACACATTGTTCAGGCTCCAACTATGTACCATGTCCCAAACAACTGACTCAACTGTCCTTTATGACGTGTGTAGGTGTATGTGCACAGGAGCGTGCTAATAACCCTTAAACCTCAGTAGTTTTAAACAGCCAAAGTTTACTTATTTGGTATTTTCCCATTGCAGGTATCTGGGTCCATTCTCCTCACTTCGGAACCCAGATATTCCACTATTTGAAATATTGCTGGCCACCATGGTAGAGAGAGAACTTGGAGAAGCACATATTTGGCTCTTAATGTTTCCACCTAGAATGTTCACAGGTCACTTTGCTCACATGCCATCGGCCATAGCTAACTCCAAGAAGCCAGAGAACAGTCCTACAACATGCCCAGAGGAAGGATCAGGAGTGTTTGTGACTACTACTGATGACTACCAAAGGAGGGTGTAGAATCATGGAATATTAGAGACAACAGAACCTAAGAGATTATCCAGTGATCTTTCTTAATTTATTGAAGGCCAAGGTTCAGAAAGGAAATGATTTGGCCAAATTTACGGCTATCTCTTTTGCTCCTCCCTTGCTTAAAACTCTCAGTGGTCTACATCACTCTTAGGATAAGGAACAAATCTGACCCATGGTTGTCCACCAGGGTCGGCCCCTGCATGTTCCTCCAGCCGCCCTCCTTCCTGCACTCTCTAACCTGGGCACACTGGCCTCCTCTCGATCCTCATAAATGCATGATCCTCCTCAGTTCTTCCCATTCCCTCCTCAATCCTCTTCCCCTGCCCCTTCCCCTGGTAGGCTCTTATCTCTCCTTTCTCATCTCAGCCCAAATATCACTCCCTCCAGGAAGCCTCCTCAAATTCCCAGAGTAAATCAGGCTCTGTCATAGGCATCTGTGCTCTTATCAGAGTTTATATTTCTGTATTTGGATATCACATGAGAGTCTTCCTTCTCCACCACCAAGTTTGCTACCTGCATGAATGCAGGGATGGGGCCGTGTTGATAGGTTCACCTTTTTGTGACAAGATCTATGGACAGAGACCTTGACATTTATTTGATCCTGTTTCTTAAACATGCACACATGGATTGAGTACCATGCATGCCACACTTGTGTTTAACTGAGTATGCACACAGCAGAGACAAGTGGAAATAACATTGTTGTTGATGCCACTAGAAGGGAGGGCAAAGGCTTTATTCACCTCAACATCTCCAGCACTTACCAGTGTCTGGCACCTGGTAGGTATGTTTGCTGTTGAGAAAGAAAAGGAATTTTTTATCTAAGGAATATGAGCCCCCTTCAAATTATCAGACTCAGAGATGAAAATGAGATGGCATTTCTCTCTCTAGACCACCGATGGCCATAAATTAACCTAACCATGCCATGCGCTGGACACCATAATTCATACCCTACAGTTCAACGATGTATAACCAATTGCCAATCAATGTTATTTCTGTAAACCAATGAGAATTCCTGACAAACAACTTCTATCATCACCCCCTCTGCTGATTCACTGATTCACCTTTTTTTTTCTTTAAACACTTGAGCTTCTCCTTTGTCCTCCGAGGCACTTCTCAAAATAACTTGGAAGTACTTCCAGGCCACAGTCCTCAAACTTGGCCTAAATAAATTCTCTACTTATATTAATTTTGCCTTGGTTTCATTCTTTAGGGGGACACTTGTCATTGAAATCCAGAAAAATAAAAGCCCTGAGGCAGGTATTGAGAAGCATGGGGTGTTGCCCGTGCACACGCTGTGGGGCTGTGGTCATGCATGTGGCTGGTGCATGCCTGGTGTTAGCGTGAGCTATTGGTGCACACTATCTACTTGGCAGGCCTGAAAGGTTCACCACTCTATTCCTCTGGGCTAAACTCCGATGGATTGCAAGTGAATAGCTAGTATATTGCAGGCTGTTAGTTGATTTGAATAACCATTAAGGCTTTGGATTGCCATTAATTTTTTATCACCCATTATGACCTTGGTGTGAATTACTAATCACAAACCAGGACCCTGAGGTGCTATGGAGCTGGGAGGATGAAAGCAGAGGCGAGGAGCCTGGGCATCCTTGATTTGGGAGGGTGTTTCCTAGATACCTGGGGCAGGGGGGGAAGAGTAGGGAGGAGGATAGGCTGGGGGGACATAAACACCAAGCATGGCCCTCCTCTCACCATCTTCACAGGCTCAGTCTAAGTCGGGAGTTAGTGCCTATTTTGCAGTGTTGGGACACATAGAGTGTGATCAACCAGATTTCAAATCAGATTTCAAATCTTACCCTGCTGGTAAGAACCTTGAATTTCTCTCCTTGAATCGCCTTCTACAGTCCTTTGTTGGGGTGGGAAGCAGACAGCAGTTACTTTGAGATTCTCATCTGTCCTTTCAGCTTCCTCTCCTCTCTCCCCATAGATCACTGACCCTGTGGCCCATGGAAAGGTAACTGGTGATTTCAGGTGCCCCATAATTAATCCCACCTTCCAAACACATCTCCCTTATTATGTCTTGCAAACAGAGTGTAATGGTTAATTTTAAGCGTCAACATGACTGAGCAGCAGGGTGCCCAGATATTTGGTTAAATAGGTATTTCTGGGTGTGTCAGTGAGGGTTTCTGGATGAGATTAGCATTTGAATTGTTATATTGAATAAAGCTGATTGCCCCCCCCCCACACCCCAATGCGGGTTGACTTTAGCCAATCCTTTGAAAGCTTGAATAGAGTAAAAGGCTCAGTAGGAAGGAATTCATTTTCACTGCTTCACTGTCTCTGAGCTGGAACATCAGTCTCTCCTGCCTTTGAACTATGACTAGGGCTGGAACCTACACTCCAGCTCACCTGGTTCTCAGGTCTTTGGACTCCCTAGAACTTACACCATCAGCAATCTTGTGTGTCCAGCTCACTGACTGCAAATCTTAAACTCTTCAGCCTCTATGACTGTATGACTCAATCTCTCCCTCTCTTGCTCTTCCTCGCTAACCCCTTGTGTGTGTGTGTGTGTGTGTGTGTGTGTTATACCTCCTATTTGTTCTGTTTATCTGGAGAACCAGCAAGCCACCAGGCTGACCCAGCCTATTTCCTAACCCTGATAGTAGTGGCTGGTTGTTTTCAATCTGCAGATTTAACCAGTGAAAGATCCCTAACCAAACTGGCATCAAATCAATCTTGGGATAGTTGTAATCTGACTTGGATGCATCAATTTCCCAGTGACTTGAAGTTTTTCATCTGCCACTTCAAAGATTTCCTTCCTTCCAGGCTTGTATCCTATTTCCATCATAGTCCAGTCACCTAACTTGGACCCTAAATTTGGTGTCCTCATGCTTGGGTTTCTGATCCCTGCTTTTATAATTCCCCAGTGCTTCTGTTCTTAGTCCTAAACCTGGGCTAATGCATGCTCTACCTCTGCTTCAAGAGACAGGTAAGAGTGATTTTTCTATATGGCTCTTCCATAAACAATGCTCACATCCTTCTTGAGTTGTTTCCTGGGACTGACATCTGGCTTCAACCCTGTCTTTATCCCCGTCCCTGGTTACAATCCTAGAATAACTGATCCCTGGTCAATCCTCCATTTCTACTTGACTCCACTTGACACCAGCCTGGAGAGTTGCCTGGCTCCGCTGTGCAGTGCAGCCAGAGCCCGGCTTTATCCATGCATTGTCAAGTTGGCACTGGGTTTAGGGAAGTCTCACTGTTTTAGTTAATTATATTTTTGGAAGGCTTGAAGGAAGCTGTAGATTTGGTTGAGGAGGGTTATTTACCTTGGGAGAAAGCTCAAGGGTGAGACTGGTGTTTTATTCTTTTGTTTTATTTTGTTAGCATTTTTGTTATTGGCTGTAATCAAATACTGTAAAATGCACAGATCTTAAATGTACAGTTCAATTAATTTTGTCCTGTCTGTCCGTCCATATATTTACCTATCATCTATCTATCTGTCTCTGTGTAACCAATGCCTCAATCAAGACATAGAGCAGTCCCATCTCCCTAAAAACTCCCATCTTTCCCTTTCCGGTCTCTCTCCTTTCTCTCCACAGCCAAGAGGCAATCACTGTTCTAGTTTCTACTTTCATATACTAGTTTTGCTTGTTGTTGGACTTCATATAAATGATATCACACATATGTACACTTGTGCATCTGGCTTCTTTTATTCAATAATGATGCTCTGGAGATTTACGTATGTTGTGGTGTGTATTATCAGTCCATTTATAATGGCTGAATCATATTCTATTGCATGAGTATATTACAATTTAATTATCCATTCACCTGTTAATGGACCTTTGGATGATTTCCAATCCTTTACTATTATGAATGACACTGAAAGAAATCCTCTTATACAAGTCCTTTTGTGGATATATGCTTGTACTTATTTTTGGTAGACACCTAGAAGTAGAATTACAATTCCCAAATGGTTTGCCACAATGGTCGTACCATTTTATACCTCCACCAGCAATGTACATAATATTTTCAGTTTCCTAGCACTTTCTTTAACATTTGAAATGATTAATTTTAGTCATGTTAGCAAGTGTGTAGTAGAATCTCATTTTGCTTTTTAATTTTCATTTCACAGATTTAAAATGCTGAGCATCTTTTTATGTGTTTCTTGACTAATGGCACATCCTTTTGTGAATGTTTGTTCATATCTTTTATCTATTCTTATTAGGTTATTTATCTTTTTATTATTGGTTTGTAGGAATATTTTATGTATTCTAGATAAATGGCCTGTATTACATCTTTTTTCTCCTAGTCTGTGGCTTCTCTTTTCATTTCGCTTATTTTTAAATATTTGTTTTGTTTTTCTTTTCAGTTTTAAATTGTCTCTTACGTTGAGGAAAAATTTAATTTTGATAAAATTTAGTTTATTTTTTATTTTTCTTTTATGAGCTTTTATCTCTATGTAAGAAATCTTTGTCTACCACCATGTTACAAATGTATTATCCTATATTTTTGTCTAGGAGTTTTATAGTTTTTTCTTTTTTATAATTCACCTATGATCTATCTCAAGTCAACTTTTGTATAATGTGTGATCTAAGTCAAACTCATTTTTCCTTTTATAGATATCAAATTGACCCAGTGCCATTCATTACAAAAGACTTTTCTTTCCCCCATTGAATTTCATTAGCACTTTTGTTAAAAATCATTTGACCTCTTATGCATGGGCCTATTTCTGTTTCACATTTGCCTACACAAATGTTAGTATCTCATTGTCATGATTATTGTCGCATATTAATCATCCTTAAAATCAGGTAGTGTTCATCCTCCAGCTGTGTTCTTTTTAATGAATGTCTTGGCTATTACTTTGCATTTTTATATAAATTTTTATATCAGATTATCTATTTCTATAAAAATACTTTCTAGGATTTTGCTGGGCATTGTGTTGAATCCACAGATCAATCTGCAGACAACTGACATTTTTTACAATGTATCTTTGAACTCATAAGCATGATATATCTTTCCATTTACATAAGTCTTATTTCATTTCTCTCAGTAACATTTTGTTGTTTTCTTTATAGAAGTCTTTCACATCTTTTGTTAAATTCTTTTTTAGGAGCTTTATGTTTCTGATGCTATTATAAATGCTATTGCTTTTTAATTTTTTTTTCTATTGTTGGTTGCTAGTGTATAAAAACACTATTAGCTTCTGTATATTGATCTTATATTCCCAGGCTTGCTGAAATCATGTATTAGATCTAGTAATATATATTTTTGTTTTGTTTTACTCTATTTGGAGATTATTTTGGATTTCATATATATATATAAAATTATATCATCTACAAATAAATATTGTTTTACTTCTTTAATAATGATTGTGGGATTTTTTTATTGCCTCATTGCACTGGATAGGACTTCTAGTACTATGCAGTATAGAATTTGTAAGAACGAACATTATGCACGCTCCTGATGCTGAACATTTTTAATATTTATCCATTAAAAATGATAATAGTTGTAGGTTTTTCAAACATGGCCCTTTTGTGCCTTTATTTATTATGAATGAGTGTTGAATTTTTGGTATACCTTTTTGCATTTACTGAAATGATCTTATGAGCTTCTTCCTTTTTTATAGGATCGATTACATTGATTGATTTTTAAATAAACTAACCTGACACTCTTAGGATAAACTTCATTTTGTCATGATTTATTATACTTTTTTATATGTTGCTGGATTCAATTTGCTAACAATTGTTAAAATTCTGATTTCACCTATGTTGACAAGAGATATTAGTCTTTAATTTTATTTTCTTGTAAGGTTCTTATCAGTTTTTGTTACTAGGGTTAGTTATACTGGCCTCATAAAATGAATTGGGAAGTGTCTCCTCCTCTATTTTTTTGTGAAAGAATTTGCCTAGTAGAGGTATTTCTTTTTGAAGCATTTATTAATAATAAAATTTTACAAAAGAGACAGCTGGGCCTGAAGTTTTCTTTGTGGGAAGGTTTAAATAATTCCTTCAATTTCTCTAATAGATAGACATCCAGGTCATCTTCTTTCTGTCAGTTTTGGTAAGTTATGTTTTTAAAGGAGTTTTTTCATTTCATATTTGTTTTCAAGTTTTTTAGCACACAATTGTACATAATTTTCCCATATCCTTTTGATGTCTTTGGTGATATTCCCTTTTTAAATTCACAATTTTTTAATTTTTTTTTCTCTTTTTTCTTGATATGTCTTCTTAGGAATTTTTCAATTTCTTAATCTAATTCAAAGAACTGACTTTTGGGTTTCTTGATTTTTTCCCTATGTTTTTGTCTCTTCTGTTTCATTTATTTTCACTCCTCATAATTTACAATCTTTATAATTTCCTTTCATCTATACACTTTGGTATAATTTACTCTTATTTTTCTAGTTTATTAAGATGAAAACTTACAGTAGTGAATTTAGGCTTCTGTTAGTTTCTAATAGAAACACCTTAAGGTATAAATTTGCCTCTTGGCAGCACTTTGGCTGCATTCTCATATATTTTAATATGTTGTATTTTATTATTGTTCCATTCAAATAGATGTTTTAATGAATGGAGATCATAGTTTTAAATATTAGATTTAGAAAATTTGAGATAGAGATTCTGCCTCAGTGAGGGAATATATTAGATATCCTCTGTCTCATCTGGTTTTTCCTAGCCTGAGCTTGTTCACATGATGGCTGAGAAGGGTTTCAAGAGAGAGTGAAATGTTCATGTTTCTTGAGGCCTAAACTTGGAACTGGTATGTTGTCATTTCCCGTTGCATTCTGTTAGAGAAAACAAGTCACAAAACAAGCTTATATTCAAGAAGAGGGGAAATAGGTTTTATTTATTAATGGAAGAGACTGCAAAGTCACATTGAAAAGGTGTAAATATATGAAAGCATGAATAACTATGACCATTTTTTTTGGAATCTACTACCTGAAAGAAGAGATCTATTTGTGAGAATTTGGGATTATGAAAAGCTGAAGACTTTGATTATTTGTTTCCTTCTACAACCATTAAAATCACATTCTTCTTTTGAAGCTTCTTAGAAAGGCAGCATAGTATAAGGGAAAGTGCATGAACTTTGAAGTCAGACAGACCTGAGTTACTGGCTGTGTCACAATGGAAAAAGTACACAATCTCTCTGGAGTTCACAGCATGTGAAATTGGGATTATCAATATTTATCTCAAGTGGTTGTTGTGAGAATTAACTAGCCAATAATACAATATGCTTGGCATTCATAAAACACAGCATGTAATACAACATGGTAAAATGGTCGTTACTCATTCCAAGTCTAGTTTTCACCTCTGTTGTGGAAACTACAATGGCTCCCTCAGTCCCCACAGAATAGCTCTCACCCTTGAAAGCCTATCAGTCATGGCTTTGTAGGACCAGAAGGAACCTAAGGACCTTTTACCCCTGATCCTCATTTAGAGGTGAGGAAAATGGAGCTAAGTTAAAACAAACACACACACACACACACAAAACTTCTCCCATGTGTCATGGCTTAGCTAGGACTAAAACTATTGATTGTATTTATTTATCACCTGTAACTAGTTAATCATAATTGTAAACTCTTAGTTAGTACAACCTTGCATTATTCTGTAGCCTGTGAGTTGCTTGAGAGTAGCAGTTTTACCTTGTATTCTAGGTATCCACCCTTCACCTAACTGGCACAGAGCAGGCCTTTGGGAAATGCAGTTGAATCCCTAGGTATGAAGAGTGAAGGACAGAAATATCTTCCCAGGTATCTGGAATGGTGAGTGGGGTGGATATTATCCATGGAAATTAAGATACCAGAAAGTTTAATCTATCATATTCCCTTACCTAACTTTGAGGTTAGGAAGAAATAAATACAGACTCACAATTGTCAATAATCATAGTTCTTAATTCAAATTTACAAATATTTATTGATGTCCTACAATGGATATATCTTGGCTATATCTCTAGATTTACTCTCCATGTTTCCTGGCATGCCCAGGAAGCCAGCATTTATGAACTACTCTCTTACTAAGGTGACCAATTTTCCCAGTTTGAGCAATTTCAGCACTGAAACTCCTATGTCTCAGGAAACTTCTCCATTCCTGGCAAACTGGGAATATTGGTCACCTTATCCCTTGCCCTCTGGCTTCGGTTTGGCCAATGGAAGGCACCAGCAGGAGATCAGAGGTTGGGAGCAGGTTAAGATCAGGATATTTTTCTTTGGGCTCCCTCCCTGCTGCATCACTGCTGGTTGGCCCCTTCCTTTCACCAAAGCCACAGTTTTTGCTGGATGGCTTCTCCAGGCAGCTACCCTTCCAAGGTTCTGCTAGCCACCCACCTGCTTCTTCAGGCCCAGGGGTGGCAGTGGCTCCTCTGAGCTGCTAGAATAGGGACACTGAAATTTCCCTTGATTGTTTTTTTAAACCATGCCCAGATCTTTGTAAATGTCCCTTTATTAAATTCTCCTCAAATATGTAAAGAATGCCACTCATTTCCTAAGGAGATCTGACACTGGCCCAGGCTCCTGGGAACTGTTCTTGAAACTGTGACAAACACAAGAAAGGTATAAAAAGTATGGTCCCTTTCTACAATCCAGAGGTAGGGAATGATTTGTAATAAAGACATTGCAAAGCACTAGAACAACATTTGAGCCTACAGGGGTTTTGTTTTTGTTTTTGTTTTTGTTTTAGCTGTGAAATGAGGGTTGGAAGTCCAAACACACTTTCAGGGATTCCACAAAGCAAGAAAATACAGTCTGCCAATTTTTTATAAATGCCACTAATCATCTTTATCACTGTCTCACTGGTATTTTATTAAACATATAAAAGATTTTCAAGGTAGTTTCTGGCTCCAAGACAATAAGACTGCTGACATCATAATAAAGTGCTATATTAAATATAATGTATTAGGAACAGCCAAAGAGAGGAGAAAGCAGAGCTGGAGTAACACTATCACTGAGGATGTCAATGAGGAGATGGACACAAGAAACTTTATGTGAGGATGAGTGGTTTGAGATACCGAGAAACCAGAGGGAGAAAGGCGGCCCCGGTTAAGTCAAGGCTATAAATTAAAACAAGACCTAAAGGGAAGCCTGGTGGGTGACAAGGAGGCAATGGAGAGGCTAAAATGATGGATCCCATGGAACTAGATTTTGGGATCCTCCAACGCCAAGGCAACCTGATAGGAACAGGAGTCCTGTTGTCCAGGGTCAGGCAGGAAAAACAAGCCATTCTACGAGTCTAAGATGCTAAGATCATCTCCTTCCTTCTGACATAGAGTTTTCTTTCATATTGCATATGGCGAGCTCAGAGAGGAATAATATGAGGTCACATCTCGTGCATTCCCATGGAAGCCAAAGAGACCCTACAGAAGACCAGGCTCCCAGATGGATGCGTTATTTTTATCAAACCCAGTTTGGGAAGCCATGGATGGCTTGGCGGGGACCTCAGCATTGGGCTGATTTTTCAAATCAGTGACATTCCTAGGGCCCAGATCTATCATTTATTAATAGAAAAACCCTCCTTATCTCTACCTTTTTCCTAGAAGAGGGTTCCCAAAGCAGAGAGGTTCCCTTGATGGAGTGGTTCGGGGACTGTTTACACATTTGCACAATTAACATGCCTTTTAGGCATAAATATAAATCAACCCAGGGAAATACATGATTAAGTAGCAGGCAACGTGAAGTGGGTTTCAAAAGGGCTGCCAGAGAAGGGTTAAGCCTGTCCCTGTGCCACACCAAACACATCCACAGCAGCGCCAGGCAGTGGCCTGCTGACTAGCCAAGCTCCCAGAATGCAGCGGGGAGGCCAGCGCTGTGGAGCTATTCCCAGGTGACACTGTTTGAATGTCATTTAAAGTTCACTTTCATTATTTTAATTGTCACTGTAAAAATTTCCCATTCAGGACTGATTATGTTCTAAGAGAAATCAGAACTTAAATTCCAATCAATCATAATTGAACGTGTTGTTGCAAGTGGCGTCTAAAGCTGTGCCTCGGATGTGATTAAGACAAGTATTAGTTACTTGTGAAAAGCTGCAGGGAGATTTAGGAGAGAGCAGGATTAATCCTGAATAATTTACATGGCCAAAGCTATCAGACAAGGAATGGAAGTGCTTTATAGGTGCCTCCACGAGCTTAGAGAAGGGCGGGGTAGCTGCCTGGAGCTAAGTGAGGCATCAGCAGGCAGATGAACGACATGAGGCATCTGTCTTGTAGGGAGGCCTGGGCTCCTTCAGGGTATCTGGGACCTGGTCTTGGATCTGCTTGTTACTGGCTAAGTTTAGGGAAGGCACTTCACTTCTTTGAGTCTCCCTTTCCTGCTGTGTAAAATTTCTGCTCTAGGAATTTCAGAACAATTTATGGTTTAAATAAGATAATATAAAAGCACCTTGTAATCTCTAAAGTGCTCTTAAGTGCTAACTTAAATTGTTATCAAATGTTGGCCACACACGAGGGATGGACCTCACGGGTGCAGAGGTGGCCAGGCTGAGCGCCATCAAGGAGGAAAGAGGATGACATGAGTGTGACCATTCAGGGAGCCAGCACAAGGCTGTGTCTCACTGAGAAGGGTCTTCAGGCACCAAGGCCATAGTCCCAGCACAAAGGGGGTCTCTATCCTCCCTGCCCCCTGCACAGATCCGGTTGTGCACATGGACACCAGGCTTAGGGGACTAGCTTCAGCTCCTTTCCTTGCACAGAATCAGGCATCGTGGAACCGGCATAAAACTCAGTCCCTTGAACATAGGGGACATTCAACTCACAGGCTGTGGAGTTAGGCAGATCAATTTGTCCAATTACTTAATCTCTGAGGTCCAATATTTAGATCTCAAAAACAGGGATTACCTCATGGGGCTGTAGAAAGGATAAATGCAGTATGTGACAAATTGTAAGCTCTCACAAATGGTAGCAATCACTGCCACTTCTGACCCGTCAACACAATTTTAGGATTTGTCTGAGGATTTCGCAACGGAAGCCAAAGACCAGTGTTTCTGGTTTCTGCTTCCCAGAAGATTTCTGACAGATACAACAGCCAAGGCCTGCAGTTCCTTGGGTCTGAACCCCTAGACGTGTGTGGGGAGGGTGACAATCTGTTAATACTTCTGGCTTCTCCTGCTGCAACCTAGTGTCAGTGGCTGTTCTCAAGGCAGGAGACAGGAGAGAGAGCAGGAAGTGACTCTTCCCTGCCTGGGGAGCACCAACAGCCTTTGGTGGTTCTAGAACCTCCCAGAAAGAAGAAGACCCCCACGTCTGCCCCCCTCCCCACTCCCACATATTAATACAAACCAATTTTCTTGGAAAGAGAAGTCAGGGGAACTTGCAAGGCACCTAATAAAGGTCTCTGCAAACAATGTTTCTCCATTTGAAAAATAAACCATGTCTTTAAATGCATTAACTCTGTGGGGAAATAAATGTAATAAACCAAATTCAATCCCTGACAACATTTGTTTTCTTATCTATGTAAAATCAATATACTTGTTGCAATTATGTCTTTCAATAAATCCTCCCAAAGTCTTATTTTCTCATAAGATTTCCCGCCGCACTCAGATTCATTGCATTCATTTTCCATCTAGAAGAAATTGTTTCTTGTATTTTCAGGCCATCCGGTTTCCTTGAAGGATGCTGTACCCTGCCCTCCACCCCCCTGAGCTGCGGATCTCTTCTGCAAGGGCCATTTAGGCAACAATTACTTTAATTGGTTTGTGGTGTGTGGCTGCGGTCTGCGCTGATGGGAATAGCACTCTTTAGTGCAGGGGTGAATTTTCCAACCAGGGCTGGCCTCTGTCTCCTTCTGCTGTCCTGGGAGGGCAGCTGGAGAAACCACAGTTCTTTCCCCGCCCGCACATGAGCACGTGGCTGTTTTATTAGGGAATGGATGGTGCAGCTGCAGTGAATTCTTCAAATCAGAATATTTATTTTATTTTTTAATGGCTGTGTGTGTACTCTTGGGCCTGCTATTCCTGCCAAGCTAAGAGGGGATGGATCACAGCCTGTGAGAGCCCAGTGATTCTTAGAGAAGGCCAGTGCACCCATCTGCCTGGCCCCGTTGTTGTGGGGACCCAATGAGTAAGGGACAATGCCAGCACCTCCCCGAAGCCTGCACACAGTAGGGTCTCACTGGGAGGTTGCTCCCCTCCCTCTCATTGCAGAGAGCAGGAAAGGGAGTTCCGAGAGGGTAAGTGACCTGCCCCAGGTAGTCAGCCCTCAACTTGGGCTTGTGGCTCCCCATGAAAGGTGCACGTGGCTGCTTTGACACTGGTCTCCAGGGAGCTTCATCACTTTTCCTTCTCTCCTTCGTCTCGGGTCAGTTTGCAGAGCTAACCTGTTGCACTCCTGTCTCTCAGTGTCTCACACATTCTCCCCAGATCTGTTCTCTGAGTTTCCTCAGTTTCTCCCAGGTCCCTTCTTCTCCCCCTCCACCTCCACCCACCCGCTTCTCTCCCAGGGACCTGCCCCAGTCTCGGAGGAGGATGCTGGAGCAGGCCTGGCCCTCCCCACCTGCCCGCTGTGCTTGGAGCACCCTGCAAACCGGCTGCTTCTTTCAATGGTGCCACTGAGTGATGGCAAAGCCACTGAGGAAGCACTTGAAACGTCCCCCTCCTACCAAATGCCCTTTGTTGTGACCAGACGGGAAACGGCCATCAGCCAGGAGAAGTCTGGGCAGTGGGGCATGATATGATGGGCAGAGGAGACAGGAGATGAATGAGCTGCCAGAGACACTGAAGAGATGGGAGACTTTAACTTATTTATTAAGCTAAATTATTTACATTAAGCAGTCAGCTGTTCTGAGTCATTTAGCTTAAGCTCCAAGTCCAAACACTGTTTTGAATAAGAGTGGGTGACCCTAGCCAAAAAAACAAAAACTTTAAATGAATAAAAAAGAAAGAACCTACTCAACCCTTCCTTATAGAACTCTGCACCTCCCAACAGGGCAATGGCAGAGAAAGGGGCTCTGATGGGGACATTCCCTGGGCTGGGCTGGCCGCCCTCCACTTCCGTCTGCTGGTTGGCTGGGTCTGACTCAGGCCGCTGTGGGCTGTTAAGCCACCAGGTTAAAGGAAACCAAGGGGTGGCTTCCTGATATGTGGCCAGAGGCTGCAGACGAGTCATGTCCTGCAGAGGTGAGCGGATCTCAATTCAATATTTATAAAATCCCGAGTGGGCCGCCCCCCCCAATACAGGAATTTGGTAATTATGACTACTAGGCGGACATTTGCTATTCAACTCTTTTCAATTATTCACCAGCAGAAAAGGCCGGGCGTGCATGGAAACCCAAGCACGAGCGCTTAGTCAGGTCTTCCCCAGCATGCGAGGGCCCAGAATTCGCTAAAGATAGAACATGAAGGCACAGCTGTCCCGCCCACAAAACTCACCCTGGCCTCTATGTCCCCCACCAGGAGAGGCCGGCTCAGTTCACATGGAAAGTTCACCATCGGCCTCCACTTGCAATAAGGAAATGGTCATTTTACTATTGCTTGAATATCCCTTAGAAACTTAACTTCCTATTAAGTTAAAAGATAAATATTTTCCCTGGAGCAAGTCCTGTGTCTTCCAACACAGTAGGGAAGACCCCAGGCTCCCAGACTTTGGAACTAGACAGATGTGGTTGGATTTTTGACTCTATTTAGTAGTTGAATGACCTGAGGATGTTATGGCCTCCATTTCCACATCACTATAGTGGGGATAACAATGTCTACTTCACAAGGCTGATTTTAGAATTAGTGTGTAGAAGAGTTCTCGTATGGTTAGCAGTCGATATAGTGGTGAAGGTTACTATTGTTCATGCTTTCTCTCTTGGTTCACATTGTTCTCTATTTGCAGGTGCAATGCTTTATGAATATCTGGCTGTCCTTACCATCTAGTGGAAGAAAGAGAGAACACTTTTAAACTCAGAAAAGCAACCAGCATTACTATTTTTTTCTATACTTCTCACAAGGACCTATCTCACAAGCACCTGCTATCTCTCTGGTGGTCTATCAAAATTGTTCTTGTATTAGGTAATTAAATATGAAATGTCCAATTTCCAATCAAAAGTTTAGTTTATTATATCTCAAACAGGAAGCAGTGTAATTAATCAAAGTGTGTGCCTAAACTATCGACACAGTTTTGCCATCTTAATGATAGTTTCTTGATGCCAGCAGCAAAGAAGGCTAGAGAGCCAGTGGTGATGCAATCATGAGAGGTGTTTTCCACAGCTTGTTGAGAATTGAATATTTTTCCTTGTAACGAGTGGTCCAAAGCCTGGAAGAAGTGGTAGTCAGTTGCTGCAAGGTCTAGTGAATATGGTAGGTGACAGAGAGTTTCCAAGTCCAGCTTCTGTAGTTTGAGCAGGGTTGATTGTTCAACATATAGTCCAGTGTTGTCTTGCAAGAGGACTGGCCTGTTGCTATTAACCAGTCTCAGCTGCTTAATTGCAAGCATCCTCGGCATTTTGTCCAGTGGTTGCAGTAGACATCCACTGTAATGGACTGACCAGGTTTCATGAAGCTGTAGTGGATAATGCCAGCACCATTACAGATACCATTAGCTTTTCTGATGACTATTTGGTTTTGGACTGTGTTTTGGCACTTCAACATTATCCAACCATTGTGCTGAAGGCTTGTGATTGTCAAAAAGAATCCATTTTCATCACACATAGCAATAGAGTGTAGAAATGGTTCACCTTTATACAAAGATAATGTGCTGTCCAGAGGCACATGATTTGGTAGAAAGGGCCCTGACCTTGGAGTTGGAGGTCTTGGGTTTAAATTCTGTTTCTACCACTTAACAACTGGTGACCTTGGGCTATTAACTCTACTCAGTTTTCCTCCCTACAACTCTGTGAGAGACATGGTATTAACCAGATTTTATAGATGAGGAAATTCAGACTCAGGAAGCATTGGAGTGCAAAACACTGAACAATGATAGCTTTTGTTATGAAGCCCTTAAGATTATACCATAGAGTCTCTTAAATGTGTGCTATGGTGGTTTTTGAGTGGTATGAATGGATTTTCACTAAGCCCTTCCCCTTCTGACACTTACTCCTTGTGAAAGGCTCTTGTGTGGACAGTGTTGAGCTGGTGTCCACCCAGGGAGTGTGATGAACCAACCCACAGGTTGCCTGAGCCTTCAGTTTGCACTCACTAGTCAATATCTGAGAAGGAAATGGACGGCCCATTAAAGTAGTTCAGGGAGGGTTTAATATAAAGACTTTTTACAATGGTGTGGGCAGGATTTAGGGAAATCACTACAGAGAGATCCTCAAAGTGAGGATCGATGGAGTTCTGATGGCCCCATGAGTCCTGAAGGAGCCAGGGAAGGAAGCAGTTCCTAAAACCTGGAAAACACTGTGTCTGCCAAGACCTGAGACCTCTGGGCAAGGGACAGAGCCAGCCCCTGCCATTCCACAGGGAGGGAGCTAGGGTAAGAAACTCACTTTCCCTCCTCTCACATACTTTAGCTGGATTCACTCTGAAGCAAGAGACCTGCTATTAATAATAAAGTTACACATTCCTGGGCACAGAGCAGGTGGAGAACGGAGGACAGTGGATCGGACACCACCCACAGAAGATACCGTGTTTCCCCAAAAATAAGACCTACCCATAAAATAAGCCCTAGTAGGATTTCTAAGCATTTGTGCAATATAAGCCCTACCCCGAAAATAAGACCTAGTGATGGGTGTGGCTGCACAGCGTATCTGCACAACCCATGCATTTCGTCACGGAGCAGTAAAGAAGATGAGCAGCCCTTCTCATCTGCCCCATCGTGACAGCTACTATCCCAGAGGTGACCAGAAAGGTGCGGGCAGCCCCACCAACAAGGTCGGCTCCCCCTGTCAGGTCCCGGCCATCCTGTGCATGCTGCAAGCTGAGGCTTTGAGGGGAAAATAACACATCCCCTGAAAATAAGCCCTACGGTGTCTTCTTGAGGAAAAATAAATATAAGACCCTGTCTTATTTTCGGGGAAACACAGTATCTGCATATCAGTTGACTGTTAACTCACTATACACACTACAGAAAGCCAACTGGCTTCCATAAACATCTCCCAAGGCAGAGTGACGGAGGGAAGTTTCTAGCATCTTATGTGCCTCGGTGAATGGATCAGTTACTTCTCTGACCATGTCTTCTAAAGCTCAGATATTGGAAGCCAAGCTAACAAATTGGACCCTTCGCAGTGAAATTCCGATGGTGCTCAATCCCCTCACGCTGTCAATGCTTCCAACAACCTGTGTTTGGACTTTCCTCCTGGGGACTTGTGTCGATACCATTTCAGGATAGTTGGTCAATTTGGTAGAAAGCCACAGCAGGAATCTGTCACTCTTTGGGCAGCAGTCGATGCCACTCTTCAATCATTTGTGTGGGGCACGGGGTAGACCATCAGTCACTGCCTTACATCTGTCCTTCATTCTGGCTCCTCACTCCTGACATTCCACTGAGGCTCACCAGGTCTGGCTGGGTTTGGTCCTAGCCCAGTTCTGGCTGAGGCTGCAGCGCAATGAGAATCTAACCTGCACGGACTGGTGGGATTTAGGATTAAGTTACTCAATCTCAGAATCTGGAGGCACTTGAGCCTCTGTCATGCTCCGTAAGTTCTCTTGCTTGACAGCCAGACCTACATCTCCAAGAAAAACCCTTGGGAACTAGTTTGTCTCAGAGACACAGCTTTCTTTTTATTCTCCCTTTTTATATACTGTGTTATCCTAGTCAATGGGGCAAGCCTTTTGCCTTGGTCTTTCTCCTTCTTCATTGATTCATTCAGTATTCATGAGAATCTATTCTGTGGGTCACTCAATGCTGCCTAGTCATGGTGCGTGGCAGTCTTGGTCATCCCTCTAGCAGTGGCATTAAGCAAAACCCTGCCCTCCACTCATCAGTCCTGTTGCCCTTGAGCAAATATTTCTTAGGGGTTGACTTCCTACCAATCTTCTGTTCTTCTAGGTGTAAAGAGATGCCTGGCACTTCCCCCGCTAATTAGAAGCCACTTTCTGCCTGTCTCACGACTGCTTTTGTCACTTCTTTCCCATTCATCTGGCCCTCTGGATCAGCAGTTACAGATGGATACAGCCAAGCCTCAGGCCCCACTTTCTCCTGGTCCTGATGTTTGGAGTCAACCATCACCCCTCACACAGGAGTTCTTATTAGTGATGGGAGACCTCGAGCAGTTTCCATTTCATAGTAAAGGCATTCTGGATATTTCTGTGAAGGCTTTCCTGATCTGCCTCAATTAAAATAAATTATCTGCTATTTTGCCTTACCAATCCCCATACATGTACTTTATTCATTTTATATGCATCCTCTCTCACAAGCTCTGTGAGGGCAAGGCCACTTTGTGTTCTCAGGACTTAGGATATGATGGGAGAATGTACTAGACTTAATGACTGTCTGCCCTGGAGACTGTCAATGAGAAGTTAAGAGATGACATAGTCACGGTCCCTGTCCTCGGGGATTTATAATTATTAATACAATGTGTCTAGTGGAGAAATGAACATGGACATGTTCCACTGGACTGTATGTGAAGTCACAAACAAAGACCTCCAGGATCCTAGAGGAAAGGGTCACTCTGTGTCCAGAAGCCCCAGGGAAATACTCATGGAGAAATGGATTCTCAGAAGACCAGCCTTTGCTCTTCTCTGTCTTTGCAAAGTACAAAGTACAACGGATGCCCTTTGAAGGTTCTAGTGAACTTCAGGGTCTTGAGCTGCACTGGTCATTGAATTTTCCTATTCTCAGGCAAACTTGGTCTGATGTTCACAAATAGGTATATTCTAAGGGAATTCATGCTTTTCTCTCACTGTAACATGTTGCTTTCACTGTCTCTTCTCTATTTTCCTCCCCAAGGCAACCAAGAAAAACATGTCTGATTTCTCACTAGCAATTCAGAATAAATTATTTGCTTGTATATCAATGAACCCAAAGAGAGAGAAAACAAGAAGAATGAGTCAATAATGTTTAGGAATTTCAGACACCCTGGAACCTGATTGGTATAGGAGGTTGGTGTTTTGGAATAGAGGTACTTCTCTTAGCCATAACACTAGGATAACATTAAGTGGAGAATATGTATAATCATGCCCTGGAAGAAGGGTTCCATTATATCTAGTCATATAGATTTGATTCTTGTTTACCTTCAGTTATCCTGAAAATATGTTACATGGATGCCTTCCCCATTCACAGAAAAAAGATCACCTTCCCCTTCTTGTTCACAAGACAGATGTGAGTTGGGAAGTGTCCTCAGCACAATAAGAGAATTGCTAGACTTTCTCTATTGGGGAGAGGCATCCACTTGAATTTGGAGAAATGGACGTGAATATGCTTCACTAAACTGCATGTTCAAGAGAAGTAGTGCCAAGTGAAGGCACCAAGGGCTCAGCATGCTCCGAGAATAACTCAGAGTTTACATTTTATAGAACAGCCACTTCTACTTACCTAAATCACTCTGCATCTAATAATAACAGAGCTGGGTGAGCTGCTGTTCACATCACCCACAGACCATCTTGGAGATTCCTATTTTAAACTCTTTGCCATGTCCTACCCAAACAGAAGGGAAAATGCCACCCCTCTCTGAACAGCTCATTATCTAGAGAATAGGATGTTTCCACAGAAGACTCAGGAACTCTCAAAATGATGACTCTTTTTTAGGGAAGGGATTCTGAGATTTTTAATAAGCTCAAGTCTTATCACCCTCACTGAGCTTTCTCTAACCACTCTAGTTCCATTGATATTTAGCCTCGTACAATTAATTTTCTGCAGAATCCAGTTGACAACCATGAACTGCTTTGAGACTTTACATATAATGGTATAGTATTATTTAATTTTTATAATAAAATATAACATTTTATTTGTTAGTCTTGCCTCGAATTTTATCATAAACCTTTTATAAGCCTTCCAGGACAGGGACTGTACCTCAATATGTGATTCATTCTATGCCATGTAGCTGCATATGGAACATAGCTTTTTGCTTAGGAAATATATAGGGAAAAATGAGAATATAGGCAGATGTCTGGTCAGTTGGGTTGGAGACACCTCTCTATACTTTCTTTGCACCTGATTTTTACTTTTGCCTTCCATTACTGTATCCCACTAACTTAACATAGTGCCTGGCACAGAATGGGTGACCCATAAATGTTTATAAGGTCATTAAATACAGGAGATGACTCATGATTAAACGATTGCCTTTTCCTATTTCTCCCTCAGACAAAACAAAAACAAAAAATCTGTTTACCTCTAGAAATCTTAGACTAGGGAAAGATTCTTAAGGTGCGACTTTTGTATTCTTCACAAACAGGGATTCCCTTCACAATACACTTAGATCAATAATCAGGAAGCTCATTACTTTTCTGGGCAGCTCAATCTATCTAGGGACTCTCTATTAGAAAAGTCTTCCTATGTACATCTTATTCCTGTATAATAGAATGTTGTCCTAGAATAGCAGACCAGAGACCAAGGCTAAAGAAAGAATAGAGGGACCTGCTTTGAATGCACTAAAAGGAGCCTCCAGCAATGGGGGCTGGCTACTATCTCCTGAGCTTATGAAGGGATGGCAGGGATAGCCTTAAACCTATCCATCATGTCTCAGATTCCACATTCCTTCCCACAACACCTTCTCAATATATAGAAGCAGAGAGTAAAAAAAGGAATTTGAACATAAAATTACTGAAATTGTGTGCTCTTAAGCTCATTTTCAGCAACCCACCAGACTAAGTAAGGAAACTCCAGGAGGTTCAATGTAACCATTGGGATGACTGCAGGAATGAACACCAAGCTCCCATTCCTAGACTGGATATTTATTGAGCTGCAGAATCCTGCAAGTCCACCCTGGTGCTACCTCAGGAGTGATAAACCCTAAGGCTTTTAAAAAAAAATTCTTATTGTGATTAAATATATAAACATAAAATTTGCCATCTCAACTATATTTAAGTGTACCATCTGGCATCCAGGTATTTACAAAGCAAAAAAGTACAACCCATAATGAAAATAAAACTCAGTCAATTGAAACAAAACCAGAAAAAAAACACAAATGATATAATTCGTAGGCAATAGCACTAAAACAGGTATTATAACCATATTCCATATGTTCAAGAAGCTAGAGGAAAGATTGAACATATTAAGTATTGACGTGGAAGATATAAGAGAGGCTCAAATAGAAATTCTAATAAAAACTAAAATGCCTGGAGGAAAAAAATAAACATTGGGTGGGATTAATGGCAGATTAGACATTGTAGAAGAAAAGATTGATGAATGTGAATGCATAGCAAAATAACAATCTCAAATTTAATACACAGAGGGAAACAAAGAGTGAAAAAAGAATGAAAGGAGAATCAGTTGTGTGGTACAACTTAAAGTAACCCAATGTAAGTATAATAGGGGTTCCAGAAAGGGAATTGGGGAGAGAAAAATATTTGAAAATGTAATGACTGAAATTTTTTAGAATTTGATGGAAAAAAAGCACAACAAAATCCAAGCAGGGAAACATGAGGAAAGCTACACCAAGGCACATCAGAATAAAATTACTTAGAATTAGTGTTGAAGAGAAAATATTAAATTAGTCAGAGAAAAATAACTCAAGACATATAGAAGAATAAATAAAAGTATGATAGATTTCTCACAGGAAACAATGTAAGCCAGAAAATGGTGAATCAAAATCTTTATCAAGAGAACACAACAATCCTAAATGTTTATATACCTAATAACAAAGCTTCAAAATACACAAAGCAAAAACTGAAACAAGTAAATCCACATTATATTTGGATATATAAATATCCCTCTTCCAATAATTGACCAAACAAACAAACAAAAAAATCATCATTAAGGCTAGGAAAGACTTGAACAATACTATTAACCAACTTGATCTAATTGATATTTACAGAACATTCTACCCAACAACATCCAAAGCAGAGTATACATTCTTCTCTAGTATACATGGGATATTTACCAACCACATCTGGGCCATAAAAAAGTCTTGATAAATCCAAAACGATTTAAGTTGTACAAAGTAGGACATCTCATCACAATAAAATTAAATTAAAAATCCATTACAGAAAGATATCTGAAAAAAATAGTAAAATACTTGTTTTCCAATTACACACTTCTAAATAACTCTTAGATCAAAAATAAATCAAAAAGAAAATTAGAAATTATTTTGAACTGAATTAAAACAAAAGTACTACGTATAATTTGTGGGATGAGACCTGCTATAGTTTGAATGATGCTGCCCCCTCCAAAATTCATGTTGAGACTTTATTTTCAATGCAGCAGTATTATAAAGTGTGGTGTTTGGAAGGTGATAAATGGAGAACACTCATGAGTGTCCTTGTTAAAGGACTCAGGATTGCAGGGAGCAGCTCTCTTGCCCTTCCGCCTTCTGCCATGTGAGGACACAGCAACAAGGCGCCATCTTGGAAACAGAAAGCAGCCTTTACCAGACACCAATTCTGGTGCCCTGATCTTGGACTTCCCAGCCTTCAGAACTGTAGAAAATAAATTTCTACTCTTTATAAATTACCCAGTCTAAAGTATTTTGTTATAGCATCACAAATGGACTGGGATAAGACCTAAATGTAAAATATAAAACTATAAAACATCCAGAAGTAAACATAAGAGAAAATATTTGTCACCTTGAATTAGTCAAATATTTTTAGATATGACACCAAAAGTATTATCCATGAAAGAAAAAAATGATAAATTGGACTTCAGTGATACAAAGGAAGGAAATCTTATATATGCAACAATATGAATAAATCTCAAAATAATTATGTTGAAAGAAGCCAACAATTTTATTAAGTGATTCCACTTATATAAAATTTTAGAAATGCAAATGAATCTACAGAGAACAGATGAGGGGTTTTCTGGGGAAAAGACAGAGGTTGGGGAGGGGGTAGAGGAAGGGATTACAAAGGAGGGGGTGATTGATATGCTCATTATCTAAACACATCAATTGTACACTTGAAAAATGTGCAGTTAATTGATTATCAACCACATTTCTGTGAAGCTATTTTTAAAAATCTTTTAAGGTAAGTCCTTTCAGCAAACCCCAGGTAGATAAGTGCTACCTCCCAAGTTTTACACCTACATGTGGCTGAGCCAATATTTGAACCCAACTGTCTGGCTATAGAGTTAATCTCAACTAAAATTTTTCTTTCCATTGTAGAATGTTGCCTCAGCATTCAGGAAGCTCATATTGAGCTAGTACTCAAGGAAATAAATGAGGATCTTCTCGCATATGCCGCATACAGGTCTGAACTCCTCCAAACAGAGCTGATGTAGCTGTGAAGATATGGGGTGACCTGGAGCTCAGTGCTGACTTTTGTCAATTCTCTGACTATATTCTCTCCCTGAGTACAGGGAGAGAGGTTTTTTGTTTTGTTTTGTTTTCACTTCTCCAGCATTTTATTTTGGCCTCAAACTCTGAGGAGGCCGCCACTATGAAGCCTCTGCTGGCACAGCTGTGGAAGGCCCTATGGGAGTGGGCAGCATGGCTCGTGGACCCTCAAGGAAGAATCCTGCCTGGGCTTCCCTTATAGACTGAGCGGAGTGGAGAGCTCAGCGCCCAGGCCTCATTCCTGAAGTGGGTCATTCCTGGCCTCATTCCTGGAAGAGCCATGGCACTGCAGGTGTCCCCACTGTAGGCATGGGAAGGCAATGGCCTGGCCTCAAGGGGCAGGCATAGGGCAGCCCAGCCAGGCCTGCTGTCTTCGTGTGTGAGCAACTGGGTGCCAGGGTGCGGGCTGAGCAGAAGCCTCATCCTGGATGCTGAGGGGCATCCTAGGCCGCTCCCACCTCCCTCGCCTGCAGTCCCACGGGGCTTGGGCTGAGGAGGAGGCCAGCAGTGTGTCTGCAGTGCTGCAGTGGCACCTCCAATTCTACCCCAAACCTGAGAGGGGCAGGACCCCATGGCAGTGTCCCGGTGACCACCCAACTGAGATATGACAAGCTCTGGCTCTGTTCACTTTAATGAGTGCCCTGCTCCTGTCCAGCCAGGCCACCCCCTGGGCCCTGGCTGCCACTCTCTAGTCACAGGACCCGTCCTTCCAGCCCTCACGCCAGCACTCATCCACTTTCGGGCAGTTGAAGTCAGGCTAGCCCAGCTTGTGGTTCACCTCACTGTGCAGGCGGCACAGCCACTGGGTGAACGCCCGAGTGTACGTGTCTGGCTGGTTCCTGCATATCCTCTTCCTTAGGTCCTCAGCACACTCCTCATGTGGGTAGAACTTGGAAAATAAATGTATGAATTGGGCCATGTCCTGCAGCTTTAAACATCATCTCTACATTTGATAACTTTCAAATATCTACCTTTATCTCTGAGTTCCAATCTTGTGTACCCCATGCCTTAGACAAAGAGAAAGATTACCCCTAACAACAGTGAAAACACAGGCTGAAAAACAATCTATTCACAGAAACTTGGGGGGGGTAGCACTTCTCTAAGAATGAAGCAGATGGGTTTATACCAAGAAAATCCTGCCCAGACTTCATTTTATGAAAACCACCTCTAATTAGATAGGAAAACATTTTCTTCTTCCCCTGTCACCTTGCTCATGTTTCAAAGACCGATGTCTTCTATCTCTTGATCTGTGAAAGTGATTCTCCCGTCAGCAACGTGGACGTACACAGGGGAGGAGTGATAGCCACATACCCTGTGTGTTGGCAAACTCTGAGTATAGACAGTTTGCAGCACATTTGGGAGTTACGCAGAGAACAAAGTCAAGGAAACATCTCATGACTCAGAGGAAGAGCAGTGCTCCAAAAACATCTACTGCAAGATGAAAAAAAGGAATTTCAGGAAACTCCTTGACATTTTCAATAGAATGTAAAAGAATTGGTTTCTAAAAAAGTAGGGACAAATAATAAAGAAGTAAAAGAAATAGAAGAACCAAAGTAGGACAAGGCGTCGTGGGATGAACTGAAAAGAGAAATGGATAGTATATGGGGAGAATGACAAGAAAAGTAAAAAAATTAAAAAGTCAAATTAGAATCCTTCTTTGGGACTATGAAACTGTCACAGAGCAGAGGAGGTTATGGAGACACGTGGTGGCTAAATGCATTGTGGAATCCTAGATTGGATCTTGGAACAGAAAAAAAGACTTAAGTGGAAAACAGATGGAATTTGAATAACTGTAGTTGCATGAATAATAATGTCATAAATTGTGATAGGCTGAATAAAGTCCCCCTCGCCCCAACATGTCCACCTCCTATTTCCTGGAATCTGTGAATGTGTTACTTATGTGGCAAAAAAGGATTTTGCAGATGTGATTAAATTAAGGAGCTTTAGGTGAAGAGCTATTCTGGACTGTCCACAAGGGTCCCAGTGAAATCAGATATGTCTTATAAGAGGGATACAAGAAGGTCAAAGGCAGAAGAAAGAGATAAAACAATGGAAGCAAAGGTTGGAATAATATGCTTTGAAGAGGAAGGGAATGCCACAAGACAAGGAATGAAAGCAGCCTGTCGAAGCTGGGAAAGACAAGGAAGCACATTCTTCCATAAAGCCTCCAGAAGGAACACAGACTTTCCAACACTTTGATTGTAGACTTCTGACCTCCAGAACTGTAGGAGAATAAATTGTTTGTGATAGTTTGTTTCAGCACCTAGAGGAAACTGAATCCTGTACCAATGTTGGTTTCATAGTGTGACAGACGTGTGGTAGAAATGTTAAGTGTTGACTTATCGAGAACGGAGTGAGGCTGTATGGACAAGCAGTTTGTACTGTCTTTGCAACTTTTCTGTAAATGTAAATCTATTCCAAAAGAAAAGTTTATTTAAAAGCTCTTTATTTAGGACCTTAAAAACAGAAATTGATACTGCAGAAAATCATGTAATTAGTATAGAAGACAACTGAGAGTATATCTCAGAATACAAAAGAAAAAAGATATAAAAACTGCCACCAATAAGGTTACCAATATGGAAGGCAAGGAAGAAATATGTAATGTCTGGAGAATTGGAGTTTTGGAAGAAGAGATCAGGACAAATGAAATAGAAACAACAAACCTAACATGCTAGAAGAAAATCTTTCTGAGCTAAGGAAAAACCTGCATTTCTAAATACATTCTGGCAATTTTTTTAAAATAACAAGAATGAAGAAAAAAATCCTGTAGTTTCATGCAAAAAAGAAAAATCACATTACTACAGTGGACACCAGTCAAGCTGCTTCTTCAGCTCTCAATGACTTATCTTGTTGGCCAGTGGGTGGGAGTGGGGGTTCCCAGTTCAAAGTGGCAGGTCCTCTGCCTAGTGGAATTCAACATCCTAGCCAAAACTCCTTGATATTGTGGTAGGCACTTTACTCAAGCTAGAAAAGTCTGATTCTCTCTCCTAGGAATGGGAAACCTGGATAGAACCATGGAGTTGTTGGAAGTGTTCAAACTAAATTACTTCAATAACATCACCCTAGAAAGATCCATACAACACTAATAGTAATTATCTTGACCTTCCTGACCTTCCCAAAGTTTAGATTTCAGCCATTCCTTCAATTCTGTAAAGTGACCCTTTCAATAAATTTCTCATTTTCTTAAGTTGGTAATGGTCATTCCCTTTTTCTTTCAAACAAAATAACTTGAATTTGCACAGTTCCAAAAGAACCAAATCACACTGGCCTCAGGATTCTCCTCTGTAGCACTAAAAATCAGAAGGTAATAAAGTAACCTTACAGATGTTAAGGGGAGGGAGTTTATTATGCAATAATTTTATAGTCATTAAAATTTCATTGCTGGATATGAAAGTGCCCAGAAAAGAAGGATTGGTTAACAGGTACAAAAACAGATAGAAGAAAGAAGATCTCTAGGGTTTGGTAGTACAATTAGGCAACTATAGGTAACAATAATTCATTGCATATTTAGAAATAACTAGAAAAGTAGATTTGAAATGTTCCCAACACAAACAAATAATACATGTTTCAGGTGATGATATCTCAATTATTCACATTTGATATTATAAATTATATGCTTGTATAAAAATATCACATGCACATAAATATGTACAACCATTATATAGCTATAAAATTAAAAAAAATTAATAAAAGAAAATATAATACTCATAAACACTTCTAGCAAAAAAAATTACTTGAAGATAACATTACTATGCTGAATAAGAGTTAGAGCTCAGGAATAGGTTTTCCTTCTATAGAAGAGAAGGAAAGGTAATGATTTCTGCAATTAGTAAAACAGAATTAAGTCTTAAAATTGCAAAGGTCCAAAACAAATGCATGCATTAAAATGTTTCTTGAAAGACAGGATATAGAGTGTAAGATTTATTAATTTGAAACTGTTAAAGTACCTATAGTTTTATTAACAAATTTCATTACAATATGCTATAATAGTAACAAAATTATATAAAAGGAAACAGCAAAGGTGAAAGGAAAAAAGTAGCATAAGTAAAAACATTCCCAAACTCTTGCCTCAGGGGTACATAAACATAATGCAAGTCATTTTTCACTTTGATAATTAAAGATACATAAATTGGGGAAATGCTTTTGAGAAACTTCAAAGAAATCATTGGTATAATAGCAAGTTATATAATTTCAGAAATAGAATGATAAAGAACAAGCTAAATATAGTCCCTCTAATGAAAGACATTAAGGAAAGAGAAGAAACAGCATAGAAAACCCTGTATGACAGAATTATAAAAGTAAGATTAAACTTTTAACTATGGCAATAAAGGTAAAATGTGTTAATCTCCTCAATTAAGTCGAAACCTTATAGATTGGCCTTAACAGTAAAGTAAGTTATACAGAATATTATGAAGACACCACTAAGACAAGACTAAACAAGGCAAAGATAAAACTACACAAGAAAAATTAAAGGAAATGCATGAGCATCTTTGCTTTATATAATAACCTGTATTAGTTTCCTAGGGCTGCCATAACAAATGACCACAAAACTAATGGCTTAAATCAACAGAACTTTATTCTCTCACAGTTCTGGAGACTAGAAGTCTGAAGGTAAAGTGTTAGCAGTGTCATACTCTCTCCAAGGTCTCTAGGGAAGGACACTTTCTTGCCCCTGCAAGCTTCTGACCATCCTTGGCACTCTTTAGCTTGTGGACACTTGACTGCAGTCTCTGCCTCCGTCTCTACGTGGCATTCACCCTGTGTGACTCCACGTGGCCTTCTTAAATACTGGCACCAGTCACTGGATTTAGTGCCCACCTTAATCTAGGAAAACTTCATTTTAATTTCATTGCATCTTCAAAGACCCTATTTCCAAAATATCTGACATTTGTAGTTCTAGGTGAGCATGAATTTTTGAAGGATACCATTCAAACCAATATATAGTTTAACAACAAAATTATATATGCATTTCTAAATATTTTAGTTTCATTTGTGCTATTTTTGAACTTTGTAAAATGGAATCACAGAATATGTATTTTTTTGTGGTGGATTTCTTTCACTCAGACTTATGTTTGTGACAGTCGACTGTGATATTACACACAGTTTAAGTGTGGTTATTTTCATTGCTGTGTGATATTCCACTATATGAATATACCTTATTCATCTATTATACTCCTGATGATTATACTCCTTTGGGTTTTCAAAGTTTGAGTATGTGCTCTACATTTTCTTGTGTGTGTATCCAGATGTGCATATGCATGTATATCTTTTGAATATATGCCTGCAACAGGCTAAATAACACAACTTGTAAATGTTATCCTTTTTGAGAAAAGGGTTTTTGCAGATGTGATTAAGTTAAGGATTTTTTTTTTAAGTTAAGGATTTTAAGATGGGGAGATTACCCTGAATAATCTGGGTAGGCTCTGAATGCAATCATTCATATAATAAGTGTCCTTTTAAGAGAGAGAGACAGGGAAATTTGACAAAGACAGGAAAGGAGGAGAACATGCAAGCATGGAGGCAGAGATTAGAGAGATGTTGCCTTGAGTCAACCAAGCAATGTCAGCAGCCTGGAGAAGCTGGAAAAGTCAAGTAACTGATTTTCTCCTAAAGTCTGTGGTAGGAACAAGACCCTCCACCTCTATGATTTTGGCTCTGGAATATTGATTTCTGACTTCTGGCCTCTAGAATCATGAGACAATAAATTTCTGTTGTTTTAAGCCATGAAGTTAGAGGTAATTTTTTACAGCAGACACAGGAAATAATGTAATACCTAAGAGTAGAATCATTCAAGTGTGAGTATGCATATTTTCAAATTTAGTGTGTAATGCTAAACAGTTTTTTAAAAAAAACTATTATAGCAACAACAGAACCACTTAAAACTGGTATAGCAACCAACTAAAGTGGTTGTAGAATTTCACACCATCAATGTGGAGAAGTATCTGTCATTTCATGTCCTGAGAGCTGTTGTTAAAGGCAGCTAAAATGCAACTAAGACATTGTGTGCAGGCTGCAGAGATTTCAAGGCAAAGACACCTGCTCGACATTATATCTACACCTTTCTGAGAGTATTGTCTCTTGTGAGATATCACTTCTTTAATGAGATTCATGGTATTAGACCTCTGAGAGTAAGACGAGATACCCTGTCTGAATTAGAAATTGAATAGACACAGCAGAAATAATGTTGAGGTCCATTGTGCAAATCCAGATCATAGCATTTGGCCAAAATGGAAATTCAAGGATTTGGCTTTGTTAATTGTGGAGGCAGAGTATGTTTCACTAACATAAAACGTGATCTTGAAATTACTGGGGCTCAGGTAGCCAGTAGCTTCCCCTCTTTTGAGTACATGAACATGACTAGATAAATATTTGGCAAGGAGCACCAAAAGATCCAGGAATGAATACCTAGTCAAGGCAGCTGACAACCTTAATGAGTTAGTTCAGAGGCCACCCTGCCCTTTAGAAGATGCAAATTACCAGGTGGATGTGTTAATGCACAGAAGCGCAGGGACAGCATCCCTTCCCCTAGAAAAACAAAATACCCTAGCAGGAGGGCACTTGGCAGGATGGCAAGGTGACTGCTGCAGGTGGTTTGGCTGGGATCCACTAGTGGAAAGAAAAGAAAGACAAGGGAAAGGTATATTTAAAAAGAAGGGTGAAGCAGAGTTCAATAGATACAAAGGTTCTACACCAGATTACAGCGTAGTAATGGGTTTGGGCTGCAAAACACCAGAAAAACCAGGTGCACATGGGAACAGGGAAAACATTTCAAGACAGAAGCAGGTCAGAATGAAATGGTCCAAAGACAAAGATGCAAGCTCTAGATAAACAGTTGCTGCCCAAGACAAGGCAAAGTAAGGACAACGTTTAACGGCAAGACAGTCAAGAACAAGGCTTGCTGGCTAGTGTTGATGGGGATGTGAAGAAGAGGGACCCTTGTACACTGTTGGTGGGAATGTGAATTAATAAATATGGCCAATATTGAAAACAGTATGAAGATTCCTTAAAAAAATTAAAAATAGAATTACCATATGATGCAGCAATATGGCCTATGGGTATTTAGCCAGAGGAAATGAAGTCATTATGTCAAAGAGATACCTGCACCCCTCTGTTCTTTGCAGCATTTTTTACAATAGTCAAGATACGGAGTCAACCTAAGTGCCCGTTCGTTAATGGATAAATGGATCAAGAAATGTGGCGTATATACACAACTGAATACTCTTCAACCTTTAAAAAGAAGGGAATCCTGTCAGTTGCCACAACATACATGAATCTGGAAGGCAATTATGTTAAGTGAAATAAGCCAGGCACAGAAAACAAATACAACCTGATTTAACTTATATTTGGAATCTAAACAAGTCAAATGCATGGAAGTAGGAAGTAGAACTGTGGTTACCATGGGCTAGAAGAGAGGGATTAGGATAATATTGGTCAAAATTTCAGTTGAAAGGAATACATGTACAACATGGTGACTATAGTTAATAACAATGTATTATATACTTGAAAATTGATAAGAGAATAGATTTTATGTGTTTTTACCACAAATAAATGAAAAATATGTGAGGTGATGCATGTTAATTAGCTTGATTCACATGCATACATATTTCAAAACATCATGGATACACATATACTAGACTTAAATGTACATAAGTATCTATGTACAATATAAATAACAAATTTATTTGTTAACTATAAATATAATATATACAATAAAAACAATATATTTGTTAACTATAAATAACAAATATATGTTATTTCTGGACTATTCTCTCTTTCTCTTAATTGTACACAACACGATTTTGTTCACTAATTGTCATTTTGTGCCCCAGCCAAAATCCTAAGCCCCCTGAGAACATGACTGAATTAAATCATATAACTTGGTTATTTCTTTTATTTATAACAACTATGTGGTATAATCCCCAAATTAAGACAAGCCTACCCACAGAATATAAAATATATGGCTTGCAGAGCCAAAGTTCTTTCCAATGAGTAGCAATCTTTTTGCCTTTGTGTGGCAACTACTCTAACCATACCCTAACCATATTCCTTACACCAACCTCTCTGAAAAATAAAAATCCATTTTTTTCACGCACAACTAAATTTGAAGCTGCTTTTAGTAAGACAATCTGTGATGCATGGATCACTTGCTAAAACTTCAGCTGTAATGTAGGGACAGTGAGTATTTTTGAGGATAATGTAAAACACTTAGTCGCCATACCTATGTGAATCTGACTCATAGCAGAATATATGCTCAGGAAGGATTCATTGTATTACTTGATCATTGCAACTTAGAGCCAGGAACTCTTGAGTTCTTGTCACTATGCATTTGGGGCTCTCTCCTCTTGGAATCCCTCGGAGATTTCCATTTCTTCATTGCCCATCAGAGCCCACCTCTAACTAGGGCTCTAAGGCCACAGCAGACTATTTCTCAAAGGCGTATGTACACTAAAGAACATTTTTTCCCTCTTCAGTTAAGTGATCATGAGCCTATAGGTGTGGGTTAAGAGAAGAATGACATTATGGCAGGAGTAGGTATACAGAAAATATAAGAGAGTTGTTTTACGCAAATTATATGGATTTAAGGTGACTCTGTAAATACATACACCAAAAAGTATTAAATAAAATTTAAAATATTCAAATGAGAGAAATAGGAAAAAGGAAATATCAGAATAGCAAAGATAACATGTCACAAGTGCTTAGCACACATGAATACACGTTGTATGTTTAGTATTTATCCCTAATAAAGGGATAAACAAACTCGGCTCAAAACTATCCAGCATCCAAGCCAAGAAGGAAAACAAAGAAAAATTGGTATAATTTTTAAGGAAAGATATACGAATAGGCTGGAGGAATGGAAACTAATATTTATCCAGCAACTCTTACATTTAATCCTAATATAAATTCTATGCCAAAGGTTTCATTTGTATTTTAGAGATTAGGAAACTGAATGTCTAAGATGTTTAAGAAGTATTTTAAAATTTTCTCAGCTATTAAGTATAAGCCTAAGCATATAATGCCAAAGTCCATCCTGTTTCTATTACAGCACACTACTTCTAAGTCTTAAGAAAGCCCCGGCTTAGGAAAATTAAGCAAAAAAAAAAAAAAAAAAACATGTTTGGTGGTCAGAGCATGATATTCTGCCCTATTTCTCTCAGTGGGTCCCTGCCAATAGCAGGATATTCTCAGAAACCCTATCAGGTTGGCCACATACTCTAAAACCATTTCAGCTTCCCATGGATAGTAGGAGAGTTGAAAAAAGATACTCTTCCAGTTATTCATTCTTAACAAACATGCAACCATCTTAATGGAATGAAAAAAAGAAAACAAGTGGTAGAATCCAAGGTATTTCAACAGAAAGCTTAAAGTAAGCAAATTAAAAAAAATGATAGATACTAAAGAAGGTTAGTGAATTGTATTTGTCTTCTAAACGTCTCATGAAGAGACTTTCTCTCCAATTTCCTAGTAATTACGAGCCTCCCTGGCAGTGAGTTACCTTATATTAATTAACTTTATTTACTACAGTTGGCAGAGGAACTATACAGTAAATCAAGCAATTAACAGCCTCCCATATTACCCTGAGGAGAGAGGTAACAAGATGCCAAACAGATTAACTTCTTGCTTGATGTTTCGTTCAACATTTCTCTTTGCAGCGATTTGGCCTCTATCCCTTTGCTGTTATGGGAATATGGTCAGCACAGGTGGAGATGTGAGGCCCTTCGAAGGAGTAGAACTTGGACCTGGCAGCTGGGAAGTCCAGGGGTCTCAGGCAGGAGCAGCTGCACTTTCTCTTAAATCAGACATTAGGGATGAGAAACACGAAGTTACAGGTTGGAACAGGAAATGGGGAATGAACTCGACTGGTCTTGTTTCTTTGGTTTAGAACTTCAACCCTTATGTTGTAGATAACCACCTATGGTGGGGAAGGCCCTCCTCCTTCTACTGGTTCTAATTTCTCACAGAGGTTGGAGTGTCCAGAAAAATCTTTTTTGGATTTCTTAAAAGCTGCAGAATAATAGACCATGCTGGAGGCATATGTGACTTTAAGAAGAAAGCATTTGCCTATCATCTGGAACACTCTCTCCTGTTAGATACACACAATCGCTAAGATCTAATTAGCTGAGGTCCCTGGGTCATCTGATGAGGTCCCAGCTCTTGACAACTCTGCTTAAATGTCTATCACTCTATCACTTCACTTTAGGTGTTGCCTAAATTTATTTCCACCATGGAAAGAGAAAAAAATCAGAATTTTCAGCCCACCGTATGGGAATTCCTCCTATAAAGAGGATTCAGTTATTGTGCGGTCAAAAACAAATGCCCATTAAACTGAAATGTAAGGGTTCTGCTGAAGGAAGGAAACATGTCATCTTGATGTTTGCATGAGTTTCAGATAACATAATTTTTTCCCAAAAATCTGATCCTTTGCCAGCACGTTGAGGTGTGTGTGTGGGGTGTGTGTGTGTGCACGCGTGTGGGGGTGTGTGTGTGTGTGTGTGCATGCACACACATGCATTGCAAAATCCCTGGAAACCTACCTTTGAATAGTTTCTATATCATATACATTCACATACACTCGCATACACACAACTAAACTAATCTAGCTTTTTTCAGAATAACTTCTTCATCTGCAACTACAATGCGTTTGCTGTCCCCAGTGTCCTTCTTGTCTGGCTTTTAAAAGCCAAACAAAAAGAGACATCTCATCAACCCCAGACCAAATGCACCTGGTACTTTCCAGGCAAAGCTGGGCTTGGGAATCACCCTGGGGAGGAGACAGACCACAAAAGCCTGGGGTTTGTAAATTGCTCAGTTTGGAGGCTTGGCTGGGGATGACAGAGCTCCATCAGGGACGAGGCGGAGCTCATAAGCACACCCATGCTCGCCATATGCCAAATGTTTCCCGGGCTCAGACACCTCTCCGTGAGTCCACGAGATTCTGATGGTTGACAACAACTGATACGAATAGGTTTAGAAAAAGGAAATGACAGCTCTTAACAACCCTCTTCCAGGGCCTTGTTGAAATGACATAAAATCATCCCACTGGTGTGGAGCGGAGGCTGGGATAAGTGGCACATGTGGTCTCAGCCATGTGGCAACTGCGTGCAGCCAACGGAGGCGGTGCTGGGGGAGGTGGAGGCTTGTTTGGAACAGATGGTGAGTGAGAAAAGCATACAGAGGAGTGGGCAGGGTGGGGTCAATGGTGGAAGGAGCCCTGGGATGAAAGCTTATACGCCAGGTGCCGCCTGGCATTCTCATGCCTCAAGCCATTCTGCCTTATCACAGAAACCTTTCCAGCCTAATGATCGTATGGCTGTCAAGCTGTTTTCCTGGTCCGTATGATCCAAGATAGGCTTGGCTGGACTATCTGAGCACCAAGGTATCTCACCCAGAGAGGGGACAGCTCCTGGCCTCTTTCCTAAGAACACTTTCAGGAGAGTAGAACTGGGGAAGGGGTTTGTACTGACCATAAGGGCTGACCCCACCTCTGTCCTTTCACCAGCTGAGGACACAGGATGGAGGAGCAGGTTGGACTCGTTCATCTGACCTCCCTCTTCAACCTCCACCCCACTCCTTGACACACTGTTCCATCCACATCCCCAGCCTGGTCCCTCCTGCAGGGATCCACCCCCCTAGTGCATGCCTGCACTTCAGATCTTCAGGAGGAGGCTGGAAAGTGAGGTGACACCAACTCCTGGACCATGGATGATCTAGGTCATGAGGGTTCTTGAGAGGGAATATTTTGACACTGGGGAGATGCATTCACCTACCAAATAGTATGGCCAAAAAAGTTTCAAAAAGCCTAACTGTTGATATTTACTCTGAAAAACATAACAAAACAAAACAAAACCATCAGAAGACTCTTTAAATATTGGCTTTAATGCCAGTCAGAAATGTTGCCCGAACCTAACTGTCGTTTATTCATTCTCATCCTTTGCCACCTCTCTTTTTGACTTCCATTTTCCCTCCTGCTGTCCCTAGCTCCTCTTCTCTCCTCTCTTCCTCCAGTCCCTCCTCCCTCCAGATGAAGCCTTTCCTGCAGTCAAGGCCAAGTTCTGAGCAGCCTGCTCTGACCAGAGTGGACCAGGACACTCTGAGTTCCAATCTGTTGCTTAGCACCAGGGTTGCTTGGATACATCTCTTGGTGACAACCGGCCTTTGTCTTTGACAGCTTATGCACATAATCTATGCAGTGAGCATCTCTGTTCAGAGGGGCATCGGGCCAGAACCAACTTTCACAGTCTCCTTTGAACTGCCTGGGTGGTAATGGAAGTGAGAAGTTGTTTTAAAGGGAAAGAGACCTAAATTTTTATGCTGCTCTACAGGTAAGATTTAGCAGTGATAAAGGACCGCTATAGGGTGAGAAATTGAACAAAATTTCCTGGTGAACACAGATCCAAGGCTGTCTTCATATCAGTATATAAATGAGTCAGGGGAAATAGAGCCAGGATCTTTAGGGGATAATAATTTCTGTTCTTCTCCCCTAGGAATTGTCACCTGTGCCTGTGATTTGTATCGTTAAGAGAAAAAGTGTCGGGGAGTCCATGGGTGAGGATGAGGGGTGTACGTGAAGGGGGGTGAATAGAGAGCAAGGGGAGAAACAAGATAGGACATTCTGACAAATGCCAAGGCAAAGAACTAGAATCTCTGTGTATAAAGACACCAGGGAGACAGAGATGGTGCTTAGCGTTTGGAGAGGCCTCCTAGAAACATCCTCCTGCGCCTGTTCATCCACTCCATTCTTATGTCCAGGACTCAAAGGTGCCTAGCATCCTCATTTCAACATAAATGCTCCTTCTTGTCAGAAAGATTGCAGTCAGGGATGAAAAGGAAAAGGGGGAGATGCGTATGACTGCAATAGCATTCACAGGTGAGGGGAAGGCCAGCCCAAGCAGGAGACCCAGCTGAAGACACAGGTTGGTGGTGCAGCTCAAACTCCAGGAATGACATTCCGGAGGAGAGATGCGCTCCAAGTGTGAGGGAGAGCAAGATACGAGGCCAAGACGGAATGAGAGACAGAAAAGTGGCTGATGAGCTTCGAGGTAAAATGTGGGGAGAAGGATGGCACCCCAGGGGGCTGGCAGGGGTGGGTGTGGGGAGGTGCAGGCTGAGTTCACTTAGAGACAGACACAGAGGCACACCTTGCCCAACATGCCACATGCTCGCTGTGGCATTTTTCCTTCTTTGCCAAAAGCAATGATCATCGCTGCCTTCTTCAAGCTAATACGTCTTTACTGAGCACCTGCCACATGAAAAGTCTCTCACACGGTGGACACACAAAAGGCATAGTTCTCATCTAAGCCTTGTTGACAGCCCAGTCAGACAGACAGGAAGTACAGGAACAAAAATGCAGCAGGTAACTACCATGGTGGCTGCACGCGCATTGTAGAAATGTTGCATGAGTTCACAGTGGGGAGAGATGGGGCGGGCTCGGAAGAGAGTAAGAGAATTGGAACAGATGTTGGGAGAAGAGAGAGTGAGCTCTGGTGATCTGGTATTGAGTAAGGACTCACATTTCTGGGCTTCAGACATGGGAAGCAGGGAGGTAGGATCACTAGATGATCCCTGGATCCCCCCACCAGACCTCACATTCTATGGCTCTAAGACAGGACCATGTTGGGTGCATTACTGAATCAGAAAGTAGCCCGTGGACTTTCACAGAGTGGGCCATGATACCCACCTTCCTGTTCCCCTCTTTGTACCTGCACTACTGAAGTCTGGAGGTGGTTTCCCCATGAGGGAATTTCTGGAAGATAAGAGGTATAGGTACAAAAAAGGAGAAAGCTGTGATGGCTTTTACAAATACAGGGAAGGGTTCTAGACACCCTTTCCTTGCTCCATCCTTATGACTAGATAGTGTCTAAAAATCTCTTGGTGCATATTTCTTCATATCAAGTCACAGCCCTATTAATGGCTAACAAAACGCCAGGCATGGAAAGGGGAAACGATTCATTATAGAAACTGGAGAGAGTTGAGCTCAGAACTGAGGTCCTTTAATACCAATCCTGTGCTCTGCCCATTCTTCCAACTCCCACAGTCTGGGTTCCAAGACCCTTGGAAGTAGGTGGAGACTTACTGAAATACTTAGAAGCAGCTGGGATTCCAGTGGGTGTGAATGACAAGGGTTAAGGGGATATGGGCACATCCCTTCTAAGTGGGTGCACTGGCTGCTTCACCCTCATGCCTGAGACCCTCGTCTCTAATCTTGGAGATGGGATCTTTAGCATAAAGCCAAATGGGAAATTTCCACTGGAATCTGAGGCTTCCTTTTCT
Source organism: Cheirogaleus medius (assembly GCA_008086735.1). Classification (NCBI taxonomy): domain Eukaryota; kingdom Metazoa; phylum Chordata; class Mammalia; order Primates; family Cheirogaleidae; genus Cheirogaleus; species Cheirogaleus medius. Next base: position 10,924,287 of record VBSM01001927.1, read on the forward strand.
TTCTTGGGTTCTGCCAAGGTCTGTTAGGAAGGTTCAAGATTAGTGGAGGGGAAGAAACATTAACAACAACAAAAAAGACTTTCTTGCTAAACATTTATGCAACCTTGAACAAGTCCTATCTAGGGCCTTAGTTTCCTGATCTTTTAAATGGCAAAAGGCACATGACCTAAGAGGCTTGTTAAAAATAACATTCCCAGTGCCCTCCCAAGACAGACAGAATCAAAATACCCAGGCATCTCTATTTATAAGAAGCTTCTCAGGTGGCTCTGATGAGCACTCGTGTGTGCAAACCACCCTCCTAGCTGCCCCCTGTGTTTCCTGCCAGTCTTGCATTCTCCATGCAGGGAGGATGTGAGCACGCATTCCTTAAAACTGAGAGGTTTGGATCCTTTGGTGTCTTCATCTGGAGTAGAAGTAAGAGGAAGAAAAACAGCAGATTTAAAGGTGAGAATTCTCTGAGGCACCATTTTTTCCCCTAAGTTCCCTGTGTAATGAGACAGTATTACTTCTCAGCGTTGGGCCATCCCTTGTAAACTGAATTGTCGGAACTCATATTGCTTCTCGTGTTCATTTCCCTTTTGTTTTCCCCATACCCTTTGGCAAAGTCTTGTATCAATGTGTCAGCCTGGCTGCAACTGTGCTATAAAGGATTATGGGTTGAGTCCAGCGTGTTCTGGATAGCTAGAAGAAAGTGGAGCCCCCTCCCCACCCCCATCCCCAGCTGAGGTCACAATGCTGCCAATGGCGACGCATCACAATCAATGAGACATGCCGAGAAGGTCAAATTCAGTGATCAGAGGCAAAGCTAGTTGCCTAGTTGTCTAGTTGTCCTGTCCCCAAAGAGATTATTCGCCCAATGTTTGCCTTGGAGGACACAAAGTCTATTTCGTTAACAGTAGCTCAAATAGTGGCTTTTCCTTCTAGAAAATCTAAGGAGGGAGGGAGGCGAGGAGAAGCTGAGCTCTTCTGCATGGTCACTGAGGAGACACTGGCACGTCAGCATAAGTCACCAGCAGTTACATTTGCCTGAAGATGGTTTATGACCTTGAAAGAGAAGATGATCTTGTAGTTATAGATGGAACCCAGGTCACTGGGCCTGAGCCTTTCACAGAGCATCGTCCAGATGAGCAGGTAACTTGCCCCGAGGCCTGTGCACCTGTGCTGTTCCTAGGCCACAGACTAGGGATGTCATGTCGACCACACTGTGACATCCTCTGACCCTGCCCAGGACGGCACATTCCAGATTAGATTTCTCAAGGAAAGAGTCACCTGTTGGAGAACAGAGGCCAATCTCTCTGATGAGAAGACAAATAGTAATCAGGGGGACATTGGCTCCCCTCCCCCAGTGAGGACAGTAACGATGGCTGAGCAGGTATGCTCCAGCCCACACCAGGGCCAGAAGCCACCAGCCAGAAGCTTCCAGCGCAGCAGGTCCATTAAAACGATCACTGTCAGAGGAAGAACAGGATTTGGTGGTTGAGGATTGCTGATTGGTAATACTGTAACTTTCACGCTTCCGTAGTCTTCTATGCACTCCAGAACAATGAAGAAGCAAATGGGTAATTCTACTATTCTTTTCAGTGATTCTCCTGGGTCCTGAGAAGGTGGCTTTCCCCAGGGGAGTTCATACAGCCCTGTGAGTCACCTGCCATCAATAGTGCGGTCCCCAGAAGGTCACAGCTACAATTCTGCTGTCAGCTAGCACCTGCGATGGCGTGTGTGTGTGTGTGTGTCTGTAACACATGAATGCCCAAGTGTGTGCCCCCGACACGCGTGCACCTGCGCCCACATGGCGGGTGCTCCTGGCTGCAGTGCCAGGTGCAGCCCCTGCCACACGGGCATAATGAGGCACACGGGTCTGCCTTCTGCTCGGGGTGTTTTTCCTCCTTTATCATTCACATTAAACGTTACAGGCACTTGACTTTATGACTTCTTCATTCTGCATATTAAGCAGCTGACACAGGCAGCCTCCCGACAGCGGTCTGTACGAGCCGGCAGCATTATCAGAAGTCCCGTCTTGAGAAATGAGAGACAGAAAAGGGTCTTTCATGCCATGCCAGGGAGTCCTGTGGACCTCAATATAGGAGTCTTCCCATCTCAAAGCTGTTCTTTTGTCAGGGGGGAAATAAGAAAGGAAGAAAGGATCTGGGCTTCGACTTCTTGCTGCCCCCAAGCAATGGTGCAACCAGCTGCTCAGCTGCTATCTTTGCTGGTTCTCTTAATAACACCCTGGACTGCATATTGCCAGGAAAAGTCAGGGGAGCTTTTCAGAGCAGTCCTCGTCCTGCTATTGGGTGTGACGGTGCCAGCAGATCTGGAAGGTAACAAAACCTCTTCCATCAGGAAAGTGCCCTTTGCTGACCCCAGCTTGGAATCAGATTCTGGAAAAATAGAATTTCTTTCCTCGTCTTTCTCTCTCTGTCTCCTTCTTCCCTCCTTCTCTCCTGTTCTCGTCTCCTCTCTTATCCTCACCCCATTTTTGACTCTTTCTTCCTCTCCAGATGGCTGACCGGGACTCCTTCTATACTTGCTAATGGAGAGTTCTGGAAATTCTAAAACCTGAGCTCCAGGAATGACGACGGAAGGATTCAATTGTTCATCTCAAAGGCGGAGACAAAGAGCACCAGAGAAGCAGAGGAAGCATCTTCCCCTTGGCGTGGATGTTTTCCCGCCTGTCCTGCCAGCCCCTTCACTGCGCACATCCTCTCTCCTTCGCTCGCCTGGTCCTCCCGCCCCGCCTGTGCCCAGACTGCTCAGTCTGTGAGCATCTTCGCAACGTCAGGCGTGATTGAGAGGCTCGGGGACCAGCTGCCAAGGAGGCATTCTGGCTTCTCTTTCCCATTTCCCTTCTCTCCTGGCCCAGCAACCAGGTATGAAAACAACGGTGCCCTAGGTTTACACAGAAGCTCTCATCCAGGAAATCTCAATTCGCATTCGCCAGCCAACCTGATTACACTCATTTTTCCTGGTGGAGGAAAGTGTCTTTTCTGGAAGGGAAGTCAATTGCCAAAAGATTGTTCTAACTACCCCGGAACAGCTACAAGATGGGCCCAGGCACCTCTCCCGCTGGCGTCCTGGGTCACCTCCTGCCAGTCCCGTGCTACCTTGGGATGCATGGGTCTAATTAACAAGGACCAAAGGCTCTCCCAAAGCCAGAATTTCAGCTTTGACACCATAGGCTGTGGTAGGACAAGGCATCTCCCTACCTAGCAGGTCCTTGATTTCCTAGTTAAGTAGAAGATATAAAAGAGAAATTAGAAATTAGAAATTCCGAGGCCCCTATTCTTACAATATCCAATTCAGATAAACTCCATAATCCTAAAAGAGGTGTCACCTCTCAGGAGCAGCTCAGGGTCTCACCTGATTGCTATTCTTCTGTGACTCCCGACAGCCCAGGGTAAATGCCAGAGTATTTCTGTTACCCTTTACACAAGCATAAATACTCATTAGATGGCCTCCAAGCCATGCTGAAAGGCTGGAGGTCTGTGTATTTTGGGTAAATCAAAGGAATAAGAAGGAAAAGAAATAGAGGCGAGGGGAGAGAGGGGAGGCAGGAAGCAGAAGGGGAGGAGAAAAGACCTCAGGGAGCGGGATGGGGGTGCTTCCTTCCATTTGCAGAGATCACACTTAATTCTTTTTTCTTTTTAAGAATATTATGGGGGTACAAATGTTTAGGTTACATATATTGCCTTTGACCCACCCAAGTCAGAGCTACAAGAGCCCATCCCCTAGACGGTGTGCACTGCACCCATTAGGTGTGAATATGCCCATCCCCTCCTCCCCTCTCCCACCTGCCTGACACCCGATGAATGTTACTACTATATGTGCACATAAATGTTGATCAGTTAGTACCAAGTTGGTGGGATCACACCTGATTCTACGCTGGAAGTTTTAGACACTGTATTAGCTTGCTAGGGCTGCAAACAGTATCACAGGCTGGGTGGTTTAACTACAGAAATGTATTTCCTCACCACAAAATATCAGTGGCAAATGGAAGTAAGCATTTATCTCTCCCTCGGGAGCTTTCGGGCTCACCAGCATCCCTGCTTTACTATGGGTGAGCTGAGCTGGCTCAGCTCTACACGTTTCTTACTCTTCTTGTGCAACTAGTGGGCAAGCTAGGGCATGCTTTTCTTGCACAGGTGGCAGAAGGCAGGCACCGCTGCTCAAGTACATTTCAAGACCGCACTAGCAGCACATCTGCTAACATCTTTTTGACCAAAGCAAGTCCCATGACTGAGCCCTCCGGTCAAGGGGCAAGGAAGTGCGCTCTGCCCATGACAAGGCCGTGGCAAGGTGTGGCTCCAGGGAAGGGTGAAGAATTGAGGCCGACAATCCGATCTACCACAGTCCCTCTTCTGACTTGCCGGCCATTGTTAAGACTCTGCCATTTTGTCTCCCCTTGCACTCTCCAGTAATAGAAACTGTGGCAGATTATCAGCCTTGTTCATCTTTTTGAGGATGACACATCCAGAGGCTGCCTCCTGAGTCTGGAGGTTGATTCCAGGCTGCCATGACATAGTTGAGGTTGGAAATGAGATGGATCCTGCAGCAGCCCAAGGGTTAACGTCCCCAGCTTCCTCTCTCAGAGAGTTCTCTACCCTCGCTGTGTCTACCATGCTTCAGGAGTCACAGGTAACACTAGTCATGACATTCTCTGCAAGATTATCTGGGTCCATCCCTGACACTGGCCATGACCCACATCTCTAGCCACAGAGTAAAACTAGTTGCCTACAACTCAGATGCCTTCAAGCCTCTCCCACCCTATTCCCCAGTGTTTGGTTGCTCAGAAAGTTCTTTTAAAACTCTTTTAATTTAAAAGAACCTTTGAACTCAGTCCTTGGGCAAATACAGTCACAAGGAGACATGATAAAGTGATTTCTTAAGTGAGCAGCCAGAAGGAAAACCAAAAGGCAGGCGGGAGTCTGAAAGAGCTTCTGGAACAACCAATTTCAAGGGAATTGCAGTTTGGGGGATTTCAGAATCTCCCCTCACACCTTCTCCTACCCAAAAACATTAAAGCACAGCTCAGTGTCTGGGGGACATTTTCTGCCTTATTATTAGTGTGTTTTCCCTAATAGACATCTGTGGGTGGGCACAGTGGGAAGTGCCCAGATGGAATGATGCATGTGCAATGGATTATATATGTGCAGCGACAATAAAATAGTTATCCATTTGTCTTATCTGTGGGTTTGTTTAGCATGCTCATCTTCTTACCCGAGGACTGGATGTGAGTGAGCATATTTCTGGAACTACAAATCAGACACGCCATCGACCCAATCATGGTTGTAACACTTGAAGATCAGAGAGTGAGCCTCCCGGTTCTACTTCTTTCAATGTGAACTTGGGAGAGTCACTTAATCTTTCACAGTATCCATTTTTCATTTACAAAAGTGGGGTTAATGACCCTTGCCTCGAGGGTTTCAGTGATGAATAACAGAGATGATGTACTTGCACTTGGCAAGCAACTTTTCAATAAGTGAGTTTCATTTTCTGCAATAGGGATGATGAAAATAGATATTGTCAGTGTTTCACAAGGACTATTTGAAAGCCTGAAAGTACGAGGGTTCTACATCTGAGGGTTTAGCTTCAGGAAATGGGAGTGGAGACCAGAGCTGTGGCAGTGTTGGTCACTTGGATATGGATGCTGCTGCTTTCCTGGCACCTAAGGGGCAGGGCAGAGGATGACACCTTCACCAGCATCGGCCACAGGGGAGCCCTGTTGGCTGTGAAGAGTGGGGACACAAAGAGGCCAAGAGAACCAGGTCCCAGAGAAGCCTGTGGGCTCCACCAGTGACAGGCTTGGTAAGTGGATCTCCACTGCCCAGGGCACCAGCCTCTCTGCAAGACCACCCAGCCTTGGCCCCATTCCAGTCCATGGGCAGGGGCCATTGGGGTAGAATCCAACATCCTTAGTAAGAGGTATCTTACTAAAGTTATTTTTCATATACTACCTCTTTGACTCTTTGCATGAGTTAAATAAGGTAGATATTTTGTCATTTCCTTTTTCTAGAAAAGGAAGCTGAGGTCTAGAGGATCATGCGATTTGCCAGGTCTATGTGACTCCGTGTCCCTCCAGCCCCACAGGCCTGTGCAGAAGCCAGGGCCCCAGCCCAGAGGAAATGTGGAGGCAAGTGCAGGAAGCAGTTCTAGTCCTTACATGTACAGAAACGCACGCTAGCACGAGTGAAGAATGAACACACACAGCTTCCAACCCTGTCTAAGGCATGTTTCCTTCAGGGTAACCTTCCCAGATGACTCCAGAGCCGGCTCTTGGCCCCCTCTCAGCTCCTACAACATCTATAGCACTTAGAGTGGTTCTACACAAAGCCGTCCGGCCTTGAACCATCTCTTACATGATGGGCGTGCATCTTGTCTCTTGTACTGGACCATTTCCCCAATATTCTACACGTTTCTCTGAAGGGCTGAAACTTATGCTGTTTCTCTCTAAGTCTCCTCAGAACTTGACACAAACTTCAGTCCAAAAGATGGCCAAATCCTGTGGCATTTGAATAAAAGACTTTTGTCCTGGGGCCATTCCCATTGCTAGAGAGATTTTGGTGGAGAGAATACAGGAAGTGAACCACTGTGAAAGAGCTCCAGGTGGTTGGATGGAGGTGTGTCAAAGAAAATAACCCAAACTCTGTAAAATCATTTAAATAGGTTTATTCTGAGCCAAGTTTGAGGACCACGGCCAGGAGGACTTGAGCAAGTGGACTTGCCATGGTTGGGTGACAGTTTGGTTTTATACATTTCAGGGAGACGGGAATTACATGTAAGGTCATAAATCAATATGTGGAAGACGTACATTGGCTTGGCAGAAAAGCAGGACATCGCAAAGTGGGAGCTTACAGGCTATAGGTGAGTTTAAAGATTCTCTGATTTGTAGTTGGTTAAAGAAATGAATCCTTGTCTAAAGGCTTGGAATATTTAAATTACGATAAGGAAATCTGTTAATCAGAGACAAGCCATTATCATGTTGAATTAGTGAATTCTCTTGAAACGCAACCAAGGAAGCCAGAGGATGAAATTCCCCTGGGATGGGACCGAGGATGCTGAGGTCTAATGGGAAGCAGATGAGAGAGCACATTGGGTACATGGGAGGCTGGTTGATGGCAGCAAGAAATTTGGAGAAAAGAGAGGAAAGATCACACCACAGCTTTGCTTAATATTTTTCAACTCTGAGCTTCTTGGTGTTCACCCCAGCCAGGGCTTCCAGCTTCATCGAGTGCCACCCTGTCCCATGTATCTGACCTCATTCCAAACTGCTCCTCCAAACACACCACCACCTCTCACCCCACGGTTTTTGTCCTTGATGTTCCATCCATTTTGGGTGCTAATCTACAGCTTGTTTGCCTGCATAACTCATTTATATTTTAAGGATTAAACTTAAGCACTGTCCCTAGTGAGAAGACTTCTTGGATCCAGCCAAGTTTTGGGGTGCTCTTTCTCACACCACCCAAATATAAATAGGATTCTCCAACACCTCCTTCTCTCCTTAAGTGGAGAGCTCCTCTAGGACAGAGGCTATAGGCCTAAAGCCATGCAGAGTGCCTGAAAGGGGAAACATCCCAAACCTTCCCAAGGAGGAAGCCGGGAGAGAAGAGAGTCTGTAAGGAAGGACTTGGGCAGGTGCTACCTGGGCTTTGCTCACAATCTCCTGGGGCCCAATCCCTGCAGCTGAGCCATTCGCTTTCAGAGCAAGAAAATAAAACTCACTGGGAAGGAAGTAAAATTTATTTGACTCCGTCAAGTGAATTATAAAGAACCCAGAACCTCTGGCACACCCATGCTGGGAGTGAGGAGGGCAGGATTTACCACCTGCCACCTGCTTTAGGTTCTTATGACCTTCACGTTTGGAAAATTCACAAGATCTTTGAGAATTGAGTAGAAAATCCTTGTCCATCATTCATCATCTTAGCAGACATCCAAGGTTTTCAAGGCCAACTAAAATCAATTATTTTGCAGAATTTTAGACTGGAAAGAAGCCATTTGATTCACCTACCTCCCTTTTCAATGGACATAGTGTGCAATGCATAGTAGAAACTCAATAAATAATTTGCGAATGAATGACTGAAAGGTATTTGGGGAGAAGAAAGGGAAGGTCATGGCACAACTTTGCTTAATATTTTTTGGTGGCAACTCCAAGCTTCCTGGAGTTTACACTATACTGGTTCAGAACCCAGGTCTCCTGTCCCTCAGCCAAGTTCTCCTTCTAACATATTATTCAACCCTCACTGCGACTGCTGTCTCATTGAAACTACTAGGTATAGCGATCACATTATTTTCCATTTGAGATGTTATTGTGTGCTATTACAATTGCAAAAGTAAGACACATACACTGCAATGAATCATTGAGCAACAAAAAAATACACTCCATGTCGTGGAGTCTAAGCATTTTTTGCTAGCAGGTAGACAAAAACCATTTACTGAATAAAGACACAGTCCCGGGTACAGCCTTACCTAATTCTTGAAACCAGAATCACACAGCAGCCAAGGCTTCTGGGGTCTCTAAGGGGAGGAGATCTGTGAAGGTCAGTGAATATTTCTGCGTGGGCTGGCTTCAGAGAAGAGAGACCAAAATACCTCAGGCTTCTTTTCTTATTTTTGTTTTAAATATTTTATTGAAGTAGTAAAGGCCATCCCGTAAATCTGAAGGCAGAACAAAATGTTTGAAAACACAATAAAATAATATTGTTCCTGAAACCCTGACTTGTCCTTAAAAAGGGATCTCTCTCTCTCTCGGAATCTGTCACTAATTGTGGTCCAGGCAGTGGGTGGATGGCAAAGGGAAGGTGTCAGAGGTGTGTCAGCAGTATGGTAGAGAATGAAACCAGGCTGTCAGCTTCAGGTCAAAGGGGTGGGAGAAACGCAAAAAGCAAGCAGAACACACACCAAGGAGGGCTGCTGGGGGCTCTCCAGTGTTCCTGGAATGGGTACGACAAGTTTCCAGGGACACTGCGCTGGAAGGGCTCTGTGGATGGTGGTTGTGGGGCTGCTCATTTGCACAAGGCAGAGCCCAGGAAGGCTGCTCTAGTGACTTAGAGCTCCATCAGGACCCAAGAACACGATCCTTCCAAGGCTGGGGCCTGTGTCTAATACACAGTAGACACTCAATAAATAACTGTTGAGTGAGTGATGACTGAAAGGAATTTGGGGAGAAGAGAGGAAAGATCATGCTACAGCTTTGCTGAATATTTTTCAATGGCAACTCTAAGTTTCTTGGAATTTACTCCTAGTACAGCTTGTCAGGGTCAAGGCCAGTCCACATGCTACTACTGGTCAGTTATGGCCCTACGCTGTAGAACCCATCATGGGAAATGTTAGCTTTCCAGGTTTCCAAGCTCTTATCCTTCTTCCTTAAGCCCCTGCTCCTCCACTTCCAGCCTTCCAAGTGACCTCACTCCCCGGAGCCCAGGGCATTTATGTGATCTCCATCTTTCTCCCTTATCCCAGCCATTTCTAAGGGGAAGGCTCTGATCAATAAATTCACCATGAGATATAAAAGACTAATAAAGTTTAATAACTTGCCTCTCCCAGGAGTATTTGCATTTGAACAGGGGAATAGCAGTCTAAGCTATAGGAATTAGGCTGTAATAGTACAATTTCAGGCACCATCAAGCAGCTGAAGGAAGTATTTTTGGAGGGTGGGAGGACCTCCCCGGCACCCCTGGGGCAACACTACTGGAGGCAACCTCTCCCAAGGACAGCAAGCAAGCCAAGAGGGGACAGAGGAAGCACACCAGTGCCCTTGTCTCCTCCTAAAGCTTCACTACTGCCACCCTCCAATAGAATCATCTTTCTGGAGTGGTTTTCCCCACTTCCAGCCTTTGTTTCAGTCTGCAAACATTGGTCAGTACCACCTATGTGAGTGGAAACCTTCTATGTGCATTAGCGGTTCCAAAGACCCAGCAACAGCTTCGAGTCAAGAACACAGCACTGAAGTCAAGCTGCCTGTGCCCCTGGCTGGCTCTGCTCGTGGGCCGGGTGACCCTTCCACAGGTTCCTTCTCTGTGAAATAAGACTGATCACATTCCTTACCTTTAAAGATTAAATGAACTTCTAGGTGCAAAGTTATATAATAATTGCTTGGTAAATGTTTGATATTTTTATCCTAATATTAGCATCTGCAGATTCCAAGAGCCTGCAGCCCAGAAGCAGAGATATGCATGCAAACAGATAACTCTAACGCATTTGGAATTTTCTCTCTTTCGTCCGGAGAGCCAAGCCATTCTGCTAGAGTAGTTAATTCTGGTGAAGGGCAGGAAAAGGAAAGGTCCAAGCAACAGCAAGTCTAGTGTCCACAGAGCAAGAGCAGAAAGCAGAATGGAGGTAGATTTCCCCGGACCTTGAATTCCAGGGAGCATTCAAGGTCGTCTTGAACAGGTTCGGCATCTGCGTTTTGAGAAAACAGCTCTGGCATCGTAGGAGAAGAACATGGAGCAAAGAGAGCAGTGAAGTGGCTGCTGGATGCAGGTCAGACCTGGGACATGTAATGGACGCAGGGATAGGAATATGGGTGGACAAGAAAGGCAGGCTTTCTCCTGTGAGCCTGCAGTGCTCTTTCTCACATTGTGCGACACATCATCCCCAAATGCGTTCGTCTTTAAAGAGCTCAAGGGAGCAGTCTCTATAAGGGCCCAGTTGTATTCTTGGGCAGTTCCCTTCCCTTCCTCCCACCCAGCCTGCTTTGTACTGGGGTTTCCTTCTCTTCACTCTTGATCTTTCCCATCATTTTCAAGCATCTTTTGTGCCAAAGTATGTATTTTTGCAAGTGCCACCTAGAAGAGATACTTTCCTTGTGTGTGTTCCTTTGCCACTCTCAGTACACCCCTTCCACCTCAGCAAACCTCCCTCTGGAGTCTGAGGCCACCTATACAAAGAGCATCTGCCTCTATTCCTGCTAAGGATGGGCATGCCGGCTCCTGTCACGCTTCTCTGAGTCCATGGGTCCCCTGCAGTGGCTCGGGAGCAGGGGACAGGCATGCGGCAGCTCGCGTGGTGTGTATAACAGAGGACACCAAGAGGATATAGACCTGCAGTGTCCCCTTCCCCCTCCCAGTCCTGCCCTCAGGGGTGATGTGCTGGGGAGAGCCAGGTGGGGGATGGGATAAGGAAGTCTCCACGGCAACGTAGGACGCTCCCTCCAACATCTCACAGTGTCTTGGAAAATAAGGGCAGAGCGAAGGATTAAGAAGGGGCCAGAACCCAGGTGGGTCACTTACACAATCTTACTAGACTGAGGACCACTAGCCGGCAAATGCTGGGTCTTAGGGACATTTGTGTCCCTACATCCTGGTTTCTCAATACCTGGCACAGGGTAGGAATCCAATAATAAAATGGGGTGGGTGGGAAAACGACAACAACTTGCAGGTGGGGTCAGAGACGACTTTCATGCACTGGCCTAGTGTCTGAACCAATTCTGAGAGAGGGAAGTAGTACGCTAGTCACCTTGGCCCGTCAGGGGATGAGATCTGGAATATTCTTATTGCCATAGGCCAGGTTTCACTATCTCTGGGGGGAGTCCCCCTGAGTTTCTGCCTGTCCTTTCTGGGCTTAGCTGGTCCCGTGACTGGCAGCCTCTTTGGTTTGCTGTCTGGCTATTTGGGTCTGTGTTGGGCCTGGAGTCCTGCTCCGAACCTTGGCCTTCTTGCTGAGACCATGAATCTTTTCCAAAATAAGAAAATGGACTTGACCCTGTCTCCCACCGTTCCAGCTACTGAAACAGACCACCAGCCTCATCTGGCAGAGCACTAGCTTCTGTCTCCAATGGCCTTCTGCCTCCTCCAGCGTCTGTTTTGTTTCTTTATAGATACTGGTAACAGCCCAGGACAAGCCTGGGAAGCTGGGAGTCCAGCATTTAACCAAATGTAATCCCACATGGGGCCCAGCCCAGCTCAGCTTCAGGGCTCCAGAGTGAGGCATGGAGCAGACAGGGAGAGTTCCGGGGAGCTGTGAGCCTCCCCCCACCCTCAGCCTGAAGGATCTGTCCCTGGGAGGGGAGCAGTAATGGAGTTTTTATTGCTTGTGCTTCATTGCATTTGATCCTAATGCCAGGAGGTTATTGTTTGGATTTTTTTTTCAGGTCAATACTAATTAACTTTATTAATGCGTTTTGGTGAAGGGAAAGCAATGGAGCTGGGCTCTGCTCATATTTGCTTGGCCCTCACCATCACGTGGCAGTGGACTTGGCACCTCTATTTAGAATCTGCAGCTAAGGGGCAGTGGCCTTCTGGATGGTCCAGGAAATTGAGAATGGAACCCACAGTTTCAGGAGATGGCTGTCTCCTAAGGAAAGGAAACAGGGAGAGGAAAAAGAAGCACAAAAGAGATAAAAGCAAATCAATTCCTACAGGTGAAATTGAGGGAAGGGCAGAGCAACACGCTGGAAGGAGCCCTGAGCCAGAGACCTGGGTTCAAATCCCACCTCTGCCCACACACGTGCTATGTGTGCCTATGGTAGTCACTGAGTTTGAGTTTTTTCCTCCACAAAATACTTGCCTCCAATTGATAAGCATTCGTGAAAACACAAAAACATAGTATTTAACTTGTAGTGAGTTCTCAACATATGTTAGCTGAATTTTAATGGGATCAGTATGTCTGAGGTGTGGGTACCTGGGTTCATTCATTCTTTCCTTAAATAAGCATTCGCTCAGTAGCTACTGTATCCCAGGTGTGGCAGTAACTGACACTGCAGCATAAGCCACAAAGACACAGACCTTAACAGGCCCTTATACTCTGGAAGGTGTTAAGTACTGCTCCAGAGTAATCTCATAAAGCCACTTCTTACCTTATTATTGTTATTGGATTTTACGTAATTGCTATCTTCCCAGGTAGATTTTTGACTCTGCAGGTCAGGGACCCCTTGGTGTCACCACGCAGAACCTCTCATCTGCATGTAATATACCCTCAATAATAGTGGACAGACTCCCTCTACCAACCCCAGCTCAGAAACAGACACAAAGCTTCTGAACAAGGGACCCAGATGACCCTTTTAGAGTATGATTCAAGATCCTTCATGAAAGGCCTCTCTTTGGGGGATGACTTCTGCCCTTTGACCAGACTCATTTCCATGAAGTTAACCCACAAAAGCCCAGGAAGTGTCCTACTACCCCCAGAGAAGGGGCTATGGGGGGCAACCCAAGCTAAGAACCACTGTGTTCTCTTGCGTGGGATCAAGACTGAGTTCAAAGTTTACATTTGAAGAGTCAAGATCCCACCGTGCTGGAAGAGATTTGCACTACATGGGTCTGAGAGCCTTTGAGTTCTCGCAGGCCGTGCATGGCACAGGCTTTGGAGCAATTCCTTGGGAGACCCTCATGAGTTTCATCAACAACCAAGTGCAGGAAGAATCCAACATCCTCCTCAGCCTTGGGAGAAGGAGAGGAGAGGGCTTTGGAGGTTTCTGGTAAAGACAGAGTGCAATCTACTAAAGGACAGCATGGACGCCGGGCTCCTGTGGCGAATGGAACTGAGGACTAAAAAGAGTCCTAGGTCTCTGTACATTTCCTTTTCTAGTTAAAAGAAAGTAAAAAAGGGTAAGATAGAGAAATCCAGGGTTTCAGGGGTTACCAAAGAGTCATTACAGGGGCACATTCTCAATAATGCACACAGTGTCTTTACTCTCTCTCATGTACACCCCTTCCCCAAAATGCAGCCACTAGATTCCTGAAATATAATTCTGCACAAACTATCCCCAGCCCCAAGTCTCACAGAGAAAGGGTAGCTGTGTGAGAGTGTGAGACCAATGCACCCACACGCCCCTCGCAAACACCCTGGTGAGGAACCAGGCATCAGGGGGCGCTGCTGCAGTTATTGCCATTGTTTTCTGTTTCTGTCTTGTTTTGTTTTGTTTTTGACAAATACATAAATAATGAAATAGTAATAAAAACTCCGTTACAGTTCACCTGCTGTCATAGAATGACACATGTGGGTTATTCCTCTTCCATTTCCCAAGTGGCTCCAGTGATCACGGAACAGATTAAATGTCCTTATCTGTGAGTTGGAACATTTGTGCAACGGAGGACTAACAGCACACGGAAATGCTGAGCCCTGCTGAAAGACCAGTTGCAGTTTGGGGAAAGCACTCCAGCTCGTGGTCAGATGCCTTGGGTTCAAATCCCAGCTCTGCCATTTCTCATCGACTCAGTGAGATCACCTTTGCCAAATGCAAGTTCCTCTTGTATGTTAAATATGTGAGTGTCCTAACCCACCCTCCCCCCACACCTCTCAATATTAACAATATTGACCTGAGGTCCCCTATTTGATTCTGAAAGTTTCCCTTAGTAGTGTAGCATTCCAGTTATTTGTTGATTAATTATCCAGTTAATTGGAGATTAATTATCTTGAATTATGATAAAAAAAAAATTCAAGACACCCTAGGGCATCTGAGAATCTAACCTAAGAAGATTAAAAGACTCTGAAATCTTGTGGATATAGATAATAATCCCTCACATTTGTATACAAATTTTACTTTTAAGACACTTTCTCATGCAGTAGGTCCCCAAGACCAACTGAGCTGAGGAAAAGGCTAGAGCAGAAGGCAGAGCCAAGCCTCAGACCTGACTGAGCCAGGCCAGTCCCCTACAGGATGCAGAGTGTGTCCTCAGGTGTCCTAGCCAGGGCGGAGTCGGGTCTGGCTCCCAGATCAACTCTTGACTCGGGTAGACAAAGCTTGTGACACGTGGGTGACCCGCGCTGGGTGTGGGCAGGCGCTGCGGTGTTCTGTGGCGGGTGGCTCTACAGCATGGGCACACACTGGTGGCAGGTTTGCTCACAAAAGGACCCTCAGACACGCACCACCCACTGCCCTCTGGTTTCAGATGCCCATGCACCTCCCAGGCAACTCCCAGAGTGAGTCAGAGTAAGTTCTTCCCTTTCAAATTCTACAACTCCCACCCACCACCCCACCACACACACCCTTTTCGTCTCGATGTCTTTGAGGGATATTCTTGGAAGTGGAATTTCTGGCTAAGAATATGTTTAAGGCTCTTGATGGAAATATCTCAATTGCTTTTTCCTAACCGACAGGGTATGAGAGTATCTGTCTCACACCCTTAGTGGCACTGAGTACCATTTGTGTGGGGGGGGTGGGGAGGGTGGAGGGTGAAGAATCTTAATTAGAGTATAGGCAGGAGTACACTTGAGTGTGGCTTTCTGGAACCCGAGAGTGGAAATATAGAAACAAACACATTCTCCCGGCGTTAAAGGGCAAGATGTCACCGATGGGTTGCCTTTTTCTGGATTAATGATGCCATAAATAATTGTAATTTGATGAGACCCCAGATCATTTTCCTAGATCAGAGAGTTGGGCAGTACGTCCCTGGGCTGAAGGTGGCAGAAAGAATACATGCTCCTCATGCTTCTCTGTCCCCGGCCAGAGAATGAACATGTCGGGGAAGTTGAGGCAGTACTATTGCTTTCAAGTTTCTCTTCTTTGACTCTGTCTTTCGGGACTCATTTAATACAGGAAAAATTTTGATTAACTAGAAAGTGAAGAGATGTGTTTTCTGGAGATTAATTTTCTGATTAATCGAGCATTTATTTTATTATTTAACATATGCTGATAAAGTGCTCGTGCTATGCCAGGTACCGCGCTGATCATGTTGCAAATATTAACTCATTTATGCCTCACAAGAGACCTATGAATAGGTCCTATTATGTATTATTTAAAAAATAAGTAAATCGAGGTACCCCCATTGAGTTCCCTGGCCCAAGGTCGCGCGGCTAGGAAGAGTGGAGCTGGGCGTTGAAGCAAGTGTTCTCGCCCCACGGCTCATGTGCTTAACAGCTTCACTAGGCTTTACCTAACATGCTTTAATATAAAGCCTTGCAATTGAGAAGGTTTAAAATTTTTTTATAAACACTTCAGCCAGTGAAGTGAAGAGAAGAGAATTAGAATGTCCCTGGGGTTGTTTGAGAATCCCACGGGATCCTGAGGTTATTCCGTTGTGTTCCTGGGTCCAGATGTCCAGGCACATGATTGGCTAAAAACAAGGTCAGGAACCCGGCGAAGGCGTGTCCTGAGCCAAGAACCCCATCCTACCCACCGGAATTGGTTCTTGTTCTTTTCCATTTCCTACCAGATTGCTGCTATGAATTTGCTTTTGGAAAAATAGACACATCCCCCCAATCTCTGCACCATTGCTATCAGCTGGGTAACTTTCAACAACTTATCTTTTACAAAGACCCTCACTTGTCTCATCTGTAATGTAAGTTGTTGCAGTTGTAATTGCTTAAAAAATGATCTTTTTTAACCATCAGCAATTGACAAACATTTTCTATAATGAACCAGATAGTAAATATTTTAGGCTCTGTAGACCAAGACGCAAAATAGACGGCATTATGTGGGTACTTATATAACAAGAGAGAAAACAAATGTGTGTGTTCACAAAATTCAAGATAACAATTATTATAATATATAACATATTAAAATAATAATAATAACTGAGTACCTTTTTTTCTTAAATTCATGTCTATAATAAGAAAACGAGACTCTTTTTGGGAGGCATCGCATGTCCCTTAATTGGGGTTAAAAGTTAGTTTTCCCGCATCATCAAATCAATTGCAAATGTTCATCTGCAAAAAACTTTCTTAGTTCACAGGCTGCAGAAAATCAGGTAAAGCATCAGACTTACCCTCAGGCTGTGGTTTGTTGGTCCTGACCTGAATCATCTCCTGGCACACTGGAGTTATTTGCCCAATAATGTTTCCCTTTCCTTGAAGTCAGCTGATGACTCCGGTTTGCTGGATCCCACTTACCCGGATGGCAGCCCTTTAAGTGATAGCTTCAAAGACATTCTGAGACTTCCTTCTCGGTCATCAAGTCCTATACTCGGCTCTAGTCCTCTACGATAGTGGAAGCAGCAGGCTTGTGAGAGCATATCTGTGTCTTAGTTCTTCTCTTCTAGAAAATGAAGACAAAAGCGTCCTTTGGGTGTTTATAACCCTGCCAGGCTAATGATGACAAGTGAGACTGGTATTCCGAAAGGAGAGAAGAGGACAAATTGTATTAAAATAAATATCTGTTGAGAAAGTATTTACAAAATACATGTCTGATCGACGATTCTTATCCAAAATATATAAGGAACTCTCAAAACTCAATAATGAGAAAACAAATAACCCAACTGAAAAAGTGGGCAAAAGATTCAAGTAGATACATCACCAAATATGATATACGGATGACAAAGAAGCACTGGAAAAGGTGCTCAGTGTCTTAAACCATTAAGGAAATTCAAATTGTAACCCCAATGAGATACTGCTACAGAATGTTTATAGTAGTGCAATTCACAATTGCAAAGATGTGGAGACAACCCAAGTGCCCATCAATACATGAGTGGATTAATAAAGTGTGGTATATGTATACCATGGAGTTCTACTCAGCCATAAAAAACAGTGGTGATCTAGCACTTCTTGTATTATTCTGGATAGAGCTAGAGTCCATTCTTCTAAGTGAAGTATCATAAGAATGGAAAAATAAACACCACATGTGCTCATCATTAAATTGGTACTAATCAATCAACACTAATGTGTACACATGGGATGCAGCATTCATAGGGCATCAGGCAGTTGGGAGTGGGGAGGAAGGGATGGATAAATTCATACCTAACGATGTGGTGTGCCCTGTCTGGAGATGGGCATGCTTGTAGCTCGGACTTGGGCAGTGTAAAGGCAATTTATGTAACCAAAGCGTTTGTACCCCCGTAATACTCTGAAATAAAAAAAAAAGAATAGGTAAAATTAAAAACACATAAATACAAAAACCTAACAATACCAAATGTTATTGGGGATACAGAGAACTGAAGCTTTCATATCTTGCTGGTGTGATTAGAAAATGGTACATCCATTCTGGAAAACAGTTTGGCAGTTTCTTATAAAGTTAAACACACATTTATCACATGACGCAGCAAATACCCTACTTATTTACCCAAGAGAAATGAAAACCTATGTTTAAACAAAAATTTGTATATGAAGGGCTGGAGTTGTTTTATTTATAAATGTCTGAAATGGGAAAACAACCAGTGTCCATCAGCTGGTGGATGGATAAACTGTGATACATCCACACCACTGAATACTACTCCACAAAAAATGAAAGAACTACTGATACATGCAGTGACATGGATAAAATGCAAATGCATTTTGCCAAATGAAAGAAACCAGAGTCAACAGGCTGAATGCTGCGTGAGTCCATGCGTACGGCATTCTGAAAAAGGCAAAATTGTAGAGACAGAAGACAGATCAACACTAGCCAGGGGTAGGGTTGGAGGAGGGGTTGGTAACAAAGGCACAGCAGAAATAGTCTAGATCTGTGATTGTGGCTGGCGATGGCTACAGGACCTCATGCATTTGTTCAAACTCAGAACTACACCCCAAAAAGGGTGAATTTTCCTACCTGTAAGTTTGGAGCATGAGATCGTACTCTGTCTAGACCAAATGTCTGAAGGGCCCAGCATACATTGGGGCAACATATTATAGGCCTATCTGGACTAATTTGAACTGAGATCAATAAACATCTATGTTTCCAACTGAATTACTGCCTGAGACCAAGCCAGCAGGGCTTTGTCACCGTGACTGGCAACCCTGGGAACAGAGGGGTCAGGGGGTGGGGATGGCCTAGGGTGGCTCTGACAGCTTTGGGGAGCCCCCCTCTATCTCAAGGAGGCTGGGGGACTATTCTGAGATGGGAAGTCCAGGCTTTCAGGAGATGCCTAGTTAACAATTAGATGTTCCAGATGCAGGCCGTGTCCTGCCAACTTTCTAGGGTCAGTCAGTCTAAGGAGCATCCTGAGGACAGGTGAGAAGTTGATAACGGAGGCTTTTCTGGAATGATATAGCTGCAGGCACAGCCCTTGCCATGGGAAAGATCCCGGTCTCTCATGCAGCCTGGTGGGTTCATGCCCTGCCTCTGCCTCTTACCGCCCATGTCACCACAGGCCTACTCACAAAACTCTCTGTGCCTCAGTTTCCCCATTTCTGAAATGGGAATACTAATAGCACCTCCCCCAAATAGTTGTGAGAGTTAAATGAGTAGAAAAGTGAAATAAAAAAAACTCTTAGAATGTTGTCTGGCACATTGTAGATTCTCAGTAAAAGAGCATCTATTGCTATTTGCTGCTCAGATTGAGATTTCAGACTGTGCAGCTCAGAGGCTTTGGAAGCATCATTGCAGGGAAGGCAGGAGGAGATGGGGACGCTTCGGGGAAGTGCATCTTGTCTGGTCTCCTTATAGCACTCAAGGCCAGGTGTGGCGGTTTCTTTGTAACCAGGAATGGGGCTCCCCCAAGCCTCCCTGTCTGTGGGTGTCCACGTCCAGACAGACTGGCATACACAGGTGCTGGTGAAACTTCTGGCAGTGAGGGGCCCCTCCTCTGCCCTGCATCTCCCGGTAGCCCCAATGCAAGCGTCTGTGCTCGGCTCCGTAACTCTGGTTTTCTAATACACCCTTGGCCTTCTGAGAAATTGAACATCGTCCAGTTCAAGACCTCACTCAGAGTGTTTGTCTCATGTTTCAGGTGTTCCGAAGTCCCTCTGAAGGCTGGATGTCCCTATACTGAAAGTGAGAAAGCAGTAGCTACGTAACAACAACAACGTGGTCCCCTGGCTTTTGCTCTAGTATCAAGGGAAACCTGCTTGTGAATTAATGAAGTAGTTTCATTGCTTCAGGCCAGTCACCACCCCCAGCCCCAGTGGGTTTTGGTGCCACCACGTTCTGCCTCATTCCTGTCCACTCTGGAAAACTGTCAACATGCTCGGGTTCTTTCCTGTCCTCTCCTGTTGATTTTCCCACTTGAGTCTACTTCTGCACTTGACTACATGTCTCCATCCAATCCCTCTGCCCAGCATGATGGGGACTCCAGGGCTGCAGCTCTCATTTGGGCCCAGAAAGTGTCTTCCTCATAAATCACTGCCCTGCTGCCCCACAGACTTCTCAGCTCTGTCACCTCTGCAGCTCACACTCCTTCGCAACATGCAACGGGTCTTCAGGAGCTGAGCTGGGGAAGTGGTCAGTGAGACCCTTGCCGACCTTGGCCTTGACCCTCCTCCCTGCCTTCCCCCAAGCAGGGATTGGCCACTCACACATGGTAAAGTTCCTTTGTTGGCCCCACTTGTTCCCTGCAGTGACTGCTCCATTCTTTTCCTCTACTCCAATGCCAAACTTTTGTAAAGAATAAATTCACAGACTGCTTCTAATTTCTCACTTTCCATTCACACGTCAGCCCACTCCAGTTGATTTTCTGCAATTGCTCTCACTCGATCTCCTCGAATCCAGGTTGCTACTGACCTCCATGTGCCAAACCTGTTAGATTCCTTCCTCAGTTGGCTTTACTTAATGTTCGTACAATATTTAGCAACATCAATGACCTCTCCTCAACGCCCTCTTCTCTTGGCCTCTTTAGATGCCACCCCCAGAGTTTTCTTTTACATTTGCCTGCTCAGTCTCTGCCTCCTTGGCTGCCACGACTGCCCAAGTTCTAACCCAAGTGCCTCGAGGAGAACTGCTACGGCCACTTCTCTCTTTCCCTGAGCTCTCATCTATTCTCCTGGCTTCACGTGCCTTCTGGAAGCTGGCAACTTCCCAATTTCTATCTTCAAGGCAAACCGCACCTTGGAACTTAGGTCTTGTATATTTAGTTGTCTGCTTGTTAGACTTACCATGTCTGAAACTAAACTCTTGAAGTCCCCTCTAACTACCTCATTCTCCAGTTCCCCCATCTCCGTAAATAGGGCCACTTCCTATTGAATTACTCAGGCCAGAAGCCTGGGTGTCATGCTGGGTCACCCTCTGTCCTTATTTCCTAAACACACTCCAACTCCACATCACTCTCACCATTTGCTAAGACTATTGCAATCTCCCTCCAACTCATCTTCCAACATTCTCTGTGGGCATTGTCAGATCCATCCCTCATATTGGAAGAAACTTTTGGAAACACCAATGCATATGTCCTATTGCATCTCTGGTAAAGTCTCACCTGGGGACCTGCTGACCTCATCCTGCCCCACCATCCCCTCACTCATGGGCATTGCCCACATAGCCTTCTTTCCATTCTCTAACACGCCCACCCTTTCTTAAAGCCTTTGTGCCTACAGTTCCCTCTACCTGGAAATGGCTTCTCTGAACTTTCATGGACTGACTCTTCTAATTTCAAGTCTCAGCTTACGTGTCACCTCTTTAGAAAGACCTTTATTGACCACTTTACCTGTGTAATTTCCGCTAATTCTGATTAGTCTCCCTATGAGCATCCAGTTTGTGCCCATCATAGCAGTGCTCCTTCGAAAACTCATTTATTTGTTCATTTGCTTATTTATTCCATAAGAGCAGATACTTTGCTTAAATCGCTGTGTCTAACACAGTACATAGCATATAGCATGCACTTAACAATATGTGTTGGATAGGAATGAGTGAACAAATGCTTCCCCAATGGTAGCCTTATTGTAGTATATGTATCATCATGCTTTTGTGACTAACTAACTTCCCGGTTTGGTGGCCCAATTATGAACACCAACTTCCTCTTATCATTCCTCCGGGAGCCTATGTCCTTTATGCAATTTATGCTGTAACATTAGAGTTCTCAGGAAGATTTGCAAATGGCACCCTAATGAACAATGCAGCGTAGACTTACTCTTTCATTACTAATATCAAGAAAAAGGAAGAAAGAAAGAAGTAATTGATCTACAAATATTAACTGAGCAGTGCCAGGTACTGTGCTGTCTGCATAGCTCAGACTATAGCCGGGAATGAGACACAGCTCTCTTGCCGTGGGTCTTACAATCCGGCTCATTTATGCAAAATGCTTCAGTGACTTCAAACCCCTTTTCCCTCCTTTCACTTTCATTTTTTTCACTTTCGTTTTTCGTTTTCGTTTTACATTCTTGGAATATTTCCACATATTGCAACTCTGCTCTTTCTAGGCTATGCTGCTTCTCGTTCAACAGAAAACCTAGTCTAGTGGCCAGAAGTTGTTGATCTGCTCTCAGAGCGGAGTCCCAGCATGTCTTTTAGCTGTTCTTTCTCAGCACATTTTGGGGTTACAGTGTAGAGCTGAGTGTGAATTGTAAATCATTCATTAGCTCACTGTGCAGAGTCAATTGCTTGTAGAGGCGTTAAGAGGAGTTGAAAGTAGCTGTTGGTACCAATTCCATGTTATTTTTTGATGGGTATGTGGGAAGCCCTGACTCTATCCCCAAACAACTCTCTCAATGCCTCGTCTACACTACCTGGAGTTCCTCCATTAGAATCAGTCACGTGTTATTGTCTCCAAAGGCCAGCGTGAAAATTAGTTTCCAGTCATTTGTAACTCCCTATGGAATGCACAGGGCCTTATAAAAGGGGCATTTGGCTGGGAAGATTTAATAGACAAAAGAAAGAGCTAATCACAACAGGTTAGAAGGTCTGCAGATGGGGTAGGCAGGATTGGAAATTCTGGGTCACGCTGAGCAAAAGCAGGGGGAGGAGATGTTGCTGCCGTAGGCAGGACAGGAGCAGAGGCATCTTCACGGGGCTGTCCTGGCCACAGGATCAGAGAGCTTATCTTTCAGCCACTGTAGTTCCTTTCTTTTCTCAATTCTCACCGGCCTGTCACTTTTGCCTCCTCCACTGGACAGTAAGACAGGCAGGCTTATCTATCAGCCCCCTTTGCACCCCTTAAGGTGTGCATGTGTAGCATATGCAACATCTTCTCATTAAACATTTCTTGCACTTGAGAATGGAGAGTTGCTGTGTGCTATGCTGGGAGCAGGCTGGGGCAGGGATATCAGAGACTTACAGGGCTACAAACAGGCAAAATTATTATACATCCATCTACTCCTCAGTGTGGAGCTTCCTTGTGTCTGGTCCCTATGAGACCATGAAGAAAACCCAAGAGCTTGGTTAGGTCAAGGAGGGCACCCCAAGGACTTAGACACAGAGATGAACTGAGTGCAACACTGTGAGATAGGGTGTGCTGGATACAGGTCCGAAAAGTAAATGTCACTTGAAAGTTTCAGATGCAGGCCTGGAACAAAATGACACTTTAGAAAAAGAAGATGAGAAAACAGAAAGCCTACAGAAAGATGCCAAGTCAGGGCTGCAGGTAGCTCATCTTTGAGTCACTGAGAAGGTCTACCTGGGGATCTGAATGGAGCTTAACAGGGGAGGTTGGAAGCTGAGGGAGGTAAATCAGGCTTAGCTGGGTGGATACTGATTATTTCAGGTCTAAATAATCAGGCCCAGGAGGCTGGGCTTGGTGGAAAAGCCAGAGCATGGAGAAAGGGTAAAAGACCTAGCATCATAGCAAGATGCTGGAAGAACTGGGTGTGACATCTGGCTGTCATTTAAGTTTCCCAATTTATGAAAACAAGGAGTTTGGACTAGGAGATTTCTCATGTCCCTCTCGGCTCTGAGTTTCTTGGATGCTCAACTTGGAACCCGTGTAAGTCTTTTGACAGTTCTGACAAACTCACACATGCGCAAAATGGGTAAGACGGAGGCTGGCCAGACTCCCTGGAAACGCCTCCAGCTCCAACCCCACCTGCTGGCGAGGCATGTCATGGCACTGAGGGTGTAGGCTAGGCATCAGACTTGGCTGTGAGTCTATTACTTCCTGGCTTTGGATTGGTCACTTCGCTTCTCCAAATGCCAGCTTTTCATCTGTAGAATCGGGATACCAATGAATGAATACCTGTCTCCCAAAGCCGAAAGCACACAATGGAAGTGCATTGCCTAGTGCTCAGCAGAGAGCCGGTGCCCAGTAAGTGTGCACTGCAGGTGTGATGTGGTTCCAGATGCCACTGTTGTAACAAATGACAGCAATCACAATGGCACCAGCCTCATGGTGCACCTCTGGGTCCAGCTCCCCTCCAAGTGTTCTGGCCGCCAGAGTGGGTGCCCTCATTAACGGTGCGCTATAGTTCTTTTCCACTCTGCTAACCGTGACGTTGCAGCCTCCCTGTGCAGACCCGCCCCGCCCCCCAGGTCTGGTGGCCACACAGAGAGCTGCAGACAGGGATTAATAAACGCCCAGCATGCCAATGCTTCTCGGGAGGGTGCTGCATCCTCAGCATGAATATGCATGGACCGCAGGGACTGACTTGAAGGCAGGAGTGGGCGAGAGGACATGGCGGGCTGGCCTGAACTGAGAGCAGCAGGCAGGCTGGTCACCAGGGAGATGCCACAAACCCTGCTCTGCCCCGCGCCGGGTGGAGCAGAGCGGCGGCTTTCATCAGCCCTGCCATCAACCCTGCTGTCACCCGCAAGACAGGCTGGTGAATGTGAACATAAATACATCCCCCTCTTGCCTCACCTCAGTGCCCTGAGGAGCTATTAGAGACTTAAAATTACCATTCCGGCAAAAGGAGAGAGAGAGAATGGAGGAGGAAGAGGCTGGCTGTGTTAGTTAACTTGGGAGCATCCCTGACTCCAGTGAGGGTCCATCCTGGGGGGCGGTGAAGGCAAGTGGGTCTCAGAGGTGCAGGAGCCACACCTTCAGATCTTCCCTGTCCCTTCCCACATCCCTGTGAGGGTCCCCACCTTGCCCACAGGCAAAGAGACACCCCGACCTCCCTGTGGATCATTCCAGCATTCCAGGGAACCAGAAAGGTGCCCAGCCCTGGCCCAACTCCCGCCCCCACCCCCTAGGGAGGCGGGCTGGGGCCTGAAATCCCACAGGTAGAGTTTTTTATCCCTAACTCCCACTGGCCCCAGCATAAATATTTAATTTCATTTGAATGAATGAATTCTAGATATTTAGTAAATATTTGGTGGTTCCTGACAGATTGGATCATGCAGGACATTGTAGTCCCTGTAAAAGCACTGACTCTCTGGTAAGGATCACCTGACATGATGCTGCAGTCATCTGTACCTAAATGTGTCCCTTCCTGTGGTAGGTGCAAGCTTGGGTGGAGCACGGGAACAGGACGCACATGATTTGCACCAGGGAGCGCCCAGAGACACCACCAGCTGCCCGCCTGTCCCACGCAGGTTGGTGTCCCTCATCACACATTCATACCACAGGCGGTGGACTGACCACCTGCCTCCCACTTTGTTCTGGACATAGGGGATCGAGACCAAGCCAGGCAAAAGCTCATGCCCATGGCATTAACACTCACATGGGGAAGTCAGAAAATAAACAAGGAAATAAATGGTACAATTGCCGGTCTCGATAAGCCCCTAAACTTATGTCTTCCTCCCTACAGACTGAAGTTTCTCCACACGAATGCTTAAAACAGCACAAGGAGAACTGGTGTCTGGCTTTCTAGGGTTCATGGCCAAATTTAATCTCTTGACTGTGAACTTCTCGAACTGCCTGTTAGCAACAGGCCAGGGTGAGTCTGCTGCTATGCAAAGGAGAGCTGAGAAGCTGGCCGTGGCCACACAGCAGTGTCAACTGGAAAGATAGGCTGAGAGATGTGAGTTGGGAGCTGTTTTGTAGCCTGGGTGGCTTTTCCTTGAGCTCCTCTTGAAATCTGGTCAAACATTTCAGAAGGGTGGGTAGAGACTGAGACTGAAAGTAGACTTCCTGTTCCTTCCTTGTGCAATGGTCATCTCATGTGGCAGGGCCAGCTCCATGGATGTGCAACCTGGGCCTTGTGCTTAGAAGGGCCTTCGCTAAAGGGACCTGGCAAGGTGTACCCTGGATCTCCGAATTCCACCCAGACGTGACACATACGACATCTGCTCACATGTTATTGGTCAAAGCAAGTCATATGGCCACAACCAACTTGTATGGTAACCCTATCATGTGTCCAGAAGGAGATAACTAGAAATAATTGGTGAGTAAAAGTAGTGGCTACCACATGTGTCAAGACTGCAGATTCCAATTCCCTACCATACCTGGCATCTTAGAAAAATGGACAAAGGATAGAGTCCCACCAGGTGTGAGCTGAGCAAACTTTTGCCTTTCTCTCCCTATAAAAAGAGCTTCTAACTTTCCTAACACCCTCAGAGATTTAACATCTTGTTATAGAGATCTAATGGTAACTGTCTTGTTTTCCATCGTATGGTCCTGATACAAAGGCTGGAATGCTCATCCGCTAAGCTGCTCCTACGGACCTCCTAACATCCCAGATGGCATGGAGAGATTCAGGTGTCACGCAGGGCAGAACGCCTCACCTCTTCTCTTTTTGGCTTTACTAGTTTGTCAGGGGCCACTAGGACGACATGAAAACATCCCCACTTTTCCCCACGTCCCCATACGGAGAAAAAAACATCTGGGCTCTGCTGGCTCTGGTAGGATCTCATCGATCTGTTCATGAGCTCAAAGGCCAACACATGGCTGCCTGAGCCCCCAAACCTCCCAAATGCCAAGAACAGAAAAAGTGACTTTCCGCTTGAGCTTTCTCTTCACACCATTGGCTGGAAAAAACCAACCAAAGATGGAGTCTCCTTCCTGCCTTGCTCCCCCTCCAGCCTTCCCTGCATGGCACTTACTGGCTGTTGGAGCTGTGCATGTCACCTCTCTGGGACCATGTTCTGTAAAATGACATCTGTCTTGCCAGCAGCCCTCCGAGGGCCTGGCACTTGGTGGCTCACTCTGCCACTCAGACGCAGCTCCCGGGGGGAGGGGCCTGAGAGATGCCTGGGAAAGGCTCTGGAGGGGCAGAGGCTCGAGGGTGTCCAGGGGGACCCCCAGTGGGAAACTGGACTCAGCTCTTTGCTCCATGAATGCTGTTGAAAGTAGAATCGTTCTATTGGGCGGCTTCGTGCCACGTCCACCTGGCTGTGAGCTCCTCTGAGTGAAGCAGTTCCTTATCATCCCTCCTCTGCCAGCCCCACTGTGCCCAGATCAGTCCCCGCTGGGCTCAGACTCCATTTATGGAAAATGGAGGATGATGAGGAGAGAAGACACAGATCCTAAAAGCACAGGCAGAATTAACAGCCTTAGCTAGAAATCCCCAGAGTAACGTCCTCCTGCACATATACACGCACACACACACATGCAAAATCACAGAGTAAGAATTCCCCTATGTGGCAGGATTAGAGGGCCACCAGCAGTTCCACCTCCTCCTAAACATAAAACCCAACAACTGGGGCCTCCAAGACCTTCCTTGGGGTGAATCATTGCCCACTCTCCAGATGTGTTTTGTCAAGATGCAAATACTCCTGTGTAACTTTCCCCAACCTAGTGTGAAGAAGCTTGTCAGTTGTGTCCCCATCTGCTGGGTAGGTGTGGTCTGGGTAATAGAAAGCTCTGGAAGGAACCTTGGGGAAGGGAAGGTGTTGATGGGCGCTGGGGCAGAGGAGGGCTGGTGTAGGCCACCCACCTGTGGTTTAGGATAGGATGAGGCCTTCCTTCCCTGGACACAAACATGTTGCAGTGACTGCCTGGCAGAGGCCCCTCAAAAGGTCCCTGAAATGAGCCCAGCAAAGGCCCTGGCATTGGGGAGGACATTAATAGTATCTAATCTGGTCCCTCCATTTAAGGAGGGGAGAACTAGGCCCAGGGAGGGCAGCTAGATGCTGCTCTTGGCAGACCCGACCCCAAGTCTGACTTCACAGACCAGTGGACATGGCTCCTCCTGGGACCTTGGACACTTGGAGTGGAAACCTGGAGAGGGAGCCAAAGGTCAGGGCTTAACAGATATGACCCATGGGCCTCCCCAGGGCCACAGAGGCAGATCCCCTAAGGACACATCCCAGACACCAGCCTCTAAGCCGCCCCTCTGCAGGTCAATGGTGGCCTGAGAGGGGTCAGCTGATGGCTGCCCAGCCTGGGCCGTTTATCTCATTAAGCCTGGCAGCCAGTGGTGGGAACAAGCACAGGGACCAGGCCCCAGCAGGGAGGGGACTTCAGGGCTCCATTTAACCTAATTGGGCCGGCAAACCTGAGCTACAAACAGCCAGGCGCGCCGCCCGTTTTGTTCCCCTCCTCGCTTTGAAGTCTCGCCTCATCGAGTTTTTAAACATGAGATGCAGGCATTTGGTTGCTCATATTTAATGTGTAACACAGGAGATCAAAGAGCAGATAGAGACGGGAAACATCAGGCAATAATTAAGGATTACTCTGAGAGCCAAGCGGCTAACCGCCCCTCCCCGCTCCAGCCCCACTCCTTCCAGCTCTTTCTGCAGCCCCTTCTTTCATCTTCCCCTCCTCTCTGCTCATCCTTCTCTCCTCCTTCTCCTGCCTCTTCCTCTCTCTTTCTCTCACCTTCCACCTGGGCTGGTGCCCACCTAGCTCCTGCTGTCATCCCCAAATCAAAGACTCTCCAGTCCTCCAGGAACCCCCCCTTCTCTCTCTCTCTTTCTCTCACCTCCTTTCTCCCTCTTTCCCCCTCCCTCCCCAGCCTGCCTCTCACCCTCTCTCCCCTCTCCTCTGCCTGCTGCTGGAGTCACCATGACAACAGCCTCCACGACAATCCAGCCCAGGCAGCAGAGCCTCTTCCCATCAGGGACGCCAGTACTCACTTGGAATCTTCTCCCTGATGCTTAGCCCAGGCAGGGAGTTCATCTCACTACAGTTTCCCTGAGGCCACAGAGAATAGACTTTGTAGCCAACCATGGAGGGTGGGAAGCAAAGAAGGAGGAAGGGAGCCCAGGACAGAATGAAAGGGGAGAGGGGACATTGAAGCTCTCCCCTGCTTCCTCTCTGGGGGGACAGACAGGACTCCAGCCAGGGAGAAGTGGAATTGCAAAGGAAAGGGAGATGGGAGGGGTGTAGATAAGAGGTCTCTTCTCCCATCCTGGGGGGCTCAGCAGAAATGAGCAGTTTCCTTCAGGTCAGAAGAGAGAAAAAGGGATGCAACAGCTAGTGCGATGTGTACTGGAACTTTCTGTCTCAGCAACTGAGAGTGACATCCACACAATTCCAAACTCCTTTGCCTTCCTGTCTCCTAAGACTCTTAACACTTTGTTATTATACTTTCTAGGGAGGGGACCTCCCAGCCACACGTGTGTTGCACATGGACTCCATATGTGATACTGAGAAGGCGGCAATGGGATGCCCAGAACGAAACATACCCCAACCTGAAAAAAAGTGCCGGGGCCAGGTAACCACGCACCAAATACTTAAGACCAAACTATTAATATATAAATAGTAGATCAAAACAAAGAGGTGCAAAGAGACACATCACATAAGAAACTTCTCATAAAGTGGGAAATACTTTGAAGGAAAGTAAGACTACTTGCTTGCCTGGAGCTTGGGGTTCCCAGGGGTGGAGCTGGAGTTTGCTCTGTAAGGCCGAGTAAGGTGTAAGGAGGTAGGTGGGCTTGGAAGGTAAGCCAGTGTAGACTGGAACAATCACTTATCCTTATTCCAGAAAGGACTGGAATGCCAGGCTAATGAGTTTCGACTTTATCGGGTAGTTTTTGGAGAAAGCAATGAAGACAGATTGCAGCTGCTTACCTACATATCACAAAGTCCAGGACATGTGTAATTCATTTTATAAGAAGTGACTGTCCCTGAAGGATGGTAATAGAAATACTGTGCACAGAGGGAGAAGGGGGGGCTTGATGCGGCTGCATGTGGATGTCAGACCACCCCTCAAAAACACACAGCTTGGAACCTGCTGCTCTGCTCATATCACCCCCAGCCCTGATCCAGCATCATGGTCACTCGGCCACTCATCTTGGTGGCAGCAAGACCTGCTGGCTTCCTGCCCACTGTTATACCATCTCCCTGCTTAGCGCTTGAGGTTAGATTGAAGAAATGAGGTTTTACTTGGAAAGTTTATTTTCCTCTCCCGAAAGCCTCAGATAGAATAATGAGAAGGTGAACTTGAAAACTCAAACCATATAAAAGGCCTGTAGTATTCTGTTCGCAGAAAATATAATCAGTGTGTGCTACAAAAATTTCAATCACAAAGCAGATAGAGATGAAAGGAGGTCAAGCCAGCTTCCCCGAGAGGCTGGGTGATCTGGTAAGAAGGACATGTGACTGGGGTCTGGCTGCGCCACCTGCCAGCCGAGGGACCCTAAAATATCAGGTATTCTCACTTCTGCATCTATAACATGGCCACAGTCAAACAGGGCCAATGCATCTCATGGGACTGCTTCTGAGAGTGAGGGAAATAGCAGATGCAAATGCCCTGAGAGTGGTTAAAAATGCATTTTGATTTACGGGATCCATTCATGTCTCTTGGTAGTGTCGGTGGCAGGAGTGTGAGCCTTAGGTGACCAACACATCCTGGTCAGAACTCTGCCCTGGAAAGATCCTCTGTGGCATGGAAGAGAGTCGTGATCCACTCAGGTCTCACTTTCATCATTGGTTAAATAAGAAGGTTGGACTAAAGTCACCTTTTCTCCAAAATATAGGGCAGAGGAGATCATTTTAGGTGGAGTATGAATATAGCATTAAGTTGCATTTAATCCTTAATGAGAAATTTATCTCCTTTTCAATTATCTTTCAATCCTCCAAATCACAGTAGTCTGGTTAGAGTTTTCAGTTAACACCTCTCTAATGTCTGCTAATTTACCTTTTCAAGGAAGAGAAAGGAGGCCTCAGGCTTAGGGCCTCGACAAGCTGCGTACCTAGCTGGAATTTAATAACATCGCTGAGTTTTCATTGTATTCCTTTTTTTTTTTTGGCTTCTTTTTATAGGAAGTGATATTGGTTTTCCATTTACAGTAATGATACAAGGTTTCCTTTCCATACTTGTTTAAGTGAAAAGTTGAGTGGTATTAGAGGAAAATATTGCATCAATAACAGTACAGAGATTGAGCAGATACAGCAGAAATCGTGTAGGCAGCAGGAGTTTGAGAATTGCTGGGCTGGCTCGTTCCTAAGATTCCTTCCAGTGTTAACACTGCCTGATATTCTCACTGTACCTACAAATGAGCTCAGTTCCCTGCAGAACTTGTCTCCACATTGGGAGTCAGTGAGACAGTGACAATTTAGACTCCCAGGAGACCCGCATATAACACAAGGGCAACAGTGATAACCAGAGGAGAATCTAAAAAAGTTTCCCAATCACATTCAGGTAGGATCTCCCTTGTGATCTCACAACATTCTATAAATGAGGACAGTGAGACCCCCTGCACTTGCAAGATTTGCCAAGAATCATACTGTACATGGTGAGTCAGGGTTCCAATAAGTTTTTCCAAAGTCCTGATCCTTTCCAGAATTCCTTACTATTTCCATGTCCCCATTCTATCCAGCTTTATATAACTAGTGGAGGTACCAAAAGACCCTATTGAGTCTGAAAAAATTAATGAAATTTTTTCAGTTCAGGGAAGAACCTGACTTCTTCAGACCCAGTTGTGCAATTGGTATTACTCATCCTGCCTCAACAGAATGAAAGGGGAGTCCCAGCCCTCCAGCCAGGTGCCCTTTAAGTGGAAATGGTAGACAGAGCAGGGAAGAGTCAGAATCGGTGTTGCCCATTGACATCACCACCATTTCTTAGGGGACTCTTTTTGTGACCAAAACCCCAATGCCCTCTTCAACTTACCAATCTTTCCATAATTTTTTAAATGAGTCACCATGAAAGGATCATTTATTTTATTTATTTCACAAACACCGAACCTCTACTCTGTGCAAGGATCTAAAACACATGCCATGAGCAGAAAGATTACAATCTTATAGGAGGGATTAAAATTGAGCACCAAAATAACTATAATACAAAGCAGAATGTGATGATAATGATGATGATTATTATACATCATTATAAAAATGCACATTTATATTTTACCGTGTACCAGGCCCTAGTCTAAGAACATTCTCTATGTTTTCTTTTTCAACACCCAGAACAATTCTGACATAAATCCTAATAATATGCCAATTTTTCAGATGAGGTGACTAAAGCTTAGATGAATAACCTATTTAAGGTCAACCAGCCCCTAATTGGCAGAATCACACTCAAATCCACCTGACCTCAGGGCACCCACTCCATGCCTGCTAGAGCTGCATTTCAGCCAAAGCACCTTCATGCACTATCTCATTTTCCCTTTTAATTATACAGTGTAGCAACGCCGGGTGAGAGCTCAGACCTAGAAACAGCCTGCCAGGGGACAATGCCAGCTCTGCCACTCCCCAGCTCTGTGACACTGGAGAAGTTACTTGGCTTCTCTCTGCCTCAGTTCCAGCTCTAAAGAGGGTTTTGCTGCAATGATTAAATAAATTAGTATACATAGAGTGCTTAGAAAGCTACCCAGCACATGCTATAACTAGATGAATGAAAGCTATTATGGTGGCAATAAATACAGTATCAGTCCCATCTTATACACAAGGACTCTAAAAATGAACTAACTTGTCCAAGGTCTTGTATCTGCTAACTCTTTCCTTTATGTAAATCAGGTGGTGTTTAGAGGAAAGAATAATTAACTTCAATCCAAGGAAGAGGAGAAAGGGAGTTCAGAGTCTAGAAAGTCTTTTTTTTTTTCCAAGCAGAGGCAACATGATGAAAACCGCCACAGAGGAGGAAAAATCAAGAGGGAAAATGGCTAGTAGATTTGTAGGCCTAGAATACGGAGCCCTGGGAATGAACAGCTGTCTCACGGAAGGCCTGTAATGACACCGAACATGGTGGATTATTGACAGCTTTGGACAGAGGAGTGGTCACTGAAGGTAGAGAGATTAGAGACTAAGAAGTTAGTGAGACACTGAATAGACTCAGTTTTTGGATAGGTGGCAATATGGAACTTTTTCTATACTTATTCACTATAAGTGAGCACCTAGTATATACTAGGCACCAGGGAAACAATAGGCAGTGAGCAAGACTCAGCCTCAAGACTGAGTAGAGATATGGAAAACCTAATAGGTAATAATAATATGATGTGATGAGTGTAAAAGAATCATGTGCGAGCAGAAACTGACCTAGAACTGAAGGGTCAGAAAATACTTCCTGAAGGAAACGATACCTGAGTGATGAGTGGGGATTAGCGAGAGGAAAGATGTGAGCAGGCTTTGTTCCAGTCCAAAGGGCAGCATGTGCAAAGATCCTGTGGCATGAGATGTCAACATTCTTTCAAGAAACAGAGTAAGTTGGTGGAAGCTGGATAGAGATACAGGTGGGATGAGAGATGTAGCAGGAGCTAGATCATTGAAGGCCTTTTAAGTGTCATTCATGAATTTCTATTTTATCATAGGGACCCAGGGGAGCCATTGAATACTTTTAGGTAGAAAAATTATAAGATCAGGCTTATTATTTTAAAAGACCAATACTGTGTAGACTGGAGGAGGAAACAGAGATTGAGGGAGGCCCAGCAAGAGGGTGGAGTAGTAGACTAGTTAGAGCACATAGTGACTTTCACAGGGACATCATGATGGAAATAGAAAAGAGAGGATTTAAAGTAAGTGTAGAAGGCAGAACTGACAAGATCTGGTGATAATTGGGTGTCAGAGGTGAGCAAGGGGAGAGAGGATGACTTAGTCACTGGGCAGGTGGTACCACATCAGGAACAGAAAGTCTAGGTAGGAAAAACTGGAGGGGGAATAAGTCAGCATTCTCCCAGAAACAAAGCCAACAGGATGCATATATTTATTTTAAGAGAGATATTTATTTGAAGGAATTGGTTCACATGACTGTGGAGGCTGGCAAGTTCGAAATCTGCAGAACAAGCTAGCAGGCTGAAAGCCCAGGAAGAGCTGATGTCACATTCTTGAGTCCAAAGACAGTCAGAGGCAGAATTCCTTCCATCTCAGGGGACCTCTGACTTTTCCCTTAAGTCCTTCAACTGATCGGATGAGGCCCACACACATTTACTCAAAGTCCTCTGATTTAAATGTTAATCCCATCTAGAAAATGCCTCACAGCAACATCTAGACTGGTGTTTGGCCAAATAACTGGGCACTGGGGCCTGGCCAAGTTGGCATAAACCTAACTCTTATGGGGAGAAAGATGCTTTGATTGTAGATCATCCCTCACAGTGCAGCATCCTAAAGAACTGTTGGCCACGTTAATTCAGAAAGCAGGTAATGGATCTAGGGGGTCTTGTTCCTCGAAGCAGTCCTCAGAGGGAACCATGCACTTGTGCGCAACAGTGAGGAGAAGGAAAAGAAAAATAAGACAGAAGATATAATCTCTATCTGAGAAGGAAAAAGAGCCAGGGAGGAAAACTAACGTTCAGGAAAGACAGCATTTTGAGCAGGAAGATGCAGTTCCAGAGTTATATGCTAAAGAGAAGAAGACAAGGATACTCAAAAACTGTCACTTGGCTTGGATGCTTTAGTTGTGTTAGGTAGATAGCAAGGGATTCGGGTCTCCTAGGGATGAAAGTGGGTGCTCTTGCAATTCACCCCGGCCCCACAAATGGGTTTTCAGAGAGGCTCATGGGAGATCTACATGCACAGTAAGACTCAGGTCATGCAACTCCCAGCTGTCCAATCAAAGTGATTCCATGGTGACGTCTGAGCCATGGGAAGGTCCCTATCTGGCCACTATAAAACAAGACGCAGACCATGACCAAACCCTTCCTTTTGCTCTCCCTTTGCTTTCACAGTGGATCCAGTCATCATATGTGGTGTATGTATCTCGCTGTGTAAACCTATATCTTGCTCTTGCCCCATAATCCTATCTTTCTCTCCTTAATAAACCTCATTTTCATGCTTACCTTACTTTGGTGCGTCTGGTCATTCTTCAGCCACTACTGTGCAAAGAACCGACATTTCAGACTGCAAAACCCAACATATTTGGAGCCGTGACTTGGATTTTCAGACTGCAAAACTCAACAGTTGTTGATTCAGCAATTTGAAAGGGATCAAATGTGAGCTCCTCCTATACATGGCAGGCAGTGTGCGGCCAGGCCAGTGCCTTCCCAACTGAACACTAGTTCCCAGGCATGTTCTTGCATTTCCAGCTACCCAGGATTTTCCTCTGGCTGGCACATCACTCATCCTCAGGGCTCTCAGGAAGTCCCAGGTCAAGTGTTCCCACAGCCAGCTCTTCCTTTTGCAGGGTACCCTGGGGACCTGTGTACTCCTGCTGTGCTAATTTGTACTTCTTAAAGTGCTCCACATATTTTATGCATGCAACTGACTCTAATTTCCCCAAATAGATTGCTGGCTCCTCAGGGGACGGAGATGGTGCTTTTTATACTGTCAGAGCTCACTGCACACCCCAGGCCACTGACACACCCCTCAGGGGCTGGCAGAGTGAGCTGCATCTCAGAGGTACCAGCAAATGGCTGGCTGACCCCCTGCCTTGCTAAGCAGGTGTCTTCCTTTGCTCCCCTCCCCAGGCTGACCATCTTCTCAGCTGCTGCCAGGGTAACCACCTTTATAATTACAGGCAGTGTCACCTTCCTTCTCTGCCTCAGTCCTTTTGCATAATCACCTCTGTGGAATGAGCACCTCTGACTCGCCAGTGTGTCTTATAATAGCCCTCCATTGTCTGGCTTGGTCTCTTCTTCTCCTGGTGTGTCCATTCAACATTCTCTCAACAGATACTTACTAAAACACAGATAATGAAGACAGTGTGATTGAGGAAAACAGAAAAAAAAATACCTGCTCGCGTGGGCTTACACTCTGGTGGGAGTGGGGAATAAATGGATAAACATAGGCTTTCATTTCAGGTCATGAGTAGTAAGAGCTACTAAGGAACTAGGGCAAGGGAAGAGATCAGAGAGCGAGTGGGCGCCACTCCACGGAGAGAGGGGAAGGCCAGCCCCTCTGGGAAGGTGGTATTTGAGCAAAGACTTAGAAGAAATGAGGGCAAGAACTCTAATATCTGGAAAGCGGGATTTGGGCAGAGGGGATTCATTAGGAAAGGCCTAGAGGTTGGATGAATGCTCAGATTGGTTTTCTCGTCCTTTGCATTCGCCTTCCATTCGGAGTGGCTGAAAAACATACAAACAACTATGTTTCCCAGAATGCCTTGCAGTCAAGTTCTGGGTATAATTTAGGTTTGCCAATTACCTACACTTAAGCAAGATTTGGAACCATTTCTTCCAGTGTTTCTGGCTGCCACTCTGCTCAAGGAGGTCATGGTTCTCCTGCAGTGGCCCTCTGTCCTCTGGCCTCCCCGGGTCTAGATGCTGCAGTGGTGGTGGCTGCTCCTCTGACATTCCCTTCCCACACCCAAATGCTCCCCAAGGGCCACTATCTGCTCCTCCTGTTGCCCCTACATGCCTATAGGAACAAAGACTTCTCTCTTTGCTGGTGCCTGCTGCTCACTGCACCTTCTCGATTCCCCTAAATTTGCCCGCACCTTTGCACAAAGTCCCCTCATGACACACTCTTCAATTACTCTGTGGGTACACTGTCTACTTCCTGAGCAGGAGTTAGCCAGGGAAGAGACACAGCCTGACACTGAGGCCAGTCTAGGGACACGTCCAGGGGCCAGAGCATGTGCAGTGAAAGGAGCCAGGGGGATTTGAGGAACCAGGAGAGAAAGAAAGTACTGCCAGAATACAGACAGCAAGAGGTGAGTGACATCCAGTGTGGTGGCCAGTCCTGCAGGGCCTAGGAGGCCACACAGACAGTGAGTGACTAGCAGGCTAGGAGCCAGTCATCTGATTCTGCATGCAATGATCCTTCTAGTTCCATCCCATTGTAACCTAGTTCCTGCACCCCTTGCATGCTTCCTTCTTTCCATAGCATCCCCCTGCCTTTTTTTCCCCTCTGTCCACTTTCCCAGAAATCCTACAGTGATGGATGAGTTTAAAGAGCCACCTAGGGAAAGGGGTATATGACCCAGACACCCCTGACATTGCTACTATCCTGATCTGTCACAGACCAGGAGAGGAGGGCCCTGGAGCTCTGAATCCTGCCTGTACTGTCTCAGGGAGAGGTGCAAGGTAACGTAGTTATGAAGTCCACACCACCCCAAGGTGGCTGGTTTTCATTCCCTTCTCCTGGGATGTTAAGGTCCATGCTCCCTGCAGCCTCGGGGTTTGGCATCACTGCCAGAGAAGCCAAAGCTTCTTCCCAGAGCTTTCTTTGGTTTTTCTAACTGCACCTGCTGCCCACAACTGCTCCTCGGAGACGCCAATGGTGAGGACGCTGCAGGTATACTTGATTCTGTTGCTCCAGCAGGTGTGTGGCACTTGGGTGTGATGACATATTTCCTTGGAGTCTTAAGAGCTATCATCAAAACTCCGTTTATAACAGAAAGGTTCCCAAGTTGCTCTTAAAAGCCTAAATCTCAGCATCATCCACAAAAACATTCAATGGAGTGTCAGTTACTAGAGGAGGGCTTTGTATTCTCAGGATGGAAACACTCACCTATACTCCGCAAATCAATAAAAGTGAAGGGCCCCCCAAGATCCCTGGGTTTGGAACCCCTCCCCTTCACTTTGCCCTGTGTGACTGCTTTTTGAAAATATTTCTTTGGCTATGTTGAAATGTCTGAAATTCAGAATCTTTGCTGTTTCAAAGTCAATTTGATGTCTCCCTGGCTTGACCTCAGTGCCAGGCCATGTCTCTTACTTGGCTAACTCCTACTCGGTGCACCCACAGAGTAATTGAAGAGCATTTCATGAAGGGTCTTTGTGCAAAGGTGTGGGCAGTCTAAAATTGGGGAGTGTTAATGAATGCAGTAGATCTCTCTTAAAGTACATAGCACCTCTCTCGGTTTTTGTGATCTTCTATAGTGAACATGTGAGCATAAAATAGGATCTGAATATTGGAGTTATGGGAAGAGAAGGCTCAGGGATTGTCAACATTTTAATATCTAAGTTCTTTAGGGGCCCTCCCTGCAATCTTGATTACTTCACTTATCAACACTTGATTCCACTCTTGCTAGCCAAATTTTGCCCATCCATCTAGAACAGTTATAGAAGTCCAGAATTCTCTTAAATCCAAGCTTATTCGTTGTAAGTGGGAGCCCCATTTCTTCCACCACGATGATTCTTTTCTCACCACTCACCTCTACCATGCCTTGCCATTGAGTTTATCCTTCATCCTACTCATTTGGGTCTGAATTGTTAAAATAGTAGACTGATGGAACTTCAAACACAACCTCTTACTTGGGGAGATATCTCGAAAATGTAAAGGGGTATTCTTGCTTGTCATAATAATTCTAGAGCACTGCTAGCATGTGCTGGGGAGAGAATGCAGATGCTATAAGTCCTACAATGCTGGAAACGGTCCTACCCAACAAAGAACTGCCTCATATCCTATCCAAATCTCGAGTGTCCCACCAGACAACCAGAAACAGACTGAAAGCATGCCTGGGCATATGGTGGGACTTCACACAGGAGATATGTGTTCTGTGATGCTTTGTCACTCTCCCATCCCATGTCACAACATCAGCCATTATTTTGACACCACATTTATAAATAAGGCTCAGATCGTGTGTAAGAATATTCATTTTCTCTACTTCCACAGCCTGTAATTTGAATTGGCACGTCGTCCTTGCTTTAATTAAAGCTATTTCCCCTCTTTCTCTTTTTATATACAAATAAGTCTGGTCTGTTACTGGTTACCCTTGCATGTGTTTTAGTTCTAGAAGATGAGTGCATATACCTCTGCTCTTTCATTTAATGTACTTTTTGTGCAGATTGCTTCCGATCTTTTCAACTTCTCTTAAATGCATGCTTATTCATTATAAGTAGGTGCAACTGTCTGAGTACTTCATTACATCATCTATTGTAGCCATATCTGAAAATTTACATATTAAAGTAGATATTTATTTTAAAATGCTTGCTTTTTATTTCTTTTTTTATATTATAGTTAGGTCATTATACTGATTTTTATTATGTATCTCAGTATAATATCTGCAAATTTCATTTTGGTTTGGTAAATGAGGCATTACAAATTATTTGTTATAAAAGGGGATATTAAGTACAATAAGTTTGAGAACCACTGATCTATTACAACCCCTCATTTTATAGTGGAAGAAAGTGAAGTACAGAAAGATTAAATGGCCCAATCACTAAGTTGCGGATCTGGAATTAAAACCCTGATCTGACTTTGAGTCCAGTTCTCTTATTTTTGTTCTCTAATTTTAGCTGAATATTGAGCAGTTCTTATTTCTTTAGTAGGATTATACTCACAATCTCCTTGAGAACAGAGCTGTTTTGTACAATCCTTTTTCTGTAATCATCACAGTGACTAACACAGCATTAGACATATAGTAGTTACTTAATACATAATATATCAGATTGGATTGAATTGCATTGAATTGCACTAAAATCATATGAACTGAATAGTGGGGTGCTGATGTTTTGTGGTGAATAGTGCTTTACTGTGTAACACAATCAGTGCCATCAGCTGTGGGCCAGGAAGCCACAGCTGGCACAAGGACATCAGATTCCCCATTTTATCTCCTCCCCAGCTCTCCCTAGTTGCCAGGCTCTTGCCATGGACTGACTACACTTTTGCCTCCCCTCTTCCCACAGGTATTGACCTTGGCTCAGGGCCATTTTCAAAGGCCTCCCAACATTCACCTCTGGCTGTCCCTTCGTCAGCCATGTCCTTGGGCTATAGGACGATTCCAAAGCTGGGACAGGTCCTTCAGGCCCTAAGATATTTTCAGGGAAAGAGGTAGAACTCAGTTTTACCCTTTTCGGTTTTTTTTTTCCAGATTCTGAATTATTTCTTTTCCTGGCTTTTCCCCAGTATGCTAAGAAATTTGTTCTGTGGTGAGATGCTTTGTTGACATGATACAGGAGCTAATTCAACATGTCAGTGGAAATAGCACCGAAACACTAACTCAGAAGCTATAGTCCAGAAGTAGACAAATTGTTCCATCTTCCCAGTAAGTGTGCGTGTGTGTGTTTGCACATAAGCAGGAGGGAGAGACAAGATCCCACACTTAATTCAGCTGCCAAAATAGAAAATGAGTTCCAAGAAGGTGAAAGACTCACAAATGAGTGCCAAGAACTACGTGCAAAATAGTGTAGTCATGAGGGTTGTGACTAAATAGCATGACCTTCAAGGAGGAAGTTATTTGGGACAATGATGGAAAAACAGGCTTCATGTGTCTATGCATCACATAGACTAAGCTGATTAGACATGCATCCTGCTCTCATACATGGCATTTAACCACACACACACCATCACAACCACCACTACCAACACCAATAACAACAACAACCAAAATAATCCTGCTTTTGATTTAGATTAAAAAGTTACGAGATTATTGCTTCCACTCTTACAATCAAAATAAAATATAGTTATTAAAGCCATCAAAGCACTAAAGACACAAAGAAATATAAATAAACTAACAAGAGAGAACTCCCAGGGCATTCCACACCCTCCCAACACTTCCAAAGACTGGGAGAATGGCAAGAGGACTGAATGCAAAGTCTGAAGGTGCAGAGTGCAGTAAGCAGGACCTGATGGCAAAGAGAACTGACAATTGACCTAAAATTTGTCAGCCTACAGGTAAAACAGTGAAAGATCGTCCACATATCAGACAGCCGGTGGCTCAGCTGTGAGTCAGAGGCAAATCCCCAGAATATCACCTGTGCTGAGATCTCAGTTTCTGATGAAACTAAGGAAAAGTGCTTATTCTGTCCTCAAGATATGAAGACACTGGTGAATGGAATCAAACTAAAGCTAAAACAAAGCCCAGCATCATCTCAACCCAGCCTAACCCCAATCAGATTGACTTAGCTCTCACCTTCATGGTGTCGCTGAAAAATTGGAGTGCACTTTTCTGGAAGTGAACATTATTTACTTCAGTATCTACTGTTATTTTATGTGTTACAAGAGCAAAAAAAGGCAAGAAAACGTAAATCAAAGTCAAGATATAAAAAAGACAATAGAAACAGTACCAGACATGACCTAGATGGAATCATCAGAGACTTTAAAGTAATTATGATAAACATTCTAAAGGGTATAGTGGCAAGGTGAACACATGTGTGAAAAAATGAGAAATTTCTAAAGAAAAATGGAAGCTATAGAAAAATAAACAAATAAAAATTTAAGAAATGAAAAATACAATATCATGAATGATTTATTAAATGCAATAGCAGAATACTGCACACAAAAGGGGAAAATGTCAGTGAACTTAAAGACACTCCAATTGAAAGGGTCTAGACTTAAATACAAAGAAAAAATGGGATGAATAAAAAACAGAAATGAGCATTCTACATCTGTTTTATAATATAAAATATTTTAACATTCAACTAATTAGAGTATCAAAAGAGAGAAGGGAGACAGTGGGGTTGCAGAAATATTAGAGGACACAATGGCTAATAAACTGTTGAAAACCATCAATCCACAGATCTATGAAGGTCAATGAACCCCAACCAAGAAAATCACAAAGAATCCCCCTTGGGTACACTGTAGTCAAAAGCCTAAAATAAAGGACAAGAAAACAGATCTAAATACAGTCAAAGAAAAAAGACACAATACATAGTGGGGAACAACAATGAAAATGACAACTGACTTTTCTCTGTAAATAATGATGACCAGAAGACAATGGAACAACATATTTAAAGTGCTGAAAGAAAAAAAGAAACTGCCAACTTAGAATTCTACCCAGTGAATATATAATATATATAATAGATTAGATTAGATAGAATATATAGATTATAATCTATTACATATAAATACATAGAAATATATGATATTTAATTTATTTAATATGTTATATATCATATCTCATTTAATATACAAATATATTTATACACAAATACATATATAATAATATTTATAATTATAATTATATAATTATATAACATTACATATAAAATATATTTATAGATTGCATATAATTATATATACATATTTAAATATGTTTATATATGTAAATATATTTATATCCCATATATAATATATTTTATATACATAAATAATGAAGGATATATTCACTGAGAATAATTCTAATTTGACATATAAATACACCATATACAACATAAGTTGCTATTGACTCATTAAAGAAAAAGCAATAGCAATGGATCATGGGCTTATAGCATATATAGTAATAAAATTTACACAAGAGCAAAAAGTATAAGAGGTAAATGGAATTATACAACTGTATATTCTTATATTTTCATGAAGTAGTAACATATATCATTTTGGGCTAACTCATATTGCATTACTAACAAACTTTTGAGAAAATAATAAATGAATGAATTTCCAGAAGGGTTAAGGTGAGGTTGACTTTCTCCCATTTTTGGTTCTATATATACAAAGCCCACATTTATATTGTTAACTCAAAGCATATTCTATCTTCCTGTTTTTATGTCCCAACAAAACAACACAATTCAAAAGAAGAAGTTCTCAGCAATTAATTAACATTATTGGCACAGACAGACGTACTTCAATACTCACAGGTAGCCTGT
Organism: Cheirogaleus medius; assembly: GCA_008086735.1. Taxonomy (NCBI): domain Eukaryota; kingdom Metazoa; phylum Chordata; class Mammalia; order Primates; family Cheirogaleidae; genus Cheirogaleus; species Cheirogaleus medius. The sequence goes on from VBSM01001927.1 coordinate 10,966,369, forward strand.
TGCAGGGAAAGAGTGCAGTACTGGATTTGAAGTCAGGCAGCCCAAGGTCTAAATCCTGGCTCCATCTGCAGTGTGCTACCTTGGTGATGCTACATAAACGTTCAGACCTTAATTTTCTCATCTGTAAAATGAGGCCAGTAATTCCTAATCCACAGGATCATAGAGAGAATCAGATTACATAAAACCACAGAGGAGAAAAGCACTGTGTCAGGCACATCTACAGCGCCTCATGAAAGGCCAATTTCACAATCCCCTTTAAGTTCCAAATCTACTTGTCAACCAAGAAAATCTAGTTTGATTCTATATGTATTTGTTGACCTCGAACCTCTGGAAATTTGTCTTCATTCCCTTTATATATAAGTCAGGGAGTGGGTTCAAAATAAGAAGGTAAAAGAGAGAAAAAGTAATGTTATTTAGGACTTAAAAAGCCAGATCTGAATGAGCCCTAGCAAGCACAATGACACAGAAACAAGGACAGTTTTCTGCAGATGCTATTGAAGTTCTCAAGGACTTGGGGGATCAAATCTGGCAAATTCATAAGAAGACTCATAAAGTCCTAGAAAGGCTTGAAGCACGCGAGGGAAGAAGGGAAGGAGGAGACACCTGTGCTTGCCCGATTCTGTCAACTTGGCACAGCACAGGGTACCTGGCAGCCTTCCAGAAGGGCTCCTCCCTGGAAGCAGAGGGGTGCTGCTTTTTGGGGGGAGCCTATTTCTGAGCCCTTCTCTACCACTTGCTAGCTGTGTGACTCCAGGCAAAGTTCTTGATGTTCCTGACCTCTGGTTTCTTCCACTATAAAAAGGGATAACAGAACCCATCCTTGCAGGGTGCTTGTAAGTAATCAGTTCAAACATGTGAAACAAGGGTTGAAATCTGGAAATCTCTGGACCAATCTGGCTAGCAGATGTATGTTCCTTAGTCTGCAGAATGCTGCTTCAGTGTTTTCTATTTTTTTGGAAGTATTTGCCAATTGTTTATAAATAAGAGATTTCACATTTTAAAAATTGATATGTCTGTAATTTTCTTGAAATATTAGAAAATCCGGCAACCTTATGCCTGTATATCTCTAAGACAGGAGTCCCCAACCTATGGTGCATTGTATAATTATTTCATTATATATTACAATGTTACAATAATAGAAATAAAGTGCACAACAAATATAATGTGCTTGAATCATCCCGAAACTATCCCCCTACCCCACTCCGGTCCATGGAAAAATTGTCTTCTGTGAAAACGGTCCCTGGTGCCAAAAACGTTGGGGATCACTGCTCTAAGAGATTGACCACTTAAAGCTAAGTAGTAACTGTTTTCTGTGTACAGAACTTATTTTCTCCAGATTGCCATAGACCCCACCATTCCTTATTGTCTCACCTACAGCTACAGTGAATGCCAATCCACTCATTTATAGTACCCACCTGTCCTATGGAAACTGTTTTCCACTAGTGATGTAAAGTGTCTAGCATTACAACCAAGGGTTCATAGACATCCTCTTTCCACCCTGCCCTCTACCTTGAGGGCCCCGCGGTGAAAGGGATTCAGAGAGGAACACAGCCGGTGGAATCATTCCCTTAAGAGCCAGACTCTTCTCTTAACCTTGCATCTCAGCCAGTTATCCTCATTTTGTGGACATAAATGAGGAAAGGAGGATCAGTAGCACTTTCCTGGCCTAACGATGCAAACTTGTTTCTCAGCAGGGCGAGATGAGTACCAGCTGCAGAGGAACACTGGGATGCATTAAAATAAATTTAAAGCTTTTTTTCAGGATCCTTGGGTCTCTCTGTGAGACCCCCATATAAATTTGATGTGTCCCAGCTGTGGTGAGTGGAAGCGTGGGCTGAGTGCCTGAGGTTCAAGAGGAGTGGGAAATCAGCGACAGGCCTCCCAAAGCAACCCCCAAAATCCACCGGTCCTTGACTCTTCCAAATCCATCAGTGCATGCCTCATTAAAGGAAACCACAGTCCTCCAGAGAGCCAGGCAAGAGGGGGAACTCCAGATTATGAAGAGGGAGAAGCTAGTGTGCGGGGGGGCAGGGGGGCAGGTGATATTAGAGCGGTGTTCCGTGGGATTAGACGCCTTTCAGCAGATGAGCTCCTTGTTACAGCACGAGAGAAGTGGAAAGCATTTAAGAAGGGCCGAGGCAACTAGAAACTCTGTAGCTCAGCCTCTGCTTGCTGCAGCGGGCAGGAGATGTATCAATCCTGCAGGAGCAGGTGAGAGAGTCACTGGCACCCAACTGCAGGTTGGTTAAGATGAAAAGCATTCGTAAATCCAGGGCTGCAACATCTGCCACCTGTGATTAAAAACTGACCAGAAGCATCTGACCTGTCCCTTTCCCCAGGGAAGCCAGCTGTGGACACTAGGGACAGCCAGGGTCCCTGAGTGGACAGTCAGAGCTGGCAGAGCAGGAGACATTGAGTCCAGGCAGAGAGCCCTTAGAGCTAGTGTGCCAGTGTCAGAGAAGTGACTGTAGGGAGGAAATTGTGGTTTTGTCAGGGAACAATGACATGTGACTTCTTCCAGGTCCTTATCTTCCACCCCTGGAATTCTCAAGCATCACAGTTGAAAGGGATTAAGAGAGTAGACAGTTTAGCCTCCTTTATACAGTTTTTATGGATGAGGAAACAGAGGTCTGCAGAGAGCAAAGGTCTTTCTCAAACTCTCATAGTGAGTTGGACGATGAGCTGGTGTTAGAACTTCTGAGTTCCTGGTGACCCCAGGAAGCCTTCCCTGGCCTCTTCTCTGGCCTGGCCTCACCATCCCTGTGTCCAGGGCTCGGGCACTTGGGGTGAGCCCCAGTGAGTGGGATGGATTTCCCAGCACTCAGGAAGACCTGAGACTCTGACCTTCTTCTCACTTGGCCTGTGGGGCAGGGACAAGGTATAAAAGGGTCAACTGAAATTAGTTTGAAAAGTGACCCCAGCCCTTGGGAAGCTTCCTTTCTTCTGAACTTATTCCCTCTTCCTGGCATCCTCGCAGCAGAAGTGGATGACCTGTTGGATTTAATGCACATCAACCTTGAGACACTCCTGTATTTTTGTCAGTCTTATCGTTTGACTCCCAGGATAGTAAGTTTTGTTTTGCTTTCCTTTCCCCTGTCTAGACATTTTGTTTCTCTGGCTGGTACTGTAAGGGACTCCAAGCTAGAGACTTTGAAATGCATGTATTTTCCTTTCCCCACCCTGTCCTCTGTGCCTGGCATGACATTAGGGGCTTCTAACTGCTGAATGAACAAATGACTCCCTTCAGTGTCACTTCTGCCCTGGCTGGTTTATCTGGAATGGCCCTGGGGAGAGTTAGGCTTCTTGGAGTAGGAGTGGGGGGGGTCCCCTGCACTCTGGGAGCCTCTCAGTATCTGATTCAATGAGTCCCACTCACTTTCTGTCCCCATCAGGGCCACACAGCCCCTATCTCCTTATCCCAGAATTCAAGACTTCCATTGATACCTAGAATTTACCTTATTATAAGTCTTACCTATTTGAGGTTAACCTACCATGTATCAGGCATTGGGCTACACTGATGGGTTTCATTTGATCCTTGTAAAAACCCACTGATTGACCGTGCTCACTTTATGGATGGAGACACAAGGGTTTATTACCCAGGGCCTCACCACAAGTGAGCAAGAGGTGCTCCAGGTCTGCCTGAAGGTGAAGCCTGTGCTTTCAAGCCCTCTCTATGTGGGCTCTTCCCTCTTTCTCGCCACTCTCCTCTTCCTCTTCCTTGCCTGCTGGTCTCCCCAGGTCTCCCCATCAATGGTTCGGTGTCACTGTCAATCACGAGCATGGTTTCCCACAGCACAGGGGGTGCTTCTCATCATTGCAGGGTGTCTAACAGGCTGGCTGCCTCCTCTCTCCTGTCACCCTGTCCCTGCTCAGTCCCCACTGTCCTCGTCTCTACCACTGGCCACCATCCCATCTAGTGACCAAATTGCTCTGCTAGCCGCTCTTGATGGCTCAATAGAGGCCCCCAACACAGCTTCTCCCCTTTGGTTCCCAGGCATTTTTAAATTTATTTTTGCTCTAAGTCATACGATTATGACAAAGGCAGGTCCCTGCCCAATGTTTCTATAAAATACTGTATGTCTTCAGCAAGGAAGGGGGGGAGAGACAGCCTCATCACTGGGAGAGGTAATTTCTGCCTGTGCTCATGCAAAGTCAGAGGGGTAAGCCATTCATCGCTTACACATTCAAGTCTGACCTCCGTTGTTGCGTGAATGGAAGAGAAAGTAATTAGTTTCTTTAATGGCTCAGAAATAGACCCAAAAAGGGTTTGTGGGGTGGGCAGTGGTGATTGTTCAAATCAGCAGGTTTAGGAGTTTAATTTCTTTGTATTCATTAAGCTTCAATATCTATCTGAGATGCTTCATTATAATACCGCGGCCCAGCTGGAGAAGCATTATCGAGTTACGAAAATGATAAATTAGAGGGACAAAGGTTATTTGTTTCTTGAGCTGCTGTTTGAAAATTCAGGGCATATATTTCTCTATCAGAGGGCGGAAAGGTGAAGATATTTGTTTCCCCTTGTTAGACAATATTAAGAAGAGAGAGTGGGATGTTTTCCCCAAACCACTCTGACAATGTCACTCAGCAGGATGCGCCTGGCTGTCAGCTTCAAGCCCCCCCCCCCCAACGATTGATGACTCTGGTGAGAGAGCTGGCTTGAGCTCTCTGGGGCTTGATTTCTTCCAAGTGCCCCAGCATCAGGGTTTCTGGAAGTTATTGATGAAATGAGAAAATGGGAAGTCCCTTTGGCCATATTTCACTTCATCTTTAAGGCAGACAACACAGAGCAGCAGGAAGGAGGTGTGCTGGGGTCCAGTCCCAGCCCTGCCACGGATTGCTCTGTTGTATTGATGCATCAATTAGTATCTCTGAGTTCTTTCTCCTGTTCAATAGGAGTACAAATATCTTCTGAGATTATCATGAAGATTTAGAATTTTGCATGGAGTGTGTGTCTATACCTTTATTTATATAGTCCTGCACAGTGCCTGACACACAGTGAGGTGCCCAAGAATTGCACTCGATTTCTCTCTTCACTACCCAGGCCTTGGCTCTTTTATCACGCCCAGCTTGGATAGTCTGTGGATAGTAGTTGGCCGTATCCTCCCAAACACTGCATTCACAGGCATGTGCATTTCACTTAGATTTCACGGGGAGAGAAGGAAGAGATTTTACAAGGCACACAAATCTGCCGAAGTGTAATGAAATCTCCCATCAGACATTTCTAAGAAGGCTACATGTCATAGTCTGTGTGAATGGTGACCTTGGAAATGTGAGGTGTGTGGCCTCCAGCCCTCGCCTCTGTTCTTCCCCCATGGTTCTCTCCCTAATGGCAATGATCTCATGTCCTCTCCCCTTTAGAGGGGAACTTCTAAAATCTCTTCTGTTACATAGCCAGTCCCATCAGTATTGGACTTTACCTTCATATCCCACTAATGAAAGGCTCACTAATTGATTCAGGGAGACCAGACTGTGATTCTAAACCATCTTTAGGGTGTCCTCCCCTCACTTAGTGCTTTTTCAAAGTATTTGCACAAGACACACTTCCATTAAAGGAAGGGGAAGAGCTGGTGGCATCGGGATATGACAACTAAGGGAAAATGTTTCTATATGGCTTGTTCGTATCGCTAGAGAGGCAGGAATGCCTGCTTCCAAGCCCGAGCCCTGGGATGTGGAGATAACACCCCCAAAATGAGGATGAGCCATTCCAGCAACAACTTCTCGGGGACCTACAACCTCTGGGCAAAACAGCCCAAGGCTTGTGGCTCTAGGCAGTGTTAAGGGAGCGTGTATCTAAGTTGGAGCAATAATCCATTGAGCCTCAGATCCACATCACATTATTGGGGACCTGTCTGTTTACAAAAAAAAAAAAACTTGTTTGCTGGTGTTTTGAATAAACCCCAAAGGAGAAGATATATTTGGAAATGAAAAATTCAGGAATTCCTATTTTGTAAAAAGGGTTATTTCACCCCGCAAAAGCCTTTCCATATATCTCATTTTACTTTATTCTCACAACGATTCTGTGAAGACCACATTATTTATTGTGACTATTTTTACAGATGAAGGAAAGGAGGTTCAGTAACTTGCCAGAGGCTGTACATCCCGTAAGATATTCCAAGCCCAGTCTCTTTCCACCCCACCCGTGGTCGTATTAGTTCTCTGATGCCATGTAACAAATTGACACAAGTTCAACAGCTTAGAGTAGCACCCGTTCATTATCTCACAGTTCTGTACGTCTGAAGCCCTGGGAGGCTGGACTGGGTCCTCTGCTTGGGGTCTCACGGGGCTGACATCAAGGTGTCAGCAGGGCTGCATTCTCTCTGTAAGCTCATTGGTCGACAGAATTCAGATCTTTCTTGTTGTAGGACTGAGCTCCTGTTCTTTGCTGGCTATCAACCAAGAGTGTATCTCTCAGCTTCTTAAGGCTGCCTTCATTCCTTCTCATGTGGACTGCTCTATTTTTAAACCAGTAAAGTTTAGAATAACCGTTTCTGCCAAATCTCTCTGAAGTCTTCTGCCTTTAAAAGGGCTCCTGTGGTTAGATCAGGCCCACCCAGATAATCTCCATATTTTAAGGTCATCTGACTGGGAACTTTAATTCCAAATGCAGAATCCTTTCATAGCAGCCTTAGATTAGTGTTTGAACAACCAGAAACAGCTATATTGTGGTGGGATGTGGGTGGAGCATCTGTAAAATTCTGCCTCTCACAATGGTTCTCCAACTTTAGTTAAGAATTGCTTGGAGTGCTTGTTGACAGTGTCAGTGCTTGGCCCTGTCCCTAGAGATTTTAGTTCCCCTATATGGGGCAGAGCCCAGGCTGAGACTCTGGCATGGCTGGTCCTAGGACCATGCTTTGAGAAGCATTGTTCTACACTAGGCAACATCAATGATAATTTCTTAAACTTATTTGTGCACCAGCCTCTTCTAATTCTGTAAGTATTAGTTCATTTAATCTTTATAACAAAACTGTGAGTTTGATACTGTCATTGGCCCAATTTTATAGGCCCAGAGAGATTGAACAACTTGTTTAATGTCACACAGCTTGTAAGTGGTAGAGCTGGGATTTCAAGTTGAGCAGGTGGGCTCCACAATCCCTGTCTTTAACCACTATGCTTTACTGTAAGTTAGAACATACTTTGTTACATGTCAAGACCTGAAGAAAGCACAGACTAGACAGAGGACCAGCTCAGAAGACCATTTCAGGTGTTACTGACATCTGGTGTAGGTGGGTATGGAGGAGGAGTTCAAGGTGAAAGGGTGATAGAGGGGTTAGTCAAAACAGTTCCAGGCCATCTCAGATCTGCCACCTGCCCATAACTGAAAAATGCTGCAGATAGTTACTTACATCATTTCTGATGGCTGCTTTATTTAGCTTCTGGTTACGATCCTCATCAAAACTTATAATTAGAGGATGACTATAGGAAAAGAGTGTGATAGGAAGGGTGCTCACCCTAAAGAAGCTGGGTTTGCCCAGGATTGAAGAGACGTCAATACTTTCTGCAAGATTCAGAGCTGGTCACCCATGGGGCATAGACCAGAGTATCATGGGGCATAGACCAGAGTATCAGCTCAAGGACTGGCCTTTTTCTCTGACAACTGACAGGGCTCCAATATCACATGACTACATCTGAATGTCATCATCATTCATTTGTCTACCTCAAGATTTGCACAGTGCAGACTTCCCCTTCACTGATGTTACTAAACAACATCTCTGGCCTTCTCACCACAGCACAGCAGTGGAATAAGGACTTAGGACTTTGGGTTGTCACTCCTAGAAAGCTATCACCTCCTGCATCCCTTGCTTGCTGAGTTACTCTAATTCTTTTGGTTGCAACATCAAAATACCCTTTAGTTTGCAAAGCCTCAGCCATGCTGCACAGTGTGTGGCCTTGGAAATGCTAATGGCTGGCAACAGACTTGAAGCTGAAACCCACCAACTGGCCCAGACCCTGAGCACAGGTGGCTGGTTCTTGCCTGTGACATGCAGCCAGCACAGGGACCCTAGTGAGAAGGACCATGAGCCCCACCTTCCTGGCTGCCCACCCCCAAACTCCACACACCTTCCCTTTGCAGGTGGTTCACAGAATGTTCTGCCTAGTTACAGATATCAAAAATTCCTGAATAGCTTTAAATCCATCATGATGTGATAAATGATCTGCTATATTACACAAGCTCTGCAGGGACTCATCTTTATAAAGGCAAGTCCTGCCACTAAATAGTAATTAAAAAGGAATCACAAGCATTATTTATGTCTCTTGAAGATTGTGAGCATCTAATTCATAAGCCACAGTAACTCTTCCTAAAGCCGTTTCTCCTACTACTCGATTCTTTCACATCCTACAGCTACTCCAAAGCCCTCTGCACACAATCCCTAGAACTCTCCCCGGAGTCCCAGCTGAGCGGTTTCTCTTCTCTTTATCTCCTTTCCTTCTCTCGAAGCTCCTTACCATGTAAGTCAATTTAGCGTCACTATCCTAACCAACCCCTCTATAATTCCTCATGGGCCAGATCTCCCTCTATATAACAAGACAGATCCAGGAATCTGTTAGCAAAAGTCCTTCTTTATTGAAAGAACAGTCAAGGAGGTGTGTGGCAGAGTTGTAGAAATACACGACTGGGGAATGGGATGCTCACGTAAGAGAGAAGCCAATCCCTGTCTTATCAATAAAAGTGAAAAGGAGGAAGAATTAAGATGACACAAAAACTAAGTAGAATACAAATTGTGAATATCTTATGTATAGCTATACTATAAATAGCACCTTCACATCTGCTGTTCTATTTGGTTCTTACAGCTTCCTTATGAAATTGCTCTGGCAAAGGTTCTTAATCCACATTAAAAGGGAAGATTCTAGGGCTCAGGGAGCTAACAACTCAAACAGACTTGGTTAATAAGTGGCTAAGGGAGACCTATATCCTAGCTTCAGCATCCAGACTCCAAGTCATAAAATCACAGAGGTTCGTATCTGAAAAAGATATTACAGATTATTACATCCAGTGCCCTTATTTTACTTGCAAGGGTCACTCAACTACTTAGAGGAAAAACAAGAATTGTATTCTTGCTTTCAGACTTCTGGACAAGCGTTCTTTCTATTCAGCCAATTTGCTGCAGAATTAGGACCTCTCGGGAAGGAATATCTGATAACACTTTGTCTTTCTGAGACCCTCATGACGTTAAAGCAAACATAGTTACCAAGAAAATGTAATTTTGTATACTTATGTTGACTTAAAAATGTGTCTGTAAACCTGCATGAATCGAGTAATAAAATCATAACACATAATGACAATTTCTAAGAATTACTTAAATAATGCTCAATCTTGCTGCATTTTTCTGAAATATTCTGACAGCTCCAAAATTACTCAACAGCCATTGCTGTTTAGAAATCATAGATTTGGCAGCATGGTATTGGCATAAAAACAGACGTAGACCAGTGGAACAGAATAGAGAACCCAGAAATAAACCCACACATCTACAGTGAACTTATCTTTGACAAAGGTGCTAAAAACATACAGTGGGGAAAGGACAGTCTCTTCAATAAACAGTGCTGGGGAAACTGGGTATCCATACGTAGAAGAGTGAAACCAGACTCTTATTTCTTGCCATATACAAAAGTCAAATCAAAATGGATGAAAGACTTAAATCTAAGACCTGAAACTATGAAACTACTAAAAGAAAACTTTGAGGAAACACTGCAGAACATTGGTCCAGGCAAGGACTTCGTGAGTAATATCCCCAAAGCACAGGCAACCAAAGCAAAACTGGACAAATGGGATCACATCAAGCTAAAAAGCTTCTGTATAGTGAAGGAAACAATCAACAAAGGGAAGAGGCAACCCACATAATGGGAGAAAATATTTGCAAACTATGCATCTGACAAGGGATGAATAACTAGAATATATAGGGAGCTCCAATAACTCAACAGGGAAAAAAAATCAAATAATCTGGTTTAAAAAAAATGGGCAAAGGATCTTAATAGACATTTCTCAAAAGAAGACATACAAATGGCCAAGAGGTATATGCAAAAATGCTCAACATCATTAGTCATCAGGGAAATGCACATCAAAACTATAATGAAATATCCTCTCACCCCAGTTAAAATGACTTTTATCAAAAGGATAGGCAATAACAAATGCTCGTGAGGATGTGGAGAAAGGGAAACCCTCATACACTGTTGGTGGGAATGTAAATTAGTGCAACCACTATGGAGAACAGTGTAGAGGTTCCTCAAAAAACTAAAACCCAAAGGAGGGGAATTCAGTATATCAAAAATATATCTGCACTCCCATGTTTATCACAGCACTATTCACCATAGCCAAGATTTGGAATCAACCTAAGTGTCCATCAGTGGATGAATGGATAAAGAAATTGTGGTACATATACACAATGGAATATTATGTAGCCACAAAAAGAATGAAATTCTGCCGTTTGCAACAACCTGGATGGCACTGGAGAACATTATTTTAAGTGAAATAAGCCAAGCACAGAAAGACAAACCTCACATGTTCTCACTCATATGTGGGAGCTAAATATTTAAAACAATCGATCTTATGGAGACAGAGAGTAGAATGATGGTTACCAAAGGAAAGGAGGGGTAGTAGGAAGGGGGATCGGAACAAAGTGGGAATGGTTAATGGGTGCAAAAATATAGTTAGATAGTATGACCAATATTTGATAATACAACAAAGTGACTATAATCAACAAGTTAGGGTATACTTTAAAATAACTAAAAGAGTGGAATTGGAATGTTCTTAACACAAGGAAATGATTATGGCCTGAAGTGATGGATACCCCAGTTACCCTGATTTGATTAATTCACATTGTGCGCCTGTATTAAAACATCGCAAGTACTCTATAAAGATAAACAACCATTGTGTACTCATAATAATTAAAAATAAAAATATATATATTTTAAAGAAGTCTACTTTAAATATATATTAAGAAAAGAAATCGTGGATTTGGCATCCACAGATTTGGTAACTATGAGACTGGACAGCTTGGATCTGTATAATAGAATACATGTTCAACTGTTCCAATGAAGGCCAAATATAGGGATTGATACAAAACAGAAATTAATTTCTCTCTCACGAGCAGCCCTAGCACAAGCACATCAAGACTGATACGGCAGCTCTGTAAGGTTGGTGAATCTATTGTCTTGCTCATCCAACCTCAACCTCTGGCTTCCATTTGTGTCTGAAGATGACTAATTAAGCTCCCAACTGCTGCACATTCTGGCCAATGAGAAAAGGAAGCATAGAAATCATGGGGGGTCATGCTTGACTCTTCTCTTTAGAGTCACAAATCAGAAATTGCACACACAACTCCTCGTTTCTCATTGTCCATGTAATCCCACGAGCCACAGCTAGCTGCAAAAAGCATGGGAAATGTAGTTGGGAGATGAGTGACCACTGGTCTAGCTACAACATTTACATCTATTACTGAAGAAAAAACAAAAAAAAATGGGATCAGGAATAAGTAAGGAACATCCAAATCAGTGATCCCTTTAGGAAGAGAGAGGGTGAATGCATTCAGGCATACTTAGAGAAGAAAACAAAATGATTGAAAAAATCTTGGGAGTCAGGAAAATGAGTAGAAAATGAAAGATGATACAGGCAGGAGTAAAACTCAAATAAATGGACAGTCCAAGAAGGAGGAGGTCCTGCCTCATGCATCTCTAGCCCTACTGCCCAGCACACTTTGCTTTGGCTGCCTGGAAGGCAGGACCACCGAATGGTCCTTCCATTCACTCCTGCCATCCTTGGGATGCCTTGGGGAAGAGGAAGACTAGATGGCTGAAAGAGGGTTGCATCCGAGCCCCACCTTGTGGCCTGTCCTTTCAAAGCAACTATGGCACGGACAAACTCCTCCATGCCTCCATCCTCCCCTTCCCTGCCCCAGCACACATATGCAAAAGAACATACACACATGCATACATATGCATACAGTTGCACACACACATGTGCACATACACACATGCACATCGCAAACACACATGCATACATTCGCATGCAGGCTCAGATACGCATGCACGCATAACGTGCCTGTCACCAGGGATTAATTGAGGCTAATTCATGCCTAATAGCACACTGTATCAAAATTAATACCCAGCAGCACCAAAGGGCTGGAAGCCTCTTCATTACTCCTTGGTCCACCCTCACCAACTCTCCATGACCACACCTACCTCTATGTGATGAGCCTTCATCTACCTGCTGCTAAGCCAGATCCCCCAGGAGGGACTTCTTTCCTGGCCTATAGGCAGAGGGCAACACAAATCTAGATGTCACTGTGTGTACCCGCAAAGCCCTATGAGCACACTGTAAATGTACCACACAGGGTACTGGGCTCTACGATGAGATGAATAGGCTACAACTCCTCCCTGTGCAGCTGAGAACAACAAAACCTAACCAGGTGGAAGACCCTTGCATTTGCAACAGTTAATCATCTGTCATCTGGGATTGTAGCTTCTGCAGCAAATGACTGGAACAGAAAATACGTGATGGAGGGGCTGAGACACCAAGCACAGGTGGGCAACTGGCTTCTCTGAGCCTTGAATGTGAGCAGAATTTAGCGGCAGGAGAGGTGAGAGTCTGCGGGCAAGGAGACCTTTGTAATAACTAAACAAGGGATGACGAAGCCGTAAACAAGTGAGATAATTGTAGAAAAGCAAAGAATGGGGAATGGCAAGATAAAATTTGATGCAGATCCCAAGGGGACAAGGATGTTGATATCGGTTAAATCATCGTATCTTCTGTGGTATCCAGTGGTCGAGGTGATCTAGAGTGTCTGTTTCTGAGGAAATGGATGGGAGATGGAAAATGTGTGGATGGATATCACCACAGCATGCAGGAGTTAAAAGCAGTGATCCAGATTCCAAAAGAGCAAATGTGGCTAAATCTAAAAGCATAATGTTAAGTGAGAAAATAAGAAGCAAAATGAGGTCTCTAACAAAACATTGTTTATGTAAACCAAAGCACATGCACACACACAATACTAAAAGGACACACATCCAGCACATCAGAGTAGGTGTCTGGGCAGGCAAAGAGGATGGGAATAAGGATCAGGGATTGAACAGGGGAAAATAAATGAGAAAGGGGCCTTGGGCTGAATGATGTAGATAGTGCTGAGAACTGAAGTGTATGATTAACTCAACTCTGCATGAGTCCAAAGGCAAGATAAATAATTACCTATATGCACATATAAATTCATGCAAACACCAAGGAAAGACAAGCAATGGTTTGGAGGGCATTATGAAGCATTGCATGCAGGTGAAGAGCAAAAGGAAAGGAAAGGGACAGAAGGACACCAGGTGTTGGCATCTGGGGTGACTTGCACCACTCTTGGTTCCAAGCTTGGAGCAGCATCTCTTCCCCTTTCAAGCTGAGTTCTACACATACTTGTCTTGTCCAGCGACCATATTCTAGGAAAATAACCTTTGGAAACAGACTGATGGGTGTATGAGCCACTTTTTACTTTCTGTAGAACAGTGGGCAACTCAAAGACATTTTTTGAGCCTCAGTTTTCTTCTCTACGAAAAGAACAATAATACCTACTTCACATGGTGGTCATAGAGCTTCCATGAGCTAAGAGAGGTGGAGGAGCCTCATGTAAGATGTGGCTCAGTAGATAAAGTGTCCTTTTATGATTTCCCTGGACCCAGGGACCCCAAGTCTTTGCTAGTGGCCTCTGCTCGGCCAATAACAGAAATGAGAGCAGAGCTTTGTAGAGGACAGCTCCAGCCTCAGCTCTATGTGTAAAGGCTCTGCTTTTTTGCAGGAGGATGGACAGAAGCATGCTCTGCGCTCATGACAGATCCTCTTCCCCTTCTTGGTGCAAGGAAGGGCAGCATCCCCACCTCACTGAGTGCCTGTGGTCTAACAAAAATCTGCTGAGAGGCTGGGCTCCCTTACACCCAGTGTAGCTACACATTTTCATCTTTTTTATGTGTTCGGGATGTTACACTAATTGTGATGGATGTTCTCTTTGTGCTCACGCTGAGGGGCGGATGATGAAGCCATAATGTAAGGTAATATGTCTATTAAAGATTTAAAATAACCCGCCTGCTGGGTGATTCCTCACTCCACTGGCAGATCCAAGCTTCTTTGGAAGAAGTTGATGCTAAATTAGAGAAGGTGATCGGGTGGGAGGAAAGGAGGGGACACAAGGGTTATTCTCTAACTTCTGGAGTGTTGTCCGACTGGTCTATCTTTTCTTCACTTAATTAAGGAACATCTACTGAGCACCTACTGTATACCCGGCTTAAACCCCAGCTCTGGGTACACACTGGTAGTCAATGACTTTGGGATCTCTCAATTTAGGAGAAAAAGTACCTGGACTTCATGAACACAGTCACAGTACTTACAGAGTCATGAATTAATTGTCTTTATCTCTGATGCCCAGCTCTATATTAGAGCCATGGGTTATGGGTATGTCCTTAGAAGTGGTTCTTGGACCTGTCTGGTCCCCAAATCACAGAAGTATATAAAAGTTGGACTGATAGAACCAGGTGATCTCCCAGCCACAACTATCTCTAGCAAAATAGGAATCTTAAATAAAAGCCAGACAGAACTGCGGTATCTTCTGCATCTCCCTCCCTGTCCTGTGGTCTCTATTTTACCAAAGAGGAAGAAAATAGCAAGAGGTGTACATTTACCCCAGCCAGAGCCTCTGAGCCATGAGGCTGTGGAAGCCTACAGGTTTCTGCAGGAGAGGCAGTACGTCAACAGGTGAACTCACAGGAGGACATCATAGATGAGACCAACAGCCCAAGTATTAGTCTTAGCTTTACCACTAATCTTGGTTATTCTTCCTGGGCTCCAAAATCCTGTGACCAGCCACAAAAGTCTGGCTTCTTCCTAAAAAGCCTCCTCACCCACCGCTTCCCTCCCTATTGCTAACCTGCTCATGCCCTGCACACCCCCTCCTGCTCACCCCAACTCTGCTCCTTCCCTCACTCTGGCTCCCGCAATGGTGCCTGCTGCCCTCTTCTCTGCCTCTGGAATCCTGTTTGAATTTCCAGATAGACACAACGAATGGAGGAAGATAAACAATATCCCACCCTATTACCTTATTGAAACTATTATGACATCAATAACAAAATTTTCACCATCAGCAACGAGAAATGAACAAGATATGATCCCATGTCATCAACTTTGAGAAGTGGTTGCCAAGGAAATCAACGGGCTCCTTGGGCATGGCTCACCACAAGTCCTAACGCCACTCCTCCCCCCTCCCTGCACCCAACAGGTTGTATGAGGCAAATGTTACAGTTAATAAAACCAAGAACACAGCCCCATTTGGAAAGACACGCAATTAAAGTGTGAGTAGGTAGCTCAGGGCAATGATAAAGAAACGTTCTCTGAAAGAGAATATCCACTCACCATGGCAGAAAAACAGTCACACCTGACATATTTTGAGTACCTATGAGGGTGTCATGATAACCTGGTATGTGCAACATTCTATTTGAGGCCCCCCAAAAACTGTGATATTGTTAGCTGCATGATGTACAGGAGAGGAAGGAAATCAGGGCAAGCTAATCCTAACCAACATGCCATTGCAGCAGAGGCAGAAAACTACTCAGATACTTGGATTCACCATTTTTTTAGGATTCTAATCTAAATTCGAGGAATATTCTGAAACACAAGGTATTTCCCCACATGAGTAGGAAATACTCTTGATCTGATGTGATGTCTCTAACTTGGGGTATTTTTTTAAATCTCAGGAGAAAGACTAGGGCCCAGATGATGCAACAAAACACAGCTCCAGCTGAACTTTTCTGTTGCTTCTGAACCTCAGGGACTGAAAGGAAGTAAGAACATATCATAATGCTTCCTAAATTTGCCACAGAGGGGAAACTAAAAGTGTCTCAATAAGATGGGGAAGATGCTAAGAAGCATTTACCCCACTGTGCTGTGACAGGCAGAGCTGCCCACACCCGGCACGAGGAGGGGCTGGGGTGGGGACATCGTGGTGACTGTGGAACCCGTCACAGGAAGACCAAGGATAAAAGCAAAAGCTGCAAGAGATGGAGAAGTAACTCAGCAGAAAACAGAACCCAACGAACAGGAGAAAATTTCTGCATGTGTTCCAGGCCATGGAGTAACTTGATAATAAAATGAATTCTAAGTTTCATAAAGGGCTTAAAGACAACACGCCAAGAGAACAGAATGAAAATAGTGACTGTGGAACTGAGGAAGTTAACTGGGGACTGTGACGGACAATAGCATCACAGAACTAATAATTAGAGTAGCCAAAAACAGAACAGACATGGATGAAATTTCAATTAAAATCTTGAACTGAAATTCCAGAGTTAATGCAAAGGGAAGGGAAGGGGGAGATGAAATGATGACAGACAAAGTGAGAGATATTGAGGCAAGATGGAAATGATACAACGTATGGGTCAAAAGTATTCCTGAAATAGAGAACTCAGAAAATGCAGACAAGAATTATTCAATGACATTATAAAGGTAAATGTCCTGAAATGAAGGAAGAACTGAAAAAAAAAGGATAAGTTGAAAAAGAACATCCATTCACAGGAAACACTTATACAAAATGACTAGACCCAAGAGATATCTTGCTTACCTTTTTGAACTTACAGGATAAAAAGAAGAATTATTTAGTTACACAGGCAGTAAAAGCAAGAGTCCTCCAAAGAAGAAAAATTCAGCTGTCTTCAGACTTTTCCAGAAAAATGTTCAGGATGAGAAAAGAAAGGGGCAAAACCTGCAAGTCCTGACGAGGAAAAAATCCTGACCCAGGCATTTTATACTCAGACAGAAATTCTAAAATATAAACTGTTGTCGCCCTTTGAGGTCCAGCACCCATCTCACCTCCTCAGTGCAGACTTCCCTGCCCACCAAGCACTCATCGATCTTTTTCTACTCCTATTTTAATGTGTGTCAATCTCTTCTTTCAGGCTGTGCTCTACACTCTGAGCTTCCCATTGCTGAGAAGACACACACATTCTAGTGCTCAGGAACCAGTTTGTTTTAGTGTAATGAAAATGCCCAAGAAACTGTAAAATCCCGTACAAATGAAAGGGGCTGTGGTTACTGGCTATGATCCAAACCTTAGCTTTTACTATCCTTCTCTCTCTCTCCTCTCACCCTCCTTCCTTGCATCGTTCTTCCTTTCTAGAACACACAACTGGAAAAATCTATAAAGAAACAGTCGAGTCAGTTGTTTTGCCTGGTTTGCATGTGAGTGTAATCATGGCTCTGAAAAAGTGGAGGGACTTGCTTCATAAGGTCATCAGGCAAGTGAGTGGCCAAACTAGGATTAAGACTCCGATCTCTTTATTCCTTGCATAAGAAAGATTCTGGAGGATACTTTCCTGCTAAAGATAATAACCATCTGAGTGTATTTGAAGGCCGAGACTAACACGTTGCACAAACACAGATAAGCATAGCTGTGATCTGCATGATCTGGTGAGGCTGTGCTGTTTGTTAAAATATGAAAATGCCTCTGGACCAGTTGATAAGGAGCCACTGTCCTCTGGGAGCTTCCAGTGTCCCCAAGGCCAGATGATCAGAAGGGTAGTGCCTGACATAGCGGGAGACACACAGGGCCCTTTTGGAGTGCCAGGATGTGTGTCTATTCTGACTGGCGAGTTCCCGGGCTGCAGTGGTCATTAACTACTGGGACTGTGCCCCGGCAGACACACTGTGGATGTGGCATAGGTATGGCCATGGACACATAAGAAAATAGGGCTGGAGAAAGAGGCAGAATTGGACCTCAAACCCGTTCTCTTGTCCCTAAACTTGTGGTCTTCTATGGTGCAGGGGTCCTCAAACTTTTTAAACAGGGGGCCAGTTCACTGTCGCTCAGACCATTGGAGGGCCGGACTATAGTTTAAAAAAAAACTATGAACAAATTCCTATGCACACTGCACATATCTTATTTTGAAGTAAAAAAACAAAATGGGCAAAAACACCCGGCGGGCCGGATAAATGTCCTCAGCGGGCCGCATGTGGCCCATGGGCCATAGTTTGAAGACCCCTGGTTGAGCATGGGGGCTCTTCTTAACCTGAGCTCTATGCTCATGGCTGGAGCCACTCTGAATGGGCTCAGCTAACTGGCACTGTCATATTTTTTTCCGGGAACATGACACAAAGTCCCCTGTCGGGGAATTCACATTGCAATAAGTGTCAAAAATGTAGAATATATAAGAACTCGCCTCATAAAGTTCTGTTGTGGATCAATGAAAGTAAAAAGTACAGAAGATGGCTCAGGGATGTGCAAGCTTGTGCCCTCACACACATCCACACTGGTGTGCACTCACAAACTTCCCAGGTCTATCTGCTCTAACAGTTTCAATTAAAAAAATAAAAGCTTTATTGCATTCCTCTCCTAGAAACAGTAGAGAAAAGGGAGGGGGTGTGAATTCCCAGTAAACAGAGTCCCTGTTGCTAAATGTTATCAACTTTGTAAGTTTGTTTCTTTAAGTAGTAATTACAGCCAGAAGAGTAAACAGTTTATAGTGCATGATCTGTTCATATCAGGGACAGGTATTCCCAGATCCCCAGATACTTCTACTCTTCAATCTCATTTGAATCAGGACCATGTTGAAGGGAGCTGTGGAGGGAAAAGTCCAGAACCCAGAGGAATCGTGTTAAAGCAGGGCTTGGGCATCCTCCAACTTATACAGCCAGGTGGGGAGGCCCTGGGGGCATTTACAGGATTTGTTTTGGGGGCCCAGGGAGAAGGAGGCCAAAATGATCTGTTCCCTGTGTAAACACAGCCTCAGCTCTTCACTCCAGAAGTTCAGTGACCACGCTGGTTGGATGGCCACCTGACATTCACTTCAGCTCTATTCAGAGAGCATATTTTAGGTGCCTATTTTGCACAAGGGAGTGCAAGGTGCTGTGACCATGGGATTGATAACTGTGACACAGTCCATGGTGTTTCTCCATCTGAATCTGTGCAAGACTGTGGCTATGGTCAAAATCTGATTGTTAGTGAATTTATGGTTTATTTTGTCTGTTTCAGAGGACAGCAAAGAAAAACCAG
>VBSM01001927.1:10985376-11006103 GCA_008086735.1 Cheirogaleus medius
GATGTAATGAGATGAGCAAAAGAGGAAATCAGAAGTTGCAGAGCTAAGGAATGAAGTAAGGATGCCAGGACTGGAGAAAGAACTGTGGTCCAAAAGAGAAGTGAGATGAATAGAGGTGGGTTGAGGTGGTGGATAGAGGTTAAGGAGCTCAGTCTGTCCTGGGAAGAGGCTCAGATTACAACCACCAACGCCACCCTTTAGCAAGCTTAGGGGTCTCAGGAGCCTGGATGTAGAGGGCTGGACTAGCATGGTTTGCTGTCTGTGGAGGGGGGAGCTCACTCATGTGATACTATGAGATTCAATTCAGAGGAGCCTCACCCTTCACATCTGTAAAATGGGGCTCAATCTCCTTGTCTGTTGCATCCTTATAGAAGTATCAAAGGAGATGATGGATGCTTAATCAATTGTTAAGTACCTGAGAGTGATCTGATTACTGTCCTGGGTTGTCTGAAACTAAAAGGAGAGATTAGTTTCATTTAGCAGGAAACCTCTTTCAAAATGCAAATACATTTCATTCAATGAAAGAAATAAAGTTGATTCTTATTTTTTTGTGGTAGGTGTGCTCTATAAAGTCCCTGCAAACACTGACTTAGTGAACTCCGAGCCATTGCTCCTAGGGGAAATACAAGGTTAGGTTCCTGCAAGCCTGTGGTCACAATATTTTTGTCAATTAATCAATATATAACCTTGTTCTATGCGTTTCTATTTAAAGACACCTTAATTAGTATATTTTTTCATTATGTATTTATATATTATATATAAACATTGAGCTCATGACCAACAGCACCATAACTCATGCCTGAACAAAGCTTATCTAACACATATTTGTTCCATAAGGCACATCACAGCCTCGTACTTAGGAATACTAGACAGCACTTCAGCACTTTGCGTGGAGACCAGTTTAAACAGCAAAAGCACCAATGAAAAACACAAAATTATGAAAAAGATGACACCAAATAGACCATGAAAAGGACACTCATTTGCAGTATGAAGAGCTGAAACAAGATGGCGAGCGTCACTTTGCTCACCTCAGTTGCGAATATTTGTGTCAGGCGACTAACATTTTTCACCACTCAGCGCACGTCTGTGAATGACCACAAAAGTGAAGTATGGATTTGAGGGCTACAAATAAGTTTTATCCAGTAGGTGAATTTGCAAATACACAATCCATGAATAATGGTGATCGATTGCATTCATTGAGTACTTACTACTTTCAGGCAATCTCCAAACATTGAGGTTACAACAATGAACAAAAACAGACAAAAAATATAATACTTTCTCTTATAGAACACACATTTAGGGAGGGAGAAAGACAATAACTATAATGAACATGATAATTGCACTGAAAAAATTAAGCAGAACAGGGGAGCACCATTTTAAATTGGGTAGTAGACCTTAATGGGAAAGTGATGTTTGAATAAAAATTTGAATGAGTATTGGATATGAGCCTTGCAGTTACCTGGGGGGAGGAGTGCCCCAGGCAGAGGAAACAGCCAGTATAAATGGCCTGGGCTATTTAAGTAGCAACTATGAAGAGACCAGTGGGACTACAGCAGCTTGGGGAAGGAGAGAGTCAAAGCAGATATTGTCAGAGAGGTCGTGGGGTCAGATTATTAGCCACTATAGGCCAGTGTAAGTACATTAGTTCTTACTGGGATGAGATGAGGAGCCACTGAAGAGTTTTTGTCTTTGAGCATAGGAATGGCTCATTCTGGCTATTGCACTGAGAATAGGCTATAAGGGGTAGGTGAGATGGGAACAAAGGTGCCATTAGGAGTCTGTTACAAAAACCCAAGCAAGAGCAAGGTGAGGGCAGAAGAGTTGGTGGGAAGGGGCCAGAGACTGGATATATTTTAAAGGAACAACTAACATGATTTCACGACAGGTAGGATGTGGAATCAAGGATGGTGCCCAAGTCTTTCAGCCTGTCATAATGGAAGGATGAAGTTGCCGTGAGCTTTGTTGGATGAAAGGGCAGTGAGGAAGGTTTGGAGAAGAGGACATCATTTGGAAATAAGTTTGCTATTTCTACTAGGCATCACTGTTGCATAGGCCGGTGTATGAAGTCAGGAGTTGAGTGTCAATATCTGTGCTGGAGATGTAAGTCATCAGCAGCTAGATGGGATGTGAAGCCATGGGACAGCATGAGATTACCTAGGCAGGGAGCGTAGTAGAGAAGAAACAAGGACCAAGGATTGAGCTCCGAGGGAAGCCAATAATAACAGACAAGGGAGAAGAGGAGAAAATAAGAAAAGAGATTAAAATATGACCAGCAAAGCAGGAGTAAAACCAAGAGTGTGTGGTGTTTCAGAAGCCACAGGATGAAAGTGTTTTCAAGGAGTAGGAAATGAATAATTGTGAAATGTTTACTGAAAGGTCAAATATTATCAAGTTTAAGAATTGATTATGGATTTAGCAACATTGAGGTCACTGTGACCTTAAACAAGAGTGGTGTTGGTGGAGGGGTTGAAGGCTAATCTTGTTTGGCATGGGATTAGCAGAAAACAGGACAAGAATTGGAGATAGTGGCTAGAGACAGAAATTTTGAGGAGTTTTAATGAAAGGTAGAACAGAGAAATAGGAGGGGCAATGAGATCAAATGATTTTTCTTTAAAGATCTTATTTTTTATAGAAGTTTTAGGTTCACAGCAAAACTGAGCAGAAGGTACATAGATATTCCACATACCCCTTGCCCCCACACATCCACAGCCTCCTCCATTATCAACATCCCCCATCCCCTGCCAGAGTGATACATTTGCTACAATCGATGAACTTCACTGATGTGTCATTATCACCCAAAGTCCATACTTGACATTAGGGTTCATTCTTGGTGTTGTACCTTCTACAGGTTTAGACAAATGTGTAATGATGTGCATCCACAATTAGAGTATCATTCCAAGTAGTTTTACTGCCCTAAAAACTCTTTCTCATGCACTGATTCATCCCTCCTCCTAGAAACCACTGATCTTTTTTTTTTTTTTTGTCTCCATAGTTTTACCTTTTTTAGGATGTCATATAGTTAAATCATACAGGAAGCAGCCTTTTCAGATTGGCTTCTTTCACTTAGTAACATGCATTTAAGTTTTCTCCATGTATTTTCATGGCTGAATAGCTCATTTCCTTTTAGTGCTGAATAATATTCCATTGTCTGGATGTACCACAATTTATTTATCTGTTCACTGACTGTAGGACATCTTGGTTGCTTTAGAATGCTTTTTTAAGATGGAAGACATAGGTACATCATGGTACAATGATGATAATGATTCAATAGAAAGGGAAATACAGATGGTGGAGGGGAAAGAGGAGAAAATTGCTGGAACAATATCCTTCTGTAGGTCAGGGAGGGATGATGAAGTGTGTAGTGCAAGCGGCCTTAGAGAGGAACAGGACAGTTTATGTCCACTGACACTTGGAAATGGCGGGTTTATGGGTGTAGATGCCGGTAGGTGGCTAGATGTGGTGGTGGAAACATGTGGCGGTCCCCTCGTGATGGCTTCAGTTGTATCAGTGAACTGGGAAGCAATGTTGTCGGCTGAGAATGATGATGAAGGAACATGTGCCGAAAAGAGAGAGACAGTTAGGTGGAACGTAGTATAAATGCTGGCGAACACTGCGGTTCAGCTTTAAGTTTGTGGTCATAAATTGAGAGTAAAAGCATCACAAGGGTTATATGTTTTTCTCTATTTAGGGTTGGCTGAATTCAGAGATGTAGGTGCAGAGGTCATGGCAAGTTAGCTTAGGATCTTGGTTCTCCTGAGAGTGTGTTCAAACGGGACAAAGAAGTTGAGAGTGTATACAAAGGTTGGTTAGAATGATTATAATAATGTATTTTAAGCTGAGCATATTGGAGAGTATCAAGGGCTTATTGAAGTCAGCGTACAAGAGGGAATGAACTAGAAAAATAAAAGGTGAGGTCTTGAAGCAGGCTATATTAATAAGGATAGGGCATAGTGCAGCCATGAGATCAAGTGGCAACGTAGAATAGAGGAGAAAAGAAATTCAAGGAACTAGAAGGTCAAGAATTAAAGGGATTATATATGTACATATGGAAATCGCCAAGCATTAAGATAGGAATAAAGTAGGAGAGAAGAACTAAACCAAGAGCTAAAATCATTAAAAAATAGGGAGCATAGCTCTGGGATTAGAAGTTAACTGCAGTAAGGAAGAGCAGTGGGCGGCATGGTCTGAAGACATAAGACTCAAAGCTGCATGTTTAAAGGGAAGAGAGGAGAGAACAGATCCGAAGCAACAATGAGGAAGAGGAAGGATCTCTATCTCACCTCCACGTTCATTTGGATAAGGGATAAAGGTAAATATTAATACATAGTCACCACTCCAGAGAGTTCCAGAAAAGCCCTGTCCTTGGAGGGAAGCTAGGTTTTAGTTAGGACAAGAAAGTAAAGGGAGAATTCAGACAAGCGGTTTCAGACACAGGGGGTTTGCTGCTCAGGGACCATGCAGTCTAGCAGACACAGTACTCAGGAGTCAGGTGGGAGATGGGGACAGAAGAGATTGGGCGCCCAAGGTGGAAGTGGCCTGAGTCTGGGGCTTTGTGCAGTGACTCTCATACACAGGACGTGAGATCAGCCCAGGGGACTCAAGGCAGATGTGGGTGGCCCACCTTGTGTGTTCAGGGTAGTAGGAGTCCTATCCATGGCCCCTCTCTATCCTTGTAGATGAAAGTTAGAAGGTTTGGGGGGGGGCTAAATTACCCATCATTTGTTCCTTAACATAAATATGGCTAGAACGCATGTGAAGAGGGGCTGCTGACAGGAGAGTGGTCTGGATGAGAAGGGTGGGGAGGGTAGAAGGGAACAGAGCATGGTACACACAGAGGCAGGTGGCACCTGTGAGCCTTGACAGCAGGGCTGGGTGAGGCTGTGAGCAGCCTGGGGTTCCTTGGGAGGGGAGAACAGACACCAAGTGACTGTCACAGGTTGTCAGAGCTGAAAGGGACCTTTCAGACTAACCACGTTCAAGTGCTATTGCTCACCTGCCCCCTAGAAGATTCCCATTCATGTTTTACATTTCTCTATTTGTGTCTGACGTTTAAGTAGATAGCACTCAGAAGGTTTGTTCCTTTGAAAGAGATGGAATTGAAAAGAGTTTTGTTACAGCAACATCATTTTTTGAAATTCCTTGTATAAGCTGAAAATCACTTGGTGAACTCTTATTAAAAGTTATTTTTAGTGATCTGACAGTTTGATTAGGTTCTTCTTCACTTTTGCTAAAAGCAAAGAATTGAAACCACTTGTATTAAAAAGGTATGTGTGTGGGGGTGTATGTGTAAATTTTTGTTTAATTACTTTTTAATTTTTTTATTTATTAGAATCATTCACTTTCTCCATCCCTGGGGAATATCAAAAAGACTTCACCAGAACTTATCAAGTGGCTATTAATTATACCTAGTAATCTTTTTCCATTAGATGCACATTGGTTAGTATAAAATGCTGAGATATAATTGAAGATATTAAATATATTGTTAATTTTAGTACATCTTTGACAGTATAGTCTTTTTCAATAAACTGCTTTTATTTCATCACATCCTTGACATATAGATTTAGCTCACTCAACAAATAGGTTGCCATGTAGCCTACTTAGCAATGTCACCCATTGCTGTGAAATGATCAGCCCAATTAAACTCACTTTCTGTTATAAAATATCTGACTTTGTTTTTCAATCCAAATAAACGAATTGATATACATTTCAGAAATATTGTTAAGAATCATTGAGTAATATATTGTGGAACATGTTCATTTGAAAGGCAAAATACTAAAAGTAGTCAAGATGCAACTAATATAAAGCTAATATTATAATCATTTTTATAATTTATAAATACAATAATAAATCTATATGTTATTTCTCACTACTTAACTTGAAATAATGCAGTGCAATTTGTAGCAAAAAAATGTGTTATTTATGGAGTAAGAAGTATAAAATGCCTGTTAGTCCTTTGGTAAATTTGAGTGTGTGCATGGATTGAATCTGTTTCTCAGCTTTTGAAAATTCATTAAATAAGAATTATGTATATAATTTCATAAATAATGCCATTAATTTTGTGAGACATTATGATTAAGATTTTACCATATATTTGCTGAAAGAGAAAGGTATATACTGGCAAAAAGAAATTTTTGTTACAGCTAGATTACCATTTTAGTTTTTACTAATCAGAGTTAGAAAATATTAAGCATTTCATAAGAAGAAATAATCTGAGAACTGATTAACTGGCATAAATAGTTCATGCCACAATTTGATAAAATAAGTTTTAACTAACTCATTGAATAACACATGCTGAATTTAAAAGAAATCAGGTAAAGCTCTAGCCACACATTTTATCATTTATGAGTCATCAAAAACATTCCCATTACATTTAATGGGATCTGTGTCTCTAACCTGTACTGTTTCAGCGGTTCCAAGGTGCTTTTCTTTCCAGATAATGACACTCCCCAGGAATGAGTATTGAGAATAGCTGAATACAATTGCTTGTGATTAAATTTGTGAAAAAAGATCATTTTTAGCACTCAATATTTCCTACCCTTTGCTTTGCTCCCTCCATATTCTTGCACAACAGCTAAGCGTCTTTGACAATAATTGAGTCTCAGGAGAAGGTGTGGTCCTGAAACAGAATTGTCATCGCTCTCATTGCCTACGCCCTCCCCAAAGGAGCTTACATACTCCATTTTTAACACCAATGTTCATCTCTAAAAGAAAAATGTGTGCAATCAGTAAAGAGAGGAAGCTACCCTGTGAGTTTCTAGTGCTTTGGTTAATACAGGACGTTTGTCTCCCTCGAGGCATTTGCACCCTAGAATAGGGGACCAGGGGAAGATGAGGGCAGGAGGAGTATCTTGGCTTTGTGAAGGGGGAAAGGGGCCTTTATGAAAAATGGTGATAAGGAAGGAGAACCTACTAGATACAGCAAACAACATGTGGAAGTTGAGGATCTGGAAGTCCATTCCCTGAAAACCATCAGTGCAATCACTCCTGGAATGGAATATTTAGAATCCCTGATGGCACAGTCTCAGGGCTGGAAAGTGGTTCATGTCAAAGTGGGGATGGGGGGAAGCGAGGCCATGTTAATAAACCATCGGCACATGGACAATCATTGCCTAGACCCCATGGTGACACCTCAGGCTTCCTTGCCACTGTGATGGAGATAAGGACCCTTTTCGGGAGGTCTGGCTGAGATCCCAGGTGGCTGTACCACCTGGGCCTCACCTGCAAGCCCCGAAAGCCCACAGGTGGGGCATTTGATCTCTCCCTCTGCCAGGGTCACACGTTCCCTTTCTCGAAGAAGTCCAGGCCACACTGATTACTGTGGATCTGTGTTTTTCTTTTGAAGCAAGAATGGAAAAGACGTTTTCCATTTGATTGTGAGTTAAGGTTCTAGGAGTAGAGAGGGGATAACAGAGAGGCTACATAAGCACATTATTTTAACCAAGGAGAAAATCCAAGCACTCACACTAAAGGATAAGAGAGAAGACAATTTTTCTATGTCATAATCAAACCTTGGCAGAAGTCAGTAAGGCAAGCCGTGGAATCCATCAACCAGTAAGACTTTATTGTGCAGCCACTATGTCCCTGTGAGGACCGGGACACTTGGCCACTGCCCTTCTGTTATTTGGAGCCTCCTCCCTGGCTCAGTGTGGTTTCCAATGAGTCAAATGGCCACCATGTCATGGGCACCTTCCCCATTTTATTCTGATTGGTGTATGTGAGTCAATGTACCTATTCATAGCTGTGTCTAGGACTGATAGGAATGTCCGCATGTCAGGTTGCATCCATATGTATGAGACAGCATGTCAGCATGTGCACATGCATGTACAGTTGTATACATGTGTGTTGATATCTATGTGTATCTTTATGTTTGTGTGAGTGAGTGTAACTATGTGTGTTCCTGTGCCAATGGGTATGAAAGAATGCATGTATTTATATGTGTCTGCACACATGCAGGCATAAATGTCTTCATGCATACATTTTTCTGTTCATGTTGTAAAGTCCTTCAGCCCACCTGATAAACAGACCTCTTATGATATCTAGTTATACTAGATCTGCTTATCAAGGTCGTTAACAGAGAGATAATTACATCCTCGCCTGAGAACAAAACAGCTCCAATGCCATCACTTGGTAATCCCTCTCCTGCTGCTAGCACTCAGCTGGCCTCCTTCTCACTGAATCACAACTTCACAAATCCCTCCGTCTTTCCCTGGGCAACAGCTCATGGAAATTGGGGCCCTCTGGCTCTCAAACTCGCTGGGCAACCTTCTCTCCCAAATCATTTAATTAGCTTCAGAAGAGAAACTGAGGCTCGTCCCTTCTTCTACTCTCCACTTCTCCCTCCACTACTCTCACTCTCTGCTGCCTTCTTTCCCTAGGAAACTGCCCCTTACAGGACAAGCCTATGTCGGCAGGTAGGTGTGGGCTCCCTTAGTATGAATGACCTGCCTGGGTTGTTGAACCAGGCACGCATGGGCCATCAAATGGCCACCTCTCAGTGATGCTAAGGAAGGAAGAAGTTTGCTTTCATAATTGGAAGCAAGTTGGACAAATGAAAATAGGTGTACCTTGGTGGGCACCAACATTCATCTGCAAGGCACCATTAAGGACAGTGTTGGAGCATGGCCACCCTGTGGTCATTGTAACCACTATTTTTTATTACCCATGGGGGAAATGTTAATTTTCCCCCGGGTGGGAGTTAAGAAAAGAGTAAACAAAGGGTCAGAGCCGTATTAGGCTAGAAGTGTGCAAAAGGGAGTCGTGAGGTTGGGGGAAGCAGGAGGGAAGGGCAGAGCTGATAGACAGAGGAAGAGCATTTTTGGCCTTATGTTAGCACACAGCAAACTGGGATTTTTAACCAAACATTAAGAAAAGAAGCTAGTGCTTCTCAACACATATGGTCATACGGAAGGCTTTGTTTGCAAACACTTCTGGTGCTCGGGGACATCCCTGTCCTGACAGTCCTTCCCCAAGTGCTGTGTGATGCCAGGCCTGCTGGTGAGAGGCCAGCCAGCCCACGCCTCAGTGCCCTGTGCCTGCAGGGGCAGATGGAGAGCGGAGCATCAGGCTTGCTGCCACAACCTTGTCCCCTTGGGCCTGCCACTCTGAGTCTTGACTGTGCCCAGGCGTCACTCAGGGTGCTTGTTAAAGTGTTAATTCCCAATCCTCCACGGGGTGGTGGAGAATCGTGTCTGGGATGTAACAGAACAGCAAGGGCACAGACCAGGGGGCTATGGAGGAGCAGGAAGAAGATTCTGTTCGGAATTCGAATCCTATGACAGCAGAAGCTCTAGGGCCAGAGAAGGCCCCTCAGTCTTCAGGAGGTGATCACCAGCCTCCGTCTCGGTAACCAGTCACCACGTGACATGGGGTTAGTCATCTCCCCTCTCTAAGCCTCAGTTTCATTCATCTGTGAAACAAGGACATAAATTCTGACATCTGGGGATTCTATTGTCATGAAATCATTGCTCATCTTATATTTTCTTTTCTCCATTTTCAAATATCTCCTTACCTCCTCTGTCTGGGCTCCTGCGACTGGGAGAAGACTGGAGAAACCAAACCTTGTCATTCATTCCCTTCACTAAAGAGTTCTTCTTTCCTCACTATGTGGTCTCAAGTAACACAGGTGTGAGCTGCTTTGTGGGTAGCCTTGGACCCTTACTCAGCCAGGGACAGCACTCCAGGGGCCGAAAGGCTGATGCAGAGGATGAATGTCAACAAAGGAAAAACAAACTTCAGTTGTCACTTCTGTTGTACTCTGAGCTTCAGCAAGCCCAGTCCCAGGTGCAAAAGGCATTTGCATTTGTGGGAAACTGGGAAGACACCAAGAAGCCAAATTCAACCACCATGTTCCCTGAATTTCCATTGGTGGAGATAGAATCCTTTCGATTATGAACTCATTTTTCCTTATTTCAGTGCAAAATGACCAGACTAAGATGGGTAGACCATGGGTAACCATTGACACCTTCAAGCGGGTTACTTTATATTTCATGTGCATTTGTTTATAACCTCTTGACATAGGCCTACACATAAGGGAGAGACAGAGATAGAGACAGAGAACTGATAAAAGGAAAATAGGTATAGAAAAGTAGAAAGGAGCAGGGGGACTGTTATGCAAAGTAAAGACCTTGCAATCAGGTGACGTTCCTAGAGATAGACTGTACAGTTGGCTCTAAGCTTCCTTGAAGGAAAAGCACAAAAGGAAACAAGGTCACTTACAACATGATTAGTGAAAGATGTTAGTAGCTACACCCTCCAAGAACTAAAGGGTTTGCTAAACAAATGCTTGTCAAGCACCTATTGTAGGCCACCTGTACCTGGGTGAGAGCCTCTGGGAGATCCAGAGGGTGGAGAACAATAGCTGCTATTCTCCAGGTATCGACAAGAGAAAACACACACAAGGATGATATAAGCATATCACGAGAGACGCCGCATAGTTGTGTGCTACAGGTACTGAGTGCTCGGGGAAGGGAGACTCAGCAGTGCCTGGGTGGGCAGAGGAGGTCCATGAGGAAGACTGGGTTCATCTGGGTTCTGTAAAGTCATGTCAGCTGATGAGGCTGGAAG
Source organism: Cheirogaleus medius (assembly GCA_008086735.1). NCBI lineage: Eukaryota > Metazoa > Chordata > Mammalia > Primates > Cheirogaleidae > Cheirogaleus > Cheirogaleus medius. Next base: position 10,995,940 of record VBSM01001927.1, read on the forward strand.
GAGGTCTTTGAAATTGGAAAATTTCAAAGGAGCTTCCAACAGTCCTCCAGCCAGGCTGGAGAGAAGTGATTTTCAGCATGGGCATCCTCTGGTGAGAACTTTTCTTACCTTAACCAAAATGATTTTCTTACCTAAACCAAATGATTGCAGAGACATGTTCTGGACTGGTCTTCCTGGCTGCAGCACAGGGGCCCTGTGAACCAGGAGGACAAGGGAGTTCAAGCCACATGTAATTAAAAGAAGCAATATTTATTAAGCACCTATAATGTGTCAGGAATTGTGCTATGAGACACAGGATGGCAAGCAGAAGAGGGTTTTTCCCTGTATGTCTGCTTCCTTACCCTTTGTGGGAGAGTCCTAGTCACCTAGAGGACAGTGGGAGTCAGGTCCTCTCCATGGTGGAAATAAATGGTGCGTGTTGAGAGCCAACGTCACATTCCATGCAGACTGTCTTGAGAATCCACTGGGAGAATGCACTGCTTTGCTATAAAAATAAAATAAAATAAAATAAAAGTGAACATACTCATATATAGCGTGAGACAAAATGACTTCTACAATTACAGGCTTTATAAATTGCAAGCAAATTAAAACAGAGAAGTAAGCCACTTCTCTTTCCCACAGTTAGAAGCCAAATCCATGCTGTGCTGCACTCCAGTGGTCTGTCTGACTACAGAGACTTTTTCCCATTCTATGAATTCAAGCAAACACACATGCACACATTTATTTCTCCCTTTCTTATTCAAGTACCCTTGTGGGATTTTTTTTCATAAATCTGTCTTTCATTCGATTATAGAGTCCTCAAGAGTGACAAGAGTATATTTTAGCTCTAATGCCTCCCGCTGCTGCAAATCTTAGGAGGCAAAGTGATTTAGAGAAAGAATCACTAGGTTCCAGTCCTGGCTCTCTTGTCCATTGACTAGATAGCATTGAACAAGTCATTTTACCCTCTGGACTCCAATATTCTCATCTACACAAGAATATTGGACAGAATAAACCCTAATAATAGTAATAACTACCAGTCCTTGAGTTTATACAATGTGCCAACCCCTTTGTGCATATTTTTCCTAATTATCACAAGGACCCTGAGAAGAACTACAAATAACGATTTTGCAAATGAAGATTGTGAGTATCAGAAGGTTGAGTCTTGCCAAGGTCACACGAATATTAAGTGGCTGAGGCACGACTGCCGGACTCCAAAGTCCAGGCTCTTTTCTCTATGCTACACAGCCTACGGTCTTCCCTCTGGTCCTCATGCCCATGTTCCCAGACTTCCCAACCTCTGGCTCCTGCAGAGCCCTGCCCTTTCCATTGACAGAGAAACAAAGGCAACAAGTTGAAGTAGGAAGTTCGGGTAATGAAAGGCAGAAGTAGACTCTCCATGTCTGAAGCCAATTATCTGGGATCTCAGAAGGAGTTTGGTTTTTCTCAGACTGGGGCTGAAACATGCCTATGTCCACGTCCCCTCCTGTCTCCCATTCCACATCCAGGCAGAGAGTCTCATGGGAAGCTCTGTCTCTAGGTCACACGCTCATTCTTCAACCTCTGGGTGACCCAAGAGTGGGCCAAATAATACAACCCAAAATGTGTGTGCATTTAGGAGATGATGATGGAGGCTAAAAGTTATTGCTCCCCACGGACTTAAAGTTTAATCAGCATCTGGAGGTGTAGTCATGGCACATCAATACATCCACACATAGCGAGTTTGCAGGCGCATACCCAAACACGCTCACAGATGACTGTAATGAAAATAGTCTGAAAGCACCTTTGACTTTCTAATTTTCCTATTATAATGACCATCTTTCCAGAAACAAAAATCAAAACAAAGAATCCAATACACGGCTGTCATTTGGTCTTAAGACACATGAACAGAATTGTTTGCAATTAAAATGTCCCAGAAAATATGAACATATGGAGTTATCCTAATGAAGGAAAGTTTCTTTCTCTGTGGCCTTATTCTGCCCCTCTGCAAATTTCAGAGCCCTAGAGGGGCATCCCAAGAGCAAAATTGTCTCTTTCCTATCTCACCTATGGGCCAAGGCTGTGAGCACTTTTAATATGTCTGTTCTGGGAACTGGGAATCTAGCCTGAAACATTATTTTTAGAATTTCCTTCTGACAAAGTAATCAGTGTGGCTATCAGAGGTTGTTTTTCTCCACTCTGGCTAAAAAGAAAAGTAGTCTTAGACGAGAAGTGGGTTTTCAGCAGGTTCCCTTGTTTCTTTAGGGCAATATGCCTATGGTGTTAGGGGCCAGGGTGACCCCAGGAACTGCTGCTGTTATGAATCAGGCAGTGGGAACCAGACATAAGTGGTGTAATTGCTGGAGAGAGAGAGACCCATGCATGCAAACTGGAGGATGAATAGTTTGGGAATCCAGGCTTAGGGGCCCAGTGAGAGACTCTGTAGCACACATCAAGGACTGTGTTTGGCAAGATGAAAGTGTATTCATCTGCCTGAGAGGTCCAGCTTCACTTTTCAACGGAGATGAGGAAAGCTCTTGGGGCATTTAGAAATGGATTTTCACGTTGGTAATGGACCTTCCGACAAGCTATTGAGCATATGTGTGGGCCCAGCTCTGCTTGATACTGTAGAAGAGAAAATGAAATGTTGAGTTTAGAGAGATCTGGTCCCCCTTTCAAGGGGCAACTTGGTAAAACAAAAAAGAATGTGGGCTTTTGAGATAAAACGGAGTCCCAGTTCTGTCATGGACTAATTATGCAAACTTGAGCAATTTACTTGACACTATGAGTATCGGTTTCCCTGTTTGTTAAGTTATACTTCCCTCACAGAGCTACTGAGAAATCTAAATGAGCAACATATGAAAAGGGACTGCCTACAACAGAGCCATTAGAAGGTGCTCAATAAATGTGAGTCCTATAAAAGAGCCTTTGAGGATTATCTCCATTAAAAAACAACTGGCCTCATAGCTAATATCATACTCGATGGTGAAAGACTGAAAGCTTTTCCTCTAAGAGCAGGAACAATACAAGGATGCCTTCTTTTGCTACTTTTGTTCAACATAATACTGGAAGTCCTATCCAGAGCAATTATGTAAGAAAAGAAAAGAAAAATATCAAAATTGGAAAGGAGATATAATATAATACATTATATAATATATAATATAAAATATATAAATAATAATAAATATATAAATAATATAAAATATATAATATAAAAATATAATATAAAATTATATTTTTTTCCCAGACAGCCTAACTGTATATGTAGAAAACTCTAATGATTCAGCAAGAACAACAACCAAAACCTATTAGAACTACTAAAAAAAATTCAGCAAAGTTGCAGAATAAAAAAAAAATCAACACACAAAAATCAGTTGCATTTCCATACACTAACAATGAACAATCCAAAAAGGAAATTTAGAAAACAATTCCATTTATAATAGCATCAAAAAGAATAAAATATTTAGGAATAAACTTACCAAGGACATGAAAGACCTGAACTCTGAAAACTATACAACATTACTGAAAGAAATTAAAGGAGACAACAATAAATGGAAAGACAGCCCATGTTCATGAACTGGAACAATTTATATAGTTAAGATGTCAATACTACCCAATGTGCTCTACAGATTCAATGCAATTCCTATCAAAATCCCAACAACATTTTTTGCAGAAATAGAAAAATTTATTCTAAAATTTATATAGAATCTCAAGGGACCTCAAATAGTCAAAAAAAATGTGAAAAAGAACAAAGTTGGATGTATCATACTTCCTGATTTCAAAACTTAACTACAAAGTTACAGTAATCAAAACAGTGTGGTTATGACATAAAGACAAAATATAGGGCTAGGCGCGGTGGCTCACGCCTGTAATCCTAGCACTCTGGGAGGCCGAGACGGGTGGATCGCTCAAGGTCAGGAGTTCAAAACCAGCCTGAGCAAGACCCCGTCTCTACTAAAAATAGAAAGAAATTAATTGACCAACTAAAAATATATACAGAAAAAATTAGCCGGGCATGGTGGCGCATGCCTGTAGTCCCTGCTACTCGGGAGGCTGAGGCAGTAGGATTGCTTGAGCCCAGGTGTTTGAGGTTGCTGTGAGCTAGGCTGACGCCACGGCACTCACTCTAGCCTGAGCCACAAAGTGAGACTCTGTCTCAGAAAAAAAAAAAAAAATGACAAAGTATAAACCAATAAGATGGAATAGAGGTCCCTCACACATATGGTCAGATTTTTGGCAAGCATGCCAAAACTAATCAATGGGGAAAGAACAGTTTTTTCAACAGTGTTAGGAAAAGTAGATATCCACCTGCAAAAGAATGAAGTTGGACTATTATCTAACACCATATGCAAAAATTAACTCAAAATGGTTGAAAGGCTAAGAGCTAAACCTATAAAACTCTTAGAAGAAAACATAGGGGAAGAACTTCGTGATGCTGGATTTGGCAGTGATTTCCCAAATATGACACCAAAAGCACAGAAAACAGAAGAAAAGCTAAATAAATTATACTACATCAAAATTTAAAACTTTTATGCAACAAAGGACACTATCAATAGAGTTAAAAGGCAACCTGTGGAATGATAGAAAATATTTTTAAATCATATATCTAATAAGGGGTTAATATCCAGAATATGTAAAAAACTCCTATAACTCAACAACAACCAAAACCAAATAACTCAATTTAAAACTGAGCAAAAAACTTGAATAGACATTTCTTCAAAGACACATACAAATGGCCAATAAGCACATAAAAAGATGTTCAATGTCACTAACCATTACAGAAATGCAAGTCAAAACCACAATGAGATACCATTTCATACTCATTAGAATGGCTACTATTAAAAACCAATAAATGGGTAAACAAAATAAAAAAGATAAATTTTGATGAGGATGTAGAGAAATGGGACACTTGTGCACTGTTGGTTGGAAAGTAAATGGTACAAACATTATGGAAAGCAGTATAGAAGTTCCTCAAAAAATTAAAAATAAAATTACCATATGATCCAGCAATTCTGCCACTGGATGTATACCCAAAAGAATTGAAAGCAGGGTCTTGAAGAGATAGTTGCACACCCATATTCATAGTAGCACTACTCACAATAGCCAAAAGGTGGAAGCAACTCATATCTGCAATAATGGATGAACAGATAAACAGAATGTGGTATATACAATGGAATATTATTCAGCCTTAAAAAGGATAAATGCTGTCACATGCTGCAACATAGAATGCACTTAAGGATACTATGCTAAGTGAAATAAGTCAGTTACAAAAAAGACAAATATTGTATGATTCCATATGTTAATATATGAGGTATCTAGAGTAGTCAAATTCACATGGACAGAAAATAGAATGGTAGCTGCCAGGGCCTGGGGGAGAGGGAAATGGGGAATTATGGTTTAATAGGTTCAGAGAAAGAGAAAACTCTTTTCAAGATGAAAAGAGTTCTGGAGAAGGCTGACGGTGATGGGTGCAAAACAATATGAATGACGTGGCACGAAGCCACTGAACTGTGCACTCAAAAACAGTTTTATGTTACGTCTATTTCACCACAGTTAAATTTTTTTTAAAACTAGCAATCAATAGAAACAAGAGCAATGCAGATGCCAAACACTATGGGAGGTTAGGGAACAGTGAGAGATTTAAGAAATGAAGCAGTAAGAAAGGGCGTCATGGAGGGTGTGTGTGCATCATTTGGTAAGGGAATGGGGAGGACAGGGGATGTTCCTGACAGACAGAGAGTATGAGCAAGGGGACACAAGAGAATTCATGTGGCAAATGGGAGAAATTCAGAAGGGATAAGCTCAAATACATAGAGCAGAGGTGTCCCACTGAGAAATAACGAGAGAATAACCTCCTGGTGGAAATATAGAATCAGAGCAAAGACAGCCTTGAACATCTGGTGGCAGATTCTGCCCCTCCCCAAGTAATGAGGGACCCAAGGAAAGATGACAGCATGTATGTTCAGGACCTATCATGACGCCAGGAAGAAAGGAGGAAGACAAGGGTGGGGGAAATGGGAAACCGAGTGCATTTCACACCTGAAGCAGATTATGTTTTAATGCCGTCTCTTCTGCACAACAAAATTATTTCAGTAATTACAATGAAGTGAAATAAATCCATGAAAAAAAAATTAGACTTAGCCAGATAAAAATTATCAAATCTCCCACTTCCCATTCTGTTTTACTATTTTCAATTATAACCACAGAAAATTCCAAGGGATCACAAAGAATGACAGAATTGAGGGGGCTCAAGTTGTGTTTCTTCATCTTTACAATCACTGTGCTATTATTGTTGATTTCTTATCCACTGTTCAAGCACAAAATTTCGTGCTACCGCCGACTGTGTACCAGAGCAAGTTTGAACGGTTCATAACTGTTGCATATTCACTCTGGAAATAAACAGCTGTACTCAGTTCTCATGTGTCAGGGGCCAACAGTATAACTAGGAGTCCTACAAATTAACTCCCATATGGAATACACTGTTAAAAGATAAGGAGTAAAAAATCTGCTAATTTGAAGCTCACGGATATATCATTAAAACTCAACAGTAACTGCAACAGTTATTTAGAATGGAGATCAACAAAAGAATTATTGGAAGGAAGAGTATTTTATCACCGGCATCGGTTAGAATTGACAGTGTCTGGCAATAACAAAAAAGTTGACCAACTTTTAGTCGATGTTATTATTGTTTTTAAATTCTCTGCAGACGACACGCTCCATTATTGCCTCTACTCTCTCAAGGGAAATCAATTAGATGATGCAGAAGAGGAGTGAATTTATATCAGTAGCTTTCTTCCGTCAGGCAAAGCAGCTTAGTTACACCTTATCTCCTTTGGCTATGACAATGCGCCACTGGCCATAGGAGTGACTTCCATTTGAAGTTCTGTCATTCATTCAGCACAGTGCATCCTTTCCTGGCTTGTTCCCTAGCTAATAGCCACAGCGGGGGGTGGGGTGGGGGACACACAGAGCAAGTTTATCTGTTTATGCTTCAATTTTCAAAGCTAATAGTTATTTTAACTAGCAGGTTATTTCTTGATTACAAGCCACTAATAGGCTGAGGATGTGTTTGGATTTCATGAATTGAATTTTACAAAGCTTGCATTTTAAAACAATGTGTCAAGTTCAACACATTCTTGCACAACCCCTTTCTAATCAAGGCAGGAGGAATAAGCTTTCATTTGTAAATAAAGCTGCAAACATTCAGCTCTTAGATGAGAAGAATAACCACACATGTATTTCTTCTACAAGTGTTTACTAAGGGCACACTGTGGTGAGGGTTTGCAATGCAAAACTAATTAACATAAAGTTCCCTTTTCCCGGGATTGAAAGTCTAGAAGAGGAAGTTGACAGATAAAGACAAATCAACCACAATCACCACCACCACTTCAACAACAAATTGCAATAGGTATGAGCCTCCTTTGAACCATTAAGACCATTTTCATGTATTCTGTAAGGGCACCTGTGGCTTTACCCCATGCCTAGAGGAAGCACAGCCACCTACCTGGCCATGTTTCTTGGTCAGTTCTCATGGCTATGATTCCCATTCCTCTGACTCCTCCTACCTCTTCAGACTGATGATTAAGTTGGATTCTTGTTTAATTCCAATCTGATGACTAACTCAGTCATTCAGAGCTTTCTGGTTCCATGACCTGCAGCGTAGGAGTTGGCATGGCCCCGACCTGGGTTCCAAGACCTCCAACTGGAAGCTGTGCCACGAACCTCAATTTTAAGGGGAATTTAGACATGGCATGTATGCTAAGTACATAGATGTATGAAAGTACAGGTAGGGAGAGTGGTTCAAAAGAAAATGTGGTCAATTCTTTGCAGGCATCATTGGTAAGTTTAATTCCATCAAAATTCAGCAAATATTTACAGAGCATCTAACATGTGACCAGCAATGTGCTAAGTTCTGATGATGTAGCAATAATACCAACATAGACAATGTCCCTACCCTCTAAATATTAAAGGGGTTACTGTAAGTGTTATGTTACCAAAAGCAAAATATAAGCTATAATGGAACCATCAAACAAGAGGATTTAATTTATACTGAAGGTGGAGGACAGAAAGTCTTCCCAAAGGAAGTAGCATCTAAACTGAGACTGAGGCTTGAGTAGGAATTTAGCCAGATGAAAAAGGATAGTAAGAGTGAAGGGAACAGCAAAGGCCTGGAAGGGAGCATGACACATTTGGGGAAATAGAAAAATCCCACCGTGTGTGGAGACATGGAGATAAGAGAGGACGATAGTGCTAGATGATGCTAGAGGTAAGCTGGCAATTGAGGTAATACTGGAATTGAGTTTTGAATGACAAGTAGGGCTTTGTTGGTATGACAAACGAGGAAGATTATTTCAGAACAAAAGAGAGCTGCATGTGCAAAGGTGTGTGTGTGTGTGTGTAAAGTTTCCTGCCACGCTTTGGTAACAACCAATGTTTTGGTATCTACAAAGGTTTAGTGCAACTACGATATTTAGTACAATGGAGAAGAATGAAGCTAGATAAGTATCTAAGACTCAGATCATAAAGGATCATAAAGTGTCTTATTGTACATGTCCTGAAGCTTGACTTTGTAGTGATGGAGGAAGGGGCACTAAAGAGTTTCAATCAGAGAAAATTCATAAATAAATCTATGCTTTGGGAAATTGGCGGCAGTAGAGAGTATAGATTGCAACCCAGTTAAAAGGCTGTGGCAATATCTAGGAAGAAGATGGTGAGGGCTAAAGCTAAAGTGGTGGCAAGGCAGATGAAGAACTTGAGAACTCTGTAAGAACTAGAATTTTCACAACTTAATGATTCTTTCTTTTGTTGGAAGGGATGAGGCAAGAAAACAAGACAGATGCTCAGTGTCCAGACCTGAACGATAGAGTTGATATTGTGACCTTTCGTCAGGAGAACATACGCTGGAAGAGAAGTAGTTTTGGAGTTCAAAAAATTCATCATTTATTTAGGCATTTCAGGGCCATATAACAGACTATTGGATGTGATGGACCAGAGCTCAAAAGAAAGGTCCTTCAAGAGAAAGTTATAATCATGAGAATAAGTGATATTTCTCAAGGAACGTATAGATTAAGAAATAAGAAAGGCTAAAACAAGACTCAGGAAGAATTACTTTTCACTGTGAGAAGAAGAGATATTCAGGCCACCCGACAGGAAAAGGAAGGTTAGAAGAATGTGTGAGATGCAATACAGAAGGCATTATAGAAGGTGTGATCTGCAGGTTCAAATGAGACATCAAACAGGAAGAAGCAAGGAGGATTTGACAATTTGGGAGGAGGTCAAAGGAATTCTGCCAGACTTCCTCCGGAGCTCAGGGGACGCTGGTCCAGATAATGTGATAAAACTCATCAGACTGAAGGCCTGGGTGAAGTGCGGGAAAGTAAGCCGTGATGGAGAGTGGGGCGTTAGAGTTTTAGCTTGCAGAGGTGGAGCCTCTCAGGATCTGGCCATGGGAGGGCGTTGTAAATGGGGAGTCGGGGTGTCAATCACTGAATTGAGGCAGTCAGGAAATTATCAACTTAGGCATTGCAGTTATTCAGAATGAAAGCAGAAAGGGGTGGAGAGGCATCCTCTTAGACAGGTGTCCTTCCCCTTGAAGAATGTGAAGGTTAGCCCCAAAGGTTGGTGGAGTAGAGTGGCATGGTGAGAAAAAGTGGGGCTGATGGTGGCTGAAAGCATGCGTCTCTGGAGAAAAGTTTAGCAAGTGGGCGCAGGAGTCAAGATTGGCAGTAGTAGAGATAAATGACTGGAAGGTCATTTCTTTTCTCCATGAAGAATATTGACAACTTAGATTAATAGGCCAGAATTTTAGTACTGGGTTGTCAACATGACATTGCTTTTGTAGTAACTGTTACCTACCATTTATATCTTAGTGTAATTCTAAAAGGTTTCATTTAAAGATTGCTATTTAAATATTCAAAAAAAAAGTGTTTGGAAGGTCAACTGTGCCTCATGCTTAGTGACTGAGGTCTTGAAAGGATGACCAAGTTCCACCTGGAAGGCTGAAAGAACAAAGGTGTCATCAGGGAGAATGCCCCATTTTATTTTAGGAGATATCAAAAATATTTTTAAATGTATTCATCGTAGAGCAGGGTTCCAGAAGGCACAGCAGGAAGAAGTTTAAGGAGAAGTGAACCAAAGGGGAAGATGCATAGGACAAAAAAAATGAGTGAACAAAGGAAATTTTGTCTTGGCCAAAGCCAAAAAAAA
>VBSM01001927.1:11006113-11071690 GCA_008086735.1 Cheirogaleus medius
AAAAAAAACCTCCATGATGAGGGAGTAAATAAGAACAGCTTCAATTCACACTTTCAGATGGAAATCTGTCAGAAATTGTGTCATTGCTGAAAGCTCATGAACTTTCCAGATGCAGAACTTTTGGCCTAATTCCTGCAATTATTCTTTCTCAGGCTGTGTTGAGTTGAGGCAAAGGAATAACTCACACATTTGCTAGGTGTTTGTCCTTGCCCTGAGAAGTAACCTGTGCTGGATCGCTGGCGTGTCACGTCCTTGCGGCTGCATTATGGACGTCTACCTGGGCACAGCTCTGTACACCCCGAGCTTGTGCTCTAATCTACTGCATAAGCGTATTTTCATATTCAGTCTTAACACATGTTAAAAATCTCACACGGATGCAAGTCAATTTCAATGGAAAAATTACTATAAAATTACAGAAAGGATGAACACAGCTTCCAGATTTTGGCCAACAAATGCAACTGAAACCACATTATCCTTTTCCTTTGTTTAACCTGAATGAAAAGATATTTTGACATTTCATTGAGCTGCTCTCATTTTTTTAGGAAAAAAATAATCTGGGTGGTTTTTTTCCCCCTATTCTCTCAACATTGGGTAAGTTCCATTTCTCTTTCTGATTCCATTAGCTGCCAGAGCACAAAAAAAAACCCTTTCATTTTCCTCTCAAACCACCCACTTGGTATCTTTTATGCTTCAGCGATCCACACGCAGATCACTCCTGCAGCACGGCTGCCTCATTAAGGGATACAGAGAAGAACTCGGCTCCTCCCTTCCCAAAGGAAGAATCAGAGCAGTCACCCAGCCAGTCCCCTGGGTTTGCAAGGAAGATGGCTTCACCCCAGCTCTCTACAGAGCAGCCCTCTCATCGTGGCTCAAGCATGTCCAATATGTCAGAATCTGCTCGGATTTGCTGGTGAGACTCTCGTGGGGAGAGAGAGGCAGAGTGGATAACCTGAACCTCATTACTGTCATCATTTGCAAGCTTGGCCTGTTTCATCCTTCCTTAATGGAGTATGAAATGGGAGATACGCCATCCCTTGTTAATCAGCGCTGGGCCTGGAGGACATCATATGTGGTGCCCAGGGCCTGCATCTCAGTATGGGAAGCAACTCAGCCACTGGTCTGAATTGGGACTTGGGAAAATAGTGGAGAGAGAGAGGGCCCCTCCCTGGCTCACTGCCTGTAGGTAGGGCTATCTTCAATCTCTTTGCATCTTTTTCGGGGACTGGATTTTATCACACTGAGAATGGCCTTCAGCCCTATTGAGGTTGTCATGATGCCTGAAATTATCGCAGCATAAAGGCATTGGAATCCCCCAGCTCAAAAGCAAATAAGTTATCCTCTAAACCTTAGAAAGATGACATGGGCTCCAAATTGGATAGAATTTCATTATTAAGATAGAAGAGCTACAGTCTAGGAGCTGTGGCAGGACCTTGGAGAATATGTTGTTGCTGAGGGTGGTGTCCATGATGCAAGTGCACAGGTTTTGGAAGGAGGCAGGACTGAGTCAAGTTCTGGCAACTCCACTTCCTAACTCTGAGATCTTGGGCTAGTTACGTAACCTCTCTGATCCTCTGTTTTCTCATTTGGGCAATAGAAATATAGACATGTAACCCACAGAGAAGTTTCAAGGATTAATGCAAGTAAAATGATATATGTAAAGTACCCAGAAAAATTATGGTTTACATAATGTCTGTTGTTTTTAGATTATCTTCTGTTCTTTGGGAAGGCTCTGAAGAAATGAGATTTAGAGTGTATGTTTGTTTGGAAGAAAAAAGGAATCACACGCCAGGATAGGGTCACTATCTGTGGTAAGAGTGTAAAATGAACACTTCAGGACAAGGATTGGCTGTTGTACAAAAGTGGCAATGAATGGAAATCAAGTAGAGAAGATAATTAAGAATATGAGGGTTACAAGTAAAATCAATTTGATCCCTTGGGCTTGAGTTTTGGTGTGGCTGCTTGTAAGTCAGCTGGCCAAGGGCAAGTTATTTAGCCCTAAAGAACTGACTTCATTTACTCATTCACTAAAAAGAAATACTAAGGGTACCTGCCTCACAGGTAGAGGCAACATCCTTCTAACAAGGACATTTTTGAGAGTAAAAATGTGCACTATTGATAATTATGCTGTAACAAGTGTAAATGTGGACTTTCTCTGGCAAACTCAAATATCCCATTTGTGGGACTGAATGCATTAAGTGACCTCGTACTTGCCATATACTTTGACCCATATCTGCTGTGCTGAAAGTACTCAGCAAATGTTGCTGTCATCTTTACTGGTGACTTTTCCTTGGTCAAGTCACTAAACCTGTCAGTTAGTTTCCTCATTGTAAAATGGGGATAGTAGTAGTATCTGCTACACAGAATTATTATAAAGATTAAATGGAATAATAGTTATGACACTTGATTATGGCATTAGCCACAGTGCCTGGTACATAGTAGATGCTCAATAAAGTTAAATATTATTACTGGGTTCATGGTCGAGGATGAAATGAGAAGGGGAGGAGAACTCTAAAACTTATACTATCTCTCTTTCTGGGTCAGTATGGAGATGACAAATCATACATTTGCTAAGTGTTTATTCTTGCCATGAAGGGAAGTTTAGAGGGTGATTTAGATAGATAAAGTAAACGTTTACTTTTTTAATAGTGGTAAGTATAATGTAACAAAAGAAGCACTGATTTTGAAGTCAAACGTTCATCGTCCCAGTCACAGATTCCTAGTTAGTAGCTGCTTGATTTGAAGGAAGTCATTTAATCCTTACAAGCCCCAGTTATCTTATCTGTAAAATAAGGACTGCCAGTCTCTCAGGGTGGCTATGTGGATTATGAGATAATGCAGCTACAGGTAAACTGCAGAATGTATGGGAATTCGAGAGACAATATTGGATGATGATGCCTTTTCCTCTTGCCCTAAGCTGACGAATGAAACATTTCCCAATCCTTTGTTGCTGTGCCTTCTGAAAAGGTGAGGGATAAAGTAACACATCATCTTCTCCATCCACAGGCCCCAAAGGAGGCTTCCTGCTCTAAATGCTCTTCCACTTGATACTGATGGCCAATCAATGCATTCCTAACAGATCCAGCCTCACTCCAGGCTGCAGGACCCCTTCCCACTATCATGTCCAGTTACTCAGACTGCTTCCTGCACACTTCATCCCTATTTAACTCATCCTGTGCTTCTGGGTCACCACCACCTCTGCCCCAAACTTATTCCCAAGAACAGAGGGCCAAAGAAACCACTTCAACTCAGCACAGACTTTGGCAATCTAAAATTCATGCTTCAGCTATGATTCGGACTGGGTTAAATTTATTGCAGGTGCTGAAAACAACAGTTCCCAGTTTTTACCACTAATCAGGCTGTTTCCCTCACCCTTCCAGGCATATAAATCTTGGGTACACACACACACTCTCAGAGTCCCTGGCCAGCAAAATGGCCAGATGGGTAATAAGGGGTTTCCACATATAGCTTATTATTAATAGAGTTTTTGATTAGGAGAAGGCTATGAACAAGTTCCAAACCTTGTTCTGTCCCCTATTCTACCTCACTCTCTTTCCCTATGTTATCATCTTCCACGTTTTTGTCTATAGGTCAGTGTCTGGCCAACAAGGAAAAGCCCTTTGATGGGATCCCAGACACCCTTATATGCCCCCTATGTGAGATTAGAACATTCCTGATCCTGTCCCTAATGAAGAGGTGGAGTTTGATCTTAGTAAATAAATGGAGCTTGGTCTTGGAGTGATAATTTTTAGTAGCTCACCAGATGAGACTAGAGATAAATTGCTGTACAAGCATGTTTTGAAGCCATTTACATTTTTCTTGAAAATGTGTCAATTGCCCTTTACACTATTGTATTAGAATTTAAGAGCTTAGTTTTAGGGACTTGAGTATTAAGGTACTCAGGAAAATTTAAAAATGCTCCCAACAAGTCTGGTTCTCTCACCTTTCAAATTAGCTCATCTATCAGCTGAATAGCAGGAAAGGCAATGGGTTTTCTACAACACAGGTAGGAGTGTAGATCCACAACTGTGCAGCTGGCAGTAGAACAACCCGTCCCAGCAGGCCACCTTCCAAAGTGCACGCTGGTACATAGAACATCAGAGACTGAGCATTAGCCTGTCAACCTTTCAGCACCATGGACAGCTCATCTGGAGCTTTAGGTCCAGAGCTCTGTCCTGGACTGCAGACCCGCAGATATCCAGCTGCCTGCTGGATATTTCACCTGCTCCTCCAGTACACGAAACTACCTTCTCTCCTCCCACAAACCTCACCTGCCTCTAAGGCTCCCCCACCCACTTACCTGAAAGGAAACCCAGGAACCTATTGTCTTTTCTCCACTTTATTACCCAATCCTGTCTGGGGTCGGGCTTTCTAAAAGCAGAGTCTGCAGGGGGAGGGCTGAGGGAGGGTGCTTATGCAAGTGGTTTATTGAGGAAGCACACTCAGGAGGAGAGTGAGAGAAGAAGGATAAGGCAGGGGGGAGCTGAGTGAGGAGGTGGCCTCAGCTGGAGACCTGTGTCACCCTGACCCATAGGGAGTTCAGAGTGTAAAGAGCACCTCGATGCTGAGCCTGCCTTGAGGCCAGGAGGCCAGTCTTATGTACCCTCATGTCATGGGCTACAGGATCCAGTGGGAGGGTCATGCCATCTCCTATATAAGTCCACCCCTGTTCAGAGAGAGTCAGTGTTCCAGGGAAGGAGTCACCGTGAGTACTTTGCAGCCACCACTCACAACATCTGGGATGGATGCACCTGCCAGGGAAAGGGGAAATGGGCAAGGTGCCAATGGTAAATACAATGTCTCCATATCCAATTAATCTCCTAAATGTGAGTTTAATGTGTCTACTTCTCTCCATCTCCAATGTCCTCCTCCTGGTCAGCACTCACTATCTCTCATCATCTCTCACGTAAATGAAGCCCCTGACTCTTTCACGTTTAGAGAGGCTTGTGTGTGTTCCATGCACTATTTCAGCCCCATGTATAACCAGTGCCTTCCATCCTCCCCTGAGCCCTGTCTACACAAGACTTCCTGTTCCCTGATCCTACCAAGTGCTTTCATACCTCTGTTCTTTAGCTTGGGTTCCTCTGCTAGGAATGCTTTATTCCACCTGTGAATGCTTAAAAGCCTTTCAAGTCCAAGTTCAAATGTCAATTTCTCTCTGTAGTTTTTGCTAACCCATCTCTCCTTCTCTCACAGAGTCACTCATTTGTGTTCCCATTGTACTTTATATGTTCACCAATTATAGAACTTAGACTCAGTCACTGATAACTACAGCACAATGAGTGATTACCCCCGTAGACAATGGCTCAGCACCTCCTTAGATCAAGGAGCATGTCTTATTCATTTCTTTATCTGTGGTGCAAAACACAGTGCCTGACACACAGCAGGTGCTCAGCAAGTGGCTGAATAACTCTACTGTGCGTGTAATAGGTAGCAGGCATTGAAGCTGAACTAGAAGTATCTGTGGATGGAAATCCTGAATTGGGTAGAGAAGGAATCTAGGCGCCAACACATCACTTCTTCCCACATTCTCCCCTAATGCTAAACATCTGCTACATGCAAGCTCGGTTCATCTGTTCTCTATTCCATTCCTTCCTGATCTGTCCATTTTGCCTTACAGTTAAGTTCTAATTAGTTCACGTGTGACTCTTTGAAAGCTAGGGCTCTGTCTTGTATGTCTATGTATCATACAGAGTTCAATAAGTGGGAGCTCAAAAAATTTTCTCTGAATTTATGATGGCAGGAAGACCTGGGTGTGGAGGCCATGACATTTGGAAAAAGCATTCAATTCAACCCAAAAGGTATCTCATCAGCATCAATTACTACCTCCTGCCCTCTGACATGACCGCAATCAATATGGTTGGCTGTGAGCTTCCTAAGCCATCTGATCCGGGAGAGGAGTCACACCTGACTGCCTCCTTGAATAGCACAGCTGCCTACCCCAGGACGTGCTGCTGTGGCCGCGTGGCCCTTGTTCACAGGTAGGATACAGGGAAGCCCTTCCACAGTGTAAAGAAGAGAGAGAGAAAGAGATGATCCAGTAAACTTGGAAACAGCTCCACACCCTGGGATCTAAATTGATTTCTTCTGTGTCTCGTCCGTGTCGGCATGCTGCAGGGCCAGCATGCAGGCTAGGATCAATAAGACATGAATCTTCTATTAAAGATGACATAAAACATATTTTTGAGGCAGGGTAGGTAACTGAAAGTCTGGTGATTGTAGGATGGAGAGACAGATGGAGCCTGTAGCATAAAGACAGGTGCTTTTCTGGTATCACCCATACCCTTCCTCTGTACCACAATTCATGCTGCTCGTTGCTCATGGAAATGCAGCATTTGCCTCATGGTCTAGTGGCTAAACCCAAACTTGCCTGTTGAATAAAGAAAGAATATGTCTAGTTTTGCTTTTTTCAGTGCCCATACCCTTTGTGAGTTCTGAATTGCTCGTTTATAAAATGGGGATAATGATACCTAATTCTAGAAAACCAACACACAGTAAGAGGCATGAGCATAGTCAATGTTTAGAAAATAACTATGTCCCTTTTCCTTTCTCCTGCCCCCATGGAAAAGTTCAGCTCTTGTTTGAATGGGTTGATACAGGACTCTCTACTTCCTTCGTCCTGAGCTCAACCTAGATTTAGACTGTTTCAGCCTGTTTGGGCTTTCCCTTCATTGGAATCACATAGCATATGGAGTTACAATCATCACTCTGCATGTGACAGTGGAGCCTTGCTTATTGCACTCCTGTTGCTTCAGGTGTGTAACATTGACCTCCATGGGAGAAGTCCAGGAGCACCTCAATGAGTAGACACAGGTGACTACAGAACACACCTCCATGAGGAAATGGACCTGTCCCATCCAGTATCCCCAGCCCTGGGGATTGTGCCCAAGAAATATTTGTTGAATCTATAAATAGTAAAGGAATTTGGCACTGTTTCTAGGTTTGAGAGGCAGCATAGGGAATAGAATTTGGGAATGTTCAATAGCTTTTGCAAAACCAAGTATCTGGAATGAGTTTCATTGCAAAAAATAAATAAATAAATAACAAATTTCATAGCCATGATGACTAACTTGGTTTGGGACATTTTGGAAATTTTAAAGTTCCATTCATGTATAAAGTAGCATTGTTATTTCTAATTATTCAGGTATTCAATAGTGATTAATTGAATTTAATCTTATTTTGCTATAAGCAGTCATAACCACAGCAAAGAACACACTGAAATGGGAGTCAGGAGACCAAGGTTTGCGACCCCTCTTGGTTCCTCCCTACACTTGTAATCGTGTCCATGGATATGGACATGTGTTCTTCCAGTAGACATCTCTGTATCTATCTCCTTATCTGTAAAATACTGATATCTACTATCTGTTTCAGTTTGAGCAATAAATTCAATTTGATAGCATAGCTCAGACTGACTTTACTATAACTTTTTATTCTTCTCCCTCACCTTCCCATCCTTCTCATTTCTCATTTTGATTATATATAACAATGATGTTTTAATTGCCATGAGAAATTTGTTACCAGATGACAATGCAAAATCAAGTGTAAGGTATGGCACACTTAACAACATGTAGTACCCAGAGCACTGGATTTGCAGAAGATCTGTCCAATTAAGCTCTACTGCAGTTATGGTCTCAAATCTCTACATGTTTTGTTTTTATGTCATAAAAATTTAGAGTGTTCCTGAGAACCATAGAGATCTCCAGAGCAACCTCTTCACTTTCTAGATGGGACATAGCAAACCAGAGGTGAAAAATAACTTGTCAACATCACACCACCCCTGACCAAGTCAGAACTGTGCCCTATCTCCTTAATTCAACTGGTGGTCTTTCCATAATGTCATTCCATTTTTATATAAATGCAATTGCTTATCTAAGCATATATTACAAAAAGTCTCTGCTCACTGTGAACCTATAAAGATTTATCACCACACTGCCTAAGAAACATATGAAGACTATATGTTTCCTTTTTGTTTGTTGATTGACTTTCCACTGAAAGTGGTCATGCTCCTTAAAAAGCTTTTGGAAAAAGAAAACAAAAAAAATAGAAAGGAGAAAAAAATATAGAAATCATTTATTATACAAACATTTAAACCCAATCACCATTAACAAAGTGACCTGGTCCCTTCTCATCTTTTTAATAATATGCACATTTGTACACAGTCCCGTGCATACTAGATATCTAATTGTATATCTTGCTGTTGTCATTTAAATTATGTGACATGTGTTTTTCATGGTTTTTATGTTGAAGTCTTCTATTTTGAACACCATTTTGATTTCTACATAGCATTCTGTTAAATATATTTACCAATTTCTATAAACATTCTCTACTTGAAACATTCTTTACTTCAAATGTTGAACATTTTAGTTGTTTACAGTTTTCAAAAATATGTATACACACATGTAAGTAACACTGTAGTGAACATCTCCATCTCTGTTCATGTGTATTTTTGATGTTTAGATTATTTCTTTAGCATAGATGCTAAGAAGTGAAATTGTTAGTTTAAAGGGCACTGATGAGCATTTTAAGGCTCTAGAGACAGCCAGTTAAATTGATTTACAGGAGGTTTTGTGCCAATTTTCACACAATGTAACCTACAATGTATTAGAGTGACACTATCTTCAAAAAAATTACTTGTATCCAATGTAGTACAAATAACTTTATGTATATAATGAAAAACATGTACAAAATCTCTTCTATTAGAGAGAGAGGAAAACATCCAAACCTGGGAAAACAACTGCTGATGACGCATTTCTGGGACCACAAAGTGGAATGGATAAGGTAACCAAGCCGAAAAATATTTTACAAGCACAATTTGAAAGGCATTTCATATATTGCTTTCTCTCTATAGATGGAAATTTATGAAGTTATTGAACTTTTATAAAGATTTTTTTTCATTTTCAGTCACAAAGCAAATGGATTGAAGAGGCACTTAGATAAAACATCAGTGGGGGAAAAAACAGTCATAATGTGTCAGGCAGAATGCAACTTGTGGGGGATGGGGACACCCTGTATTTCCAATCATATGTGATGGCCAATAAGGGGCAACTTCTCTGATCCCCTGCTCCTCTTCTCCTGCCCTACTTTATGCCAGGAAAGCTCTGCAGGAAATAGCTGGAGACATCCTAAGCCTGCTATCCATCCACTTCCCTCTCTAACATCTGTGCTGCTCCCTGGGACCCTGCACTCTCCCTGACCTCCTGACCTCCACCTGCCATGCTCTCCTGATGGCTCATTTAGCAGCCCTAAGCCCAGGGAAATGAGGCCCTGGAGAGCTCACCCCAACCCACCCACACGTGGGGCATAGATTGCCCCACGTGCCCTTAGCTGAAGCTAAGCACAATTTTCTACACATAGAAGTAGGAGGAGAGAGGAGGACAGGGGAGTGCTTCTAGGCTTTGCACATGTACATAGTATGTACATTTTGATGTCTAAGACATTTTTAGTCAGAGGTTGATGGGAGACACTGGTACTTTCAAAGGATACGGAATGCAGGGACTGCAGAATAATGTTTGTTATAGGGAATGCATAAGTCAAACAAGCCCTTGACTCTAGTCTAAGTGGAGGATCTATACAGCAGAGTTGTGCCACACCCTAAAGGATGAAGGAAGTCCACATGGACCCTAGCTTTTTAGAAAACATGCATTGAAAAGAGTGCAAAATCTCACAAGTAGTAACATTCATCGGGTGTCGGGCAGGTGGGAGGGGGGAGGAGGGGATGGGTGTATACACACCTAATGGGTGCAGTGCTCACCGTCTCAGGGATGGACATGCTTGAAGCTCTGACTCGAGTGGGGCAAGGGCAATATGCGTAACCTAAACATTTGTACGCCTGTAATATGCTGAAATAAAAAAAATTAAAAAAAAAAAGAGTGCAAAATCTAACCTCAGTGCTGCCCTCACATAGAATTCTTCCACCTGTCTATCACATGGAATAATGTACAAGCTCCCTGAAAGGAGCAGAAGGCCTTTTCTCCCAAGCAATCAGCTGGTATCTCTCTTACTCCAAGGTGCCAAGGCTGATGCTGCACCAGCTCAAAGTGCCCCACAAGCTCTAGTGAGCAGTGTCTCTTCTGGCACTCAATGGAAGCAGAAATGTTTGTCATTAAATGCTGTCCAAGGGCTGAAACAAGACAGGACGACCTTGGCATGGTTAGCTGGGGCTACCAGATGCTGATGACAGCTTCTGACTTCTCCCAAGAGGCCATTTCACCTCAATTCACATTCCCAAGAAATTTCTTAAGCATCCCTCTCTTCTGCCAACCTCCAGATCTCCAATGTGTGGGAAAATCCCAGGTCTCCATGTAGAATCTGGTCTTCAGGGCAGCCCAGGTTCTAACTAGCCCTGGCTTCTACTTGCCTCTGTGTTTTCTGCTAGCAGGGGAGCCGTATTCAAAAGGAGGAGGAAATCTTCCTGATCTTTGAAAACATTAAAGGAAAGAGGAAATCAAAGGGCTCACATCTGAGCTACTGCTCAGGGCCAAGTACTCCACTGATCTGTCTAACTGAAGAGGGAGGGAAAGGACACATTTTTGCTGATGGGAGAGGGCTCTGGGGAGAGGCTGCATAGATCCCACAGCTGAAATGTGCCCTCAGAAGGAGGAAGAGAGATTAAGAAGAACTAAGGACAAAACAACTTGCAAGTAAAGGAAATACAGACGACAAAGCACTTCCTTATCCATTTGTTCATTCCACAATGAAACGTAAAGTCTTTTGCTTTCCCCATCTTATTATATGAGTAAACTGAGGCTCAGAGAGAGATCGTGTAAGGTCTTAAGGTGCTCCCAGATCTTATGGATTCCAACGCTCATGTTGGATGCACATGAGCAAGGCACAACTCATGATGAAATGGAATTGACTGGAGGCCATATCACTAGCGGTAGAGCACTTCTGGGTTGAAAGCCTCCTCTCCTTGGCTGCAGCTTATGCAGAAAAAAAAAAACTACAGACTTTGCTCTTTCCAACTACCATTCTCTGCTCCAATAACTGATATAGCCTCCAAGTGTTGCCACAGTCCTACTCCAGGAGGGATTTTAGAAGCCCCAGGACAGCAGTTTGGTACAAGCTAACTTCACGGCTGATCTGGCCATGACTTTTCCACAGGGATTAAGCCTAGAAAATGCACCAGGCACCCCAGTCTCAATATCTCTTATGCTCATGTTTTCTAATGTTTTTCAGTTCCTGTTTGTAACAGTCGGTATAGAATTCAAGCTCTCCCAGGCTGGGGGTGCCACCTTGCTTCCTGCATCTTCCCAAAGACCACACTTCTTTCCTTAAAACTTAGCACTGCATCTGACAGCCCTAGTCCCTGCCCTCGGGACTTGCAAAAGCTAACTTGCCTGCATGGTCCAAAGCTGTGTCTTATTCCTTATGCTTCTATGTGTCACCTACCAGATCAAACATTTCTTTACGGGATCATTCCTACTCAGGGATGAAGCCAAGCTCCTATTCTCTTACTCACCTTTGGGTCTGGACACATTGTCATAGGTTAAGAAAACATAAAAGGAGTGCCTCCACTTATGCCTTCTCTCTTCCTGGCTCAGTGGAAAGGAAATATATGCCTTCTCTATTGCTACTGTGTTCCACTGCCCTTGAGTCCTATAGACTGGAAGTGTCACTGTGGAAAGACCATGAGATGGGTAAGCACCAAAGTGTTGGTGGTGGTGGACCTTTAGCAGCCCAGAGCACTGGACTCAGCCAGCGTCTGACATAAATGAGGGTCACTCAAATTCAGTATGTCAGCACCAATCTTCTGTGATTCTGTGAAAGAAATGCTACTACACCAGCTGGCAAGAGCAGTCTACACAACCAGTCTTCCTCCTGAAGTTGAGTCCCAGCCACAAGGCCTTGGGACAATGGCAAGTGTGCCTTGGTATATCTAGTCAACCCATATCTATATTCCTAGGCTGTGTGTGTGTTGCAGGAGGGATGTGGAGGGTCAGAGAGTGACACAGAAGGTACAAATGGGAGCCAAGGCCATGTGGACCCCTGGTCTGGGCTCTAGGTTCTCTGCCTGGACTGCACTGCCAGACCCAGCTCATCTAAGGCATCAGAGGGAGACTCAGAAAGTGTCAACGAGACCCTCCAAAGTGTGGGGCACCCTGAGGCACAGGTCTGAGGTCAGGTTCCCACTTACCCAGCTCTAAGGACAGTGCTGTCTGAACAAGGCTTTCTCATTTAACTTTAGCCTCTCCAAACTGTCTTGAGTACAACATGCTAAGCCTGTTGCTGGCCTTAGAGTAGTTACTATATATATATATATATATATATATATATATAATTGAATAGAATCCTTAGTTTTAAGAAATATTGTCAAAGGCAAAGAAATCCAAACCAGGCCCCCATAACCACAGCAGGCCCCGATCAAGATCTCATTAATACTCTTCCTACTAATCCTCAAGAATTAGCAAATACAACTTTATCCTGCTATGAAATACTCCCTACCTCCAGGGCTCAAGTAAAGGCTCAGGAAGAAGAGTCAGAGAAGTCTAGTTAAATGCAGCTTTGAATCCAAGCATTGGGTAGCATCTCTAATAAGCCCTCTCAGGCTTAATGGGGCTTTCAAATGATTTCCTATTCCAGACTCCTATGTGCCTTACCATTTACTTCTTATAATTCTGCCTGGGAGATAATCAGGGTATCACATTCGAAGTCACTTAAGTCTGAATAGGCATTTCCGGTGCCCTTTCAGTGCTTAAATGTTTCATATCTGCGCCTTTCTGAGAGCCCACTGCTCCGGCATTGGTTGGCAAGGACTCACATGCAAAGGGGCACGTGTCCTCCTTAGAGAGAATCTTCTAAGGAAAATGAAATGCATCTCCAGGGAGTATTCAACCACCCATCATCAGCATGATGACCAAACCTGTTCCCTCAGCAGCGTTCTCTCTGCCCCTATGCCATCATCAACTCCCAAGTGGCTTTTTAAGAGTTGGGAGCATCTGTTCCATAGGTTACTTCATGTTAGGCAAACGACACCTGCATGTTCCCATGGTTTTCCTTTGCAGCTGAAGAAATTAAGCACAACCGGTAGCTCTCCCAATCTGCCCTCCTAGGAGGCCTCAAACTGACCCCATCCTGGGGAAAGTTCCAGGCTATTAGCTAGTGTTAGCCACGTTCCTCTGCAAGACTCAAATCTTCTGAAGGCATCTGACTACAGGGATTGCTAGAGAGAGAGACTTTTTTACAGGAGGAGAAGGACCCGTGTAAAAATCAGTTGACTCACGTGTGCAATTGGTCTGAGAGCACGATGCCCTTAAAACTGGCTGCAGCACCCACAGGCAGACAGGGTCTTCACAAACGGCTGCTCCATTGCTGGAGAATGCTCTGGAAACAACTACGCCTACCCCACACCCACACTTGCCATGAGCCCTCCCTGGCCAGGTGTTTCTTGGCCTTGAGCTCTAACGTTCAGCCCAACATTGTCTTGCTAACTCCTTGCTCTCCCTGAACCACCTTGGGGCAGGAGGAGTATCCCTAGAACATGGCGTATTAATTGTCCAGGGCTGCCGTAACAAAGCACTACAAACTGGATGGCTTAAAATAGCAAAAATTAATTCTTTCCCAATTCTGAAGGCTAAAAGTCCTAAATCAAGGTGTCAGCAGTGTGTTAGCTCTTTCTGGAAGCTACCCTCCAGAAAACCGCCCCATGCCTCTCTCCTGACTTCTGGTGGTCGCTGGCAATTCTTGGCATTCCTTGGCTTGTGGTGGCCTCACTCCAATCTCTGCCTCGGTTGTCATTTGGCCTTCCTCCCTGTGTCTCCTTCGTGTCTGAGTCTCCTCCTCCTTTCTCTATAAAGACACCAATCACTGGATTTAGGGCTCACACTAATCTAGTATGACCTCATCTTAACTTACTATAGCTGCAAAGACCGTATTTCCAATCAAGGTCACTTTCCAAAGTTCTGGGTAAGCATGAATTTTAGGGGGACACTGTTCAACCCACTACACCTGATCTTGGCTTAACCACTCCTAGTTGTTGCTGATGCTCCCAATGAAACCCCCACTACACACAGGACATTATCCCATCTTCTTCCTTGCCTTGCCCTCTAGAGGAACAAATGCACTTGCTCCGGCACAGCACATGCAAGCCTACCATGCAGTTCACGGGTGGCACCTAATTTATAAATAAGCAAACCAAGTATGTAGATGAATGGCAGCCTATCCTAACGTCACCCTAGATAAAAGGTTGAAGTGATTAAAGGTTATTCACAGAATTCCTGCACCTATGGTCCCAAGCCTCATTCTACCTCAAGGTTCCCAGAGCATTCAGCCACATTAAGACAATGTCCCACCTCTTTTAATGCCCTGGTTCCCTCTTTCCAAAATGTTTCCTAGAGTACAAAATGGGGGCTAAAGCCACTCAACATATTGCTTTCTACTAAACTATTCATAGCTAGCAATGGAATCTCTATTTTAACAGAGACTTTTGGTAGCCAAACCAAACAAGGAAAGATACAAGAACTCTCTAGATAGAAAGAGACTGAAGAGATGTGCGCAAACGCAACACATGAATCTGGACTGGATTCTCCTGTGAAGGACATAACTGAGCAGAAACTTGAACTTGGTCTGTGGATTAAATGGTAACCACATACCAGTGTCAGCTTCCTAATTTTGATGGTTGTTTTTTTGGTTGTTTAGAATAACGTCCTGGTTTATAGGAAATATAACTACAGAATTTCAGGGTGATGGGGCTTAAGTCAGAACTTCTCTTAAGCGATTCAGTTAAAACAAGTTACTCAAGTTACTTTTTATCGTATTTGCAAATCTGCTGTACGTTTGAAGTTGTTTCAACATTTTAAAAAATTATATATTAAAAAATATGCAGCTAACATTACAAATACTGTTTGAGGGAAAGAATGGTGGGCCCTGCCGCTCACAATTACACTATATCTTAAAGGGTTTTTCCCTCTTTTATTCTGTTGTGCTAGTATTAGTGGATGCTGTGTGTTTAGTTTTATACCCTGTGCCGAGAACGTTTTAAATCAGAGAAGAAGGCCAAGAAAGCAGAGTAGGAGTGAAATAATATACTCCAGTGATCTTTATGGATTCCCAAGGCCCTGAAAATGCAAACACTTATTATGTTGACCTCCCAACTTTGCCCATAACTGAAGGTATCACAACTACTTAAGGGTCTGGCTCAGTAATTGCTACTATAAACTACGCACTGCAGACCTTGCTAGAACTCACTTGGCTCTGGCCGGCAGCAAGATTCATGTTAACCCTCCCAATTTTCATCAATGGGGCTGTCTCCAGATAAATGCCCCATGGTGGGGAAGAAATCTGAATCCAATTTCTTATTGCATCTTGAAAACAACTGCCATTCTGTTGCTTCTGAACCCCAAACCATTCATGAACAGGGAGGCTTCCAGGGAGTCTCTGGCACAAGCAGAGAAATGACTAAGATTACATTTAGATGAAAACCCCAAACATCACAATTTTCCCTGTCTTAGTCTGGTTTGGCTGCTATAACAAAATGCCAATGAGTGGCTCATAAACAATAGAAATATCTCACAGCTCTGGAGGCTGGAAGTCCAAGATCAAGGCACCGGCAGATTCAATGTCGGAGGAAGGCTTGCTTCTTCATAGATAGTCCTTTCTCACAGTGTCCTCACATGGTGGACAGGGTGAGGGGCTTCTCTGGGGCTCATTTTATAATGGCACTAATCCCACTCATAAGGGCTCTGCTCCTGTGTCCTAATCACCTCCAAAATCTCTAGATCCTGATAGCATCATCTTGTCTACGGCCATACCAGCCTGAACGCGCCCGATCTCGTCTGATAGCATCATCTTGGAGGTTAGGATTTCAACATATGAACTTAGGGTAACACAAACATTTAGACCATAGCATTTCCCAAATGTATTTCTTTTAATCTGCGGTTCTGGGGTCTAAAATTCGGGGGAGAAACCCATCCCACTTCTGTCTCCTCATGGCTGCATCCACGTAAGGTTGATGAGAAGACAAAGGTGAACTTTTTGGTTCTGGGCCCTCTTAACATCTGAAGAGGCCAGGCACAGTGGCTCACACCTATAATCCCAGCACACTGTAAGGCCAAGAAGGGAGGATCACTTGAGGCCAAGAGTTCAAGACCAGCCTAGGCAACACAGCAAGACCCTATCTCTATAAAAAGGTAATAAAAATTAGCCATGGTGGCATGCACCTGTAGTCCCAGCTATTCGGGAGGCAGGAGGATCGCTCGAGCTTAGGAGTTCAAGGCTGCAGTGAGCAACGATCGTATCACTGCACTCCAGCCTGGGTGAAATCTGAAGAGAATGATTTCTGTATTCAAAAGATAACCCAGAAAATGACAGAAATGGAACATTTAAATGAAACAGCTTTATGTAAGTTCTTTAAAAATAGATGTTATGCTGCTTATTATTTACTTCAATTTGAATCAAACAAAAAAAAAACCAAAAACACTCATCTAGAGCCCTTGCTCTGAACAATGCCCAGCTCAAAGCCACCTAGGACTTACATAGGAATCGGGTCTATATAGTAGATTGGATAATTGCTGTGGAGTCAGACAGGGGTTCAAATCCCAGCTCCACGATTTACTAATCCCATTAAATAATTATTTTAATCCCCCGGGTATAAATTTCTCCAAGTATAAAATGAGAATTTCACTAATACTGCCTAGTGTATAGAATTGTCAGAAGTATTTTAAGATATTAAATATAGAAAGCCCTTAATAGAGCACCTGAGTCATAATAGGCATTCAGCAAATATGAGCTCTTATTATAATTATTGTATCATTTTATGAGTCAGGATAGAATAGTCCACACTTACACTTATTTGCGGTAACAAATAGGTCCCCAGACTCTCAGAATCTTCACATAACGAAGGCTTATTTCTCACTTATACCAAGTTTGATGTTGATCAGGCAGCCCTCTCCTGTCATGTAGTTGTGCCATCTGGGACACGTAGCCTCCAAAGTCGCTGTGGCAGGCAGTCGAGGGATTCTAAGTGCTGTCTTGAAAGAGGAATACGTCACTTCTGCTCATATCCCTTTGACAAGGACCCCATCTCATGGCCCTAACCTAACTGCACAGCATCTAGTCTTCCCACGTGCGGAAGGTGTGCAGACAACACAGCAGTATCTCTTCCACAATATGCAATAAGTAAAGGTCTGTAAGCAAATAAAGTCAATAAGCAAAGGTCAACTGATTTAAGGGCCTTGATTATCACAGGATAGACTTCAGTTTAAAAAAGAGCCATGGACATGGCAGGATATAATCAGAGTCATAAAAATATGTGTGTGGTATACACGGTGTGAGACGTAGGATTAAACGTAGAGTCGGGAACATGGAGGTGCTCAAAACTGTATGATTGTATGTGGACACTCCTACAGCCATTGCACAACTCATAACTGTGAGTATGTTTCTAATTGGAGCCCCATTTTCTGGGAGAATTTAGAATGCCCACATGATTTCCTCTAATATTAGCAAGAGGTGAGGAATGCTACAGTGTTTGCCCCAGGATCTAACACATGGAGTTGAGCAGGATGTGAGCCTTTGTAAACGCAGTTGCTGTTCATGTGTTGATATGCTGTTCTTGGTGGGCTCAGGGGGAGACTGGGGAATTTCCTAGGTCATCTATTGCTAAGTAACAAATTACCCCAATACAGGAGTTCGTGTAGGATTCAGTTGGGTGATTTTTCTCTCCCATGTACCACAGATGAAGACCACTTATCAGTATTCAATTGGTGATTGGGCTGATCTGGAAGGGCCAACAAGCGTGTCACTCATGTCTGGCACCTCGGCAGGATGGCTGGGAAGTTGGGCCCACCAGGGACTGCTGCCCTGAGTGGAGTGCCATCTTGGCCTCACTGGCATAACAGCCTCAAGGTATCAGACTTTTCACATGGTGACTCAAGTCTCCAAGAGCTAGTGTTCCAATGAGCAAAGTGGAAGCCACATGGTCTTTTTTGACTTAGTCTTGGAAGTTGCACAATGTCAACTCCACCATGTTCTATTGGTTACAGCAAACCATCAAGTTTAGCCCAGATGCAAGGGGAGAGGAATGAGACTCCATCCCTTGATGGAAAGAGGGTCAAAATTTTTCAGTCATTTTTAATTGGCCACACTGGGGTTTGGAACACTTAAAACACAGAGGAATATTTTAAAAGTTAAATTATCAAGTGTTTCTTGATTGAGCCTTTCCTGCTTATAGGGCATGGTGCTAGGAGATGCAATAAAGCCCTGATGGAGGGGTAGTACATAGCAGACACAAAGCAGACACAACTTGAAGTCATGTTGCTTGTTCCAAATAGCAGTGTGTGGCCTGTCAAATGACTTAAACTCCCGTGCGACAGTGTCCATGTCTGGCACATGGGCATGGCCACCCTCAACCTGACATGGCTGAATTCATGGAAGGTGGGAAAAGGTTTTGGAAAATGTGGAATGCCATATAGCCAAATGCTACATTACCAGTCATGGAATCTGCCTGCGGGAAACCAAGTGTTGGGTTGGAAAAATAAAACTTTGCTGGCATGAAAACAAGTGTGTAGAATACAAGACAGCATGTGATCGAGAACAGGACCGTGGGGCTCTGACTCGAAACGTGGCATGCAGGAAGAGAGACGAGGGATTGGTATGAGCTGCTGGGGAAAGACTGCCGATATATCAGACTCCCTTTCCACTGGAGAGAGATGATGGATTTGCAGCTCCATGGGTACTCTGGGAATTAACATTCTTAGCATGCTTACATACTGTTGCTTTGTTTCTGGGTGATGCTTTGTTTTTACCTACTGCAAACTACAATAAAATCTTAAGCCCCTCAGCTGACTGTGTGGACCCCCTCTTGGCCAAAGGGACCCCAGAAATACCCTAAAGCTGAGTTGCTGACCATGAGAAGGGAGGTCAGACATGCCTCACCATGCCTCCCTCCCTTCTTGGAGATGTCCTTTGTAACTGATTAGCAGGCATGAGGCTATGCAAGAAAAAGCTTAAACCACACCTGTAGGTCATCAATTTACTTAACAGAGCACATGAGTCTGGGTGTATGTCCAGTATATGTCTGGTGGCTTATATCTGATTAACAGACTTCCTTATCTTAACTTAAAACATTTCAAGCATTGAGACAATGTTTTCTTTCTTTAACCAATTACAAATCAAAGAATCTTTAAACCCACCCATAAACTGTAATGCCCTGCTTTGAGATGTCCTGTCTTTTTGGACCAAACCAATGGACACCTTCCATGTACTGATTTATGACATTATGTGTAATTCCTGTCTCCCTGAAATATATAAAACCAAACTGTAACCCAATCAAGTGAGACCACTTGCTCAAGGTTTCTTGCGTATGGTTCTCCGGGACATGGTCACACATATCTGGCTCAGAATAAACCTTGTTAAATTATCTTACAGTTTGGGTTCTTTTCCGTTGACACTACCTTAGTTGGGTTAGGGGTTACCTAGCCCTACTCCCTTAACTCTGATCACCCCAACTATGTGTCAAGGTGCACAGCAACTGCACAGGAGGTGAGCTGTGGCCAGGGCTCTTGGCAAAGCACAAGCTCAGAAGGCTCCATGCTGCCTTTGGTTCCACCTAATTTGCAGGAGGCTGAATCTAACGAGCCCTGGAGCCTCTCCTCAGGCTTCCTCTTTGATCTCCGCTATCTGCTTCTGAGTGACAGCTTCTGGTGGTTGTATCACCTTTGTCCAAAACAGGATGAACTCAGCTCTTGGGGATAAGCTGATAGGAAAGCCCTGCTGCTGTTGGCAGTTGGCCAAACTGCTGAGGGGGCTCTGGGCTGAGCTAGAAGCCCTATGGCTCTCACTATGGGGGAAGCAGGAGAAGCCAAAGGTCAGCCCAAAGGTATCCTGCCCTGAGGCATGACCTCTGCCCCCATCTCCTTAGACTCTGCACAAGGAAAAGTTCTTCCAACACAGCAGACAGAGGCTGGACCCCCCTTTACCTCGAGGAGGGTACCTCTGAGGCTATGCTCCACTCTCCACTGACTGAGGGTCTACTACTTTGGGGTTCTTCTCATGCAGGGATTTCTCAGCACACCCTGGCCAGAGGTGCTCCCAGCCAGGTTCCAAAAGGTGCCTGGATATTAATGAACCAGCTAGACACTCTGCATACGCCATCACAGATGAGATGACAAAGGCCCCAAGAGGCAGGGTGACACTAAAGTCACAGAGCTGGCAAGGAGAGGAAACCAGACTCCCAAAGCACATGCAGCCACTCTGCCCAGCATGCCTTCCCACTGATACGTGACCATTTTTTGTTCTCTCTCTGCTTTGCCATCTCTAAAAAGAATGAACTCTGTGTGAACAGACTCCTCCGCTCAAATACCCTGATTTCAGTACCATGTTCCTTGTTACTCTAGCATTTTCAAGGGCCTAGAGGGCTCGATATTTTTTTTCCATATGTTTTGCAGCCTCAAATGTTTTATTATCTACCTGCCCCATCCCCATTATCAGTCATTGGTGAGATTGAGCTGCAATTTCCTTCACTTGGTTCCTTCAATGCTCAAATGGAGATATTGGCTTCGTGTATGTGTGTGTGCATGTGGTGTGTCAGAAACTTTACTCTGGGTTTTATTAAAAGTTCACAACATCTTTCTGTTACTTGTTTCACACATTCTGTCCTGTGGCTTCCTGGGTCTTTTTACACAGGTGGCTAATGGGCTAGGCATTGACATGGGCCACAGGAAGACTGGAATGTTCCTTAATGTTCTCCCTGAGGCTTCTCTCCTAGCCCCACCTGCTGGTGTTCAGTGAGGAGGGTATTTATTATTGTCCCCATTTTTCAGGTGCCAGAAGAGTCATCCCAGGTAAGCATATGGATGTAGACACACCTGGCTTTATGCTGCCATGAGGAGACAGAACAAACCAGAAAACGGCCCACCCCTGAACAGAAGAATTTACCCTCTAGAAGATAGATCCAACTTCTCATTCATAAACTAGCTGAGAGGTGCTCTCTCCAGGGACTGCCAAAGTGAGCCCTACCCCAAAATGGTTAGGTGCCCGCCCAGCTTCAGTGAGACCTTTGGCTGTGTTTGTCTCCCCAGCAAAACAGTGACTCCTCCAGGGCCCGGACCCTGCCTTCTACAGTGCCCAGCACAGCACAGACACTCGGTAAATATTTACTGAAATGAACTGACAGATACCATCAGCACTGCTACTGCTGAGTCTCCGGGACTGACAAGGGTTGTGGCTGCCAGATCTCACTTCTTCCCCAGGAAAAGGCTGGCTGTGGCCCAACTCCATCCTCTGAGCTTCCATATGCACAGGGAAGGGAGAGCTTCCCTCTTGATGCTTATTAACTTCAATGCATCTAGTTATCCTTTATACAGTTGGGTAAGTTTGAATCGCCTGACCTCCCTGCGTCAGTTTCAGGGTTTTAAACGATTGACAGCTCCAATTAGCTGTAATTAGAAAGGATTAAAACCATCCATCAGAGGAGTTTTATGGATAGACCCCTATGCTTCTTGTGCCTTCATCGGAGATGGAGGAGGGAGGCAACCTCATGCAGGTCTCTCTCCCTCTGTCTCTAAAACGAACCCTAGAGACCCAAGCAGTTTAAGTGGCAGAGAAAATGCATCTTGCTCATTGGGGGGCAGTCCTGCCTTGCTTTGCACCTTGTTAGGTTTGGCAGCTAATAATGGAAAGAGCGCTGAATCTTAACCAGAGAATCAGGGGGGAGGGTGTGGAAAACATTTTAAAAAGAAGGTCTTTCAAAAGGAAAAAATCTCACTGAGGCTGTAATCCCTATTGCAAAGGCTCACTAGGAGAGCTGGCAGAATGAATCTGCCTCCCTGACAGTTATCCTGCTTTTGTTTACCTAACAGTTTGACAATGCACATTTATGCAAATCGGCAGTGGGACCGACTTGGCTGTTCATTAATTAGCATCTGATTCCTCCTGTGGTAGCCAGGCTTCAAGAATTCAGAGAATCCCGCTAATTTGATAAAAAGTTGACTTTGCCATCAAAGGTCTTTCATGCAGTGTCTCAGTCTGGATCGAACCTCAGTGGCAGGTGGGGATCACCTGATGGGAGATGAGGGCCTCTGGGAAAAGGAGGAGGCCCCCAGAGGGTGCAGAAGCCACAGAGGCCTGGAAGACCCTTCAAATCTAAGTCTGACCCCCTCAATTTGGATTAAGAACTTGCCTCACCATGAGCATTTTAGAAGAGTCGATATGCAGTAGGCTCATTTAATATTCACAAAGGCCTAATTAAAAAATTATGGAGCATCCTTAAAATCTGATTTCATCCTCACAATAACTATATTGGTAACATCATCCCATTTTACAGACACGAGCGCCACATTTCAAGGCTGGCTGGCTCAACGTGGCTGAGCTGGGATTCAAACCCAAGCAGCCCTACTGGGCTTTGCTCCCTAAGAGGCTGAGAACATCAGAGCTGGGCGAATCGCACTGATGGGAGAAGCTGGCCTCACACTTCATCCCGCCCAGACAGGCAAACCAGCCTCCCGAGGGAAGTGACAACATGAAGAGGTGGCAGAGTCTGGCCTGGAGGAGAGGGAGGGTGGCCCAGAGCAGAGCTGTTTATTTAACGCTGTTGATTTGTGTGTTGGGTTTTCATTCTGGGATATTGGAGAACAGAAGCTGCAAGTAAGGAAGCCACAGAGATGTTCCCTGGACAGCTGTATCAGATCCTGCTGTTTCCACCTGGAAACGGCCCTTGGCTCCAGCCCCTGGCTCTGCTGGTATTATTACACCTGTCCTCGCCCACCTGCTATTCTGCTATGTTTGAGATCCTTTGTCCTACCTGTCCCAGATCACCACACTCACCCACTCCACCCTGTACAGACCTTGTCCCACTCTGCTGCTTTGAGCAGCAGGAACCTGGCTCAGCTCCACAGCTGACTGCCTCCTGCAAGCCCACCTGCCCCCTCTGGCCCTGCTCCAAGCCAGGCTTTATTAATACATCCATCCAGTGTGCATCTCACAGAAGGAACACTGGGATGTTGCTGTTTTTAGCCGCATCCAGGACAAGAAAAGAGGCAAGGAAAGCATTACCCCTGCAGAAACTGCAGGAGCCTCTAGAGCAGTCTGGGGCTCCCAGGGTTTGGGGAAGCCCTTAGAGCTGGGAGCTTTCTTCTTCCAGAGGTGCTCTTCTGACCTGAGAGCATTTCCAGCCAAACCTCAAACCTCGGGAGCTTGCAGCCCCTGTTTTGAATGGTAATTGGCTGGCAATGATAGAATGGAAATTGACAACTGATGTTACATAAGGTCACATTCTCCCACTCCGAGTCACTGCAAAGCACCACTGTGAATCTGCTCAGGTGTTTTCTCTTTTCCTGATTCATATGATCATCATTTTGTTTGCAGAAGGAGGCAGAGCATGAGCGACTGTATCCCTGCGCCCCTGCAGGTTAAGTCTACTTCCCTGCACTCACTTCCCCAAGCCAACTGGCATTTCGTCCTCAGCATTGTCCCTGGGAGATACACGATCACAATGGAGCTGCTCATTAACAACCCTGCAGTAGCTGTCTGCTTCCCTGTGTCCCTTTATCCAACCCAGGATCCAGAGTTCAAGCCTTTGTTTCAGAAGGAGTTAGGGACAGGTCTCTACTGGCAAAACCAAAGGGAGGCCAGGCTAGGATTAACCCTTTAAGTCCCAAAGTGATAAATTACTACATACACACTCCCTATATGAAGCCCTGATGTTCAGCAATGCCCAAAGGTTTTATCAAGCCCCTACTATGTGCAAAGCACTGGGGTTGGTGCACTCTGAAAGGTTTGAGCTGGGAGTTAAAATAACAAAAAACAAACAAAATTCTGCAATCGCAGCCTTGCTGTGAAGACATTTATCACCACATTAAGATAATAAGCTTCAGCCACACGGAGAAATGCCGGGTTTGGAATCCCAGTTCTGCCTCCAGCTGCGTCATTTGGAGCAAGCCCAAGGTTTGATGCGGCCCCTCCAGCAGGAACATTCTAGAGCAAGAACCACTCCCATTGAATTAATAGCACCCCTCACCTGTTCGGCCTTCCGAGCTCCGTTTTAGCATCTGTTTCAGGTAGGGAGGGCAGGGATCCTAAATCCCAGTTTGTAGAGGTGAATCGGAGGATCAGAGAGGCTGAGCGATTCTTCTAAGTGTGTCCAGCAAGTAAATTCTGAAGCTGGACTGGACACCCCCATGCCCGCCACCCCACGGCTATCCTTCAGGGTCAAGGCATCTCACAGCAGTCCCCAGCTCACAGAGGTTCCCCTAAATTGTTCCCAGAATGTGGCTTGCAACAGATTTTGGTGACTTCTCTTCTGTCATCTTGTCATTTTCCCCGCATCAACTCTGCTCCTCTCAAAATCCTGCTTTGTGAGCTGGCTGGGTTGCAACAGACCTGTGGGCTAAAGGTGGCCTCCCTGGGCATGCGCCCTCCCCAGCTGTCACAGGCCAGCATCCAGTTCTTTTCTACGCTTTCATATTTACGGCTTCAGAGCGCCCTAGGGTGCCAAGTTTCCACTGAGCAGGAGCATCCACTGCATGCTCAGGGCTCTGTTTTTCTGAAGCCCACAGAGGGTGAGGAAACCTCCTGGGCTTTGAAAGACAATTTGAAAAGACCCCTCCCTTTCCTCTAAGGGAGGAAATGTTGTATTTGGAAGAAGCTCTAGGTCCCTGATTACTGCGATGCCTGAGCTAAAATATGGCCTGGAGCTATTTCTGAGGCTTTGTTACTCACATACGAGAAATATTTGTTCAACTGAAATTCACCAGAGCCTCACTTTGATGTAGCACCAAGCTGAATAACTGTTCTGCTCCCCAGGGTCACCTGCACACGGCATCCTCCCATCCTCCGGCATGCTGTCTCAGATGCCCGGTGGCCTGGGTTCTGGGGCTCAGGCACTCACTGCTTTCTTCCTGACTTAACCCCTTCCTGCCTCGGTACTTGCTTTTTATCCATTTTGCTTTTTTTCAAGAAAAAATGTAGGCTACCAACCATTGCAACACAAACAGCTTCCAATTTCACTCCACTGCCACCCCACCCCTCACCCCGCCCCTGCCTGGGACTTCTTCTAGAAGCTGACTCTTGTGAAAAAGGCCTTGGAATGAAGGGTGAGGGAGAGAGGGTGTGTCCACCTGGCCCCTAGGAAAACATCACGGAGTGTGTCTCAGCCAGGAGTAAATCACTCTGCTGAGGTTTCTCAAACCCAGCCAGAAAAGCCTCTCTGTTTCAAGAGCCTTTTATAGATCAGTCGACTGTGCTTGTGACTGCTTTACTGTACCAGAGTGCTCTCAGATGTGTGGTGTCCAAAAATAAAAATACATAAACGAGAGACAGAAAGAGAGATCAATGAAGCAGGAGTACGAGAGCACATTAATTACCAGGAAACACTGTCCAATCAGTCTCAGGGGCCACTCCAGAGCCAGGAAATAACTTCAGGGGGCCAGAATGGCCTAACTCCTTCATGTGTCCAATTCACTGCTTTGTAGCAAACACAATGTTTGCAGTTTCCAGTCCTTTAAGAGTAAATAAATCATACCCTGTGTGCATGAGTAGGGCAGGTATTCCAAGTCAGCACAGGAGAAAAGTAGAGACATCTGTCTGTCCATTTGGTCTGACCCAGGAGTCAACCTTGGGGGTAGGGGGAGAAGAAGCACGAGGCTCCAGGGGATCATCAAACTGGGATTAACCCGAGACCCAATTAGCCTGAATGCTCAGTGAACAGAAACAACATCTGCTCCCCTCTAACTCCATCCCTAAAACACAGAGTGACATGCACCTTACAAGGCAAACCGGGAGACTTCCAGGCGGGAAAGGGGGGACCACTACCAGTTGTGTCGGGATCTCTCCTGCGCTAGCCAAATACTGTTCTGTTGTCCTTTTTTAAAATTTTCCTCCTAAAAGCAAACCACTGCCTTTAGGAGAAGATTTGGCCCAAAGAAAACACACACCCACGTTTACATGCATAGACGTGAATCAGAAATTCCGATTACATGTGTTCAGGATGAGGAAGTTGTGTCTTGGCAGACCTGGGGGTACAGTTAGGATAAGCAGGATGATGAACTCAATATGACATCACCATGCAATGCTGCCCTCCAAAACCGATCAAATCTCAGGAGACAGAATACAGTGGCAGCGTATGGCAGAGGATGGGACAACCCAACTCTACGCTGTTGCTCTGGCCCACCCTCCTCACCCCTGGCCGAGAACCTGGATTCCTACTTTGCTGGGACTATCCAAGCCATCCATCCTCAACTTCTCACCCCATAGTCAACAACAACCCCATCATTATCTGGTCCTGTCCCCGCCTGTCACCAAGGAGAGAGTGCCCTGGACGCCCTCCCTCTTCCCCTTAATATCATCAATAACCCCACCTCTCTCCTGACCCTTTAACCTCTCCACCCTCTGAGATCCATCCTATTACCATTTGAATTTGCTCTAATCTTCCCATTAATAAAAGTAATAATAATTTTTTAAAAATCTTTAGATTTTATAGCATCCTCTAGCTAGCTCCATAGCTTTCTTTTTACAACCAAACATTTCCAAAAAAAAAAAAAAAAATTATTGATAGTTGGGTCTCCAATTCCCCACTTCCCATTCATGCCGCGATCCACTCCAATCTGGTTTTCGCCTCCCACTTCACCACCAAAGTGGCTCTCACCAAAGTCACCAACGATCTCCATATTCCTGAATATACTGGACACTTCTCAGAGCTGCTGTCACATGAACTCTTAGTGACTTTCAACAACCTTGTTAACCACTCCCTCTCCCTCCTTCTTGAAACACTCTTGTCTCTATTTCTCTGGAACTACAGAAAATTCAAGAAAGATGGAGAGGGAGTGGTTAACAAAACTGGTGCCAAAAAGATTGGGGCCTGCTGGTGTAGCACATATAATAGCCATGTTAAAGAATCATTTGTTTATGTGTGTCTTTCTTAGGATATCGTAAACTTCATGATGGCAGGACCTACCTTACCTATCTATTCCAGTGTCTATTCCGTAGTAAGTGTACAATAAAAAGCTTATGCATGAATGAATGCCACACTTTTAAAATAATGGAAATAAACTGGAGTCTCCAGAAGAGAGAGAGCACAGGGCACAGGGGTCTTAAACAAAGCTATGATAATAGAAAACATTTCAATAATTACTGTATGCCAGGTACTATTCTAAACACTTTATTTATATTACCCTGATTAATCCTCAGAACAACTCTATTAGGGGGATCTTGGGTGACTATACCCATCTTTTAGAAGGGGGAATGGAGGAAAACAGGGCTCGAGGAGGTGTCCCCAGGTCGTACACATGGAAAGTGGGTATCCATGTGCCAACACACACAGGGGGCTCCCAGGTCTGAATGCTACCAACCCCACCACCCTGTCTCTGTAGGAACTTGGGGGGGAGTCCCCCTGGAAGATAGAAGAGAACTTTCTTCAAATACATGAAGTGCTAACATGAAGAAGTAGAGAGCAGTTTGGTCTGTGGGGATCCAAGGAATAGAATCAGAACCAACAACTGATTGAATTTCGGGAAACAAATTTTAGCTCAATATGATGGGGAAAACTTATGCCCAAAAATAGAATGCCTTGCCTCAGGTGGAGCTTCTTAAGTAAAGGCTAGAAATCAATTGAACACTGGAGAAGAGAGACAAATATTAAGTGGGCACGTTGATTAGAACCTTTAATGTCTTTCTAATGACAACGTGACAATTTATCACCCGTATTTTATACATTTCCATGTATTGTGCTGAACAGTGATAAATGCTTTCAGCTCAATGACCATGAATCTCAATTATCAATAAAAAAATCATTAATTGACCATGAATAAGGCAGCTTCCTCAAATTCTTGTTAGAATGAGGAAGGGTCTGAAGATGTTTAAATAATTAATTAAATACTTAGACAGGTAAGTGGTCTCATTTTAGAACAATTTGCAGCAGGATAAAGGTTTCTGGGTTAATTCATATCCAATCAGAAATTCAATTAACCAGGACAAACATTCCCGCAGCATTCCAGTGAATCCAGGGTCTCACATAAAGCTTTTTTTTTC
This sequence comes from Cheirogaleus medius, assembly GCA_008086735.1. Classification (NCBI taxonomy): domain Eukaryota; kingdom Metazoa; phylum Chordata; class Mammalia; order Primates; family Cheirogaleidae; genus Cheirogaleus; species Cheirogaleus medius. The sequence goes on from VBSM01001927.1 coordinate 11,034,065, forward strand.
TCCTCTCCAGTCTTTTAGTCGGTTTGTCTGAGGGTGGTTAAATTCTGTATCAATTTACATGTTTGTTTACAAAAATATATTGCAGACTGGGAAGAAATCTAGCTAGTCTAGTCTGTTGTTCCTCTGCTTTTAAAGTAATTTCAGGGGTGGGGAAAAAGAGAGTAGGGAAAGAAAAAGAAATAAAAAAGAAAGAAAAAAAATGAAGGGGCTGGTGGGAGAGGCCTAAACACTGCAATTTTCCAACCATTTTCATCCAAATTGTCTGCAATTTCCCTGTGGCCCAGGCTCCAAATTGCGAGTGAATGCTGTGGTAGTAATCCCAGCTGAAACCCAAGTGCTGTCTCTGTAATAACAGCCAGACCCACAACAGCACATGCAGACGCACGCCCTGCCAAGGCAGAGTCCACGGCTAGAGCAGGAGGAGGCTGAGGAAATGAGGCCCATCTCCCGAGTCTCACTCTCTTGCCTGTCCAAATGCTTGCCGGTAATCTGGGGTCCACTGTATTCTGAGTTGGAGGAACCCATTGCAGATACTACAAACTCTCTTCCTCCAGCCCCTCTCTTCTCATCACTTTACAGATGAGAAAACTGAGGCCCAGAGAAGTGAAGTGACTTCCCTGAGATCACACAGCAAATTACCATGGCAATGAGGCTGAGACCAGGGTCTGCCTCCTTCTCTCTCTTCTTGAGAGAAGAACACATCTCTTTGCCAAAGCACCTTACTTGTCCATGTGGGAATAAGACGAGGAGAAAGAGGAACGGGATATAGAAAACTGAGTATTCTTGTACCTATGAAAGTCAACTCCATGACCCAACAGAATAAAATCTATCCATAAATGAGAAAGAAGTCACCTACCTAATGGGATGTGAATACCTTAAACCATTGGAAGTTCATTAAAATCCATAATGAAGCTGATAATTAAACACATAAATACATGGTTTGGCAGGCATTAAATCTAATTACTGCACCTCTGAAAATCAATTTATGTGCATGAGGTTATTAATTTGTGATTTTCGTTAATTACCAATGCCAAGATCAATATGCAGCTATTTCTTGGCTGCCATTGCATTCTGTCCAAGGAATGGGTGGTCCATAAGAAAATTCTGGTGATGTTGGGTTTCCTGGAGAAACCAGTTACAAGCTCTATCAAGAATTTGTCTCAAGAGGAAGAGTGCTGAGCTGTGGGTCAGGAGAGCTGGTTTCTCCATCATTGAAGTGTGAGTCCTTGGGCTAATTGATCTTCATGATTTCCTGTTTCTATGTGACATGGGGGGGACAGTCGGAATGTCACCTGCTCTGTTCTGCCACCTCTGACTTAGGAGTATGTAGGTTCCAATCTCCATTCTGCCACCTGCTCCTACTGTGGGCTATTGGGAAGGTATTTAATGCCTCTGAATCTCCATCTCCTCATGCAACACAAGAGAGCATTGACAAAGGCATCAAAACCAGAGCATCCAGAAGAGGATCAGGAGTATAGCAACCGTTATTATTATTTCCCACATTCTATCAGCCTGTTCCTATGCGAAGGTGATGTTTTATTCATAATAGTAATAAAAACAATGCATGAACTAAATGGAAGTCATTATTATTATCCTTGTTCTTCTGGCCTCTCAAGGTTGCTGAGTGTGCAGGAGATCAATGAAAAATAGTATATATCAAAAAATGTTTTGCAAACCAAAAGGTGCTCTAGCAACTTAAGATAAATGTTCTTCCTGACATAGAAGGGAGAGAGCATCTCAACGGCCCAGCCCCAGGATGGCACCTCTTTCTCTGCCAGGCACCTCCCATGGGGAACATGTAGCTGCTCCAGCTTCCCTGGGCAACCCCTTTCGGGAGAACAACTGTGAGCCCACCATGCTTAAGTATTAGAATTAGCCAGACTGATCCCCAAATGAGGTGGGCACCTGCACACTTTAAAAGACTTTAGGACACAGGAACAGGCACTTTGGGCTATTAAAATGTCTTTGCTAAGTTCTAAAAGGGAACTTATTTCCAGTAACAAATATTATTTGCTTGATAAAACTTGAGTCCGGCTTCTGAACCTCCTCCTGCGCCCTTCGGTGCACTTCTGTGTTAGTCCATTTTGCATTGCTATAAAGGACTACCTGAGTCTGGATCATTTATAAGGAAAAGAGGTTTATTTGGCTCATGGTTCTACAGGCTGTACGAGAAGCATGGTGCCAGCATCTGCTTCTGGCGAGGGCTTCAGGGAGCTTCCAATAATGGCAAAGGCAAAGTGGGAGCAGGTGTGTCACATGGCAAGAGGAGGAGTAAGAGAGATAAGAAGGGATGACACACTCTTCCAAACAACCAGTTCTTGCATGAACTAACAGAGTGAGAACTCACTCATTATCGCAGGGAGGGCACCAAGGTATTCATGAGGTATGCGCCCCACAACCCAAACACCTCTCACTAGGCCCCACCTCCAACACTGGGGATCAAACTTCAACATGAGATTTGGAGAGAACAAACATTCAAACCATATCAACTTCCTTGTAAAATTCAGTTTTAAAAAGGAACCCTGCTAAGTCGGTTTCGCAAGAACCCTCCATCCTTGAAATCTGATTATTTTCAATATCCGATCACGTTCCTCATCCTTCACCATCCCCGAGGTGATGTCTGCTCACCTTGGCCTATCTTCATCAAGAATCCTGTTAGGTTGGTTTAGTCAGTATCCCCCTTGCCCTGGTGTTTCCTGTTAGTAATTTTCCATGCACTGACTTCCACACTGCTCTTTGGCTCTTCCTACTTGCCCATGCTGTTTATTCAGAGTTGAGCCCAGTGTCCCTTCCCCACTGCAAGACTTTATGCAGTGGTCCCCATATCTACGGTGATGGTCCTGAATAAAATCTTCCTTACTGTGCCTTAACAAGTACCACTGAATACTGTTTCCTTTAACAGTCATGGAACTGTGTCTCAGATAAGGTCAGATTCATCATCGGACCCCTGGGCCTCTCCACCCAGGATCCTACGTGTGCACCTTGGAAGCCTTTGTCTTCACTCCTGATGATGACTGATTAGGGCTCCACGGGTGAATCAGACTCCTGAACCACTGCTCAGGACAAATGTCTGTCAATCTGGTAAGCACAGATTTTAATTCTTAAGGCATGGAGTATACTCTCTGAAGCTGGGTTAGAGTCTCAGGCATCTTTTGGAAGGTACCTCTGCTTCCTGGCATCATCTTGGTCTGAGTGGGTTTTATTCTCTGACTCCCTGAGCTGGAAGTCTCTTCTTCCTGGCTATCTTTTCCTAAATGGGGATTATTTCCTGAATCACTGGGCTGGAAGTCCTTCATTCTGGCTCTCTGGGAGGCCTCTCTATTCTCTTTGTTCTCTCCACGGGATCTGGCTTCTGCCATGGGAACTAATTTGTCACCTGAAACCCCTCTTCCCAGACCTCTGCTGTCTATATGCTACGCCAACTCTGTCCAACTCTGCCAGACCATTTTACTTCCCACTCCAATTCCATGAACTTTACATCCCCTACCCTTCATTGGAGGCTCTCGAGGGTCTCAAAGGCCACCCAAAAGCAAGCAGCTGGAGTTATAAAGAGAAAAGAAATCAGTTTGTATTGCTCAGTTTTACTGCTTCACGACAAAAATTTTTTAAATGAAAAGTCATAAAATCTGGTTGCATCTGTATGTTTACATATATTTATGTATGTATTTTTGTATGTATTTATGTTATGTGTATGTGATATTTTTCTACCTCAGGATAATGTTGCCAAAATATATAAAAAGTCACTATTTAATTGGCTTAAAAATAAGAGTTTATATAAAATAAATAGAAACTAATCCAATTGCCTTCTAGTTCATGTGACTTGGGTAAATGTTTGGTAAATAAGCTGGTTTTAAAACTGTTGGTAAAATAAAAATAGGAATATCTTCAAAATTGTCAGCATTAAATATAATACAGATATACATTTTTGCCTGAGTGTGCTGGTCAGACACATTTGTGTTGTTTCTACTAAAGGTTTAAGGTCATAAAACTATAAATCCAACCTAAGTGAAGACTGCACATTAAAAATGAGCTGCTTAATTGGTTGATGCATGTTAGTCTTAGAAGCGAGAAACAAAGAAAGAACAAGAAAGAGAGAGAATAAGAAAAGAAACATTTTTAACTTTTTAGTTTATTTGCTTTTGTGATATTTTTGATATTTGCCTGATTTCTCAACAGGAAAAGTATTTTAAAATAGTGGCTAGCTTTGTTTAATGTTTCATGGAATTTTTCATTAGCAATTTAAAAGTAATTATTGAGAATGAATGAATTAGGTGAATGTAAGTGTAATAAAAGTCTATATGTGGCCAGGCGCGGTGGCTCACACCTGTAATCCTAGCACTTTGGGAGGCCAAGGCGGGCGGATCACTCAAGGTCAGGAGTTCGAAACCAGCCTGAGCAAGAGCAAGACTCCGTCTCTACTAAAAAAATAGAAAGAAATTAATTGGCCAACTAAAAGTATATAGAAAAAATTAGCCGGACATGGTGGCACATGCCTGTAGTCCCAGCTGCTCAGGAGGCTGAGGCAGAAGGATTGCTTGAGCCCAGGAGTTTGAGGTTGCTGTGAGCTAGGCTGACGCCATGGCACTCTAGCCCAGGCAACAAAGTGAGACTCTGTCTCAAAAAAAAATAATAATAAAATAAAGTCTATATGTAAATTTTTCAAAATAATTATGTTTTAAATTATGTCTCCTTAAAAATAGTTTTAATTTTTTTTATAACTTACAACCTTAAAGTTGTGCTAAGTTAAATTGAATAATAGATATTCACAAAAAATCTAGACCTAACCATGGAAAAGGAATTCTTAGCTTGTATGATCAAAGCTGGTTAAGATTGGGTGGTTTTATTTATAAGGTTTTGTTAAAATTAGTTTTTGTAGTACACTGATACAAAAGTAGAATTTAGTCTTCTCTATGAAAATGACAAAGTTTTCTTGGAGTACTGGTCTGAGAATGTGAAGGTTTTTGTTTTGTTTTTTAAGTTATTGGTCTAGAAGACAAAGATTTTATGTTTTATTAAGATAATTTATTGTGCTTAATGTTTTTTATTAAGTCTTTGAGAAAACCGAGTCTTCTCAATATTAAAAGAGCCAACAGTTTTATTAACTATGTAGTCTTTTATACTTGTCTTTAAAATCTTTTGTTGTCAGTTCAATTAAAGAGATAACCAATATCACACTTAATTAAGTATCTTAAACCTGTTGACATTTTTGACAGACTTCCTGAAATCAAATTCTAAATTAAGTCTTTTTGACCTTGAATTAACTTTGGGATTTTCCAGTTGGACCCCTGGAAAGATCCAAGGCTGTGTTTCTCACCTTAGAAAAGATAGATACTAAACTAATTAGGCTTTTTCTTTTTTTTTTAATTTATTTTTTCCTTCATATTATGGGGGTACAAATGTTAAGGTTACATATATTACTCTGCCCCCCTTCCCCCTCGAGTCAGAGCTTCAAGTGTGTCCATCCCCCAGTTGGTGCGCATCGCACTCATTATGTATGTATATACCCATCCCCTCCCCCGACACCTGAATGTTATTCCTATATGTCCACTTAGGTGTTGATCAGTTAATACCAATTTGCTGGTGAGTACATGTGGTGCTTATTTTTCCATTTTTGGTGTACTTCACTTAATAGAATGGGTTCCAGCTCTATCCAGGAACATACAAGAGGTGCTATATTGCTTTTTCTATGTCTCAAAAATGTATTAGAATCATTTTCAAATAAATGATGCTAAACTTTCTTTAATTATGTTTGTGAGTATATTACTGATGAGTGTTCCAAAAATTGTACGAGTTTCCTAGAAATTTAATATGTGTTAGTTTTGTTTATTATGTTAAAATGTTGTATGCCACAGAAATAACCAAATTTTCTTGCCAATTTCTGATTATAATGAACTTTCATCAGATTTTTAACCATACTATGGCAATTGTAATTCTTTGTCATCCACAGAAAATTATTGTTTGAATTCTTCTCCAAAAGCATTTGAAATAAGTTATAGTCCAAAGCTACTGTTTCTTCAAGGAGATTCATGGAAAAGACTCTTGATAAGTACACCTGAACAAGTTTCTGATAACTTTAACATTATACCATTGGACGGGGTAAGACTTTGCAGAACTTTAATGAAGGAACTTAGATAGCTTCATGAAACTCCTAATCCAACATCAAACAGAAAAAGAATTAATTACATGTGATTAAATGAACTGATGAGGATAATTTTTAATGACTTTTTGTTTGAAATATTGCTGGTGCTTTAAATGTTTATTTTTCAGATTTAAGGAAACCTTTTCCTTTTAAGTTATCTATAGCTTACAGTAATTCAGTAAAGTATATTTTTTGTGAACAAAAATTGAAATATTTATATTGTATCCCTACCTGATTGCTTAGAATTCAGAAACTATTCATGACTATTCTTATTTGTATGGCAATATAGTTATTTGCATAAGTTCAATAAGAATCTGTTCTACTTATAACAGGACACAATTGGAAACAGCAGTTCTATTACCAAGGCTTTGACTGGAATGTCATATTGTTAGATATGACTAGACAATTTTAAGGAACTAAAGTGGACTTTATGGAGCCAACAAAGACACACCTTGTCAAAACTGGCCTGAGTGTTCCCAGCCTTACAGGTAAGTAAGAAATATCATTTCCTAGCAGGCTCAAAAACCTCAGGATATGTTGGAGACTTCAAGAAAAGATAAACGTACCCACGTCTATATGTGTTACAAATGCAGCCTAATGGCAAGTCCTTGGTTTGGCTTCCAGCCTCAGGAGGCTTTTACAAGATTCCTCATCAAAAGTTCCAGCAAATCAAACTTAAAAAGAGTCTATATGATCAATCACTGTTCCTGCTTCACTTATGTAAATAATCAAGCCAAGTATAATGAGGCTAAACTTATTTTGTAAACAAATCAGTCTTACTTTGATTATCTTTGGTAGAAATGGGTGTGGCTGTAGACAGAAAAACTGTGTTTCCAAAGAAAACTATAGTGTACCCAATATTAGATTCCAGCCCTGTTCATTTTCTTTGAGATTTTATTATCTCCCTGCAGTCTGGACTGGATCCTGAATTATTCTACTTTCCTCCAATATCTGGCTATGACTCTTAAAACTAATATTTCTAATATTCTTCCACCCTTCTGGCTTGGAATCACTGAAATGAAAACTGCTCTTTTCTTGAAGCCTTGTAAGCTGAAGCTGGATGACTTGATATAAACTTCAGAGAAATCACCACAACAGCTTCTGTGTGAACAACCCTCATGACATTCAAATTGCAAGCCAGGAAAATCTGTCAGATTGCCACTGCCTGTCCTTTCTCTAACTGAAGATGCTCCAAGCCCAGCATCTAGAAATCTATGACTCGTTGCCCTTTGGGCTCAGAAACTTACTTTATAGTTTTTTCCAACTGTTAATCATTGTTTTTCTTTTATTTGCATAGAAATTAAACTCCCTTCATGAAGACCTGATGGCTTAGTTTACTCAGATGATTCAGTTGGTCCTGAATGAACAAAAGGTGAACAAATGAGGAAATGGACTTTTGTTGTTCAAAGGAAAAAAGGTCTTTTCTTTCCTTGAACAAGATGGAGGACTGGCAAAAAGTCTTCCCTTGGCCAAACTTCATGGGCTTCTGAATCTCCTCCTAGGTCCTTCTGTGCATTTCCTTGTAAAATTCAGTTTTAGCAAAGAACCTGCTAGGTGAGTTTACCAAGAACCCCCATTCTCAAGATCTGATTATCCTCAATATCTGATCAAGTTTCTTATTTTCCATCATCTGCCAGGTGACGTCTGATCCCCTGGCCTGTCTTTAACAAGAACTATGTTAGATGGGTTAAGCCAGAATTCCCCTTACCCTGGTCTTAGTCCATTTTCTGCCACTGTAACAGAATACAACACACTGAGTAATTTATAAACCATAGGCATTCATTTGGCTCACAGTTCTGGAAGCTGGAAAGTCAAAGAGCATGAGACTGACATCTGGCGAATGTCCTCCCATGGAGGAAGGTGGAATACAGTGCATGACACAGAGAGAGAAAATAGAGGCCAAACTTACCCTTTTAACAGGCGCTCACTCCCGTGACAATGGCATTAACCCATTTATGAAGGCAGAGCCCTCATTATCTGACCACGTCTTAAAGGTCCCATCTCTTAGTACTATCACAATGGCAACTAAACTACAACATAAATTTTGGAGAGGACATTCAAACCGTAGCACCCCTGATGCTTCCTCTTAGTAATTTTCCAACCACTGATCCCTATAACTGCTCCTTGGCTATACATTCCCACTTGTCCCTGATGAATTCAGAGTTGAGTCCAATCTCTGTCCCCACACTGACGACCTCATTGCAGTGGTTCCTATACCTATTGTAATTGTCTTGAATAAAGTCTTACTTACCATGCTTTAACAAGTACAGTATCATTGAATAATTTTTTTCTGTAACGCCAAGAATAAGAGAGAAACACAGACAGCCTGGTGCTAAAAGGCATTGACACCAATGTGTAAATGACTGCTCCTAAAGTCTTAAAGAATTAAGGAGAGGACAGGATGACTCAAGGAGATGACAAGACTTCCAAAGAGGCAGATAGAGGACTCAAAATATAACCCTCTCAGCATCCCAGTTTCGTCCTGGTGACTCTGTTAACAAAAATCTACCTGATCAGCCCAAGGCTCTGCTTGCAGGTGTCCTTTGAATAGATCAGGAACCACACTCCTGCCACTCCCAGCCCCTCCTCTCACATCTAGCCCTGTCACCTGGACCAGTCTTCCCAGCACAGAGTTTCTGGAGGGCACATAAGCACGCTAACAAGCAACAATACACTCAGAGTGCTTGATAGTGCACAATGCTCAAATTGGCTTTCCTGGAGAACCCAGAGATTAATGAAGCCTCCCACTACCTCCCTATCACCCCCTGCCTGAGAAAAGGTTGGTTTGATTGTTCACTTCAGGGGAGGAAGATGAGAGAGACGTAACATCACACCATGCTAAAACACTCGCCGTAAATCATCTCCAGACGCAATTCACTGGGGCTGCACACATCTGAGAGGCTGAGATCAGGCTGAAATATTTCAGTACACACAAGAGGGCTGCTCACTGGGCTGCTCTCAAGTCTCCGGCTTGAAGATTTCCAAGTGCAGCCTTTTCCCCCAGGAGTAACATTGCCCAGCGTGCTGGGTCTGTTTTTGTTTTTCCTCCAAAAGAGCATAAGACAATCCTTGCAAAGTGCTCTGCTATGATAGAAGTGCCAGAACCTCTAGATTTTTCTTTGTACCTGTTCACAATTGTTACAGTTTATGTGTTGAAAAGTGTTTTCTTTTAATTGATACCAAGGGGCAGCTCGTTCCTTTAAAGTGATTCAGGATTAGCACTGCTCATTAAAGGAGAGAATAGAAGGTGGGGCTAAGATGTAGTTAATTATGTCAGTCTTCAGAAAGAGGGCAGGTAGAGGCTTTTCATCCGAGACCTTTGCAGATTGCTAAATTAAAAGACTGCCTTGTGCTAATAAATAGGTTGGAGCCAGGCAATGGAGCACAGCTACTGGGAGTTCAGGGCCTGCACTGCCGGGAAGGTTTCTGCTGTCATCCATCAGCTCTATGAGGTGGTGATGAGGAAGGATGGGAGAGAGGGGGACATAGGAAGAGTAACTGTCCCTCAACTTCCTTCCCTACCTCTCCATAGACACCCATGCTTTAAAGTCATTGCAATGCGTATGAACCTGGAAGACATTATGATAAGTAAAGTAAGCCAGTCACAGAAGGACAAATAGTGAACGATTCCACGTAGATGAGGGATCTAAAAGAATTAAACTCGCAGAAACAGAGAATAAAATGGTGGTTGCCAGGGGCTGGGGGGGAGGAAGAAATGGGGAGTTGCTATTCAATGATACAACGTTTCCGTAGGTCAAGATGAGAAAGTTCTAGAGATTTGCTATCAAACATCTTGCCTATAGTTAACAATACTGTATGGTACACTTGAAATATGTTAAAAGTGTAGATTTTATGTTAAATATTATTGCTATAATAAATAAACAACATCCTGGTATGAAAAAATGAGGGATTGGCTGAGCATTGTGGCTCATGCCTGTAATCCTAGTGTTTTGAGAGGCTAAGGCAGGAGGATGGCTTAAGGCCAGGAGTTAAAGACCAACCTGAGCCTGAGCGAGACCCTGTCTCTGAAAAAATAGAAAAATTAGCTGGGCATGGTGGAACACACCTGTAGTTCCAGCTACTCGGGAGGCTGAGGCAGGAGGATCATTTGAACTCAGAAGTTTGAGGCTGCAATGAGCTATGATGATACCACTGCATCCAGCCTGGATGACAGAGCGAGACCCTGTCTCAGAAAGAAAAAAAAAAAAAGAAGTCAACAAACTATGGCCCACAAGGCAAATCTGGCCTACTGCCTGTTTTTACATTTTTTAATAGCTGGAGGAAAAATTAAAAGAATATATAATATTCTATGATGTAAAAATTATGTGAATTTCAAATTTCAGTGCTATAAAAAAAGTTTTATTGGAACATGTATTATTTACACATTGTCTGTGATTGCTGTTGTACAACAACAGCATAGTGGAGTAGCTGCAACAGAGACCATATATCTAAAATAGAGAATATTAATATTAGAGAATATGTAAAATATTTGCTTTCTGGTACTATACAAAAAAAATGTTTGCTGACCCCATTTTTGGAGACCCCATGTGGTGAGAGATGATAGTAGCTATGAAGTATAGAAACTGCTTTGGGTTAGACGATCTGGGTTTGAAGCCTATCTCCAACTTTGGGGAAAAAATATTACATACCTCGCTGATCACAGGTCTCACCATTTGTAAAATGAAAGTAAATAATAAATTAATATATTCCATGGATGTTGTTTTGAAATTTAAGATGAAATATATGGGAAGAAAAAACTTGACACAATGCTTTGTATAAAGCAGATGTTCAATAAATAATAATAGAATGAATAAAAAAATTCACATGTAACCTTTACCCTGCATACCTTTAAAGATCCAATTTTGATTCATCTCTTCAAGAAAGTTTCATGTCTTCCCCACCAACCTTGCCCAAAATGACCTTCCCCACCTCTGAATGTCTGCAGCATTTACTAAACTTCTCTCTCTTTTCTACCTCTACAAGACCTCTTGATATCAGTTTCCACAGGTGTCTAGTTCATCTTCCCCTCCAGATTGTTAGGTCAGATGACACAATCCTGTTGTCCAGGATCCAGTTGGGAAGATGTGCATATGCCATCTGTACAGGAGGAATGTCAGAGATGGTGCTACATGTCTTAGGAATTCATGCAGGACTGGGGGGCTCATTGAAGGCTTCCCAGAGGAGGTGAGACTACAGCTGAGTTTGCAAGTTCATTATTTTGCTAGTGCAGAATCTACACCAGATACAGAGAAGTGACACCGGGCAATCTAAGCTATGACAATAATAACTGAGCCAAGGTATGGAGACTTGTTTCAGGAATAGAGCAATTAGACCGGGGTGAAATATGAAGACTGGTGTCAAATGAGTTAGGATATTTGGGATTGCAAATGGCAGAAAGCAAAGCTCAAACTAGATAAAACGTAAGAAAAATGTATCATCGTACCTGCCTAGAAGTCCAGAACTAGGACTCCAGGCACAGTAGAACTGAGGTTCAGTTTCTCTGCAATCCCCTTAAATCTGTCCATCTCCAGAGATGAAACAGGGTAAACCCTGTTCTCAAACCAGTTTCCCACATGGTGTTGAGAAGGCTGCCTCTACCTCCCCACGCCAATATGCTCCCTCGTTCACATCTTGCGAGGCAAGGTGGGAGGAATCTCTCCCCTACTCCCTGAATGAAAGACCTTTTCTTCACTCTGATTGGGCCAACTAGGGTCACATGATCACTCCTGGACTAATAGCAACCTGGCTTCCTGAACCAGTCTCCAGCAAGAGAGCTGGTAGTGGAGTCGCTGTGCCTGGCTTAGACTAATCATCATCCACTCCAGGGTGCAGCTTCCCCTAATCACACAGGCAGCATGGAGAAGGAGGGGAGTCCTGAATAAAATCGGGGTGCTGCTGGAAAGGAGGACGGAGGGCTAGATGCTGAGCAAGCAACTAACACTGTTCCCTGCGGCTATAAGTCTCTACCAAAGGCATGCTAGAGTTAGGTTGCGGATAACAGTGAACTTCAAACTCAAAACTTCAGATGGTTCCTTGAAGCAAAAAGGGGTTCCCTGTGATTCCTCCCAGCTCATGCATGGGTTTGTAACAGCCTGAACAAACCTGGAAAAGGCTGAACAAACCACTTAGGAGAGGAGGAGACAGAAATCAGTTGTTATAACACAGAATTCATTTTGACTTTGAGTCTTAGACAAAAAAAATATAGCTAAAGAGCTTCACTCAACAACCTTGTTATTGGCCCAAAAGATAGCTTCAGTCTTTTAATTACTCCTGCCCAGGAAAATAACTCTTTTCCTTGGCTTCCCTTTACTGCAGCTTACCAAGAATAGCACAGTCTCTATATTTTTTTAGAAATGACAGAAATATTCTTGGTGCTTGGGTTAAGTAATTAAGATTTGCTGCGGGAACACCAAGGAACCCCATAAAATGGCTGTGTGGCTTGGTAAATTAATTACTTAGTGTTTAATTACTAAAAATTACTATCAATTACTAAATGTTACTGCAAATTACTTGCAGAATAGACACATTTGTTTGTGGCTATTAATGATTTCAATTACTCCTCATAGGTAATTGGTTTCTCCATGCACACGGGTGCCAACTGTCGAATAGGAGCTCAGCAATAAATGCTGTGCCTCTTCTTTTAGCTCAAAGCTGAAAATGTAAACACTGGAGCCAACTTCCCTCTAGGTTTCCGTGCTATTAATACTTCCATTGCTTCCCTTGGGACTCCTAGGGCTGGAGAGGACCTAGGAGACCTCTTCCAGTGTACATAGGGAGAAGCAGGACCTAAAGGTTAGTGGTTACTCAAAATCACACAACTAACATTACAATATGGATGAGTATTGAAAACATTCTGCAAAGTGAAAGAAGCCAGTCACAAAAGACCACAGATTGCTTGATCCCATTTATATAGAAAGTCCAGAGTTGGCAAACCTATAGAAATAGAAAGAAAATGAGTGACTGCCTGAGCCTGATAAGAGGGAGAAGATCTGGGGAGGGAGGGGTCAGGGGGGAGAAGAGTGACTGCTAATGGGTACAAGATTTATTTTGAGGGTGACAATGGTGTTCTAAAATTAGATTATGGTGATGATTGTACAACTCTATGAATAATACTAAAATCCATTGAATCATACACTTTAATTGTACAATCACTGTGTTATAAATTATATGTCAATAAAGCTGTTAAAACAAGTATATTTAATGATGCAATTAGATGATGAAAGGGCTGGATTAAGGAGCTGATGCTCTGACTCCCACTGCATGTCCCCTTTCACTGGACCCTCCTGCTTCTGCACGTGCCAGGCTTGCTGGAACATGGAACTGGCTGAAGAAGATGGCTGTTAAGACTCATTGTTGGAAATGTGGTCTTATTTATGAAGGGCTCACTTCCAGCTATTTGTGTATTATTAAGAGCATATAAACTATGCTCATTAAAGTAGCACAAAATGCAACAGTAAACTGCACTTAATAACAGAAAACCAAATAAAATAATGTCATAGTTTGGGTTTCCTCTGTAACACGGAATTTCTGTCAAGGGTTTGCCAGCAGGTAGTTTATTTTGGGTAGTGATCTTAGGGAATGGGATGGAGGGAATGGCAAGAGTAAAAAGGGAAAGAAGAAAAAGTCAATCCCAGGGTGTATTATTTAATTGACTTAATAATCATGAATAATTGGAAACTCAATCCTAGTAGGGATCTCTGAAGAGCTATGTACACCATACTTCAGAATTGTCCAAGATTTGGAGAGGGAAATATGCATGTACTGGCTCCTTACTCACTGGTAAAAAATTTCCCCAGGCATTGTTTAACTCTTTAGCTCTTCCAGATGGGCATTTTAACCAGCACAGCTAAGCAAGATCCCACAGAATCCCCCAAGGCATCGACAGAGACGCCTAAGGGCAGAAAGCAAGATACAAGCCACAAGGCTCAGGTTGCATGCACATGATCAGGTGCATGCAGCCTGCTGTCCCAGCAATTGCCCAAGCCAAAAGGTTAAGTCAGGAAGGTGTGAGATGGGGTGTCAAAGATGCCCCATGTAAGACATATTATAATAGAAACAGTAGCTCCAACAATAGCTCCAACAATAGCTCAAACAGGAACCAAATTTAAGAAAAACTGAGTTGGTAACATGGGAGGGGAGCCACCAGTCTGGAATAGACTTTATCTATCTCTGGAAGATTGCAGAGTTTTAATGGAATTCCAGCCTTCCAGCACTTGGAGGAATGTTGCATAGGCCAAAGGTCCTGCTACACTTTTTCAAATAACCACATTCATAAATGAATACTTCTATACTCTTCCCACTCCCCAGTATCCTTCAATATTCTTAGCTATTATCTCACCATTCTTATCCCCCTGGGAATTTTTCCTTACATCAGTCAACCCCATAACAGGTTAATATCATCCTTCACTTCTGCACACATCTTCCTCCTGCCTGACCCTGGACCTCCATTTATGCTGTTGCTTCTTTCTAGAATATTCTCTTCTACTTACACTTCTCTCTTCTTAGATACAGCTGAATAATTAAAGCTAACACTTATTAAGGACTTGCTGTGTTTTATGCCCTGTTGTAAGAGCTTTATGTGCCTTCTCTCATTTAATCCCTCACAAACCAATTAAAGAGGTATTCTGATTAGTCCCATCTTACAGAAAACTGTGGTACCTAGAGGTTAAGTAACTTTTCCAAGATAATATATCTAGTTAGAAGTCAAGCCAGCCATTCTTCACAGAAATAGAAAAAATAATCTGAAAATTATGGAAATATAAAAGATTCCACATAGACAAAACCATCTTGAGCAAAAAGAAGAAATTTGGAGGCATAAAACTATCTGATCCCATAATATACTACAAAGCTATAGCAACCAAAACAGCATGGTACTGGCATAGAAACAGACACATAGACCAATGGAACAGAGTAGACAACCTGGAAATAAATCCATGCATTTACCAGCAAGTAATTTTTGACAAGGCTCCAAGAACACACATTGGGGAAAAGACATCCTCTTCAATAAATGGTGCTGGGAAAACTAGATATCCACATGCAAAAGAATGAAACTAGACTGCTATCTCTTACCGTATACAAAAATCTTTAAATGGATTAAAGATTTAAATGTAAAACCTGAAACTACTAGAAGAAAACATAGGAGAAATACTTCATAAAATTAGACTGGACAAGGATTTTTTAATAAGACCTCAAAAGCACAGGCAACAAAAGCAAAAATAGACTAATGGGATTACATCAACCTAAAAAGTTTCTGCACAGCAAAGGAAACTTCACAATAGAGTGAAGAGACAACCTATAGAATGGGAGAAAATATTTGTGGACTATGCATCTGATAATGGGTTAATATCCAGAGTATATAAAGAACCCAAACAACTTAATAGCTACAAATAATCTGATTTTTTAAATGGGCAAAAGATTTGAATAGACATTTCTCAAAAGAAGACATACAAATGGCCGATAGATATATGATAAAATGTGCAACATCATTAATTATCAGGGAAATGCAAATCAAAACCACAATGAGCTATCACCCCCCACAATTAGAATGGCTATTATCAAAAAGACAAAAAATATCAAAAGCTGGTGAGGATGTGGAGAAAGGGGAAGTCACGCATTATGGTGGGAATGTAAATTAGTACAACCATTATGGAAAACAATATGTAGGTTCCTCAAAAAAGAATAGAACTGTAGGTTCTATTAGAATAGAAATGTAGGTTCCTTAAAAATAGAACTATCAGATGACCCAGCAATCCCATCACTGGGTATATATCCAAAGGAAATGAAATCAGTATGTCACTGAGATAGCTGCACTGCATGTTTATTAGTCACAAAGCCAAGCTATGGAATCAACCAAATGGATAAGTAAAAAACCTGACACACACACACACACACACACACACACAATAGAATATTATTCAGCCATACAATAGAATGAAATCCTGTAATTTGTGGCAAGATCGATGAAAGTTAAAGACATTATGGTAAGTGAAATAAGCAGAGCACAGAAAGACAAACACCACATGATCTCACTCATATGTGGAACCTAAAAAAGTTGATCTCTTGGAAGTAGAAAGTAGAATACTGGTTACCAGAGGCTGAGGCGGCAGGTGGTGATGGGGAGGAGGAATGGGAAAGGTTGGTCAATGGGTACAAAATTATAGGTAGGAAGAATAAGTTCTGGTGTTCTATTAAACAGTGTGGTGACTATAGCAAGTCACACTATAGTGTATGTTTCAAGAAAGCTAGAAAAGAAGATTTTGAATGTTATCTCTATCAAAGTGCAATAAATGTTTAAAGTGATGGATATGGTAATTACCCTGATTTGACCCTTATATAGTGTATACATGTATTGAAATATCACACTGTACCCCATAAATATGTACACTTATTATGTATCTATATCACACTGCTTTATAGATGTCAGGGAGAGAACAACTGAATGCTTGAAGGAGTTTTATGCAGGAGTTATTTTACAAAGTTATAAGTGGGATTAAGGGAATTCAGCAAAAAATAGTGAAATATGTCAGGGCAACCACGACTGTCCCCTTGTCATGGCCCTTGGGGCAAAGGAGGGGAGGTTGCCAGGACCTGGAGAAAGCTGCAGGAGAGGCAGCCCTAGGGGAGCAATGGCCCTGCACAGAGAGGTCAGTCTCTGCCAACTTTTAGGCCAGAGAGAACCAGAAGAATAAGTATCCCAGATCCTTGCTCTCCTGTTGGTGCCTCCCATTGGCTGAACCCAAGCAGAAGCCAGAGGGCAAAAGAGCACATTGATGCAATCCCTAGAGGTCAACATCCCTGGTCTGAGAGCAAGGATAGGGGTGGAGAAGGATCTGGAAGACAAACAGAGGAGATGCAGCATCAAGTCTAAGCTAAGATTCCAGCACCGCTCTGATGGTAGCACTCCAGTGTTTTTCCTCTTGGGGTTCCGAGTTGCTTTACACTTGAGCAAAGGGGCCAGCTGCCCCAATCCTGTATCCAACTAAGAGAAGCCAAACCTAAAATAGGAGCAGGTGCAGTATCTGTCAAAGCCATCATCCCTCACTGACACCATCGAATGTTCTCATCTCCTGCACTGTCACTGCAGCGTGGCAGTAGTGTCCAGGTTGCTTCTCCTAACACAGACGTGCCTTTGAAGAGTTTGCCCACTCTAATGATCCCAAATGGCTCTGGTGAACAACCTTTTTTGAAAATGAGGCTGACAGAAAAAAACCTGTATTGGCTATATATAATAGTTCTCACATTCCTCTCTAATGAGCACAAAGGGAGAACTGCGAGGTCTGGACTATACTGAACTAATGTCCAAGCCAAAAAGTCGTGCAGGAAATTCTTCTTAAATACATCTTATAATTATATAAATTTTTCCTGTTCTCACTGAAATGAGTCAAAATGTGGAAGAAATCCAAGGGCAGCCTGACCACTGTGGTTTTCTCTGAGTCCCAGGGACCCTGAACAGGTCCACAGCAAACAGTGGCCACTCACATATATCCATGTCACATTTATTAAGTTCGTACCATGAACCAGGCATTGTGCTAAACACATTGCTAGCAGTGACTGCGACAGCCTTCATAGCAACCCTAAGGATAAAATACTATTTTTTGAGTCCCAGCGTAAGAACAAGGAAACTGAGGCAGGTGGTGATTATCTCAAAAGCCTCTTCTATGTGCTGCTCACTGAGCTAAGATCAAGAAAGAATACACAGATGAAAAATAAGAACATGAATGTTAGTTGGGGAGAGAAGGCACTGACAAGACAGTCTGTGAAATATGAGTGGCAATTAGGATAAAGCTTCCAAGGGTTCAGAAAGTAAGCATTGGCGGGGGGCGGAGGGAGTGCTGTCAGGGAAGTTTTGCCCAGGGTGGGAGAGACTGAGATGGGGACCAGGAGACAGGGAGGGAGGAAGGGCAGGGACTGAGGAGGCGAAGGCTTGGGGAGGGGCTGGACATGGTGGATGTGACCAGGATGGGGCCGAGCTGGGCATGGCATGAGGACAGATCAAGGAGTGGGTCTCAGCTGCCTTTTCCATCCTCTCCCAATTGCCTGCTGCCCTGTGTGTCCATCTCTCTGCCTCACACAGCTCCAAGGCAGCCCTGATGCTCCCTTTCCTGCATCTCTGAGCGCTGTCCGTGCTCAGCTCGCACACTTCCCACTCCCCGCAGGCTCTGTCTTAGGGGTTGTAAATAGCCTGTTTGAAAAGTAATTGCGTGTTTGGGGCTGGTGCGTGCCACTTGTAATTGCTCATTCTTTCCCTAGCCACTTGCTCTCTTCCTATTTCCCAGCCTTGTTTCCTAGGAAGGGAAGCCAGGAGCCCTCCAGGCAAGTGACTGGAGGAGATAATGAGGCCCTCTGGGCCACACAATTCAACCAGACTTTGCAGACCAGGGAGCCACTTTGGTTCTACTACCTGCCTTATGCCATAGGACAGAAAAGACAAAATGGACTGGTTCCTTCCTAAAAGATTCTCTGAGCAGTAGTGAACTAGACACAAAGATGTCTACACAGACCCTCTTTGCCCCAGCACTTGAGGCAGCAGAAGCCAGCTCTCCAATGTCTGTACTATCCCCCACCAGCCCCCCATGTCCCTTAATTCCTTCAGGTTTCAAGTAATCAGGCTTCATTTACTAAACATGTACTAGGTGCAAGGGAGCCCTGAATGCTCATTTCAACATATTTTCCCCCAAAGTTAGGTGTAGAAGAGAGACACAGTGTGCTATTGCCCAAACCTTACAATTTAAACTGCTGTCTCTACATCCCTTCCCTTCTACTGGCCTGATCTTGTACAGAGATAGTTAAGCCATGGTGAAGCAAAGTCTACTGGTGCCCCACCATTTCCATACTCTCTGGGTCAAATTCCAGCCATTGGCACATGAAACTCTCTGGCTCCTGGAACTTACCCTAGAAGGAAGTATCTAGGAATGAATGCCTCATTGGGCATCCCTCAAACCATGACTAACAGGAGATGTTGCATAAATATCCCCACTCTTTCACCTCTCAGACAAGATAACCTTGAGCTGCATATTCTACACTGGCCTTCTAGATTGCCTAGCAAAATTATGTTCCAGTTGCCTACAGTGAAAACTTGCTTTGAAAATACAATATCTATTGGCTTTTTTCCTTCCTCTGTCTTCTTCCCATTCTCCTACCAGCATTGCTGGCATCTTCAAATAAAAGACTTGCACTTCTGTCCTGCTTCTTGGGAAATCTACGTTAAGTCAGTTGGTACCAGAAGTGGTATTAGGAAGGGGATCCTAGGAATGGGATTCTGAAATTAGAATACTTGCTAAGCCAGATGACAAGGATCCCATGACTTAGTAATAAATGGAGTGAAATAGAACACATCATGGTTGTTTCAATTCATCACTCTACGAAAGTGTTTAAAGAAGGCTTTATCTTCTTCAGATGGAGAGAAGACTGCTGAAAATCAGGCCCACAATCTGATTTTCAAATGTCGCAGACTTATATGTATGACTGAATCACAAATCTGGTGATTTCCCTGTGCTAGAGTCAGAAAGGAGGGGTTTTCTGATGCCTGGAATAGGGACATCTGGGAGGCTGCACTTGAATATCCTATTAATTAGACTCCATGAGTGAGAAATAGCAAGAATGCTGGATACCCTGGGAAGACACATGCACCAGTTTTTACACAGTAAACCAGCAAAGACCAATGGGCCTGTCCCATCACTGAAGAGTTTAGGGGTCTACCCAGCCCCAGCCTATCTCCAAGGTAAAGGATAAATTATTGTACCTTGCATCTCTTACCACTTAGAAAAAGGCTCAGCACTTGGATTCTTTGAATTTTTAATGACAGCACATACAACTCTTAGGATTATTACTATGAGACATTAATCTGGTGACTTAGAAGACTGTCAGCTTTTAATGGTGACCAGAGCCTAAGAGGGCTTAGCAATAGGTTCCAGTATTAGTGACCCTAATGCTTGGCTCATATGATTCATCAACTCTCATGGCTTTTGGAGACATCCATGATAGATAAGGATTCTCGATGGCATTTCTAGAAAGCCTAAATTGCAGAGTTTAGGTGCAGAACTCCAGGGCTCTGGAGCAAAACCAAGCTATCTAGAGCCAAACATTACTCACCATTTATAAAGCAGCTCTCATCATGTTACTAAGTAGCCTGACCATGGAATATCAATGACTGTGTTGCTGCAGGTGCCAAAGATGAACTGGATATGTTTAGACTCACTGAGTTACAAGGTTGAAGGGGCACAGCAGAAACCCATTACACAATGAGGGAGGTCCCGGACCCCCATGCCAGCAACCTCTGTGCATGGACCCTGTCGTTCAGCTCATACCTCTGGCCTCCTCAGCTGATTGGAGCAAACAGCACCAAGGCTCGGTTCACACAAGGGTCAGCTTGCTATTTTTCTGTGCATGCAAAAGGGATTGCTGCCATAAAACATCCCCCTCAGGAATAGTTCTGAAAAGACAGTGGTGCGTGGAAATCCCTCCAGTGGGCAGAGCCTGGAGTGGTAAAATTTTGAATGGAGGGTGAAGCAGCCCAAGCTGAGCATATTTGTATTAATATACTCCCAGGCAGTGGCGCATGTGTTCAGTGGTTGTTTGGGGGCCTGGAGGGGAGCCTTTTTGAATGATCAGAAACAGAGAGGCCTCCAGAGAGAGCAAAGTGGGCTCACAGGAGGGGGTGCAGAGTGTGGAGAGGAGAACAGTCACCTCAGGAGAAGCACTCAGCAAGCAAGTGGACAGGAGGACTCGTCCAGAGCAGGTGCATTGGCCCCTGTCCTCGGCCACTGTATTTCCTGTAGAGTAGGCCCTGCGTGTAGCAGTCACAGAGCAGAGGTGGAAGCTGTGCTCAAGAGCACGGGCTCCTTGCCACCAAGCCTGGTGGCTCCACTCTTCTGAATGTCTGACCCGTTAGCAATAGAGACTGATGCTAAGTCCCAGATGTGGTGCCATCACTCAAGACAACCACATGATCCCTTGGTGGCACGTTGATCACACCGGATTCTTTCTGTCCTGGAGGGGAGAGTGAATCTATAGCAGAAAAAGGGCTCTGACGTCCACCGAGACTCAATAAGATGTTCAATTCCCTAGACGTAGAAAGTGGGCTTAGATGCTGGATGGACAAAATAAATGGCAGATGCCCAACACATACCTTCTTTAAAACTCAGAACAGCCTAATGTGATAGCTGTAATAAATCCTACTGAGCTTCAGTTTCCTCCTCTGTAAAATGAGGACGTATGACTGGCTCAAAGTCACAGAGGAAAGTGGTAGGGAAGGAATCAAATTCCCAATTGCCAGTCCTGTGTCTGTCCCATGGCATCGGGCTACGTTTCCTTCAGGGTTCTCTCCCCTTTATCTCTCTTGCAAGCGCTGTGTCTGGCCCTGGGGGTACATTCTCCATCTACTGTTCCCCTGTTGTTCCAGAATGAGTGACACGGAGGAATTCTATAAGTAAAAACCAACCAAATCACAGAGTACTCCACCTCCCTGACAGTCATAGGAGAGCTTCTCTGAGTCTCTGAGATGTGGAGGCCATAGCCAGGTGCTTGGGCATCTTTATGGGATGCTCTGTTTCCCGTGATGCTTTGAGAGGCTGTTTCCCTGCCACTCATTATGGCCTCTGCAGTACGTAAGTTCTGTGGCCAAGGTTCATATAACCGGGAGTGTATTTACGGCGGCCCATACTCTTTCTTAGGAAAATATTGATTTTCTAACAACAGAATGACTGTAGAGCCATTAAATCAGACTAGTCTATCATAAACTCCAGGATTAACCAAAGAGTACTTTTACCTTCTCTTTTATTCTCTCATCAACCATGGGGCGTAGATACATCCACTTATGTGGGAGAAGATCATAGCATTTATTATTTGATTTGAACAATTCACCACCAATCCCCACCTCCACGGCCAGAGAAGTAATTAACCATTCTGCGCTTATTTTAAAGGTTGACCGACAGGAATGAGGAAGGCCGAGTTGTATACAAAAAAAAATCTAAAAGCTCATCATGGGAGTTGCATCCCATTATGTGAGTAGAGAGGGGGAGTGGATGATGCTGGCACTGGGGGGGCTGCACTCCAGACCTGCCCTGACCAGAGGATGTGTGAGCTTATTATCCGCCTGTTAAAGTCTTAGTTAGAAAAGTAGTCAGCGAGGTGAGCATTTTTTTTTCCTTTTTTGGGAAGATCTCTATCTTTCTTCTTTATTGATTGCTTGCTTTTCATTTTATATCCTTTCTCCCTTGCCTGAAATGAGAAAAATGAGCCCTTGCCACGGGCTTTAAACTTTACACCCAGACAATATCTCCCCCTTATCTAATGCTGGGCAAGAAGCTTCAGCCCAGAGGACCCTGGGTAATGCTACAACAGATTATGTCATAAAACGGAGCGATAAGCAAAAGAACCAATCTAAAAGACGCAGCAAAATTTACCTTTCCACCTCCCTCTGCTCCCCTTTAGAAGAAGGCTTTAAATCAATCTGCCTTTGCCATAAATTCTCTTTCTAAAATTTGATAACAAGTGCAATATTTTCCTTGGAGATTGGGTTCTAACAAGAAGGAGGTTTTGGGGGAGGTGGAAGTAAGCAGGGTTTAGCAAAGTAATAAAATGCCATGATTGATCCCGGTCGGTGGGGTTGCTTGGAATTACCGCTATTCTCGGCTGGTAAGCATAATCCAGCCAAGTCATAAATTTTGTTTCTTCCAGTAGACAGTCGAGTCTGTATCGATCCCGATTTGTTGTTCTGTTCTCATGTAATTGCTCCCCGTGATTAAGACTCCAGGTTGGGAAGGAATTCTGGCCGGGGCCAGAAGCATAAAGGGAATAAATACAGGAGCAGGGTTTGTTCTGCCAGCCCCACAGTGGGCTCTGAGATGGCATAAAGGACCCAAGTGGCTCTGAAGACTCCAAGTGCCCCTATGGGCAGGCTTTGCAGTCAGGGTCCCCAGCTCCACCAATCAACCCTCTGCCAAGGGCTGCACTGCTCTCCCTGAGCGGGTCCATGTGTTGTGCACGTATAGTGAGATTCCTTAAACACATTTATGATGTGCACCTCTTGGATGTATCAACATGCCACAGGTGAGACTTGTCCTCCTTACCCTAGACAGGAACACTGAGGCATGGGGTGGGTATGAACTCTCCCACGGCCACACGCTAAGCAGATATCCTCCACCAAAATCACCCAGAAACTAAGCCTTCCAGCCCAAGTTGAGGCCTGGCAGAAAAACCCCAGAACAGGGGGTTAAGTTCCCTAAATCCCAGAGTTTGGAGCTTGGCTAGCATGGGTTACCTGTCTCTGATGTATAGCCCCATCATTTACAGATCACTGGACAGAATTCAAGCATACTCATTTATCTCCCCTCACCAGCTGTGTGACTTTGAGCATGTGACCTAACCTCTCTGAGCTTCGGGCTTCTTATTTGCAAATTGGAGATAATAATATTACCTGCTCCATAAGGTTTCTGTGAATATTTCCATGAATTGACACAGGAAAGTACCTGGCCGAAATAATAATAATTATTATTATTATTATTATGAGTCTCTCAGTTCCTGATAGATAAAATAAAGATCCTGCAGTACAGAGATCTTTTGAATCTTTCTAAGCAAAGGAAGCTTTTACAGTGCAAGGAAATTTATATTTTGATACCCTGGGGTATCTTACCCAAACCCTGGGAAATTAATTTAAAATAAGGTTATGTACCTTTAAATAGGAACTCAAATAGATTCACTGGCACTGCACTGTCAAATGTCAGTTCAACTTTATTTAGTTCCAGTCTTCTTGGAGATGGGAATGGGAATTCCTCAGCCCATGAAGTCGATGATATTGCAGCTAAATCATCTGTATGTGATCCGCTTGTCTGGTGGTGGAGCCATTTGACTACATGCTTTAAAGAAAATATTCCTCAAACCTAGAGTGCTTTGCCTCTTCCTCTGCCTTTTCTCTAAGTTGGAGATTTGGCTGAGGGAATGGTGGAGACTGGAGCTGCCAAGGCAGTCCTGACTCATCAGGGCAACCTCTCTCTCTGTCTCTCTCTCTGTCTCTCTCTCTCTCTCATTCTCTCTCTCATTCTCTTCTTACAACTCTCAGTCTGAGATGAGGAAACTGCCATTGAGACGCTGGCCTGGCCTGGCCCGATCGCAAGGGGCAGATGCTATGACTATAAATCCCGGCCTCCCTCTCTATCTTGCCACTCACCTGCAGCTCCCAACTCCTCCCTGCTCATCAATCCCTGCTCAGGAAAGAGTCTGCTTTCAGCTCTAGGCAAGAGAAGTAACGATTGCAGATGGAGTCAGAGTCTTGGGGTTCCAAACCTGACCCCTACATTTATAAGCTAAGACTATTAGGGAAAATTACTTAACCTCCCTGTGTCTCTGTTTCCTTTTCTTTCGAATGGGGACAATAATACCCTAGTTCGTACTCCATAGGGCTGATGGGAGGACTAAATGTCTGTTTAAAATGCCTGGAACTTGGTAGTACTCAATAAATGCTAGATAGTATGATTTTCATTATTACTATGAATCTCATCTCTTAGTGGAAGCTTAAGAGGCATCATTTGTTCTATAAACATTTATTAAAGTCTCCATGTGCCAAGTACTGTGCTATTAGGAAGATGCAAAGACAAATTAAACATACTCCTTGCTTCTTATTGGCAGTAGTGAAGAAGGCAGATCATTGAATGGTATTGTAGTTCCCAAACCTGGTTGCTCATCAAAATCATTTGGGGAGTCAGTAAAACAGACAGATTTCTGTCTTTCTGTCTATCTCCTGAAAATTCTCCTACAGCACATCTAGGGTGGGGTCAGGAATGAGACCCCACCCTAGGATATTTTTCAAAGCTCTCAATGTCTTGGTGACTAGGCTTGGGGACCACCCTGACGTAATCCCTCACTTTAAATGAAACATGGGCATGGCTTTGCGTCGTGTGATCTGTCCTGCAGTGTCCCCAGAGAAGGAGGGGACACGAGGCAAAGAGAGGCTTTACTCTTAAAATAGACTCTGTACCTTGGAGAGGGAAGAGCGTCAATGCCCCTGAGCACAGCCTCCCAGGGCTTCGGCCTTCCCCAGACCACACACCCAGCGAGGTCAGTGATGGTGAGCATGTTGAGTCCAAGATTGCAAGGGAAGAAGGATCCAAGGCTGGCCTTTAACCTCACACATGGGTCCTTTGCCTCTCCTGCTCCTTCCTCAACCCCCGTCATCCCCTGCACAGCTGTCAGTCCCTGTAGGACCCCTCCATGCCAGCTCAGAGGAGAATGAGGAGCTCAGGCTCGCTCCATCCCTGCGTCTGGCAAAGCCTAGAGCCCCTGGCGAGGAGCCGTGCTCTGCACACTGGCCTGGCCTGGAGAGCAGGGCCTTGTCTCAAGAAAGGGGGAGATGCTGGATGGCCCAGTTCTGCTCAGACTCCCCGCCAGCAAGAGCTGTGCCCAATTTTCTCACCGATTACCCAAAGAGTAAAGACATCTCATCAAAGCAAGTATTTTTTTATGGTGATAACATAGTGCGGTCTCACATGAGGGCAGTATATCATTCCAATTAATGGGGCTTTTGACCTGAGCCTTGTGAAGCTATAACTCTAACATTACTACACCATGGAGCAGTTGACTTCTCATTGTGAGGGTCACCATAACAGCTGGGAATGGATCTATTTTAGCCATCTAATGGTAACCGGCTCCATTAGAGTATCTCTCACACTTAAGTCTCTACTCTGAAAGAGGGGGAGTGAGAGTGTCTCAGTTCACTGTACCAGACTCAAGTAGAAATTAATGAACATTTAGGCCATCCGAGTTAGCCCAGCTAGCCTCCCTGACACGGCCTGACTTCTGCTTCCCATGACCTCCCTGAGCCTTGCTAAACAATAAGTTTCCCCTGGGGTTGCCGCAAGCAAGCCAAGAGGCAGGGGGACCCAGAAGGGTGCCTTGGAGGAAGCCCCAAGTTGATCCTCTGCAGAATTGGGGGTTCTCATCCCTTCCTGGGCAGCCCAGCCCATCATAGACCACCAAGGAAGAGAGAACAGAGCCCCTGCTTTCCAATTTGAAAGGCAACAGCGCTGCCTCACTTGCTTCGCTGAGCACCACTGCGAGGGACAGTGGAGGTGCTACAGACAGACACCAGCCCAAGATCAAACCAGGCTTCAAGAAAGTAAAACCACAAATGCCCTAGACTCTGTTCAGAATCACTCTTCCACAGGCATTTATCCCAGAGAAACAATAATTTTGTTCACACAAAAACCTGTACATACATGTTCATAACAGCTTTATTTGTAATAGTCAAAAACTGGAAACAACCCAATGTCCTTCCATGGGTGAGTGGTTACACAAACTGTGGCACCAGGAATGAGGTGCCCAATACCGGCAACAGCTTGGATGGATCTCGAGGGAATTATGACAAGTGAAAAGAAAAGAATCCCAAAAGGTTACAAGCTATATAATTCTATTTATATAACATTCTTGAGATGACAACATTATAAAAATGGAAAATAGATTAGTGACTGTCAGGGGTTGGTGGGGCAGGCAGAGGGCGGTTGTTGTGGCTATAAAAAGGTAACAGAAGTAATTCTTGACGTGACATGATGGAACATTTTTGTGTCTTGACTGTGATGCTGGTCACACAAATCTACTCAGTGATACAACTGCATCGAACTAAACACACACACAAGCACGTATAAAGTGGTGAACTATGAATAAGGTTGATGGATTCTACCAACGTCAAGTTCGTGGTTATAAAATTGTACTATAGTGATGTAAGATGCCCTGTTACATGAATGGAATTATATAGTTTGTAACCAGTGGGGGAAACGGGGTGAGGGGCATACAGGATCTCTTCGTATTTTTCACAACTGCGCGCACATCCACAATTGCATCGAAATAAAAAGTTAAAAACACTCTATCAGCCTTGGCTTAATTCCTTTCCCTTTGACTGTGGGCTGGACATGGTGGTTTTCTTCCAAAGGACAGAGTATGGAAAAGAAAAAATAGTAACTTTACAGGGAAGAAATCGGGTAGACAGATGATCAAGGTCAGTGCCACCAATGAAAGCCACATCGGGGTCATGTCCCCCCTGCTCCAATGTGACGAGAAGGGCACGTCACCTCTGTGGTGTTCGCTCCCAGAGAACATAACCCTAGTTTAATCATGAGAAAACATGGGGCAAAACAAATGGAAGAGCATTCTACAAAATACCCAGACTCTTTCATGACCTTAACACTTTTGGAAACAAAGAAAGAATAAGAAACCGTCATAGATCTGGAGAGAAATAAGGAGATGTGATGACTAAATACAATGTGTGGCATCCTGAATTGGATCCTGAAATAGAAAAGAAAGGACAATTGTGGAAACACTGGTGAAATCTGAATACAGGGAGTAGTGTAGTTACTAATATTATCCCAGTGTTAATTCCTTAGTTTTGACAAGTGTACAATAGTTATGTGAGGTATTCACATTAAGGGAGATCGGGTGAAAGAAATATAGGAGTGCTCTGTACTATCTTTACAACTTTTCTGCAAATCTAAAATTATCTAGAAATAAGCCTACCTCCACTGTCCCAGACTCCTTCTTCCCCCTCATCCTCCCTTTGATTTGGGGTGGGAGGTCCCCACTGGAGGGCAGGCACCTGCTGATGGCGTGGGGACCATGGCAGGACAAGGGAAAATTACCTTCTTTTGCACTAGACCTGGTTTCCTTCCCTGTCAATGGAAGAAGAATGTTCTTCAACATCAGCAAGAATGTTCTCTCCCTAACAGCTACCCAAGATCCTCAGGACATTCTGTGTTCTCCACTAGCCAAGGTCCTGTTCATCCTCCCAGGCTCAGCTCAAGATCTCCCTCTCCAGGAAGGCTTCCCTGATCACTGATTGCCCCTGCCCACGTGGGTCTCTCCTGTCCCTGTAATGATGAAAGACAGAAGTTGATGAGCTGTTGTTTTGTTTTCTGTGGGGTTTTTTTAGGGGGGGGTCCCTTCTTTGGAGCACCTGGTACCAATTTAGCTGGGACTTTCCTATGCTTTTAATCTGCTAGATTCAGACTCAACTAAGTATGTGCAGAGGTGTCAGGGTCCAGATTTGTACCCATGCTGTTGGTCATGAAAGCCCAATCTTTTCTTGATCTCTGGAGTAAGGCCCGTCTGTGGGGAGGAGGGGGCCACCTGGCCCACCCCCAGGACTACACTGTGGCTTCTCAGAGTCGCTGTCTGTGTACCCTGGGCCAGCCTCCCTGGAGCCTGCAGCCACTTTCCACTGTGGTGGCACTTTGCCTGTCCCTTGCAGCTCCAGTCAATAAATGAGAGATGCAGGCTAATTAGCCTCCATCCTGGTTTATGAAGAGAGAAAGCCAATAATACCCTGCTCTTTCTGAATAATAGGTGCACTGTGGCCTCTCTGCAGTCAGTAGCTCCAAGGTCAGAATACATTTCTGAACACTTGAAAATACATTGAAATTCTCTGTTTTTCTATAATGAACAACTTTCTCCCCATTTCATCTTTTGGGTAAATTCAGATTTCCATTTGCAATGGCCAGATTTCTTTAAGTGAGGCTAGTAACGTTACCGTTCTGATTGGTTCCCCAGAATCAAGGGTTGAGGTGTACCAGGGATCACCACCCCCAAAAGGCTGTGAGTGCACCCCCTGAAAGCAAATGCCTACAGTGCTTCCACCCACCCCAGTAGTCTGGGAGGGACAGCTGGGAGAATAAGAAAGCCCTGCCCTGTTTTCAGAAGACTAACTGGTATCCATCCATAGGGTAGAAGGACCCATAGGGAAGACCTTCTCATTTGTTTCTTCTCTCCAAGCATCTGTTCCTGTCACTGACTGAACTTCCACAACTAGGGGAGCCATTCTTTTGAGTCTCAGAGTTACATTGTCCTGAGAGTCTGAATGCAAATATGCCAGTCACAGAGCCTTGGAAATGCTACAGCTACAGGAGCTTTGAGATGGCACCAGGGATGGAGCAGGGTTGGTGAGTTTTGTTTGTTGGAGGAGTAGGGTGATGTGGGAGTAGGAAAGAAAGGAGATCTTCAGATAAGGGAAAGGCAGGGGGCCACTTGCCTATTTTCTGGTTTTGCCAAGAGTCAGCCACAAAGTTGCATGGGCCCCACGGAGCCCATGAGCAAGAGTATTTGAGCATATGAAGTAAATTTGGGAAGAAGAGAAGTTTTCAGATCAATGATTTTTCACTGTCTTCATTGTATTGGGAGTCAGTAATCAGAGAGCCAGCTTTTTCTAAATAGTTCTCCTTCGATATTTTCTCTTAGCACAGATGCCTTGGCTTTGTTTGGAAAATATCAAGAGAAAGAAGTTTTCTTCCTTCTATAAGTTTTCTGAATTCAGGGACCCTGTCCACTTGCTCTTCTCTAAGCCCCCAGACCTAAATGTCCAGAACATGCCAGGCACCCAGTCAGGCTTTCTTTGTGGACTGCACTGAATTATTAAGCTAAACGTCTCTGGAAAAGAGATACCCAATTTGGAAAATAATTTGGCAGTGTCTCAAAAAGTTAGACATCCACCTACCATATGATCCAGCCATTCCACAACTAATTACTTACACAAGAAAAATGAAAGCATGTCTATATAAAATTGTATATAAAATTCTTATAGAAGCTTCATCCGTTTAGTAAAAAACTGGAAACAACAAAATGTCCATCAGTAAGTGAATGGGTAAGCAAATTACTAATTAGGGAAGGACTATTAATACAAGCAACGGCATGATGAATCTCAGAATAATTTTGCTGTGTGAAAGAAACCAGACCCAAAACACAAATGCATACTGTATGATTCCATTGATAATAAAATTCTAGAAAATCTGAACTCATCTATAGTGACAGAAAGCAGATCATTGGTTGCCTGGGGATAGAGGTGAGGATTATAGGGCAGGAGGGACACAGAGGAGCATGAGAAAACTTATGGGGGTGATGGATATGTCATTAGTTAGATCGCAGTGATAGTTTCACGGGTATACACATGTCAAAACTTATCACACTCTATACTTTAAATATATGCAGTTTAATGTATATAAATTAAACCTTAATAAAACTTTTTCCAATGCTGAAAAAAAAAGAAAAGGAAAGAGATACCCACTAGAATTCATTCCCCAGGGGACATCTCAACCTCTGCACGTTGTACTCTGTTCTAGAGAATCCAAGCTGCGTCCCCGAGAGGGCGGTGGAAAGGAAAGCCCTCAGGCCTTGGCCACAGATGAAGCACAAGCTGATCCTTTGAGATCAGCTGCCCAGAGCATCTCTACCCTGACCCGGGTCGTGGGCTGTGGCTGTCGTGAGAGAAGCTACTGGAACGATGTTGGGATGGCTGGACGGCCGCCCGGGGCTGCCCTCTAAATCATCTCAGCCAATCAAGCACTTAATGTTCTCTGTTCCTCAAGAATGCTGCACCTCGGCGCTGCCCATGTATCTTTCAAGTTTTATCTTCAACATCTTATAAATCATCCATTAAATACCTCCCAACTAATGTACATGGTTGTTGTTCTCAGCCAGGGCTGGAAAGTGCACAAATCAGTTTTATTACATATTAGTCCTGCCCAGTGGGCTCTAAAAAAAAAAAAAAACGAGAGAAGCCAGAGAAGGGGGAAGGCAGCTCTTGGCAGCCCCAGCAGAGCACAGCTGCTGGTGTGGCCTGGAGACAAGTGTGGAGAGTGACAAAGCAGGGTGTCTACACCCACACCCGGTCTCCAGAATCCCTTCTTAACGCAGATGCCAGGAATGCCAGCCCTTGCAGCAGGGTCACCTGTAGAGCAGAAAGCAGCCACACACGTGCCTGCTGGGCACCGTTTTGACAAAGCCCAGGAGGAAGCTCTCGGGCTAGGATAAAAAGGGGCTTTGAAGAAGGTTGTGGGTTCAAACTCTCACTGCACCTGCAACTAGTCACCTTGCCTTCCTACAGCTTAGTTTCTGCATCATTAAAGTAGGAATACTCCATACCTCATAAGGAATTTATGATTTTCAATAGAATGATGCACATGAAAATACAGTATCCATAACAAAGTAGGTGCTCAGTGCATGAAATGAAAGGACTACCAGTCATGATCCAAGCCGTAAGCAAGCTAGACACCCATGGCAGTCTGACGGAGGCCCCGGGTTTGGTCTCCTGCTACACTGTACTTTATGACAGCCTCAACCTCACCTTGAATGAGGCCATGCAACTTTAGGCAAGCCACAAATGTGTTAGCTGGTCTGTGGGTTGATAATAATAACACTTCTGCCTCAATTCAGGGTCAGGACCAGATAATTCCTTCTAATCAGTGCTTGATGTATCCAGATCTTGGAAGGAAATAGGATGAGCCTGAAGATAGAGCAGCTAAGATACTGAAATGGAGCCCTAAGACTTGGGTTCGAGCCCAACCCTGTCATGGACTGGCTACACGATCCTAGGGAAGTCCCCTCACCTTTCTGAGCCTGCCTTGAAGCAGCTATAAAATGAGAACACTAGACTATATCACTGGGTTTAAAGACTAAACTTTGTTTGGTAAAATAATTAATCCCAGAATTCTTTTTACCAAGCATAATTTTATGGAAGCCCAGAGGATAAAACAATAAAAATGAGGTTGCTTTAGTTAATATCACTTGGGGGTCTGAGACCCCACATGCTGTTTTTTCCCTGTCTTCCCTCTGGGGACCCATGAGGCCCCTCTGATGGATCCCAAAGACACTTAGAGTTCAATTTGTAAACCATTGGTCTGGAAAAAACCTAAATGCCCATCATCATGGGAATTGTTAAATGACCCTCGCAGCATTTGTACCACGGAAGATGACACAGCAGTGAACGATACTAAGGCATTTCTGGATGGATCGACATGGAAAGGCATGTCACCGGGTGAGAAAAAGAAGTCACACAGCAATAGGACCCCATACAGGACACACGGACACACACACTGTCTCACAGAAAGAGCTCCAAAGAATAGACACTACAATTCCAACCATAGTTTCTTCTGGGTGTAGTGTAGAGATTGCTAGTGGACTAGTGTTTTCATTGGCTCTAGTTAGTATCTGAGGTTTTCCTTTTTATTTCCTCTTTTTGGGGCTCACATTATGTACATATATTAGATAATATATTTGCTTTATTAAGTCACAATTTATATTTATATATATATGCAATTGCACACATTTAATGTATACATTTTAATGAGTTTGGACATACACACACCTGTGATACCATCACAGCAATCAAAGTACTATACCTATCCAACACCTCCAAAAATGTCTTGGTGTTTGTGTGTGTGTGTGTGGGTGGGTGTGGTGAGAGCATTTGGCATGTGATCTATCCACCTAAGGTATTTTAAAGTGCACAATACAGTATTATTAACCCCAAGCACTATGTTGTGCAGTAAATCTCTAGAACGTATTCATCTTGCATAACTGAAACTTTATACCCATAGAAAAATAATTCCCATTTCCCCCTCTTCCTCAGCCCCTGCCAACAACCATTCTACTCTCTGCTTCCAGGTTCACCTATTTTAGACACCTCATATAAATGGAATCATGCAGCATTTTTTCCTTCTGTGACTGGCTTATTTCAATCAGCATACTGTCCTCTAGGTTCATCCACATTGTCACAAATGGCGGGGTTTTCTACTTTTTTAGGGCTGAATAATATTTTGTTGTATGCATAGACAACATTCTCTTTGTCCATCTTATGTTTTCTTTTTACAAAAACAATGCTTTCATTTGTTTTTGAAACATTGAAAACAATTTTTCCTATGTTGTGCAATTTTTATAAAACAGAGGGCTGGGAGCTGTCTCACTTTTGATTCCATCTGGCTAGAGCAAATTCTTGAGCTCATTTGCCTTTTCAGCATGCCTTCTGAAATCAGATATTGCTGTTGAAAGTCAATGCCAGCATAGGAAGCACTGGCTTGTTACTATTTGAAATTGCTGGGATCCCTAATCCCAGGGTAAGTGTGCCTCTCCTAGGGCTATGTCATTCAGGAAGTGCCAAATCACAGTCTGAAAATGGCTCCTCCACCACTGCCACTGAGCCCGAGTGCCTTGTATTGCATTAACCGCTACGTCCATCTGGTCTCTGGAAAAGTACACACATGGCTCCTGGGAGGCTAAGAAGAGGTGGACTCCCATGAACTAGCGTGGGTTACCATGTCATACTATGGGAAAAGCAGACAGCAAAGTTTGGGCAGCAACACCCTGCCGTGAAATCACACGTGGCTCAAGAATCAATCTGGCAGAAGCAGAGCGATCACAGAAATCTTTGAATTATTGTTATGTGCAATCCATGTTTGTACTGAGAACACAGAGGCACTGCACGCCTTGAGGGCTGGCCTAGGATGCTGAGGCTTTGCACAACCAGTATTAAAAACTCTTTTCCCAGAAGAGAAGCTATAGAGATGAAACTATTAAAAAATGTGAAACTTCTTGAAAAATTGTTGATTCAAAAGGAAGGGGGACGGTGCTGACCGTGGAAATGATGGGATGTGTCAGCGCACACCCATGAGAGGTCGGAAGGGGGAAGAATTCTTCAAATTCGGCTCCAGTGACATTTATTTATTCAGCAGCTGTTATGTGACAAGCCCAGTGCTAATCACTATCCCTACGTTTCCGTCTCTAAACCTAACAAAAAGCCTTTCGGAGTAGAAATATCTCAGGCATCTCAGAAGCCTTATGTGCCCAGGGGAGGAAAAGAATATTTGTGGACCTAGGAACACTGTTGAGACTGGGTTCAGAGATGTTCAACCTGGGATCAGAAGTTGAGTATTAAACCTAAAGCAGGGAAAATAACTTGTATCCCAATATATCAGTTAGGGTTAGGTTCTGCAGTGACCAGAGTCCTGGACAGGGGCATCATGACTGAGATAGAAATTTATGTCTTTCTCCAGGAAAAGAGCCCAAGAAGTAGGTAGTCTGGTCTCATGTAGATGCTCTGGGATCATCAGAGACCCTCCCGCTCCCATCTCTAGCTCTCATTCAGGAGTGTTCGCAGACCACCATGTGACAAGCATAGGGACAGAGAGAGAAGGAAGGGGCCTTTCCAGAAGTCTCTCATAACATCTCAGTTTCCATCTCTTTGACCATAACTTAGCCACAGACCCACACCTAGCTTCCAGGGAAACTGAGGACTGCAGTCTTTGAGACGCCCTAGCTATTCCTCCTGGAAATGTGATCCTGTTATTTAGGAATGAAGGGTATATTGAATATTTGGTAAATACATTTGGTAAATAAATAGAACTTCACCCATATCTAGTGTCCAGGAGTTGGAAGAGATAACTCTAACCTGGTACAAAGGAGATACTTGGTACAAACTGAAATAAACCATTAAGAAGAATAGACGGAAAGGCCAATGCTCCCTGAAAGTGTGACTTCTAAGGGTGAAGTCCATGTCCAGTTATTTTGTGGCATCAAGAGGTAACCCATTCGGAATTGAAAGCAACTGCAAACCATCCTTTGATGTCTGACTTCCCCGTATTCCATCACGGGCTTTTCCTAGAGATTCCAGGCTTCACAGTTAGAAATCAAGCATGGCGTCTTCAACAGTCGTGGTTGGGATTTCCATCTTCTTGGAAAATGCCCCATTATAAGATGCCTGCCACTCTTCTCCTGGTGATTAACCTTGAGTGTGAACAGAGCCTCCTGCTTGGATCCTACAGATCCTGGAAACCTTCCCATCCACAGCAGCTTCCACCTCCTCAGTCCATCCCTGGACTCCAGGCACCATGAACCGAGGACCGTGTCTGGTTTTACTGACCACTATGCCCCCAGCTTATCCAACAGTACTGGACACTCAACGAATAATTCTGAATGAATAAAACAAATTATTCTTTTAACTACCACCATGTGGACCCTTCAAAACACCGTGTTTGTCATATCAATGCACTCAAGATTATCCAACTAAGTCCCCATTTTGTCAATAAAATCCCAACCCCTCATACTCATCTCCCAGGTTCCCACTGACAACTTCTTTGTCCTTAATCAACTGGATGTCCTCCCGCTCCTGGGCCAGTGTCCTCCCTGCCCTGTCCAAGCACTGTGCTGAGAGCACAGTCCAGTCTTTATTCCTGACTCTTCATCTCCTCTTTCCACCAAGGCCACTCCCTCTGAGACCCAACATAAAACAATTTCACATACTTTTCTATCCCTAACTCCAGCCAATAAATCCCCTCACTTCAGATTAAAATCAGATTGTTTCACATTTGCAATGCTCTTTACAGGGTATGTAAACCCCCTTGCATTTAATATTCCACCTGGTTATTTCCAAATTCTAGCTCCATGCTACAAAAGTGGCTCAGGGAAGTTAGGTGACTTACTCTAGGTCATGTGTCCAGAAGTAGCAGAACAGAGACTCCAGCCGTGACCATTCCTTTGCAGGAGCGGTTCCTTTCTACACAGCCCCATGGCCCCTGGTGCTACGGGACCTCCATGGCCTGTCTGTCTTTGCCTGCGGCCTCAGGGTCAGAGAACCCTTCGCTAAGCATTCATCACTGTGGGTGATGACGAAGCAGCAGAAGGAAAGGGCCCTCCACCAAGGAGAGGGGAGCAAGCTGCATGTGTCCATGTGTGCTTATGAGACAAGGAGAAAAGAGTTCTCTGGCCATGGGGCTTCAGGAAAGGACAGACAGACCATGGAGCAATGCACTGAGGATGTCCACATTGCACCGTATTGCTTGTCAGGTTATGAGATCTCAGCAACACCCTCAAAGGCAAGGGGCCAAATTCTTGCTTACAAACATGGCTGGTCCCTACAAGACACTTAGTCAAGTGTAGCAGAAATGGAGTATAGCCTGGGAACCGGGAGACAGGGGAGTCTCATCCAGGGCCTGCCACCAACCAGCTGGGTAACCGTAGAAAAGTTTCTTCTCCCCCACCACCCCCTCTCTAGGGCCTCAGTTTCTTAATTTGCAAAAAAGTTCACTGAATTAAAGATTTCCCATTCTTCCTTTCAATTAAAAGATGCCCTCTGTTATTGAATTATGGTACCAGTGGTTCAGTGTTCCACACAAGGGGTCACTGCCAAATCAAATTCACTATCCTGGTCAGTACCTCCTCCAGCATCTTTAAGAATCTGGACGTGCACTCACTCTGGCTCCACAAAACACTTCTCTGGCCAGCCCCTGTGGGATCCCAGAACACCCACCCTCTGCCCCCTCACAGAGCGCTGGCACTGAGAGGCCAGCAGGTTCACTTGCAGGCTGTACCCTTTGCCAGTGCTGCCATCTGCTGGGTTTTCTGTCTTCGGGCACTCCAGCTGGGGAGCACGCCCAGGCGTCAGCTCCTGTGCTCCCTGGAACCAGCGATGCATCATGGCAAGTGCCCTTGTTTGTTATTTACACTATGTCTCCAGGCCCCCATCTGTTACCCTGAAACCCTTTTTCTGATGTAATTGAGATTTTTTAAAGTTAGATGCATGAGAGCCCCATGTCTAATCACTCACCCTGCATGCCCGGGCTCCAGGCTTCTGGCCAAGGTTTCACAAAGATAATAAATACCAGGCACTAAAAGTAGCCAGTCAGGCCCTTGCACAAGTGTTCCAGGAGCTAAAGGAGCCTGCAGCTTAGATCTAGCAGGTTTTCTTGTGGCTCTTCCTGGAGCTAAGGCTGGGGGAGCTTCAGCTACTTAATCCTGCAGGTAGCCCACTGGAAAACCAAGGAGAGAAAAACAGTAGGTGGCAGCTGCATGTAGTCCAGAGGTCTAGAGCTGCTTGAAGCTCTGTCCTGATTAAATCTGTAATCACCTTTGCACCCAGGGAGGCCCTGACCTAGATGCTTAAAAAATTTGGGTAGTGCAAGATGAGAGTCATAGACATATTAAAATCTCAGAATGTTAGGACTGGAAGGAATGGAAGTGGGAATGGTAGGTGATCATCTGAGTTCATAGAATGCAGATGAAAAGGTCTCCAAAGAGGCGAGTAACTTCCCAAGTTCAATCAGCCCATGATTGGTAGAGCTGGAACAAGGGCTGGTGTCACCTGACTCGTGTCCACTGCTCAGCGATAGCTGACAACAGAGGCAATGGGAGCAGGCGTGGCAGAAGAACATGACAATTAGAGTATGAGAACCTGGTATCTAATTTTATCCAGTGATTGGATGCTCATTCAGTTTAATTTTCACAAACGTAAATTGTGTAGGATAAGATCTTGCACACAAGGCTGTTGAATGTTTTAAAGAAAATAACAAATATAAAGCACTTAGCACAATGCCCTCTACATAGTAAATGTTGAGTATACATATTAATATATTAGCTTCTATTATCTATTCATACAACTATTAAGCCTGCTCGTCTATTTAGCCACAAAGCAATAGGCCAATGCCTCAAGGTCATCATTTATAAAAGAGGAAGGGCTACCAACATTCCGTGAGTCTTTAGAAGCTACAGGGATCCACATGTAGCAGTTATCCAAAAAGATCACAGCTCCTGCCAGATAACACCAAGAAATAACCCACCCTTGGGGGCCAGTTCTAGCTCAAGGCCTATAAACTCAAATATCAAAGGGGAAAATATATTCCATAATCATCATTCTATTATCAGATTCTGGGAAACCAGGAAAAGTACTTTTTTTTTTTTTTTTTTTT
>VBSM01001927.1:11071864-11129955 GCA_008086735.1 Cheirogaleus medius
TTGGCCTCCCAGAGTGCTAGGATTACAGGCGTGAGCCACCGTGCCCGGCCGAAAAGTACTTATTTAACAAAGAATTACACAACACTTACTATATGCCAAGCACTATTCTAAATGTCTTACAATTAACCAACCTAATTTAATTCAATGAGAAAATGAAAGCAATAAGCAGAGAATGTCCACAAGTTCCCACCACCTGTATACATACCCATCTGCATGCACCCAATTCTCCCTTCTCCCCTGACACTGTGGATAAGCCATCTGGCTTCTTGGAAAAGCCACTCCTCTCCTATCACCTAGATCCTATCCTGATCCTATATTATCTTGATACTATTGCTGCAGAAACTCTATCATACTGGATCATAGATCATCCAAAGTAGCATAAAAATATGCTGTGTTTTCCTCTCATTGAAAACAAAACACATACACACACACACACACACACACACACAAACACACACACCCTCTCTTGACTCCACATACCTCCAACTTTCTTTTCATTTCTCTCCTCTGAGTAAAATCCCTACAAGAGTTCTCTGTACTCACTGTCTTCAATTGTCTTCAATTTCTCTGCTCAACATTCTCCAATCAGTCTCTTACTCCCAACACTTCACCAAAACTGCCTGTCAGGGTTTCCAGTGACCTGTATTATTGTAATGGTCCACATTTTCATTTTACTTGATCAATAAGCAATAGTTGACACAGTAGACCACTCCACTTAAAACATTTTCTTCTCCTGGTTTCCAGGGTACCACGCCCCCCTTGGATTTCCCCATACCTTCTGACCACTCCTTTTCTAACTGGCTTGCTGATTACTCATCATCAACATCTAAATATTGATGATCTGAATAA
This sequence comes from Cheirogaleus medius, assembly GCA_008086735.1. Taxonomy (NCBI): domain Eukaryota; kingdom Metazoa; phylum Chordata; class Mammalia; order Primates; family Cheirogaleidae; genus Cheirogaleus; species Cheirogaleus medius. The sequence continues at coordinate 11,072,714 of VBSM01001927.1, forward strand.
TTTTTATGACTTAAATATCATTCATAAGCTAGCAATTGTAAATGCATATGTTCATCAATGACCTCTCTCTACAGATTCATTTAACTAACAACCTCACACATTTACCTTCAACATGTTGAGAAATTAAACTAAAATTTGTTCTCTCATACCCCACATATGATCCATCAGCAGACTCTGCTGGCTCTAACTTTATCTAATCATTTCTCATCTCACTCAGCCTAAAAGCCAAAATACTTATTATGATGTATAAGTCTCCATTAAAATAAAGCTACATGAATTAATAAGTGAATTGAGTGAGGGTGCAGTATACAAGATCAATATTCAAAACTCAAGTGTTCTTCACATGCCAGCAATGAAAAATTAGAAAATAGTTTTTAAATACTATTACATTTATAGTAGCTTGAAAAATATGACATAAATAGGGATAGAGTTGACAAAATGTGTACAAGACATATATACTAAAAACTACAAATCATTGCCAAGAGAAATTAAAGAAGATTTAAATAAATAGGGAGGTATACCATGTTCATGGTTTGAGAGACTCAATATTGTTAAGATATTAATTTCCCCCAAAACTTATCTATATATTCAATGCAACCTCAATAAAATGCTGAGAAGTCTTCTTGATAGAAATTAACAAGCTCCAAAGAACCTAGAATAGTAAAACAATTTCAAAAAAGATACTAAAGTTGGAAGGCTTAACCTACTTGATTTCAAGACTTATAGTAAAGCAAGAGTAATCAAAACAACATGGCATTGGTGAAAAACTGACTTACAGATAAATGGAACAGAATAGAGAGTCCAGAAATGGAGTTACACCTTTGTGGCAAATTGATTTTCAACAAAGGTAGCAAGATAACTCAAGGAGGAAAGGATCGTCCTTTTGACAGATTGTTATGGAATAACTAGATATCTGCATTGCAAAAAAACTAAACTTTATACACTATATGCCCACACTATATGCCAACATTAACTTGAAATGAATCATGAAGCTAAAGGCAAAATATAAAATTAAAAATAAATAAAAAATAAAATTCTACAAGAAAAAAATAAAATTTGAAAATCTTCAAAATCTAAGCAAAGTTTTCTTAGGAGAAGAAAAGCATTAACTATGTGAAAAATTGGGTACATTTCATTTCATCAAAATGAAAAACATGTACTCTTTGAAAGATACTATTAGGAAAAAGAAAAGGCAAACCAAAGACTTGGAGAAAATATTCACACCACACATATATCTGACGAAGGACTTATATCCAGAAAATATTTCAAAAAATTCTCACAACTTAATAAGACAAAAAAAATTTTTAGTGAGCAAAAGATTTGAATATTTAACAAAAGAAGATATATAAATGGGCCAATAGCACATGAAAAGGCATTTAACATTCTTGGTCATTAGATTAATGCAAACAAAGACTCCGGTAATATACTTCTACACACCCACTAGTATAGCTTAAATTTAAAAGGTGCCAATAACAAGGGTTGTAAGGGTATGAAACAACTGAAATTTTCATACATCGCTGATAGAGGTATAAAATACCATGACTGCTGTGGGGAAACACTGGCAGAGTCTTTAAAGTTGAACGTATACTTACCCTAGGGTTCCAGCAATTTTACTCCTAGACATAAGAGAAATGAAACATACATCCACTAAAAAAGAATTGCTCACTAGGTTCACAGCAGATTTATTTGTAATAGCCCCAAATTATCAACAACTCAAATGCCTCAGTAGGTAAAAGATTAAATAAATTGTGGCGTATCCATATAATTGCAGGAAAAAAAGGAATACACTACTAATATTAGCAGCAATATGGATGAATCTCAAAAGCATTATGCTGAGTGAAAGAATCCATACACAAAAGAGTATATACTGTTTGATTCCATTTACATGAAATTCTAGAAAAAGCAGACTAATCTATGATAACAGAAGGCATATCAGTGTTGCCTGGGGCCAGGGATGAAGCAGAGATTGACTATAAATAGGGATATTTTGGGGGTAATGAAAATATTCTATATCTTTATCATGGTGATGATTACATGGGTGTGAATATGTATACGTTTTCAAAATACATCAAATGGGTGCATTTTATTTTATGAAAATCACACCTCAATAAAGTCATTTACCAAAAAAAAAAAAAAAAAGAAAGTGCCAAGATTCTTCCTATGACTGTGACCTAAATGATGCAACACATTCTGGCCTGACCTTTACTTCTCTGATCTCATCTCCTATGATCCTTTCCAGCCTCAGGAACTTTTTATCTGCTGTTCTGTTTGTCCAGAATTTTTTTATGCCTATATTCACCTGGTTGGACCCCTTATGTTCTCCAGTTCTTTACTCAAAATATTACTCTTTTCAAGAGACTTTCTATGACCACACTATCTCATTTCAAACCCTACCCCATGCTTCTTGCCCCTTTTCCTGCTTTAGTTTTTCTCTTTAGCTCTCATCACTTTGTAACATACTGGTGTATCTTGTTCATTGTCTTGTCTCATCCCACAGGGAATTTAAGAATTTCAAATTCAAGAATTTGTGTTCCATAAGGCCAGATATTTTTGTGTGTTTTTTAACTGCAATACCCTTAGTGCCTGAAACAGTGTTTAGCTGATGGCCAGCTATTCCCTCAAAGAATCCCATAAAATAGATTTAATACTGTAAGTGCCCAGCCCCAGACTTCACCTCCCAGCCGCCCTCCTCCAGGGAAGTCATGAGACAATTCTTGCCAATGACATGTCAATAGAAGTGATGTGTGTCACTGTGACTTCTAGGTGGAAATGGTTAAGCTATGAGTGGGGTGTGCCTTCATCATCCTCTCTTTAAACAATCATCAGTTGGAAACGAAAGAGTCTGAGAAACTGGTGGGTGGTGGAGCCACAAGATGGAAGGAGCCTGGGCCCCTGACTCACCACATGGAAGCCCACCTCCTCAACAACATTTTGCAAAAAAATTAACTTCAATATTTTTTGTTTGTTTTTATTTTGTTGTTGTTATTGATACAGGATCTAGTTCTTCAATTTTTTAAGCTATAAAACTCATTTACTACCATAGCTATTATTCTCTAATAACTGGCACAGAGCCTGTCCTCAGTAAATGTTTTTTAAATGAATGAATAGATGCCATTAAGGGACAATACATAAGTTTGTACTAAATGTATAATCTGGTATCACACCATGTAATAGTGCATATCATACTGCATACTAATGATACACTACTGGCTGAGGACTACACCTGGAAGTACAATTAGCAATTTCATCAATTAGACTCAGTTTGGTGAAAAATAATCATGTGTGAGCTTAATTAAAACTTTGTGCCTCAATGACAATTGGTAATACATTGAAGTAGAGCCTGATACTGAGACACCGAGGGAACATAAAATATAGTGTTGATAATGCTTTCCTACTTTCAAAATTCATGAACACTGTTGGCATAAAACAAAGCAGAAGATCCTATTTAAAGGTGGAAAATTAGACATCAGGTGGAAATATAAACAGAATCCCAATGCACACACACTCTAACCATTAGGCAGGAGGGTGGGGAGTTATGTGGGCTTAATTACCCATCATTCAAACACATACCCTATAGATGCATTGTACTGGGATATGCAATATTTGAAAGAACACCCCACCCTACCTCTACCCAACACAGCCTGGCAGAAGATTTACTTTGATTCCTTTATGGCCATCAGATGAAGTTTCACAACTCTGGGATACTAAGATTCGTCAAAGGGATTTTACTATTCATTCATTCCCATTTGAGAAAAAGTTAACCAACACTCAAATAATATTTGCACTGCTTCCAGTCCTTGCTAAAATTGAGACTACTCTAAATCAGGCGCTCAGAAGTTGAAGTATTTTTAAAAATCCTTCTCACACTCCATAACCATGTTCCCTGAGCATGAAAGATCAACTATTTGGGGGGGGGGATGCCTGTAGCCCCATTCATATGTTTTCTGGACAAAAACCACGGGGCCAGAGGTAATGACTAATCACCAACTCTCTCACCTTGTTTGAGGCACACAATTGTCTCTATTCTCCAATAGAAACACTAAATAGGAAGTAAGAATAGTTTGCACAGAAAGGGATTTCTCCCAGGAATTTTGCAAACCTTACATGTTCCCTCTCCTTGTTTCATTATATATAATATATTCCAGAATGGGCTCCACGATCTTAATGAGACCAACTTGAGAAAAAGAGACAATAGTTAGAAGTTAGAATTTGTTAATACCATATCATTCTCATGAGAAAAAAAGAAATATTATTACATTGTAGATGTCGGGAGGTCTATAGACCCATACATGGAGTATTTTTTAGACTCGTTCTTAACAAAATGATGTCCCATTAGCAAACTTTGAGGTCACTGACAATATTTAATATTTTGTATGCTGTTCTGTAAAGCCTAACAAGTACTGGATACAGTAAATATTTAGTAAATATATACAGATGTATGTGTTCACGTCTATGACTACTCATGTTAAAAACTTCCAACAGTAGTTGCCTTATGTTCACAGCTTGGGAGAATTCACTAATTCATTGGCGATGCTCTTCTATTTATCATTTTGCTTAATTAAGATCTTTGGCTTTGATCAGAGATGTCGGGGCATAAAACTATTTGTCAGGGCTGCCTCCTAGAGTGATGTGTGAGACATGGACACCTCAGTACCTACATGGAACAGGAGCAGTATTCATCGACTAATGACTGGTGCGCTCTTTTTCATGTTGTGACCACTTCAGCCCCTTGTGACTCAAAAGATGAGCGAGACCTCTGCCTTCCCTCATTCCTGGGTCCTCCATCTCTGCCCCTCGGGCATGTGTCACATCATATTTCCCTTCAACTATGGCCCTGTCCAATCCCCGCCCTGCTTCCTCCTCACCTCCACCCGCCTGCTCCTTCCTATCCCTCCCTGGCTCCGAGGAGCGCCCCTAGATCCCATTTCCTGAGAAGCTGCTTCCTCAGATGCCCCCACCTTCCTCTGCCATCTCTAGGGCTCTTTTCCACTCACTCTGCCCAGAACGGCTTCATTTCTCTCCATTTCACTGCTTTCACTAGTACAGTTGGCCCTTTCCTTCTCATTTCCTGAAACATTCAATAAATCCATGATGCTTCAAATAAATAACAGGTGCTCAACACCCTTTCAGCCAAAGTCCCTTTGTAAGGCTGCACCTCTAGGTAGAATGAAGTGTCTGTCCCTCCCCATCACTCTCCCAGCTCTGGTCACCTCTGTTTCATTACGACAGGTTCTGTTAGATTTCGGCACCTTAAGGCTCTCCCTGCTGCTGCTTCTGCAAATTAAGTGGATGACTTTAAAGGAGAACCTTTGACCCAGAATTCTAACATTCTGCTAAGGAAGCTCTGGTATAATTAAGTGCCGCTGTAATAAGGTAGAAGAGGTCTAGGCATGTGTGTGCACACACACTCACACATATACACACCGTGCAAAGCCAAGTGCCGGCAGGAAGTTAATGCCGCCCTGAGCTGGGCTGAGCTCCCAAGTGAGAGGGGACCATCCCTCATCCCTGACACCTGCAGTTCATTAATATCTGCTCATGCTCTGTGACAGGGGAGAATATCAAATGCTTCCCTCCAAGTTTTGATGTGCAAACATCTCCCCTGTCCCCCAACCTGCATAAGGAAGGAAACAAATAACATTCAGAATTTTTTAATTGGTATCCAAAATATTTTCCATCTGATGCACACCCTAACCCTTTTTTTCAGAAAATGGAACAATAGCTAGCGACTTTTTTCAGGACCACACTGCTAATTCATGTCGGTTACAGGAAGAGATTCGAAACCTAAAAGCAGAGATGCCTGAAATCTCTGTCCAGGGCTCTTTCTAAGGTAGCACACACCCAGAGTCAGGTCAGCCCTAAGCTAGTGACAAATTTGTCACCTCTCTCTGCTTTAGCCATTTGGAAACAAGTTGAAGCTGGCCACTGGCATTTATGGGAGTGGCTTGATGCAAGCATATCTGATTGATGAAAAACCACATGGAAGAATAAAAAGATAAATTGAGAATGGCTATTCGTGTTACAAAAGAACTCTCTGCTTAATAAAATGATTCACATAGAATTTCCTTAAGCCACAAACACTTCTATTACATTAAAATATGATCCTATTTGGCAAAATTTAAATTTCATACAACTTTTCAGGAACATGTTATTACACGAGGTGGTACAGAGCTGCCTAAATAGTGCCCAAATAGCATCCCTGGGGTAAGTTCGATTGTAGGACCAAACTGAATTTTCATCTGTGTTGGTGAAAAATGCCTCAAAACATATTCAAAGGTTATTAACCCAAACTGAACGAATAGGTTCTTGTTAAAAATAGAAATCTCAAGTGTAAACAACTCAGATAAACTTGGGTGTGATTGCCTCTGTTTGGGGGCGGAAGGCGTGGACTCCCAGATGCAGGCACGGAGGTCAACTTGAGTCCCAGGAACAGGGGCAGGAGTGGGTCTCAGCACCCGTAATGTAATGTTCATTCCAAACCGAACATAGATGCCCATCCCCTCTCCCTCCCCAGGCAGGACACACTTTGTCAAAACAAGGATCAGGCTGGACAGCTACGCCTCCCTGGAGCAAGACAAGATGACCGGTGCCCAAAGCTCCCATGAGCTCCCAGAGCTAAGCATGGGCAGAGGTTTAGGGGACAGCACAGAGCCCCCCTGCATGTCTGAACTGCCCTCTTCCATGCCAGGAATTCACAGTCCTTCCTTCTCCTGAGGCCCCAAGGCCATGAGTGAAGCATCAGGCAGAAACCTAAATGCACAACTCACTTCTTCTCTTTCTATAGCCACTCCTAGGAGTCCCCTCTTGTCCCTGCCATCTCTGCGGTCCCATCAGCCATGAAACAAGACTGACCTAAGGCTCTCTGTCTCCCTGGACCACCTGCAGGACCATCTCTTGGTGCAGAGGGATGGTGCCCATGACAGCAGGCCTGGCAGGCTCAGGGCTCTGCCTCCACCTGGCCCTGGGTCGGGCACTGGCTTTAATTGTATTTCTTTCCAGCTTTCTTCTGCCAACGCAGCAGCTTCTCCGCAATCCCGGTCCAGAAGAAATCTTTTCATTATGGCTCACAGCTGTGATCCTCGGGTTAAAAGAAATTACTCATGAAAGGGCAGCCTGGGGTAGAAAGCTGCGGCATCAGAAGAAACCCCCAGCTTCCAAGGGAGAAGGAACTTCAAGGATTTATTGACATGAGGGAGATCACAGCTCTGGCTTCAGGCCCAGCTGCTGACATTTGCGGTAGATTTAGGTGCCACAATTTGGCTTGGAATTATTTTTTAACTCAAGCTAAGAGGTCAGAATGGGGTACTCTGATCTGTGGGTGATGGTCTTGCTGATGCCTGGGCAAAATGAAGAGGAAAATAATGAGAATATGAAAATCACTTTCTCCATCCTCTCCCCGGTTCCGTTCTGTCCTCTCCTTTCTACTTCCGCCCCTTCCTCCTCCTTTCTAACCCTGTCTGTGACTTCTTGTCCTTCTTCTCTTTGCTCTTCTTGCTCCTCACAGGTCCTTTGGAGTGGCCCCGAGAGGAGGGCAGAGTGGGGCCCCTCACAGTTGGAACACCCAGGGGACCAGGGTTCATGCTCAGCCCTTATCCGGGGCTTGCCCATTAATCTCTGATACCCCCTACCCAGCACCTAGCTCCAGCCCCAAGAGACAAAAAGAACCATCCTATATTACTTGCATGGTGCTTCTTAATTTCTTTAGAGTCTTCCCTAAAGTAGCTACACCTTTAGAGCTTCACCGCAACCCCAGGGCAAAGCAGCAAGGATGCTGATGCTCCCGTTCCAATGAGAAGCCTGCTGGCCTCCTTAGGAAATGTTCACAGAGCCAGCAGGGCCAGAGCCTCCCAGGAGGAGAACCAGTCATGGTGTTGGGTTTGGTGTATCCGAAGTTAAAACTCTAAAGTCAGAGCTTAGAATGGAGGAGATTTTCGAGATTAGCTACTGCAGCTCCTTCACTTTCCGGAAGATGCTAAGGCTCAGAGATGGAAAGTGGCTTCCCCAAAGTCACACAGTGATTCCAAGACAAGGCTAAACCAGAAACTGGGTCTACTGCCTCCTACACTAGGAAGAGGAACACACAACATTTTTCTATTTCCTACTAACTTTTAAGCAACATGAGGGGCTCCACTGATAACCAACAAGATGAAAATAATATTAATTGAGCAACTGCTAATGCCAGGCATTGGGAATGTGTACAGGGACTTCAAATAGGTTGTCACTGTGCTGTGAGCTGTATCTTATGATCACTTTTAACAGCTGAAGCTCAGAGCTGTTAAGCGATTTGTCCAAGACCTCAAAGCTAATGAGTGGAGGGCTGGATTCAACTGTAGATGTGTCTGCCTCTCCAAAAATTCTTTCCACCATCATAGGACTGGGGATAGCACTAACTGCAGAATGTTTACCTCTTAGATCAAGCCATCTACCCCTTGGGAAAGCCAGGTGTGGTTGCCTTTAGAATTCAGGGCAGTAGGTACAATGAAGATCAACAGCTTGCTCCAGGGAAGCTTCTCCCCTGTTCCTAGGACTTTGCTTTTGTTTCTCAGGGGAGAAGAACTGAGTGAAGCCAAGATGTGTGTCTTCTAGCTGAGCTTCTAGTGAAAATATCTTTTCAGGCTGCATTTTTGATGGCTTTCAGTGGAGTGATTTATGGGATGATGGAAAAGGACTATTCTATTTTTCTAGTGGATCCTGAGAATTTGGCAAGAGCTGCTGGGGATGTTTTCCAAACAGATTTTTCATGCACTGCCCCAAGACTCCACACTGGGTTCACTGCTGTGGATTGTTTAAGCACATCGCTACAGCCCCTCTGTCTCAGGGAAGAGAACCCGGGACAGGGGTGTGAATGGCACTCAAGGAAGCCTCCACCTTGTCCTGGGCTCCTGGAGTAGCCCCTGGAGTAGGCATCTTCAGGAGTCCAACTGGGGGAACAAATTGGGCTACTGAATAAATATTTGAGAAGCCCTAGAAAAAGCTGTGAACATGTAGGGAAGAATAAAAGAAAATCTTCTAATGCTTTCTGCCTGCTTCTCATTCCAGTTTCCTGCCAATTTTAACATGTTTCAGGATCTCCTAGAAAACTTGCTTTCTGGATCTCCTGTCCTCAATCAGGGTCCCCAACCTATGGTGAGTTGTATAATTATTTAATTATATATTAAAATGTAATAATAGAAATAAAGTGCACAATAAATGTAATGTGCTTGAATCATCCCAAAACCATCCCCCCCATCCCCAGTCCATAGAAAAATTACCTTCCATGAAAACGGTCCCTGGTGCCAAAAAGGTTACGGACTGCTGTCCTGTGTAATGTAATTCAGTAGGACAGTAGTGAGGCCAGAAGCCAGCACTTTCACAAGTGTTCCAGTTCATTCTGATCAGGTGTCCCAGGAGCCAAGGTTGAAGACCCACACCCAAGGGCTTCCAGCAGGGGTGTGTGACTTTTGCTGTGTCCTGAAATAGGCAGTGGAGAAAGCCCCAGCTCAGCTGTCAGGAAACCCAGCTTCCATTCAGCCAGCACTAGCAGGCGCTCTAGGAAGGGTGGGACTTCAGGGGGAAAAAAGAGGGATAAGATAATCTCTGGAGCTAGAGATATTATTGCCAAGCTAGGTTAGGGAGAGGGAGAAAAGGGAGACCCAACTACAGACCAATTTTTACGTGACGAGTGCTTTACATTTATTATCTCATCCATGCTCACAACGACCCTACACAATAGATATTATCAGTGTTTAACTTATGAGAAAACTAAAAAGAAACTTGCCCAAGTTCACAGAGTTAGTAAGTGACAAAGCTGGAATCCAAAATTAGGTCTAATTTCCAGTTCAAATATGTTTTTATATAGCTATTCTTTTACTCATGCATTCAAAAATATTTACTACACCTCTACTATGTGCCAGATGATGTTCTAGCCATTGAAAATATAGTGTTGAATATGATAAAGTCCTTGTTCCAATAGAACTTTACCTCCTCATGTGGAGAGACAGATTATGAAGAAGTAAACAAAATAATGAAGACAATTGCAGACAGTGATAAAGGTTGTAAAGACAACAAAAGAGGGTAATATCTTTGAATCCCTGGGGATGACACTTAAACTGAAATCTGAATTGCAAGGACAAGCCAGCCACACCAATATTTGAGGGAAGGGTACACCAGGGACAGGGAACAGATAGGATGAGAGCCCTCAATCAGGACTGAGCTTTGTATATTCACAGGGACAGAAAGGGCCAGAATTGCTACAGGGAGGGAGAGAGAACTAAGAAACAAGGCAAGGACCAGGGCATACAGGCCTGTAGGCTGGGACCGTAGTCTAAATGTGATGGGAGCCATCAGAGGATTAGGAGCAAGGGTGGGATACAATTGAAGTTATCTCTAAAAAGCTCACTCTGGTGTTTGTGTATAGGATGCTTTTAAAGAAAGAAAAATAGAATTCAGAAGACAATCTAGGAGGCTAGAGCAATAGCCCAGGCAAAAGAAACACATGTGATCTGGGAAGTGGCTGCTGTGGAGACCACTTACATCCAACACCATCCCACCACATCAACTCAGGGTATATACTAGGTCAGTGGTTCTCAAAGTGCAGCCCAGGGACCCCTGGGCATCCCCAAGACCCTTTCGGGGAGGCATGAAAAGTCTTCTTTTTCTATGTGAGGTTGGATTTTCATCATGTACTTCAACCAAAACAACATGTCATGACAGATTTCCCATGGAAGCAAATAACAGAATCTAGCTGTCTTCTATTAAGCCAGACATTACAAAGATTTGCAACAGCATAAAACAAAGGCACTCTGCTCACTACATTTATAGTTTGTCTTGGAAAATACAGTTCTTTTTATAGAAGGGAAAAAAGTATTCTATTTATGATAACTCGCAAGGGATTTATTTTCATTACTTTGAGATGAATTAATAAATCTTTTGATTTCTCAGTTTTAATTTCCACTATAATAAATACTGACAGATATAATCAGTGTAGAGCAAAGGCTTTGGGGTTCCCAATCATTGCTAAGAATGCAAAGGGGTCCGGAGACATTAGAATTGTTATCTTAATGACCTGAAAGATCCTGGGCAGGGAAGGGGACAGCCAGAGCATCTGCCAGCCAACCTCAGTGAGGGCCTCCTCTGGACATGCATCTTCCGGGGCTTCTAGGAGCTTTTTCGTCTGATTATGGATTGTGCAGTGAAGTCTCCTCTTTGGCTAGGTGGGGAGTGCTCAACCCCCTGTGGTGGTGGTGAGGAGTCCACATTGATGCTGAGGTGTACAGAGGGGGTGCAGTAACCAGCTTTGGGCCAAGGACAGCAGGGTGTGCTGGCCCCTCTCCCTGAGATATCGGCATATGTGTAGCCACCCGGCTCAGCAAACGTGCAGAGGAATCACTGCCTTCTGAGAGGCACCCCGAGCCCTGTGCAAGGGCTGCCTGCACTGCTGGAAGATAATGAAGCTCCAGGGCATTTGTTACCACTTAAACATTTCCGAGGTGGAGGCTGGGCATGTAATTGCTGTGCTGGGGAAGGCGAGGGCCGAATGCTAAGTGCAGGTGGGTGCAGCAGGGCCGGAGCGGGCTCCAGAGACCCTGCCATGCCTACCATCTCGTCTGGCAGATTTCCAAAGGGCAGGGCTTCTGAAGGTGCCAGGCAATGTCTGCTCACCTCCTGCAATCTAGCCAGAGGTAGGGGCAGAAGCTGGGGTATCTGGTAGACAGAAGCTTCTATTGCCAAGTCATCCCTTGGAAACTTGGTCTGGATTTCTAAGACTAAGAAATAAAGTCCTAAAATGTTATAGCCAGGTGACCCTGGAAATCATCCCAAAATGTTTTCCCCATATCACTAATCCACCAGATAATCCATGAAAAGAAAATTTTTTAAAAATCCTGTGGTCAAAGAAGCTTCAGAAAAACTACATCCATTTCCCAATTGGAGATTCTCTGTGCACATTAATTTAGTAATTTCTCTAAGAAATGCTGCAGTGAAAGAAACCTTACTTTATTCTGATACGAATGCTCTAAGGAAGAAAATGACTTTCCCAAGGTCATATGACAAAATTCAGAATTAAAACCCAGGTCCTTTGACTTCCAGCTAAATACTCTTTTTCTGTCCCATAGGAGAAAGGAGATCTATTTGATAGGTTTTTCAAGGACTTCTACCACTGAGAGGTTAAAGACAGAGGTCAAGGTTAAACCATCAGCTTAGATCATCCAAAATCATTCCAGCTATAGGTACCCTTCAGGTGTCTGTGGTACATGAAGAATTTAGAAGTCGGAGGAAGAAAATAGAGAAGAGCTGGATGGAGAAAGTGTTCTGTTACCTAAGCCAAGTTACAACTACTTACGCATACAAAAAATTTTCTCTGAGGACATCAACTGAGTGTCTTGCACCAACACAGAACCATCAGAAATTGGCTGGGAAGACATGATTTGATGATGTTGTGAATTAGAGTTTTGCAAATATGCATTTAATTTAGAATTAATGGGATGCATTTTTGCGAGTTAATTGAAAAAATGATTATTAAACACAAATTCACTGATGTTTGACAAGTAGGTAGTAAATACCCATTTTGCACATGGCAGTTAATTCTCAGTAAATGTGTTTCTTTCAATAACCAGCTGGTTTTAATTTAACAAATAGATTGCTGTCTGGTGCTATCGCGATGGAGACTTGGGAAAACTTCATGGATAGCAGGGCACAGCACCCCTCGTCGTCTGCCCTGGAGCTTATGTGCATGGAAGGATTTCTAGGATAGCCACTGGAAGGCTGTCCGTCCCTCAGCAGCACAATTTCTAACAAGCCCAGTTCCAAGCAGCCAAGGGCCAGGCTGACGAAACAACTAGAATTTATGTGTATTGTACCTTCTGCCAGGAATTCCCTTCCCTTACTGCCATCCTGGCAAACCACCTAGACATCATGCTGCACCTCGAGCCTCACTCCTTCTCTGATGCCTTCTCTGATACCGAGTTAATCTCTCCCTCCTAAGTGCCCCATGTCATTTACTATGTATTCTTTCACAGTATTTATAACACTGTGTTAGAAACTAAAAACTCCTAAAGGGTAGGTTTCTGGCATGTAGTAATAACATCTATAAAAACAATAACAACCATCTGACAGAGACGGCTATCTGCTTTCCCAATACCCATTTCTCTCTGTTTGTAACAGAGCCTGGATTTGACAAGAACAGCTGCAGGACTCTGTTTCCCAGCCTCCCTTGCAGCCATGCAGGACCACGTGATGAAGTCCCGGCCCAGGAGACAGAAGCAGAGCATCGCCTTGTGAGATGGCACCTTAATGGGAGCTGACTCATGTCCATTACATCTCAAAAAAAGCCAAAAACAGAAAAAAGGGAGCCAACTCAATTGAGAGGTGATCTTTTTTGTCTTCTTCCTACGTCCTCACTCCCCACACACACTTCATCCTTTGTGCTGTTCAGACTCTGGACGTGACAGCTGGATCTCCAGCAGCCACACTGGATCATGAAGACAGCTGCCACACACTGAGGATGTTAGAATAGAAATATATGGAGAACCGGGGTCCCTGGCGACTTTGTGGCACTGCCTTATTATTCTTAGACTGCCTGTCTCCATATCCCTTTTATAGAGAAAATGAACCTGATGTTTTTTTAAGCCACTGTTATTTAGTTACATACAGCTGAATTTAATCTTAACAAATATACACAAGAGCCACAAACGTGTTTGAATGCTTACAACATGTGGTTAAGTGTTGACATCCATTCTAATCTCACCCCCACGACAGCATGACGAAGTTGACATCTCTATTGCATAAGTGAAAAACCTGAGGCCCGCAGAGGTTAAGTAACAAGCTCAAGGTCACATAGTTGGCAATTAGTAAGGTTTGCAATTGCATTTAGGGATGTCTGATTCCAGGGCTGGAGCTCTTAATGGTGACAAAGACAGCCTCTTGATAAATACTTTCCAAATGAACAAAGCCAACACTGTTCAGAGAACCCATCGGTCTGAGAATGGTGTTAGGGCCAGACTAGCCTCTCATACCTCTCTGGGACTCAGTTTTCTTACTAGTAAAATGATAATAACAGCAACTCTTTATCAAGCACCTTCTATTTGCCAGGACTTCGTGTGAGCATCTGCAGGTATCGCAGTCAATGCTCTCGGCCCCTCAATGGCATTCATGCTACTACAATTCCCATTTTATAGATGAGGAAATTGAGGCCCCGGAAGTGAAGCAAATCGCCCAAGATCACACCATTTGCAAGTGGTGGGCAGAAGGAGAGAAGATGGGACCCAGGTCCATCTGTCTGTCCCTGGGATCTGCCTCTCAAATTCCTGACAAGCTCCAAGTGTTTTCCCTGGTACACATGAGGAGATGGAAATTTCACCTGCTAAGTGATGGAGTGAGGCTTCAAAACTAGGCTGATTGAATACCAAAGTCAAGTACTTACCCACACTCCTTGAGTGAAGGGAAAAGTCAGGAGGGGATGGGGCCACTTCCGACCAGCTCTCACCCCAGTGCTAGGTCTGTAGGAGACGCACCGTCCTCTTCAGAGTTGCATGAAAGAGAAGTGGAGCGAATGCAGTAGATGCTGGGAGAGAGAGCGAGCACACCCTCCCCACTCCTAGGCCAGCATTCCAGAAGCCTCTGCAGACAGCTCAGCGAACTCCTGAGATCAGGGGCCACGTCTGCAGAGAGGGCCTGGCACTCAGGATTTTCACCTGTGCAATGGAGATATTGACCTCATCAGGTTGTGTAGGGGTGAGATTAGAATGAATGTAAATACTTAACCACACGTTGTATGCATTCCTAGATGTTTGTGGCTGGTGTTTGTATTTGTTAGGATTAGAGTCAGTGAGCACTTGAGGACTGTGTTCGTTTCCTTTGGCTGCCGTAACAAATGACCACAAACCTGGTGGCTTGAAACAACACCGATTTATTCTCTCACAGTTCTGGCAGCCAGAGTCTGAAATCAAGACATCAGCAGGGACTTCCTCCCTCTAAAGCCTGGGAAGGAGAATCCTTCCTTCCCTCTTCCTGCTTCTGGTGGTGCCAGCATTCCTCAGCGTCCCTCGTGTCACTTCAATCTCGACCTTCATCATCTGGAGACATTCCTCCCTATATATGTCTCTCTGTGAGCCCTTCCCTCTTCTTATAAGGACACTTGTCATTGGATTAGGGACCACCCTCATCCAGTATGGCCTCATCTTAACTTGATCATATCTGCAAAGACTCTATTTCAAAATAAGGTCACATTCCCAGGTACTGAGGTTAGGAATTGAATGTGGCTTTTAGGAAGACACAATTCAACCCACTATAGGGTCTATTTGCTGAATTGAACTGAACATGTTGACTCTCCACAAAGGAATTATTAATATTGGTTGCAAGAAATCATGAGTAGGACCATCCTTCTTAGGACTGCGTTGTAAAAGCCTCCCACAAAAAACTTGTATCCGTGTCTGTGTGTGTGTGTGTATGTGTGTCTGTGTATGAGTTTGCATGTGTCTGTGTGTGTCTGTGTGTCTCTCTGCAAGTGTCTGTGTGTATGTGTGTTTCAGTCTATCATAATGATAATGTGGAATTCCACCATTAGAGATTAACTCCTTGGGTAGTCCCCTAAGAGGCTAGCCATTCAGTTGACTGTCACTCATACTGAACTTGAACTCCTCGGGGTGCATTTGCAGAGTGAAGGGCACTGAGCTGGCCGTGGTCATGGGAAGCACAGGCAGAGCTGGCACGTGGCGTGCTGCCTGGTGATGAAGTCTGAGTGTGCTTCAGTGGGTACCAGGAGGTGGTACTAGGGGAAGGAAGAGTGAGACCTAAGAAGCAAAGGAGGAAGAGACCCATTTCTGGTTGAACAGTTGGGTTCAGTGACTTTTAAGATCCTAAAATTCATTTGAAACATGAAGCCCTCTAACCTTGGGGCCTTCATAAGAAATGGTGCAAGGCTCTTAAGTCAGAGGCAGGAAGACCTCCAGAGAAAGGGTGGAGGGGACCAAAGTGAGGTTATGGTCCCAGCCCTTCCGCTGTGCAGCAGAGAGACCTTACAGCAGTCACTGCCTCCTGGACCTGCCTCCCCTTGGCTAAACGGGAGCTTTGGGGGCGGTCAGCAAGGTCCCCTGGTTCAGGCAGGTTCCACCCTGTATGTCGGCCCCTCTCTGCTTGGCTGGTGCAAGTCCTGTAGCTGCGATAGATTTGCTCCCCTTCTCTTGCTTAGGAAAGTGGCTCTGAAGTGGCAGCTTCACTGAGAGGGTGATGGAGAGGGAAGAGGCAGGGAAAATGAGAGCAAATGAGCGCACAAGTGAGGCCTCTGAGCTCCGCTGCAAGTTGCTGGAGAGTGGAGCAGTACAGGGGCCTCCATGGAGCCACGGCTCTCAGCAGGCAGAGAAGGAGTCGTCCAAATTAACCCTGATAGAAAACTTCTCTTTCCACGCTGCATGGCACACATCCAGAGCAAAAGCCATTTGAACATTCTCTGCCACCAAATCAAACCGCTCATTTCCCATTAACAGCCCATCACATGCACTAGGTATTCTTGGCCCGTGCTATTATGCCTCTGGGTTATTGTTTTAAATTTGAGTCATTACAACAAATTACTGTACTTAGCCCTTCTTGAGGAGCTCTGAGGACTTATTGTCACTCAGACAACCTGTTCACCTGTCTCTCCCGAAACTTCGCCGGCCACAAGTGAAGGAGACAGATCCCTGTCCCCCCTCCAACCCCGTCCAGATGTTCCCAGGCATGCCAGGCCTCAGGGTGGGCTCCAGGGATGCCCCTGGGCACACTCACCACCCTCCTTGGGGCTCAGAGTGTCTAAGCCAGCCCTTTGGGAGCGAAGACCTTGAATCCACAGTTGTCAAAATGTTGCCACATACTGATCCCTGGCCATGTGCCAAGCACTGAGTTGCGCTCAGACCACACTGCACAGAATCTCATGCAGGAATTTAAAAGGAAGCAGAGCAGGTGACACTTGCTTGGGGGATGCTCTGATTCTGTCTTTGGGCTTGGACTGGGGAAGGTGGGAAGGAGCAGAGGGAGCTGTCACCAGGCTAAGGTTTGACCTTGATGCCATGCAGGAAAAGGTGCAGGTGAGAGAGCCCTCACTGGGCCCACGTGGACACTACTAATATTCCGGAGACGGGTGCAGGCAGGCAGGGAAGCCCCTCAGCGGGTGCAGACAGTGGGCCAACACAAGTGTCCATTTTCCCCAGAGAACAAAAAGTCAGAACATTTTCTTAGTCTTGAGACTGTGAAGGCACTTTGCAGTCTTCAGGTTGAACCATCTATAGTTAAATGTGCTGGACTTTGCACATGTACACATTTGTGCCACCAAATCCAAAGCACCTCCTTTCAAGTGGATTAAACACCAAATCTACTGTCCCAACAAATGTTATTTTAAAAATACATAGTAAAAATACATAGAGGAATATCCTTTCTAATAAAGGCATTTCCACTTTTTTTCCAGGCGTTTACTTGGCTCTGTTAGGCACTTGTAAACAGAAGAAAGATAAGTCATTATCAAATCCCTAGAAGTTGGTACTATGATTATCCCCATTTTACATCTAAGGAAACTGAGGTCCAGAGAGGTTAAGTAATGTGCCCAAGGTCACACAGCTATGAGGTGGCAGAGCTGGGATTTGAACCCAGGAGGTTTCCTCCAGAGTCTGTGTTTAACTGCTGTGCTGTGCACACTGCCCGGCTGTTTATTTTCATACACCGATGAAATCCAAGTGATCATCCTTCCCCTCCCTCCCATTCTGCCCTCCTCTTCCCAGGGAGCTGTATCACCAGTTCCTCTCCCGGCTCTCATTATGTAAGAACCTGGCTGAGCTGCCAAGGGGATGAGAGGCCACACCGCTGGCAGTGCTTTGTAAACTGTAAAGTGCTGCAAAAGTAAAAGGATTCATCATTACTGTCAACTTACACATTTCAGCATTGCTTCTGTCCAGGAGAGTCTTTATCGCAAAGAAAAAAAATGATTCCTTATTTTTCCTCTTGTGCTTGTTTTTAATCTAAATTCCTAAATGTCTTTTCTTCACAACTGGAGCATGTCCACTTTTTCTTTTCCCTAATCTCTGCCAAACGGTTCCAAAAGTCCTTCTCGGTGGAGTGTTCGGAGCTCCGTGCAGGTGCCACTCCCCTCTCACCACACCCTTTTCCTGGGCAGACACAATTCCTTCTACGCTGCTACTTTTTTTTAAACTCTCGCCAGCTTGTTAAATATGCTGTGTGTGCCTCTCGGCTTTGCCGCTCCCCCGCCATCCCCTGTAATCCAGTCTAAGAATCAGTATCTGAAAATTCCTCCTTTGTCTGTTTTGCATTTTTCCTTCTGCATTTCTAATCTCTCTGCTCGTCTCTGCTCCACATTTCTGGGCTGTCTCGGCGAGTGTGGCAGCTTGCAGCACACCGTGTGCGAGGGTGTCAAGGGTATTGAGGGACACCCAGGTTTCGGCCCTTGCCACTCTGCTACCGCTCACTCTGTGACCTTGAGCAAAGCTCCTTTCCTGCGAGGAGCAAACTGGGACACTTGGGCTGAGTCTCCGGTCCTTTCCAGCTCGATGTTCTATTCTTCAAGTGCTGGGATCTGTAAGACCAGAGATGACATGGCCCCCCAGTCTGCCCCAAAGTGGATGAACTGGGTTTCCATGATCTTTTCCAGGGGATTTGCTTGTCCTTATCAATGCTTCACAACCGATGTCCTGCAGAACAGCATTTCACAGCATGTTACCATGTGTGCAGCAAGAAATGCATCCCTCGTTGAAATAACTTTGGAAAATGCTGGTAAAAGAAAAGCGATGCCTGTACTTCTAACTACAGGACTCAGAGAGCCTTTAACCTAACATCAGGCATCTGACATCCTGAGAAAGCTGGAGGAATGGCATAGTCCAAGTTTTTGTGACCGTAACTTGGGAGGAATCCCTATTAATATCTTGCAGAAGGGGAGTCCCTTAGATGCAACAGTTTGGGAAACTCCGTTAGGATCACATTCCCACACCAGTAGTCGCCTCACCTTCCTCTCCCCTCCCAGTGAACACTCTGGGGCCAGCAATCATGCACTGTCCCATAAGCTGTGAGGCCAAAAGCACATGTCCAAGTTGTGTGGAATAAGACCTAAAGGTTCCCCCAGAATGGGCAGATCGTGAAATTCACCACCGGAAGGGTACAACATGCAAAAGAATAGGCATGTGGACTGTTACGGGGTCAGGCCTTCTCTTAAAGATATTTTTGTAGATGTACAGCAATTTTTTCCCACAAATGTGTGAGAGGAGGTTGCCATTAAGCTGTAGACAAACATTTCTGATTGTGCAATATACACACACGCACTCAAAACACATGCACACACGTGGGGCTTTCAGAGTGCAGTGAACTCCTCAAAGAAAAGCAAAAAGAATCATTAAATAAGGCAGGTGACCACCTCAGAGCTGCCTGAAAACTAGAGCAATTTGACATCTGGAAGAAAAAATTGGCTTTTAGTCACGGAAATATGCATGTAGATATGGAGTCATTCACTTAAAAACACCTGCTTTCAAAGCCTCTCTGGGGGAGAACTTCCATCTATATTAGAATTCATAAAACAAAAACACTCTGGATTGTGTTATTAAAATGTTAACATCAAAAACAGAACAAGAAGCCAGAGAGACTCTGGTTACCCAAAGAGACTTCAAGAAGGGAAATCCCCAAGCAATTATAATTCTCAATAAGCTTTTATTTTTATATATAAAAATGCAGAAATGATTGGAAGATCACAAAGACACGGTTTCACATTGTTGGGAAGAATTATCAGATCAAGTAGCAGTCAGAGAAAGACAGAGGGAGGCAGAATGGAAATGAACATGGGCTCAGGTCTGCTGCACAAAATGCCAGGAGGTTCAAAGGGGACCGTGTCGTGCCACCCTGACCACGACCTGCAAGGCAGGTGGACTAGGCTCTAGTTCCCAGGTGCAGAAACCAAGCCTTGGACAGGCTAAATTTCCCATTTCCCAATGAGCATCTGACTCCAAAGTAAGCACACTCTGCCGCTCCCATGCTGGCTGGCTGGAGGCATTGAAGTTTGGAGATGACAGCCACCACCCTGAATAAAGGTCTATGTCTGGGGAATGGACAGTGAGCCCCAGATTCCTTTATTATGTTTTCATGGTGATGCTATAGAAGTCAAAAATGGAGGAGGAAGGTAATCCTTCCAGAACCTCACCTATGAATCCCTTTATGGTAGGAAAAAAAGCTTTGATGTCACATTAACTTGGGTTTCAATCTCAACTCTACCACTAACTGGCTAGGTCAGCTCAGTCAGGCTACTTAACCTCTCTGAGCCTCAGTTTCCATATTTGTAAAGCAGATGAGTGTGTGTGTGTGATTACGACTGAATAGTAGTGATGATAGCTAATATTTTAGCACTTACTATACGTCAATTTCTTTTCTACATCCTTTGAATGTACAAACCTGTTTAATTTCTGAAAATAACTTCACAATGGGGTATTCTTACCCCATTCTATAGATCGATCGGGAGGCTGAGGTGCAGGGTTGTCAGATAACTTTCCCAAAGCCATATGGGTATTAATATTGGAGACAGGATTTGAACCCAGGCAGTGAGAACGCAGAGCCTGTGCTCCTAGCACTCTGTGCAACCAAATGAGATAATGTTGGTGGCAGTGCCCAGTAGGAGGCCAGGCCCCTGATAGCTGATATATTTTAGGGACCTTTCACCCTTTTTCTTGGTTGTCCCATTTTGGATTCACCTGCTTGTATCTTGAGAGGCTGAGGCAAGAGCGAACTTCAAAACATGAAAACCTGAACCAAATGGTTGCAAGAAGAGAGATGATCTGAGAATCCTATGGCAATTCGGTTAGAGTCCAGCCACAGCTGTTCACACCTGTCTAAGAAATATGACAGGCCATAACCAGAAAAAAACTTGGAGATTCTCTAGCCCAATTCTCACAACCATCAGTTAGGGAAACAGAGGCCCCAAAAGGACAAGTATTAGTAGCTCGCCCAGCTCCACACAGCTTGTTTAGCAGTGAAAAACTATAGCAACACAGGGGTGTTCTTAACACGGTCCTGTGTCTACTGAGGCCCTGGGACCCGTAATACACACAGTACACATGCCCTTCATTTGAAATGCATGTAATAAAAGATTTGAAGATGCAACTCTCAGGGTGGAAGAGCAAAACAGAGGCCAGTCACAAAATCCTTTGACTTTCATAAAAAGGAAAGCATTATAATTAACAGCCCAGCCAAGGTTGTATATGAGTTTAATAAAAACATGATCACTTAGAGGAGAAAAAATAGGGTTCATGAGTTACTAATGTTCATACAAATTGAAATATAAAAGACTAGCCAGAGTAACTATTAATACATCTATGCTCAATGTTTCCTGGCTTCATTTTCATCAGTCTTATCTTACTCTAATGAATCTGTGATGCTTTTTTACTCTTATGGCTCCAAATTATTCATATTGTGCCTTTCCTTTCTATCCTGTACGCATAGAATAACAACCAATAACATTAGAGCTAAGTATCTTATGAATAATATTCTGCTCTCTCCTTATATTACCAAAGAGGGTGCTGAGGAACTGTAAGGTAAGTGACTCACCAAAGATCATGGTGAGGGTGGAAAGGAATCTTTCTCCTCCATCTCCATGCCTTATATATTTATTCAAGTTATTGTTGTACTGTCCTGAATGTGTGCACTTGCCTCTCTCTCTCTCCTTCTCTCTCTCTCTCTCTCTCTCTCTCTCTCCCTCTCTCTCTCTCTCTCTCTCTCCCTCTCCCTCTCCCTCTCCCTCTCCCTCTCCTTTTTTTTTCTCTCTCTCTCTGACATTCAGATAGACATAATTCCACTGGACAGGTTCCCAGTGGACAGCTTGAGCTGGTCAGCCCCAGTAATTCATGTATCTACAACATTGCAAAGGCACAAACCAGATACGTGGTGAAGGGCCTCAGATTTTAATTATATCTTATTTCACAGCTGCAGCCAATTCCTGCTACAGCTTAATAACCAGGTTGCATGAGCCGTGAACACTTTCTGTTGTTAATTTTGCTCAGGAAAATTGAGTTTTTACTACCATTTTGGCAGAAATGCTTATCATAACAATTATGATAAAGTGATGAGGATTAGAAACATCTGCAGGAATGAACTTGGAGACAGAAGGATGTCGGTTGGTCTGGTTGTGTGGGAAAATGTGCTGTGGGAAATCTGGGTGATGTCTCTGTCACCTGCTAAGAACAGTGGGATGAACAAAGGGCCCAGGCCTCTCCCCACCCTTTTGCAGGGACATCCATGGAAGACTAGTGAGAGTCCTCAGTGGCATGGACTGACTCCATTGTGGTACCTACTCTCTACTCTGGCTTTATGGGAGATTTGGATTGAGGAGGCTGGGCTTAGTCATAGAATAGGAGAAAGACCCTTAGAGAACATCTCATTGTTCAGATGAGAAAACTGAGATCGGGGAAGGAATGACATTCCCAAAGTCACACAACTGATGAATGATATCTGAGCCTTCTGGGTCCTGTGCCAGAGCTCTCTCTCCTCTGCCTAAAATAAACCCAATCAAGGCATAAGTAAAGAAATAAATGGAATAGCCCAAAAATCTCTGGGAGGAGATCCCAGCTGGTCTCTCTGATAGAGCCAGGATAAATGGGAAAATCACAAGAAATCTGTCACCATCTGTGGCATTGTTTGGGAATCAGGGAATAATCTGTACCAGGGATGCAGGTCATTGGTGCCAAAGAGAAAGAGAGGTAATGAAGGAATCTGAGGTACCAACAGTGTGGAGCAATGAGAAAGAAGAAAATAAGTGCAAATAGGTCAAATCCCGAGGTTGCCTGCATCAGCGTCTTCCCAGAGCAAGCGCTGGCATCACTGCGTCTCACTGTTGATGCTGTTGAAGAGGTTCTTGAGAAGGGAACCCTCCTTTCTTCTCTTGGAAGGCTCCAAAGACTCTCTCTAGATATTATTTAGTGCTACAATAGTCATGTTTAAGAATGAACTACCAGATTTCCTCCATTTTGAGCCACCATCAATTGGTAAGGTGCATTATCAATTTAATAAGAGCTTTTGGGAGGAAAATAAACACTACGCTAAATACACACATCCATCCTGAGATACAGCCCTATCTCACATATGTGAAAATGAGAAAAAAAATTCACCAACAGAATCAAGAATATATGACATATAGAAGTCACATGTCTCCATATGAAATAGATGACCAGGAGATGAAGTGGGGAAAAAAATGAGACTGGCTCCAGGAAGACTATGGTGATAGTCTACATAAAAGAAGATACTTGTTGGAATGTATTTGGTAGTCATGAAAATGAAAAAAAAGGAATAAATAGGCATACTGGTTTTCTCTTACTGCATAATAAATGACTGCAAGCTTAGTGATTTATACAACACCTGTTTATGATGTCACAGTTCTGTTAAGTCAGAAATCTTGGCAGAACTTAGCTAGGTTTTCTGTCCAGTGTATTGCAAGGCTGAAATCAAGGTGTCAGCCAGGGGGGAGTCTCATTTGAGGCTCAAGTTCTTCTCTGCTCACTTGGTTGTCAGCAGAATTCCTTTCCCTGCAGCTGTAGAACTCACGGAGGCTGTGTCCTCAAAGCCAACAGAGAGATCCCATTCCAGGCTGTTGTGATGGAGTGGAATATAAGCTAACATAATCACAGTAATGATTTTCTCTCCACAATTAGTTCCCACCCACACTCAAGGGGAGACGATCACACAGAGCTTGTATAACCAGGGGCAAGAATCTTGGGGACCATTTCATAACTCTGCCTACTTCAATGGATGAGTTACAAGGAATGAAGAACCAATAGGGCTTCCCTGGTTGAATGGTGGGTATGCAATACTGGTAATTAGAATACCTTTTGTAGACATATAGGACCATTAATATTTTAAAGCAGTTTTACACATGTGAGCTTTTTATATCCTTGATGCAATCCCATGAAACAGGTAGATCAAATATCATTATTTCCATTTCACAGATGGGATAATGTGGGTCCATACAAGTTCAATCATTAGTCTAAGGCAAACTTTTTAAACAGGGGGCCAGTTCACTGTCCCTCAGACCGTTGGAGGGCCGTACTATAGTTTAAAAAAAACTATGAACAAATTCCTATGCACACTGCACGTATCTTATTTCGAAGTAAGAAAACAAATGGGCAAAAACACCCACATGTGCCCCGCGGGCCGTAGTTTGAGGACACCTGGTCTAAGGTCACAGGGTAAATTACTGGCTCAGCCACAGCCAGGATTATAAAGTAGTTTCTAACTTATGAATTGAGAGCTATTTCTTCTACACCACCCTGAATCATTGCTGCTGAATTTACTGAGAAGTACTCCTATCCATGAAGCCTTTTACTGCCTTTGGGCAACCCCAGTCCGAGCTGGACCACAGAGACCTCACCCCCTGGAGTACATGAGAGGGATCTGGGCTCCATCAAAGTGGTTTGGCTCTAGTTCCTTGCTAGGCGTGCTGGAAAGCACAGCTCCCTTCCTGCACCAGGAGTCCCTGGCTTGATGACACATGGCAAAAGCTTATATCCAAATGCCAGCTTCAGACAGCAAGTGCAAAGAGTGTGACTTGACTCAGAAGATGTTCTGACAATAATGATGGAGCCACAACCCTAGTATACTCTTGATGGAGTAACTCTGACCACTTCCAATAGAGTCTCACTGGGGGGCTTAGTGAATGCTTTCTGGACCACTAATTTCCTTAAGCTCCCTAGAATGTGCAAGTGGTCTGGCTGGATGGAATCAACTGAGGGACAAAAAAGAAAAAGAAATCACTCCTGCTTGATCTCTGAACACACACACATGCATGCACACACACACATACACACACATGCACACGCACACAGAGGCAGGAACACGTTGAGTCCGAGCCAAGGCTCCTGCATATTGGCTGGCACGTGAGCAATGAGTTGTGGGGGGAAAGTTTCCCTCCCTACCTTATGTGAGCATCTGAGCTGCAAACTGCAACAACTCTATCAACTCATTAAATGCACATCACTTAAATGAACCTGCCATGAAGGGGATTCAAACTACATTAACAACAAAATCTCTGCGGTGATCAAAACACATCATTAAAGACACGAAGGATGAGAGGATGAAGATGAAAGGATTCCCCTCTTCTCCTCTTTTGCTGCCTGCTGTTCTGCACTGATAAATGAGTTAAGATGTTTTACTTTCCTGGGTCTGAGATTGCTCACCTTTAAAACAGGAGGATGGAATGGGTGAGAAGGGTGCGGACTCAGACGGACTTATTCTACTCTGTGTTAATACTGAGACTTCAGGAAAACTATTCCTCTCTCAGAAACTCAGTTTCTCCAACTGTAAAAATGGCTTTCTAGTGATTAAATCATAAGATTGTGGGAATTATATAGATATATATATATAGTTGACATACACACACACACATATATATACATATATAGTTGACCCTTGAATAACATGGATTTGAACTGTGTGAGTCCATGTATATACAGATTTTTTCCAACTAAATTTGAATCAAAAATACAGTATTCCCAGGGTATGAAACTGACCTATATGGAGGGCTGACTTTTCATACCCACAGGTTCCTCAGGGTAGACTGCAGGACTTGATTATATACAGATTTTGGTATAAATGGGGGTCCTGTAACCAATCCCCTGCATATATCGAGGGATGACTCTATAGATGACTAGCATGGTGTGTGGCACATGGCAGGCATTCAATAGATATTTCTTTCCCCTTCCCATCCTCAGGGTCCCTTCCAGCTCCCCCTCCTTCCGCTTTCCTTTAAGATTCTATACTCATCAGTCTTTTTTCCAATGCTTAAGTCACTGGAAATATTATAGCACCAGGAGAAACTTTGCCTTAGCGTTTCTGACAGCCCATGTGTGGCACCCTGATGTTCTCCCACCTCCCACCCCCTCTGAGAATTATATTTAAAAAAAAGGTATAAATTCATATGTACTTTATTTTTCAGCATGCAGACCACAAGCTCCTTCAGGGAAGTCTCTTCACTTTCCGGTGAAGACCTCAGACATCCCCCTATTGGTGTCACACGTTGAGCAGGAGCAAATAGCAAGCTGTCATGCAAAATCAAGGCAACAGCTTCCACGAGGATGCACATTTAGCAACTTAAATACACAAGTCTCACCTGGCTATCTGCTGTGAGGAATGTCAGCAAGGCTGAGTCAAACCCTACATCCCAGCCCGAGGGGAAGGTATAAAGAAGAATAAGCATATATGTGATCAAGGGGGCTGAAAGGGGATTAGATTAAATAAAACATATAATCAGTGAGCCTCATGAGCTATTTACTGTTTGCCTTGCAGAAGAATTGAGATAGCAGAGGTGCATGGATGCTATCAGAGCATCACAGAGATCTTTTGAGAGGTTTGATAGCCCAGACTCCTGGCATACTCCCCACTCCCAAACACCTCATGACACTAAAATTGTAAAGGGACATCATTATAATGGGATATCTTTCACTCTCTCTTCAAAGGTCCATGCACAATTTACTTAACGAGAACAACTACCACAAGTAAGAACACTGCTTTCTTTCTAGAACAGGACAAAGCACATTCTATATAAAATAGTCAGTCCTAAAAATTGATCTAGAACAAGAGGACAGCTATCTGCAAAGAACAGGCCAGGATTAACAACTGCTGAGGGAGTTGAGGTGGTGCTGGGTGGGGGTGGGGGTCTGAAAATCCAGTACTCAGTTCTACAGAAGAGAGGTGACACTATACCTTCAACTTGGGGACAGGGGAGAAATGCTGAAAGGGGAAGTCCCAGTGCCCCTAAAACAAATCCTTTATTCCTGATGTATCCTGGGGCAGCCTTGCCCTAGTGCTGTCCAAGGTACTGAATTCTTTTTGTTTTTACTTTTGCCTTGAATATTTGCCCCTTTTTTCCCCCTTCCCTTTATTCTACCTGTTGCATAGTAACTGTTAACATTTAATGGCCAGTCACAAAATGAATGATGTTATATACAGCATTGTTAACTCACTGACCAATGAATAAACACACTGAATCCAAAAACATCTAATCTGTGTGCTTCGTGGACTCACATATCATCATTGCCAGGGCCTGTATTCAGCAACTCAGCATTTCCTTCATCCTTTTATCCACTCTTGCATTCATGCATTTAAAATTTATTAACCTCCCAGTATTAAGCAAACTGTATGGAAAGAAGTGGATGGGGCTTACCCCTGGCTCTGTAACAGAGTCAAGGAACAGCAGAAAAAAATCATTTTAGTGCATGCATTCTTTCATATACAGTTGAGAGGAAGAGAACCACAGGCCCAAATCACACTGGAATAAAAATTCTACATAAATCTAAAGAATTAAAAAATCATGTTAGACAGATTTACAATTTAACTACATAGAAAACAAAAACATCTGCATGGGGAAAAACATAATATACAGAGTTAAAAGACAAATGACACACTGGAAAATGGAAGAACTTACATATTTAAAAAGATACAGAAACAATACACCAGAAAGAAGAGAAGGTTCACAAGAGACATTTTCCAGCAAAGAAAACGTAGTAGCTCTTAAACATGAGAATGTAGCCCAACTTCCTTCATAATATGAGAACTATATGTTTAAATTACACCATTATAATTTATATTATAGCATCTTATAATGGCATACAAGAATACTGTTTTTGCCTATAAGATTGGTAAAAATCCAAGAGTTTTATAAAAAGTTAGGATAGAAAAGCTATAGGGAAACAAATACTCTCATATGATGCCAGGGCAACCTCTACAGAGGGCAATTTGGTGATATCTATCAACTTTACAAATGCACAAAATCTTTGACCCAGAAAATCAGTTCTAGTCTCACACACATGTGAAATGATATATGCACAAAATTATTCACTGTAGCATTTTTACTGGTGGAAAAAGATTGGGAACAAAATCAATACCCATCAATGGGGATTTAATAAATTATAATACATGCATACCAGGGAATGTATGCTGGTATAAGAATTTTTAGAAAGCTCTTCTACAAAGAGCAATGATCTCTAAAATATATTTTAAGTGAAACAACAGTGTAAATAACAGTCTGGAAAGAATATATAAAGGGGCAAGAAAATGATTTATATATATTTGCTTGTAAATACACACTATATTTCTGCAAGAATACAGAGATGATAACATTGGTTGCCTCTGGGGAGGAGAATTGGGGAGAAGAAGTCAGGATTGTAGGGATAAACCCTGCAAACTTTCAAGATGTTTTATATTTGAACCATGTGAATGTATTACCTATTTAAAAGATTTTTAATTGAAGTCATCTTAGGGAGTAAAGAGATTGTCATTCCTTATGACTTCAATATTGATTCCCTCCCTCACCTAACCCCTTGCTTTTAGCTTTTGTACTACCCATGTATTGCCTTAATGATAAGCATTTCTACTAAGTGCTATACCATCCTATTTAAACTTATGTAATATCAATAAATGGCACTGTGAAATTTAGTGCTTTTATGTTCCCATATTTTTTTCACGAGAGTATATCTTGTCTTCCCTTTTGAGTTTTTAAAGGTTTCTTCTTGAGTAGCATCTGTAAGAAGGGAAAAAAAATGTTATAACAGTTCTTGAGTACCTTCCTTGTGCCCAAGGCTGTTATGATGTCTAATTTAATCTCATAACAATCCTAGAGCTGAACAGTTTTCTTCTCCTTATTATACAGATGATAAATTTGGGGCGCAGAGAGGATACATGACTTTCCAGTGGCAACTCAGCTAACAAGCGGTGGAGTTCAGATCGGAGTGCATTTCTCTGGGTCTGCTCAATACTGCCTCCTTGTGCAATAGGAAAGTAATGGTCTTTGTAATTCTAATCAATCATAGATGATATTCTTTTACTGTCAGTGCTTTGGTTTTCACATTTGTAAAACCAGGCTTAATACTTATTTTGCAGGAATGGATTGAAAATTAAGATAAATGCACATACCACTGTGCCTGGCTGGTAATAGATGATCCATAATGTCAGTGTCCTCTGTTTTTATATTCATTTCTAGAAGACTACTAAGCATTTAGTTGTGCTCAAAAGTACAAGCTAACGTTTTTTTCCCTGAATCAAAGAAATTGGAATAGTGGTCCTATGGTCAGAGAAGTATCCCTGAGGAGGCATGCCAAAAGTAATCTAAAGATGCACTACGGCAGAGTCTCCTGGGATAGAAAGGGCAAGTTTGTTATGCTCTGAGATGTCCTGTTCCCCTCCTGCTTTCTGAGCTAAAAGGATCCCTTAAAGGGATCTGTCAAGACTGACTTTATAGTTTCATCCAGGTTGGGCACAAGCCAGTTTATTAAGCCAAAGGCAAAGGCTCATTGTGCCAGCTAAAATTGTATCGCTTCCATCCAGAAATGGGCAGAAGTCAAGTAACGTTTGAAATATAAATCTACTCCAGCCCACGGCTTCAACAAAGAAGGTAAACGGGTGACAGAGGGCACCTACAGAGCACCTGTAATTTCACGTAATTGGCCAAAGGACTTCATTGTTCCATGATGCAAATGAAAGATCATTAATGGGCAGTAAAAGGGGGTGGAGGGTGGGGAGAATGCGTAACAGAGACAGCTTAATGCTTTCAGGGGAGATTGGCACATCAGAGCTCTGCTGTAATATGCAGTTGGCTAATTTCACTGAGGTATTGAACGCATGATGGATGGCGATAGTTAACAGGCACCATGACAGCAATAATGAAGACACTCCCTGCCAGCAGAAGACCTCTGCTCGCACCTCCCATTTAAATGACTTCTCATACCACTGAATACCTGCTTGTCAAGAGTACCTGTTACCTATTCCCTGATGGCTCTGGACGAGATGCTCTCACTCCAAAGGACCGCCTGGCTATCTACCACTGATCTCCCTGTGCCCCCCTTCTCTTCTCTTAATGTGATTTACCTAGGAAAGTGCAAAGCCAGGAAATTGAGCTACAAGGAAAATTGAACTTAAGAGCAGCACTGCAATTTCTACCCAGTTTGATGTTTTTCATTGCTTCTAAGTGGCTGGCAGTCTTCAATGTTTTCTGGGCACCACAATGTCAGGACAGACAGCCTTTTTATTTAATTGACTGTCATTATGTGCCATGTTTGTGCCTCGGGAAGGTCAGATGAGGTGTATGAGGACTGTATAATGTTGTCCAGAGACAAAGACCAAGGGAAATAAGAGAATGGAGCGATGCCATGGTCCCAGGATGGAGGGGACAGCAGGGAGTTGTGCTGGGATTTATGGACTTCAGAGATTGATTACTGGGGAGGTGAGTGGCTTTCCTAATGACTTAGGATGCAAGGGAATGCAAGCCAAGAAGACTTCATGAAATTTACACACGTCATGACCTTGGAATCAGTTTAAGCATCATTCAATTTGAGATCAGCTCTATTAGGCTTAGATAATATGTAGTAACTAATCACTACCGTTTTATTTTTGTCATCTCTCTCAAATATGCAAGAATAGTCCCATGATTTGACCTAGATAGTAACTATGCAAAAACATAATAATGATGTGTGCATATTGCCATAGCACAAAATTATACTGAATAAAGCATCCATATATTATAAAAAGAAAGCTGAAAGTGGCAGTTTGCTACATGACAAGGAGATTAAAGGTATATGTTAGACCTTTTCAAGCATAAGTGACTAAAAAGGGCTGGAGAATGAAAGGAAAGAAATGACCAAATGGATTAATAATGACACAGCCTTCCATTTGGGAAACACAAAGTTTAATGTTGACTTAAATCTCAGTGAAAATAGGTTGGAAGGTCAACATTGAGATTTCAGAGGACTTAATAATACAGGAAAGCACTAAAAACTAGGGGGAATTAAAAAAAATAAAGAGGAATTCTAATGTCTGTGCTCTGTTCCTCTGCCTGATCCAAGGGTAAGCACATCAACAAAACATCCACTGTTTATGCAGTGTCTGTGATGAACCAGGGTTTGAGTCATTATTTGGAAATCCAAACAGAACCTTGAGAGGTGGGTATTAGCAGCCCTCCTTTTCACTTGAGAATCATCGTTTAGAGAGGCAAAAGGACCAACCTAATGTCACTCACCAAGTGGATGCTTGAGCTTGGATTTGAATGCAGCTCTGTCTGTCACCAAAATACTTCCATTCCACATCACACTGCAACTCACAAACAATGCCAACATGACTCAGAGGCCCAAAGGCCTCTTTTCAAGGTGGCTGAGAATTCCAGCTACCTAACCTTCAAGGGCCCTTGACAAAAAGGCTTACGCCCTGGGCAAAACCTCACAGCGAGGTTGCCCTCTCACGTGGGTGAGCCTTTGCTGCTGTCACTCGTGTGACCTGGGGTTTCCCTTCTAAGACCAGCTACTCTCCTGAGTCTCTCTCTCTGTCCTCTCCACGAGAACCCTCCCAGACCAATACAGTTAAAAGTTTACAGTCTCACAACATGTGAACCTGAGTGTAGATCAGGTTTGAAAAGGAAAATTACTGGGATAGAGATGGGGAAGGGATGGTGGTGCTCACTGTCACTTCATCAGGAGGATCGACTGGCCCCACACTCACACTGTCACACTCAGGCATTCCTCTACTGCCCCACTTTGCAAGTGTTCACAGAAGGCCCCATAGGCAGATGACTGCAAAGGAGCTAGGGACAAACCCAATGCCAGGGTCCTATTGTGGGAAGGGCTTATGGAATCAGGCCTCCTTTGTTCTCTCAGGTCTCAGCCTCTTCCTTGAGGCCCTTGTCAAAATGACCCTCCCCAGAGCCACTCCACACTCAACAGCCTCCTTGGATCTCCCCCTCAAATGTCCTCTCTCCAGGTCCTCTTTGTTCGTCATTGTCTGCTTTGGACAAATGAGGGGTGGTGGAGACAAGTAGTTAGGAGCACCTGTACTTACTTGGGACATGGATTTGTCATGCAACCCTCTCTGAACCTCAGGTCCCTCCTCTTTAAAATAAAGAGGACAGCTCACCTCATGAGCTTGTCGTGAGGATAAAATGACATCACAGATGGAAAACACATACTGTCTGGCACGTAGAAAGCACTTAATAAAGGGCATCTGGCACTATTCATGTTACTGTCATCAGTATCCAAAGAGGTTCTTCTAGCTCTTCCTTCCCCGCAGGCATCTCTTGCATTTCTAAAACCTCAGACTTTCTTTACAGCTCCACGGCCCTGTTTCTGCACCACCACCCCCAGGACTTCTAATCTCTCCTGCTGGGACTGCAGTTCTTCCACCCCACCTCTCCTAGGTACTTATCTTCTGGACTATTGTCTCTTCTCAATACACACATTAGCATAAATGTTATTATCTCTAAAATCCAATTAATTTCAATTACTGTGGCCCCAGACAGATTGCGAGTGCTCTCAATTCATGGAAGATTCTGAGGAAGTGGGGTTGCCTCTGACTTCTTCAATTTTACATGGCTGAGAGGACCAGGGAAGCAGAGAGATGGCGGGACACAGACCACCTCAGATCTCATTCCCCCAGGCCCCCAAATCCCTCTCAAGATGCAGGCTCTGTCTAGAGTGAAGATTTTCACAGCCTTAACCCGCTTTCACTGGTCTTCTCTGCTTAGACACGGTTATAGGTTGCAAACAAATAGCAAAGTGGGCAAAAAACAGGCCACAAGAGAGACACTAAGTGACAATCTAGCTGCATGTACAAACTAAAGAAGAAATAATCAAGAACCGATAATATATACATATGTCTTTAAGATCCTAAAATTGCAATTTTAGCCAACACGGACTAAGACAATATCAAATAATCAAATCTTGATTAGACTTATCTGATCTACCTTATGAATCCATTCAACAAATGTCCACTGTGCACCTGTCATGTGACAGGCACTCTGGTTCTGGGGCCATAGCAGGGACGAGCAGACCATGTCCCTATCAGACTTATATTGAATGGAAGAGATGGCCAGCAGGCAAGATATTTGGTTATATTATTTTGAATTAGCCATACCTCTGCCTCTTCTCACCTGGATGTCATTGCCATTGCTTAGAAACCCCAAAAGAACCTTAAGAGGCAGGTAAGCCCCCAAGATGATGTCCCCAGTGACCCCAAGCAGCTGTCTTCAACTGAGTCAGCATTATTCCCGGGCCATTTTCCTGATGGCTTCAAGTTCCCTGCCTTCACGTTTAGGCTGCTATAATGAATTACCATAGACTGGGTGGCTTAAACACAAACATTTATTTCTCATGGCTCTGGAGGCTGGGAAGTCCAACACCAAGGTGCCAGATGATCTGGTGGGGATGGCTATCTTCTCGTTGTACCCTTACAAGGCAGAGAGAAAGAGAGAAGCAGCAAGCTCTCTCCTGTCCCTTCTTATAAGAGCCCTAACCCCATCATGAAGGCTCCACATTCATGACATGATCACCTCCCAAAGGCCCCACCTGCTAATACCATCCCACTAGGGTTAGAGCTCCAACATATGGTGGGGAGAGGACACACACATGCAGTCCATACACTCCCAATTTTACTTCAAGATCCATTTTCCTTTGTAGTTTTTTAGGAAGCACGTTAGTAACAGTGCCACTGAGTACTTTAAGTGCCAGATCTCATGCTAGAAACATTACACACATTCAAGCCTCAAACCAGCCATGAGCACCATGGCACCAGCCACAGGGGCTCCTGCACCATCTCTGGGTCTGAGTTTCCAAGTGCACAAAATCAGCATTTGGGCCTCTGCTTTCCATGGATGATAAATTTATTAGGAAGCTAAAGTCTTGGGAAAGAGCCAAGGAGGATAAAAGCTACAAAGCATGACTCTAAAGACCTAAGACCTTAAATAAGTTGGATGGAGGTGGGGTCTCCAATGGTCTCAAAAGGTGTGTCCCAGGGCTGGTGATGCAGGGTGGGGTGCATGCAGCTTCACTCTGGGACACTGGGTTACTTAATAGCAGTGACGTATGAAAGACTCTGGACTCCAGGAGTCCTGGGAGCCAGCTGGGAGGGTGAAGGTGTTTGATGTCAGGACACAACAAGAGGAAGGAGGTTCCCTGAGCTCTCATGTGCTCACTTCTCCTTTTCTCTATAAGTGTTTAGCTGCTGGAAGGACCCTGGGTGCAGAGAGGCTGTCGCCGTCCTGTCCAGCAAGAGAACAGCCACGGCTTCCCTGTCCTCCCTCTTCCTGGCTTTCAAGTGGCTCCTGTTCTTCATTTTGTTATCCTTCCTTTTCCTTTGGGTTTTTGTTAAAGGCCAACCATCTGCCTCCAATTCAATGATTCTCTCCGAACATTTAATCCCTAAAAACAACAACAGTAGGTTCAATTCACAGAAGGCCCAACTGTTTCATGGTAATCAGGATTGAAACCCTCCTTGGTGGCACTTGCACAGTGCACATGGCTGGGACCTCACATGGGGAAACACCTGCATGGCATGTCTCTATGACAGCAGATGGGGCTACATTGCCAGAGCGCTGAGCCTATGCTTCTGCCAGGAGCCACAGAGTGTCCTGGCTCCAGGATAGGGAGGGACTGCTCTCCCGGCCCCCGCCCTCCACCCATGGAGCCCAAGGCTTCAGGGCATAAAAGTAAACTTTCCAGCCCCTGAGCTGAGCTGTCTCAAGGAACCTTCTGAGTTAGAGACCCAGATACCAAGAAGCCTCCCCTGGTATTATGGCAAGAAAAGAACAATTCCTTCCTTGCCACCTTTAAGCTTGTCTTTAGCTCTCTCCCTGGGCAGCCAGCTCATCAGCATATAGAGTAATTTTGATAGAACCTCTGTAATGCTTTCTCTCAAAAGAAGGATTTTAATACCCTTCTGAGTGACATTTAATATGATAACAGTATGTAAGTTTGACAGGAAGCTGTTTTCCAAGAGTTAAAGTCCTAACAGTCCCACAGATCAGACTGACAATGGCTTTCCTGATCATTATTAAATTCCCTGTGATTAGAAAATGGGCCGGTGCTATTGATTTAAGCTCTTTGAGTTAAGCTAAGCTTTGGAGGCCTTTCACAAGGCACAAAAAGGGCATTTGATATTGTATTTTACCTTCCCAATTAAACTACTTTTCAGAGTACAAATAGCAGAGAGCCAGGCGTTAGGCAGGGGCTCCAGGAAGAAAGGTGGAAGCATTTGCCCAGAATATAGCACCACAAGACAAGTGCCACCACCGCAGATGCAGCAAGGCATGGTACAGGGCATGAGGCTGGAATTCCCACAGGCAGAAGGCTTCCTGCTCCCAAAGGTGCCTGAGCCAGTGACACTTTGAATTCAACCTCCAAGATCCTAAAGATGGGGAGAACATATGTCCTAGAATTTCCAGTGTCATTTCAATTTCCGGGATTTCGTCCTGTGGTCCCCTCAATATCTGTCAAGCTGTATGTACACATTTTGCATCAAGAAATTGTCACCAAATCTCCCAAGGTTAAAGATTCCAGGTTACTTTTTCAGGTTAATAAGCAGGGAAAGAATGGAGGCAACGGTGTTTCTATTACAATCTAAAGCTCTGGAGAAAACAAGGATCCCTAGAGGAAAATCTCGAGCAATTGTGGGGTATTAAGTGCTTTGTGTCTTTCTGAGGGAAAGACGCTTGTGGTTTTTAGGTGCACCTGCAGTGCCTGTTTGTTGCCCAGACAATAAGCAGTTTGAGCGACTGTGCTTGGGCCCCTGAGTATTTCCTCCCTTGAATGTTTGTCTTTTCTAATCCTGACCATCCCTTGGAGAGCTTTCCAGAAACCAGTGGCTGCCTCTCCAGCTGGGAGGTCTTGGTGCCCAGTATCTTTGGTTCTGCCCACAAGGGGCTCAGCAGTAGTACACATTCCCAAAAAGCAGTATGCATTCCCAGGGGACAAATAACAGTATATATTCACAGTCTGGCCCCAGGACTTCACCTTCCCTCAATCATAATATAGAGCAAAGAGACCTGAATCATCCATGAATTCCACATATTTTCACACTGGTCTACCTTACTAGTGACATCATGCTAATGAGACCAGATACGTAAGAAGCAGCAGGTGTGTTGGAGGCCGTGGTAAGGCATATATACTCAGAGAATGTAGACGAACTCTATGAAGACTCAGGGGTTTCCACATCAATGAAGTTTCTAGGGTCCAATGATCTGGGCAGAGCAAAGCATTTCCCCAAATAAATGACAAATTATTGCATTTCGCAACTCCCGCCACTAAGAAAGGAGCACAATTCTTGGTAGGCGTCTTTGTGTTCTGGAGGCAGCATATTCTACCCTTGGAAAAACTGCTCTGACCCAGTTACCAAGTGACATTAAAGACTGCCAGCTTTGAGTGAAACCTAGAAAGGTCTCCAAAGCAGCTCCAGGTTGTGATGAAAGCAGCCTTGTCACTTGGCCATACAATGTGGCAGACTTTATGGCATTAGAGGTTTCTGTGTTTGGAAAAGACATCAAGTAGAGTCAATGACAAGCCCCAGTAAGAGATCAAGATGTAGACCCGTAGGGTTTTGGAGCAAGGCGATGCCATCTGCCACAGGACTATACATGCTCCATTTGAAAGGCAGGACCTGACTTGCCACTGGGCCCTACTAAAGATGGGCCATCGCAGCATGGGCACCCAGGGGCCATGCAGCCAGAGCTGCCCATCATAAGCCGGGCTCTGTCATACCCACCAAGTCAGAAAGTCAGGCTGATGCAGCATCAACCCTTTGTAAACTGGAAGTAGTATATCTGGGATTGGGCATCAAGAGGAACTGGAGCACAGGTAAGGTCCACAAGCAGGTGGTCTCAACCCCTATGTCACCTACTATTGCCGCACTAGTGTCTCCTCCCATAACTCACACCTTCTGCTCCTTACACCCACTAGTGGAAGAGGAGAAGAGATGAGCTTGGCACATGGACGGGCCACCTTGGTATGTCAGTGTGAGCTAAAAATGGGCAGTGCTATTGCATTGCAGCCCCATTCAGGTGTGGCCCTGAAAGAAAGTAATGAGGAGAAATTTTCCAGATTGTCAGGATTTTACGTGATGCATCAGGCCTTCCATATTGTAAAAAGAGAAGTAGCCCAAAGTAAAAATATTCATAGATTTAGGGCATTTTTCAATGAACTTGCCAGTTGGTCCAGGGTCTTAAAAGGAGAAAGATTAGAAGATTGGGAACAAGATCTTTGGAAGATTCGTCTGTTAATAGATGGACCTATGGAAATGGATACAAAGTGTAAAGGTCACCAAAGAACATTACCAGTGAAGAGACACTAAACCAGTCAAGTGGGCAGAATGACTCAGTCACTTGACATCAGCCAATATTTGTTATCAGCCAACCCAATACTGATACAATGAACATAGGAGTGGCACAGCCATGGCAGAAGGGACAGAAGCTATGCATGTGCCCAGTAGGATGTGTTCCCACACACCAAGGCTGGTCTGGCTACTGCAGCTCCTGGGCATCCAGCCTGCCAGCAACAGAAACTAGGATTGAGCCCATACTTGGCACCAGCCCTTGAAGAGACGATTGATGAACTTGGTGGCAAGTGGACTGCTCTGGACTCCTTTCACCCTAAAAGGAGCGATGACTCAGTTTGACTAATATCAACACATATGTCTAGTATGCACTTGCCTTTCCTACCCCTTGATCTTTGGCCAACACAGCTGTCTTAGGACTTCCAGAGGATTTCATCAGCTGACATAAAATCCTAACCAACATTGCCTTAAACCATGAGCCCCACTTAACGTCAAAAACAAAAAACAAAAACCATCAGCAGCAGTGGCCATTTGACCATGAGATTCACTGGTCCTGTCACCTAATGCACCCTCGGGGGCCACCAGCCTGAGAATGGTAGAACAGCCCCTTAAAGAAGCAAGGGAGATGTTGGATGCAGTATGGATTCTAAATTTCTTTTTCAGTATATTATAGGGGTACAAATTTTAAGGTTTCGAGTAATGCCCTTGGATTCTAAATTAATGAGCATTGTATGGTGCTGTGTTCCCTGTAGATGGAATACATGAGTCAGGAAATTAAAGATGGGAAGTAGGAGTGACCTCACTTACCAACAACTCATAACCCACTAGGGGAATTTATGCTTCCAATCCTATAATATTAGGTTCTGTGGGTCAAGAGGTCCTGGTCCTCAGAGGGAGAACACTTCAATATGGACTTTCAGTGGGAGTCCATTAAACTTAAAGGTATGACTGCTAAGAAGTTCCTTTGGGCTCCTTATACCAAGAACCAACAGGCATGGGAAAAGAACCATCACATAACAAAAGATCAGGCTGTTGCTAGACAGGGCAGGAAAGAATATCTTCAGCACTGAACCGACCCACTGAGGCATCTCTTGGTGTTCACGTGCCCTGTTTTAATAGTGAATGGGCAGACACAGCAGCCATGTCCTGAGAAGAGCATGGTAATCAAGGCTCAGATGCTCAGGGGTGAGGATCTGGTTCACCCACCAGGCAAACCAGCTAGACTAGTAAAATGGTCAGCCAAATACAAGGGGTATCTAGAATGGGCAATGAAATAGGAGAGTGGTATCAGGTATAGCTTCAAGGTCAACTGCACAGAAGGAGCTATGGTTTGTCCCACTAATTCTTTGCCTATAAATTCCCTGGAAAATGAGACCAGCCTTTATCCTGAAGAACCTGTTCATAGACAGGGAAAACTTATAAGAAGTGGATGGGAGTGACATAAAAGGTAGACTGTAGTGGATACTGTTGTTGTCTACCCTGATTCCCTTTCCTCCTAACATCCATCCCTCTGCTGCTGAGACTTTGGCTGCTGACAGCTCATAGCTGCAACCCTTCCTGGGAAGTATTCTTAGTTGCAGGGAACTGGTTCATCCAAGGTTACTCTTCCTCCTAGGAAGTAACTCACAGCCAGTGACTGGGTGGTGTAAGGACACAGCCATCTTGACTCTGTTTGGGACAACTCTGAAGGTCTGTCCCAGTTCCAGAGCTCTTTATGGGCTCGGCTAAGCCCTCAGTTGCAATGACATTACTGATTGGTTTCTTCCACTGCCTAATTCAGTCTTCCTCATTTTCCTACAAGTACATTCCCTAAGATCAGTGCACAAGAAGCCTCTGCTATACTGACCTGGCAGGGGAGACACCATGATTATGAAGATGATTTTCACAGGGTGAGGCTTGCCCACTGCAACCTGCAATTTCCCCAAATGGGGGAAACTCAATTGCCTAAGTTGTGGTGATGGGGTGCTGCATTCATGTTCTCCCCTATTAATTTAAAAGGAAAAAAAGAAGCCTTCTGCATGCAATTCTCTGTCTCAGGGTCTGTTTCCAGCTAGTTCAATTTAAGTCAGTACATCTCACTTCACTGTTTCGAAGCTTACATCAAATGCACTTTTCTGTAATGGTATGAGAATGCCCCCACCCACCCCTCACCCCTCCTCCAGAATGAGGGATAGTTGGCACAGGGCCGGTCCCACGCAAAGATTTCCAAGGGCTTACAGGGAAGAAGTCTTTGTATAACCAAAGTCTATTCCAGGTTGGTGGAATCACAGGGATTTCAGATGAGCTTGAACTAAAAATGAAGCCAGTATTGCTGCCCCAGAGCTGCGAGACCCACACGCTCCCACCCAAGCATATGGAAGACTGCAGACTTAGGAGACGGGGCAAAGAAGCAAGGCTTCCGTGGAGAGGAAATAAAATGTTACCTCCTACATTTCTGTCTCAAGATGCTGAAAGTAGAAGTTGGAGCCCCTGCTCTCCACAAATCCCCTGGCAAGCATCTTTGAAGCTCTCACTATAGGAACAAATCACTGTGTCTGCGATTAAAGTCTAAGCAGGAAGATGTTCTAAATTACCTAAACGGCCTTGAAATTTACCACGTTCACACCTATTCTATTAATGACTTCCTCCTCTCTGCTTCCATGATATTTAGCATACCTGTATTTCTAAATCTCAGCATGCCCCAGACCAGACAATAGTTACTTTTCTGAGATCACTTGCCTAACATGCTAGGAGAACTTTTAGAGCAAGAATCCAGATTATATTCATCTCTGTGTCCCAAGGGCCTGGCTGAGTGAATGTGGCTTCCAGGCCCAGGTCCCAGGAGGTGGGACAGGTGACATGTCACCTCAAGCTATTTCCAAACTACAAATATCAAGCCAACTGAAAAGGCTAATTAAATATGAGCATGTGAAAAGTTTGTATATTCTTTGATAAAACACTAAATATATTTCTAAATAAAGGGATGCTGTGATTTTTATATATTTTTCTATAGACTGACCTATTTCCTAATTTCTTTACAATAAATGGTATATAGATTATAATGTTAAAGTTTCTTAAAAAGAAAGAAACAGCAATGTCTAGAGATATTGTGTC
The DNA here is from genome assembly GCA_008086735.1 of Cheirogaleus medius. Lineage (NCBI taxonomy): Eukaryota > Metazoa > Chordata > Mammalia > Primates > Cheirogaleidae > Cheirogaleus > Cheirogaleus medius. Next base: position 11,112,863 of record VBSM01001927.1, read on the forward strand.
CATTGTTCTAACAACAAACTGGTTTTAGGCACACTTTGTGAAGGTCCTTAGCCTCCTAACACAGTTTTGTGGAAATAAATTTACATACAGCCTGCATAGGGACATGGCATGGGAGCTCCTAGTGCCCAAAGGGCAGGACCCAGCTCACAGCTGGGACAAACACATTTCTCTGCTCCCCAAAGCAGCTGCCTCCTTCTCTTCTTTTGGCACAACAGCCCTGGAGGTCAGCGTGTCAGCAGTCCGTGAGTCAGAAAAATAAAAGCACAAATAAAAATCCCATAAATCAAAACACATATATTGCATCTTTGTATGCGTGTTTTTAAAAAGTCTGGGAACGTATACATCATGGGGAATCGAGTTATTGGTGGAATTTCACTTAGAGTGTCTCTAATCGGATTTCATTTTTACAACGATGTATGTGTTCTTTAAAAATCCAATAATAATGATAATAATATTTTCATTTGGGAGAAATACACATGGATGGTGGAGCCGGAAGAAGCGCCATGGTTTAGTACTGCTCTGCTAGTGCTTTCCAAGAGTCTGCAGGGGAGGAGGACGGGTGCAGTCAGCTCCACCCCTCTCATCCCCGTTCACAATGCTGGGACAAGGGCAGGCTGTGACATAGAGAAGACAAAGTGCACCAAGTCTTGAGACTTGAGTGGAATGACCAGGGGAATCCTTGAATGTTGGAGCTGCAAGGGGCTCTAAAGACCATCCAGGCCAACCCTATGCTTGACGAGGAGGTAAACTGAGGCTGAGCCACTTCTGATCACATGAAGCCAAAACCGTAATGCCGCTTGCCTATGCCCAGTGGTGTTTCTTTTCACCCTACGACACCGTGTCTCCTGCGGGTAGCCACTGGGGCTCGTAGACCTGCGTGTGCCACTCAGCCGCCCCCACCAAACCCTTCTTTTAAAAAGGGGAAGGGAAAGTTAGAGAAGGGAAGGAGGGCGAGAAGAAAGAAAAAAGAACATAAAGGGAGAAAGAGCTCTTCTCATCGCTTTGACAAAGCAGGAAGGAAGACAGCCTCTCTCCAATCTCCACCTGCTCCTCTCTGACTCTCGGGGGGAGAGCAGCCTTTTGTGACATTGTTTTTCCTCCAAGGCTACCTTTGATCTTCATCCAGGTGACATCTAGTGAAGATGAACATCAAAGGCGGAAGGGAGCCAGAATATGACTTGTCCGAGCGCCGACTCTCCCCACGGCTGGCTGGAGTGAGAGTGCCCGATTGTGTGAGCGACAAGGCCAGAACCCCAAGGGATGCTTATTGGAAGGAATGGCAGAGGGAGAGGATGCTTCTTGCTTGAATTGTTCTCATGTCGCCAGGAAATAACTCTTTCTGCCTTTTCTTTCCCACCGCAAGCAATTCTCATCTCAGAAGGAGAGGGCGACGTTTCCTTCTCCCCCTTTCAGGAAGCGTGGTAGCAAATACCTAGTGCACAAGCACATGTGCACATTAATTTATGCCGCCTGTCGCCTTTGTGTTTGGGAACAAGTCAGGCTCCTTTGTGTAATTGCTTGATGAAACATTCCCGTCCATGCTGTCAACACAATTATACCATTAAATAATGACAGCCGCCCCCACCCCTACCGCTACACAGATGAAAAGGCATCTCTGAGCCCTGAGGACCTGGGCTTCCAGGGACAGCGCCGAGGACCCCTGCCCCTCCTGCGCTCCCTGCCCGCCTGCCCCACTCCAACCTGTAGACCTTGCAGTTTGCCTTCCACCTTCCAAGGACAGTTGCTAGGAGACAGAGAGAAAGCTGGGCTGGCCCACTGCCTGTCCACTCGGGAGTAGGGGGGACAGAGCCGGGAGGGCCCCAAACCAAAACACTATTGAGGTCTCAGAGGGGGCTTCTCCATGGGGAGGCTCTCACCGCACAGGGGAGGGGGCCTCTCGCCTCAGGGAGGGGGTCTGGCACTCTTCCTCAGAGGCTTTTTCTCCCAGTGTTTGTCTACAGCAGCAGAATGTACACACACGCACACACACACTCACATACACCTATACACATACAAACATACACCTACACACATACAAGCATACAAATATATACACACACCCCTACACACATACATCTTTACACATACACAACCTTATATGCACATGCACACACACAAATACACACACTCCTGCACACGCACACAAATATGCATACCCCCTACACACATACACCTTTACACATACACACACAACCCTACAAACACACACACCCCTACATGTACAAACACTTTTACACATATACACACAACCCTATACACACATACATGCACATAAGTATGCACACATACACACAAATATACACACATCATCATTATACACATACACCTTTCCACATACACACACAACCCTACACACACGTGCACACACAGAGCCGGGTACATTACAGAGAGATCAAGTTCCCAGTTGCAGAAAGACACTGTCGGGTACCAGCGCGGTGGGAAGGAGGGGAGGGAAGCAGGAGTCACAGTCAGCAATGGCGAGGCTCAGGCCACTGAAAGAAACACTGCGTCTTCTTAGACTCCTTTGGAGGAATCACACACACAAGGCACATTTGCACACACACACACACCCCTCTCCCTCACCCTAACAATTGTTAAGTCAAAGCACATTTACAGGCTGTCAGGACAGGGAGGCTGTCCCAGTCAGCTCGGACTGCCGTAACAAAACGCCACAGGCTGGGTGGCTCATACAGCAGACATTTATTTTCTCACAGCTCTGAAAACTAAAAGCCCAAGATCAAGGGGCCAGCAGGGTCGGTAAGTTCTGAGAGCTCTCCTCTTGGGTTGAGGGTGACAGGTGGTATAAATTAATGTGCACGTGAGCCCATGCACTGAGCATTTGCTAGCACACTTCCTGATGGCTGCCTTCTCACTCCGTCCCCACACGGCCTTTCCTGGGTGTGTGTACAGGAATAAGGAGCGGGGAGAGAGAAAGAGATTTGAAAAAGAGAGAGAGCTTTCTAGCTCTTATAACTTATAAGACCACCAATCCTATTGGATTAGGGCCCCACCCTCATGACTTCATTTAACCTTAATTATCTCCTAAAAATCCTGTCTCCAAATACAGTCACATTGGGGGTTAGGGCTTCCACATATGAATTTGAGGGTGGGGGGTACAATTCAGTCCATACATAACAGAAGGAAATTCCTCCTCCAAATATACCTACGTTGATCCTCCAGCCAAATGAAGAATCCATTTGTAATGTAAATATCATGGCCATCTGTTCTTCCACTTAAAATTGGTGGCACTAAGGACTTTTTAAAAGCAGGAGCACGAACACAGTTTTATTTTGATCTCAAAGCAGGAAATAGGAAGTAGGAAGGGACTGCCCTTCTCCACAGGTTTTAGAGCACCACCCCCCATTTTACAGAAAGGGGACACTGAGGCATGAAGGGTGGGAGAGGTGACTCCTTCAATCCCACCAGCTCCTACTGGCCACATCGAAGTTGCCAGGAACTTGCGTGCTCAGCTATCTCTGCCCCTCGCACCACCGGGCAGGGAGGGGGTTTAGCCCCTCTTTAACCCAAGCCTGGCAAGAGGAGGAGGAGGAGGAGGAGGAGGAGGAGGAAGAGGAGGAGGAGGAAGAGGAAGGAGAGGAGGCTCTTGGTGCAGCCGGTTTCTGCTGAAGCACAGAGATCTTTTCACAGTATCACCACCAACCCCCTGCCCTCGATTTGTGACCTTGGGCACAACACATCTCAGCTTTCTCCCCTGTAAAATAGGACAATAAAGTGTCCTTCGCAGAGTGTTCAGGAGGATGAAGCAAAGTTGCGTATATGAGGAATGTGCACCGTGTCCAGCAGCAAGTAAATCGTCACTAACCCTCACTCCCTGGACGTAAGGAAACCTCCCCAAGCAGCCCACTGGGTTAGAGGACGTTAGAGAGTATTTTCACTTAGAAATACAGCCTGGAGCAGAGCTATTAAATCATAGATCGCAGGGGCTGGAAGAAACCGAGAGACCTTCCAGCCCAGCACTCAGCAGGTGAGAAAACAGCCTCTGGGGGTGAGGTGGCCTGTCCAAGGTCAAAGGGCTGTGAGCACAGAGACAGAACCCACTCAGGCAAGTGGACTCCGCCCCTCCATAGTCACACTTGCAGCCCGAAGAAAGAGATTTTGAAGAGTTTGAGACTTTGCCAACAGTCATGTGAAGTGCAGCAACTACTTATATAAGGTGGGACTACGGTGTTTCCAAATTCTCAACAGATATCCATCTTCCAGATTTAGAACAAGAGATTGGAGTTTCTGAAATCATGTTATTTTAAAAATACTTCCAACATTCTTTGTACTTCTTATTTATTATTATAAATATATTTATTAAGAAAGATGTTTAATAAACAAGAACAATTCAGTTTGGTTGCATTAACAAAGAGCTGTAGCTTCTGGAGAATATTCAAACGGCAGGAAACAGCAGAGAACATGACTGGGGGCCCTTGAACAAGGTGGCATGCGTATCTCCTGGTGTCACACAGAATCATGTGTCAGATGGCTGCGTTATGGACTTATTTTGCTTCCTAAACTATAACAAGTTCTTGGAACACCAAAGGATCTGAATCAAGTATACTCTGCACATAAACTTAGTAATATGTATTTTCATTGCACAAAAATGGAAATACAGCAGACAGGGTCATGAACACGCATTTTAACACGGTCACGGCGATTCCAGAGACTGACCGATGAGATCACCGCCATCTCCCCTACCTGCTCCTGGCCCAGCTCCGGGAGATGTCACCCGTAACCCTGGACTCTGCACCTCGGTGCTTCCAGCACTTATTTTGGACCCATTGCCAGTGCATTCCTTCAAAGCCACAAGAGCCATATGTTGATTGTGAACTTTAATTCCCACAAGACTCTTATAATACATTTCCCCATCTTCCTGATTTCTCAACTGATTCTTCCCAATATTTAGGATTCAAAAAATATAAATTTCTCCAAGTATTGCCAGGAAGAATTTCCCACATGAAAACAGGAGGCAGGAGGATGGTCTCCTTCCTGCCCAGCAGCCTGTGCTCTGCAAAGGCATGTCCCTGGCTGGACACAGGGGACTCTGTGGCCACACCCTGGGCTCAGGAGGCAAAGGCAATTGAGGGTTCATTCATTCAACCCAACAGGATGCTGGACCAGAAACCCACATCACTCCAATCTCTGCCTCCATCTTCATGCGGCCTTCTTCCCAGCGTGTGTCTCTGTCTCCCGATCTCTCCATCCTCATAAGGACATCGGTCCCTGGACTTAGGGCCCACCCCAATCCAATATGACCTCATCTTAACTTGATTACATTGGTAAAGACCCCCATTTCCAAATAAGGCCACATTCACAGGTGCCGGGAGTTAGGTCCTCAACATATCATTATGGGGATGCAATTTGACCCACAACAGGCTCCAACAGCAAACAAGGCAAAAGTGGTTCTGGCCAGGGCTGAGTTTCCTAAGTACATGGGTGGATCCATTCATGGTATCACCCACCGCAGAGCGGGGACGCATGGATTCCAAGTTGAGCAAGAGGAGAGGCATGTCGCTCAGAGCATGGTGATCAGGGAAGAGACATCCACAGGACATGAGCAGGATTCAGCCTGGGAGGGTCCCAGAGAAAAAGAGCAGCGATGAACGAAGGCCTGGGGTTAACAGAGCAAGGCCTTACCCTTTGCCTTACTTGTCCCTTTGTCCCCTTTGTGCAGAAGGAGGTCCTTAAGATCTCAGCATGGCTACCTCCTTCCCCATCCTCAGGCCTGGACATAAAGGTCACTTCTTAGAATGATGTCCCCAGCCCAGCCTTCATCCACTCTTCTGTACCCCATCGCACTGTTTGTCCCCTTCAAGACATTGTCACCACCTGCAGTGGTTACTTATATGCCCACATTTCGGCTCCCTTTGACACCAGAGTCAGCTCCCCGAGGGCAGGGTGCCTTTTTCACAGATGCACCCATAGCACTTAGCACAGGGCCTGGGACATTGTACATGATAAAAATGAACAAAGAAATGACAAATGTGAATGAACAAATGGAAACAGGTTCACTGTGGCTAGGTAGCAGATTTTGAGGCAGGAAGTGGCAAGACAAGGTGCTAAAGAGGGAAATGTGGGCAGAACATTCAGGCCCCTGCAGCCACGTGGGGGAGCTTGGACTTCTTCTAAGAGCAATGGTGGCCAGAGGGGGGTGGTCAGGGGGGCTAGGGTGGGATGTTGTTTTGACTTAGGAGAGTGCATGGAGGATTGTACATGGCATCCAGGAATGGGCACAGACCCCAGGATCGGGGTAGAAACAGATCCCAAAGAAGCTGGAGATTCCTACCTAGCAAACTCATTGCTCACGGCAGGTGCTCAGTAAATACCGAATGAGTGAGCGAGTACATGAAGGAGCCTCTTCCTGGAAGCCATTCACTTCCAGTTGGATACAGGGAACCAGGACAAGGGCACAGAATTCCTGCTTTCCTGGAAACTGCACTCCTGAAGTGTTCTCCTCCTTGGAGCTTTGGGAAGCAAATCCCATTACAAGCACCCTGGCTGGTTTTTTCTCTCTTCCCTCTCCCGTCCTCCTGGACCAAAGAGAGAGAGATCTGTGCACTGCCAGGAGAAGACTGTCCCACCAAATAAATGGCCAAAGCCAGAAGAAGCAGGAGCTTGCAGGTGAGAGCTGACACCGCACTGCTTCGATCAGCTCTGAGCCAACTTCACAGGTGCTCTCCTGCAGCCAGGATGCAGCACCTCCTGCTACGTGCGCCCGGGGCTCTGCTGCACAGAGAGAGAGGCCGGAAAGAAGCCTTTGAAGGCCCAGAAACCTGGCCAAGTTCAGAAGCAGCCCGCTGTGCCCTGCTGCACACTCCCTGCGGGACTAGAAGGTCACCAGACACCTGCAAACTACAGATCTCCCTTTGCATCTCCACAGCAGAGGATTTTCAGACCCCTAGGGGGCTTGTCCTGTTTCCTGTGAGCAAGAACTGAAAAGACAAGGCTTGGTCTGGTTTTATTTTTATTTTTCAACATACCAGCGCCACCACCCATTGATACTTTGACTGATGCTACCACCTACTGCAGAGACTGTTCACCTGCTGAATGAGGGCAGACAGCCTCTCTGGGATCCTAAATAAACCAAGGGTATTTTGAATCATTTCCTGTTGAAATGCAGGAGATATAATTCAATCCTCAAATATATTAAGTCCCTACTATGTGACCTGTTCCAGAGGGATTAAAAAAAATTGTGAGAGCGTGAATAAACCAGCCCTCTCATCTATTACTGGTGAGAGTGTAAATTGGTACAATCTCTATGCAAGACAGTTTGGCAAGACTTTATACAAAAAAAAAACAACAAAAACAAAAACCTTTCAACATTGCTTTTCCTTTTCTAAGAATTTATCCTACAGATCTGCTCACACACAGGTGAAATGATGGATTTATAGTTTTCTATTACAGTATTTTTGAAGAGCACAAGCTTGGAAATAGCCTAAATGTCCATCAATAGGGGACTGGTTAAAGCAGAAAGTGCTATGTCCAGCCAATGGAATAAAATAGCTGTAAAGAGAGAACAGACGTGCTCTCCACGTACTCGTGTGGAAGGATCTCCAAGTGTATTCTCTTTCAGTGCATGACAAATACATTGCTTAAAACAGCAAACATTTCTTATCTCACAGTTTCCATGGGGCAGGAATTGGGGAACGGCTTCATTGGGTGGTTGTGGCTCAGGATCTCTCAAAAGGTTGGCATCAAGCCATTGGCAGGGGCTGCCATCCTCCCAAGGGTTGAGTAGGGAGGATCTAGGATCTGCCTCCTTGTCAACACACAAGACCAGCTTCCACATCCTGTTGTGGACAGGCCTCAGGCACAGGCTACATGGGCCTCCCCCTAGTCTAGCTGAGTGTCCTTAGGACATGGCAGCTGTCTTGCCCAGGTAAGTGAGGAGAGAGGAAGAGAATGCACCCAGGATGGAAGATGCAGTTTGTTTATAACCTAATCTTGGAAGTGACAGGCCATCAAATCTGCTGTATTCTCCTTGCTAGCAGCAAGTCACTAATTCCAGCCTGTAGTCAAAGGAAGGGGAGTTTAGCTCCACTTCTTAAGGGGATAAGTATCAAAGAATTTGGTGAACATATCTTTAAAATCATCCCACACCAAGATAAAAAGGAAGGAAGGAAGGAAGGAAGGAAGGAAGGAAGGAAGGAAGGAAGGAAAGGGAAGGGAGGAAGGAAGGAAGGAAGGAAGGAAGGAAGGAAGGAAGGAAGGAAGGAAAGAAAAGAAAGAAAAGCAGTTTGTATGGCAGACTACTACATACATAACAAGAAGAAAAAGAATGGTTATATGTATTTGCTTGCAGATGCATAACGTATCTCTGGAAGGATACACAATAAACCATTAACATTAGTTGCCTCCAGGAAGAACAATCTGGTAGCTCAGAAACAGGGATGGGAGAGAAACTTTTCACTAGATATCTTTATCTATCTCTTGAATCCAGTACCATGGTAAATTACCTGTTTTTAAAGAAGGTGGAATGTAATAATATTGTTATTCCATTAATATTTACTTGGCATCATGCAGTGAGACTGAGGGAGGGTTCATATCTTTATGGAATTTGCAATCTCTCTGAATAAACAAGACCCCAGCACACTTGATGCTTTTGGAAATAATTTTGCATCAAATCAATTGAACATCGAGTATATGGCCCAGATGAAAGACTCTAAGCAGATGATCTCAGACCTCACAGCTCCACTGGGTTCTACACTCTGAAATCAAGGTGGGGGCAGCCCCTGCTCACAGGCCATCACATTCTGCACCATGGTGGGAGTGGCAGACAAGCGCTCTCCTTCCCTTGTCTCAAAGAATAGCACATGTTTGCAGCTGAATAGCTCTATGGTATGAGAAATCTGATGGCCTTCCTTCATTTTGTCCCATTTGCTCTGTTTCCTTTAGTCTCAGCCAGCAGTGTTTCTGCTGGAACTACCCCCTCTCCATTCCTGGCTTTTGCTGAGATGGTTGATTAAATCTGCGGTTCACACCCACACTAATCTCCCATTCAATGGTCAGTCCACCACACCTTCGTGCTCTCTTCCAAACATGCTTTCTCAGTTTTTGTAACATAGACAGGCTGCAAATTTCCAAGTCTTTAGGGTCTCTAAGTTCTGGTTCCTTTTTGCCTGAGAATTCCACCTTCAGTGCATGTCTTTCTTTCTCTCTCTCTCTCTCTCTCTCTCTCTCTCTCTCTCTCTCTCTCTCTCTCTCATTTTATTATAAGCAGCCAAGAGACATCAAGCTGTTCCTTCAACACTTTGCCACAAAGTTCTACCTTCCAGAAAACACCAAAACATGAACGATATCATTGACCCATGTCCTTTGCCACTTTATAACAAGAAATGTCCTTTTCTCCATTGTCCAGTGCCATATTTCTCATTTCTGTCTGAGAAATCATCAGAATGGCCTTTGCTGTCCATGTTTCGACCCATGTTGTGTTCATGGTTACACACAGGTGTTCTCTAAGATGATGGACGTTTTCTCTATAGCTCTCTTTTTTTCTTTCTGAGCTCTCGCCAGAATCTCCTCTAATATTCCATTCACAGAGATCCAGGCTTTTACCAGCATGCACCTCAAAACTCTCCCCACCTCTACACATCCCCCAGTTCCAAAGACACTTCCACATTTGCATGTATTTGTCAGTACAGCACCCCACTTCTCGACACCAATTTCTGTCTTAGTCCTTTCAGGCTGCTATAATGAAATATCAAAGACTGGGCAGCTTATAAACCACAGAATTTTTTTCCTTATAGTTCTGGAGGCTGGAAGTCCAAGAGTAGAGTGTCAGCACAGTCCGGTTCTGTGGAAGGCAAGATCCTTCAACATATGTATGGATGAGCTGCCGCTGAACCTGGTACCACCCGCTGTGAGAGGAGCGGATCAAATCTTCTGCTATAAACTGGTCACCCAGGTCTGTGCCTGCTGCAGGGGTGGTGGGGGTGAGGCAGCTGACAAAGAAGGGACAGGGCATTCAAACCCATGTCCACTGTAGCACACATGCAACATCCTCTTCACTTAATGTGTCCCTGCACCCCCAGTTCCCGGCCTGAACAAGCAGGTAACCAGCAGCGCAGGGAGAACTTAGGGGAGCCTTGACACTCAGTGCCCCTCATTCCTCCAAGAAGGTCCAACAGCCTTTTCATGAGACAAGTGCTGCACTATCTGCTGGGAATATCAAGTTGGAGGAGACAATGTACTTCAAGGCACCCACAGCGGGTGAGGGAGGCAGATGATGATGACAAGTATTGGCATCACTGATGCTTGATCACCCTGTGTCTCGGGCTTTGCAGGTGTTACACAATTTGATCCCCTCACTGCCTGACAGGGTAGACCCCTCTATCTTAGGTTTACAGATGGGGAATCTGAGTTGCACAGAGAGGAAGAAACTTGCCTGAGTTCACACAGCTGGTAGGTGGTGGATCTGGGGCAGTTTCCAGGACTCGCTGACTCTGGAGCTCTCGTGTTCACCCTCTGTGCTGAGCCACGTTGCATTTGGGTACATAGACAGCACTTGACTCTACTGCAAAGCCAGGACAAGTGCCAAACAGAGCTGTCAGCTGGGAGTGCCGTGGGCAGTGGAGGAAGAGGCAATCCATCATGCCAGGGGCTGACGGAGATGGAGCGGCTGATGGGAGCACGGCTGGACGTGTGCGCGCAGACTGTGCCTGCGGAGCTGGGAGGGCGCTGCGCGGCTGCAGAGGGTGCATTTGGAGAGCACCTCTCCGGCATCGTTGCTGAGTGACAGGCAAAAAGGGATCTCATGCATGAGGCTGGAGAGGAAGGGAGAGGTCGGAGGGAAAGGTAGAGACTGTGATGTGAGCAGTGTAGAATGAGAATATTAGAGACCACAGACTTTCTTTGGCACAATATCATGATCTAAGTATATTTTTAAAAGATGCCTCTGACAGCCCGACAAAGAAGAACATAAGAAGTTAGAGACGGGATGCAGGAGGGTACTATGAAAAGTACCGAAACAGAGGAAGAACTGAACAAAGGCAGTGACAAGGGCTTGAAAGACAAGAGACTCTGGGGAGGTAGACTACAGACGATGTCTTACAAGGAAGAAATAAGAGGGAAGGAGGCATCCAAGCCTTGCAGTGTCTCTCCTGCAGGTATCTCTAAAATGCACCTCTGATATAAAAATGTCCAATTTCTGCCCACCGTTTCTAATGGGATTCTCTCTAATCAGTTCCCCCAGTTTGGGCCTGCATGTGCACAGAGCATTTGCACACACATACACATGCACACACATGAGTACACACACACACACACACACACACACACTATTCTAACCCTATTACCACATCTAGCACCTTTATTTATTTTTATTGGAACAATTTCTTTGACACCAGAGAAGATAATCAGAATATTTTTTGGAGGAAAGCAAGAACTGTTTATATTCTCAACCTGATCCCAAACACCCAGCAAAATCCCTGGAGAGCAATTAATTAAATGGTTATCTGTGTGTCTGGCTTGGAGATTTCTCGCTTCTTCTCGCTTGATCTCTGTCTCCTGTCCTCCCTCGCCTCTTTTTTATTTCCTCCTTCCCCCACCTTGTACCTCGGGTTAAGAAGCTAAATTTCATTTCCCTGGCTGGTGTAACATAGCTTTGTTTTTAAAGACACTCACCATCTAAGAGCTTTATATTTTTTCCCCCTTGTAACCATGTTGATGCTATATTTAGTTATTTTATTAAGGAGATAATTTACGTAAATTCCATACCAGAGCCCTGCTGAGCAGCGAGCTAACTAATTCTATTCTTCTTATTAGGGAAAACAGACAAACCAAATGAGATTTAAAGACTAGACAGATGAAGTTGTGTCTGTGCTGAAGCTAGGCCTGGGATCTCAGGATGCATGCCCAGGGTTGTGCAGAACAGAACACTGTGTTCCGTCCACCAGCAAACAACTGAAAGGCAGGGAGCACAGTGGGCAGTGGAGGGAATAAATTTCAATAAAGGGAAAGAAATGCAACACCAAGATTTCACCTGCGGCACAGTAGGACTCACAGTGGATGTGGCAAGAGCATCCACAGATCTAATATGAAAATACCCCTCTTTCCTCCAAGTGCCAGGGAAGCAGTCTTCCCAAGAGTTTTCTGTGGCTGAGTTTGCTCTCTGCAATCCCAGGACAGGGAGGCACCAGGTCTGTTCAATTGACTCATTCCATCTCCCTCCCTCTCAGCACCAAGGATGTATACATGGGCTCCTTAATAAATACAAGGGAAGCCCACCTTCAACAAAGCCAATAAATGGAAAAAAAACTAATTTGTACCAAAGGCATCAAGAGGTGGTTATTAGCTTTACAAAAAGACAAACCAGAGAATTCTTTTAAATCCCCAGCTCCCTTGGTGCATGGGAAATGAGATTCAATTTAGAAAAAAAAATGCAATTGATACACAACTTTTGAGAATGCTCTACTAGTAAAAAGAAGACACAGCAGGGACCAGACATTGATGGTGATTAAGAAAAGGAAGAGGACATAATTTCCTTCCTTCTCAGTAGGTCTGATATTAAAATGTGGTGAGGGCCTAGTACATGCCCAACACTCTCAAACGCCTTCACCTCGGCTGGTCCTCGCAAGAGCCTTGGGAGAAGATTTGTTTTATGGTACAAATGGGGAAACTCAGACTCAGGGAGGCTGAGCAGCTTGTACAGAACTGGTGAGGGGTGGGGTCGAACTCATAACTTGGGTCTTTTGCCTCCAGGCCTCTTCTGCCACCCCACAGTTCCCTCCTACTCAGAGGCACATTTCCATGGCATTTAAAGGCTGTCTTCCCATCTCTAAGCAAATAGCTGCAGAACGTGATAAGTAAACTCTCCTCCTAGTCCATATACTCTTCTTCTGGGAGAACAGCGGTGTCACTGAAATCCTTTCCCTGTCTGGGGTATTAAAGATTTCAGGGATCTCTAAGGATGCCCAGTGGGGTCATATGAAACATGACTCCAGTAGAGAATGTGGATGGGGCAGACCCCCACAGCACCGCACTCCTTGACAAGCCTGCCCTAGCCATTGCCAGCCCGATGCAGAAGTCCTCTGTGGCCAACGCAGAGTGGCTGTTCCCCCGTGTCTTTGCAGCGTGGCACATGACTGAGCTATGGCCAGGAGGATGCGAGCAGAAGTGAAGCGGCTCGTCCCACCTCCCAGGCATGATTCTTCCTGCCACCTCCCTCTGCAATGGCAGATGAGGACAGCAGCCCTGGAAGGCAAGTGTTGGTTGCAAGAGTGGATCCAGCAGTTGAAATATGGAGCTTTGCTTTTGACAGCAGTTGAGTGTTACCCTAACTCCTACAAACTCATCCAAATGCTCAAGGGTGCTCAGGTGCGCTCAAGGGCAGGGCTTGGGAGAGTAAGTGAGAACTTGAACCGCAGGACGTGGTGTGGCAAAGTAGCCAGATCACAAGCCTTGGACCAGAGTGGGTGGGTTGAAGTGGCAGCTCTGCCACTGACTAGTGTTCGTGTTGGCTATTGGTCGAGCTTCTATTACGTCACCATCTACATCATAAGGCCCAGGGCGGAGCTGGCTGAGGCAGACCTTACCAACACCCCTGGCTACCCTCAGGATTCAACAGGTGCAGAGGAAAGACCCCAGATCCTGGTGTCAACTGGACTGATTTGAACACCAGCTCCTTGGCATGCAACCCACCCAGCACACAGCCCTCCTCCCACACCCATGCTGCTTTCCCAGCTCTGTCTTGGCCTCAGAAATCTCTGATGGGATAACTCTGCCACCTCCTCCTTCTTTCTTACCCCTAACACTAAGATGACCAAGGATATCGTGTTAGGCATGAGGCAGGACAGGGTGTTCCCAAGTTACAAGGACGATTCCCCCCGTCTCTCCTGGAGGATGATGATTGAGTTTATGGGTTCAGTGAGTAGATTCAAGCTTTTCTGGTATATTTTCCCCCTAATCCTATCTGGAAGGAGGAAGAAACTTAGGTTTCATGAATGTCTAAATGTCTTTTTCCCAAGGACCCACCTTCCTAAGGCTCTCTACACACTTTTTCTCACCTTCTCAACAACTTTCCTCTTGGAGTCTTGTTTTATGGATGAGAAGAGTGGGGCTCAGTGAGGCAGAGTGACCTGTCCAGGCTCACACTTCTAGGATTCGAGCCTAGGATTGGGAGTCACACTGTTTCCCTACCGGACCCCTCCTTCCCCCATCACCTGCCAGACCTACTGGAAGGGCAGCCTCTGCCCCCATCACACTTCCATTATCTCCTCCTCAATGGACAGGACTTTCTTTGGTTCCGACAAGGGCTTATCATTCCACCCACTCTCCTCCTCCTATTCTGTGTTTCTCTTGGCTAGTCAGGGTGATCGCAGGTTCTCCAGGAACTAAGAGGGGAACAGATCAGCTTCCCAACAGGGCTGGAACTAGGATGAGACAAGAGAGATGCCAAGAGTGCGAAATTAAAGAAGGTGCTCCTTTGTGAGGTCAGCCCTGTGGCTGCACATCCCGAGAACAAAGCCCTCTTTGATTTTATGCCACTGTGCCTCTCTCGCCTGGCCCCTGCCCAGCCACACATGCCTCAAAAAACACCTGCCCTTAGCCCTAGACGTGTCCTCAAAGATTGCCCATCGACTGGCTCCAAAACTCTGCCAGCAGATAAGCCCTTTCATCAAACCAACATGTTTGTAGAAGCCCAAGTAGGGGATGTTCACTGGTGACGAAAACTAATCATGGGTCAAATGCGGCAGCTCATTGCTGAGTCAGAACGGGAGCATTGTGTCCTCCCCAGCCCCTATCATAGCCACCCACCCTCCACCTAGCCAAGGAGGCAGCCAGCTCTCTGTCACTGAGGCTTCTCACCCAGAAGAGACGAAGGCTCTTGGCCACAGCCCCAGTAAGATCTGAGAGGCAGTCTCTGGAAAACAGGCGGGGAGTGAGGGCTAATTCCTCCTTTTTGGAATATTGCAGAGATGTCACCTCCTGCCAGCCAACTTGCCATGTGCTCACAAATCACCTCCTTCTAAAAACTTCGGGCCTTGCTGTGTTCCCCGAGAAAGGAGGTCACAGGGGACAACTGAAGAGCCTTCCATTCTCTGCAAGGCTCACCCACCGGGCTCCCCATTCTCCACCTGGAGACACATCCCTCCCCTGCCCCCCAGCCAAGTCCCCCCCCCGCTCCCCGCCGCCAAGAAAGCTGAGAGCCAAAGGTGGTGGGGATAATGGTGACATAGTCTTGTTTTCCTATTTTTTATCATTGTTATTGAGAAACACTATGTTATCTTAAATTTCCCAACCTATTTTAAAACTATTTATCAAAGCTTTTGAGCCCCAAGAGGAAGAAACAAAAAAACAACCCAGCCACTGCTAATTGACTTTTGTCCTAACTGGCTTTGTGCTTTTCTGTTCAGGCCACATTGCTTTTGGTTTGGTTTTGTTGCTTTGTTATTAATTGAGCTATAGAGGAGGAGGAACATGGCTCAGAGACTGTAAGCAGTGAACTAGAGATGTGAGGCCTGGGAATTCGAGTTCCAGCTCTCTCTGCGTGTAGTGCTTCTGTGCAAAGCATTTCAACTCTCTCTCTCTCTCCCTGAAAAATGGGAGAAAGTCTAATTGTCCTCGTGGTGGAAGAGTTGTCACAGTTAACACGCCATGGACATAAATGCTTCCTAGGGAAACCGGGACCGTGTGATGAGCCCTGGTAGAATAATAAGCCACTGCCTGGTCATCACCTCCGCTCTCAGCCAGAGACTGTGAAAGTTCCAAGGTGAGCAGAGACCTTGGTTTGAAATTCAGCCTTCACACACCCCAGATCCCAGCTCAGGGATGGTCACCTGTCCCCTGACAAGCAAAGAGAAAAGGAAACATACTTATTAAGCACATGTGTGGGCCTCACTCCCATTTTACTTGCATTTTTTTTCCATTCAATCTTCATCATTTTATGAGGCTGACATTATGACCCCACTTTCTGGATGAGAACATCAAGGTTCCAAAACCTCACCTATGGCCTTGCATCTTTTCAATGGCAGAATCAAATGCAGGACAGTCTTAAAGCTTGTGAAAGTTTGAGGAATAACAATATATTAGAGAAGAGGACGTACCCCGTGGAGACTTCCAACCACCTGCTTTCCATGAGCCATGGGCTTCTGCTGTTCATAACTCTGAGTTTTAAACCTGTGAATGTCCCTTCTCTGCTAATCCTTTCTGGGTCCTTTTGCCATGTCGTCTCCCAGACTGGTTTTCCCCTCACCTGTGCTGAAGCCCCTGGGGCCTGGGCAGCCCTGGGGACAGCAGGGTGCTCCTCCTCTGAGTCGCACCTGACTGCATCTCTTCTCCAGGCTCCAGGATCAAGTGAGATGTTGAACAGCCACCAACCAGGAAACTGAGGGGGTTAGACCCAGAGAATACCCTCTCTGCAGTGTTGTCCTGGGGCTGCCTTGGCCCAGAGCCTGACCAACTTCTCTTTCGAGACCAGACTCATAAAGCACCTCCTCCTGGAAGGCATCGAGGCCCCCTCCCCACGGACCCCAAGACTGTTGAGCACGTTTTACTACAGAATGTCTGAGCACAAAGTCACCTGTTCATCCTCCTCAATGAAGGAAGAAATGAAGGCAGAGAAGGAAACTGGGAGAGAGTAGGTGTAAATAAAGCGTTTATTGAAACCTGGTTCTCTACTAACTAGTACGCAGGAATGAGAACTGTGTGCTGTAAACGCCAAGCATTCCATTGCTGGGGTCTGGCTTGGATCTGGCTGCGCAGTTACCTGTTAACACAGAGGCACCGCTGGACAGAACCAGTGTGGAACGCAAGCCAACACCTGCAAGAAAGTCACCCTGGAAAGTCACCCAGATCCCCAGTAGCTTTGCAAGAGAGAGAAATAGACTCTGCTTGTGTTAAGTCCCTGAGCTGTTGGAAACGGTTTGGTATGGCAGGATAACCTAACCTGTAATGACTAATGCAGAACACAGGCGGAGTGACCCAACCTGCTGTGACTAATAGGGCTCCTGCTCGAAAGTTCTGAGAGTTTTTAGCATCTGTGTGCGCTATGTACAGCTACGTGTGTGTGTGTGTGCAGGGTTGCATATGTACAACTGTGTGTGTGTGTGCAGGGTTGTATATGTACAACTGCGTGTGTGTGTGAGAGTAGG
>VBSM01001927.1:11130055-11176647 GCA_008086735.1 Cheirogaleus medius
GTGTGTGTGTGTGTGTGCAGGGTTGCATATGTACAACTGTGTGTGTGTGTGTGCAGGGTTGCATATGTACAACTGTGTGTGTGTGTGTATGTGAGCAGGGTTGCATATGTACAACTATGTGTGTGTGTGCAGGGTTGCAAATGTACAGCTATGTGTGTATGTGTTTGTGTACGCAGGGTTGCATATGTACAACTGTGTGTGTATGTGTGTGTGTGTGCAGGGTTGCATATGTACAGCTGCGTGTGTCCACAGCCAGGGGCATGTGCCTGTCTAGGCGAGCACTGCCATGCTTCCAGGAGGGCTGCAGCACCGTCACTGCCACTCCCTGACACTCTGGCCGAGCCTGGACAGACTCTGGGGAGCATACCAGAGCCACTTGCGGGTAACCCCAACGCTGTGATCACAACCTGCAGAGTTGAGGCCTGGAACCAAAATGGGGTGCCACACGTCCTGCTGGTCCCAGAGCACCCTATGGGGTGCCATGAGTCACTCATTTCAAAGGACTCCCGCCTACCACTTCCATCCTTCTAAGACCCGGAGTCCCCTGAGAGCCGGGGAGGTGCAGGCACAGCCCACTTCCTCAAAGCTGCCCAACACGGTAGAAGCAGCAATGCTCAAAACCCAGAGATCCGACCCCTCCCTGCCTGCCTGACCCTGCCCCTGGAGGCCAGGAAGGCACCTGCACTTCCCAGATGAAGAAGAAAACAAGGCTCCTTCCAGAGTCGAAGGGGTTGAGTCCCAACAACGTGCGAGAGCAGGGGGAGGCGAGAGCCATCTCCGGTGCTCCTTCTCATATACCTTCTTGGACTGCTACCAGTTAGCCAAGAAAATTAATAATGCTAAATTTTCCATTTCTCTGAAAGCATTTTTGGCCATCCCCTACACAATGCCAATAAGAGGAGAAGAAGAAAAGAAATCATTCCATCAGTAGCGCTGGCTTCTTGGGTACAATTCTAATTAAAGTTAGACTGCCGGGGACCTTCTGGAAAGGGCTAAAAATAAACTAGGGGCATTTTTAGATTGGGGGAAGAGAGTTGGGGGGGTGGCTGCGGAGTGGGGGTGTGGGTGTGAGCCCAGCGGGGTCTCAGCACGAGGAGAGGCGGCTGGCTGTGACTTCCAGTGCAGGGAAGACCTGCGCCTAGCCTCTCCCCGCATTCATTTCTCTTTCCCTCCTCGCCTTCCCCTTTGAATAATGTGTTTTTGCTGCTGCTTCAATCTCAGCCCCTGCTCTCCGCATTAACATGTATATTGCTTGGTTAAGGGCTATCTGGCCGGTTGGTTCTAAATAACTGGAAAATGACAGGAAGGTGATGGGGGCAGGATGAATGAGGGGCTCGTCAAAAGCTCCTGACCGCCTTTGTCATTTATAAACAAGTGCCCAACTGAGGTCTGCAATTGCAATTGCCACTGCGCTGCTCTCCTGAATCGGGTGGGCTACAGCCCGCCTGGGCTTGTCTCCTGGAACCCTCCATCCCCAGGCCCAGCCCCTGACCATGCAGTCCCTGAATCCACTCCCAACCTCAGTTTGTACTTACCCTGGGCACTGTGGGTCACAGTCACTGTGACCCCCAGGGACCTTACAGCCTCCAGAGGAGACAGGCATTGATCACAACTCGTGTTTGGTGCAATCAATGCCAGGACAGGGCGCGAGCAGGGCAGGATGTTCTGAGAGCACAGACAAAGGGCACTTCACCCAGAAGGGTCCTGATCCAGGAAGGCTTCCTGGAAGAAGGGGCCCCTGATTGAAGTGTGGATAAACTAAGTGTTAGCCGAATGAATTAGTAATTCCAGTCCACGATCCCTTCACTGCAGGGACCATTGCTTCTTGCTGTTTAATTCCCCTCATGGCATTTTCCACTCACACATACATACCTACATCCACAAACAAATGCATAAATCCAAAATACGGATGTATTTTGGTTATTTGTTCTCTTTCTAAGTGCGTCTCTCTCCACTACATTGTATACTCCAAGGGACCAAAACACTGTGTCTTGTTGACTGCTGCAACTTCAGCAAGGAGCGCTATGTCTGGCATATAAAGGGAGCACAATAGTATTCGCCGAATTAAAAGATGGACGGACAGATGCGAGAGGGCGTCTGAGGCAGAGAAACCAGCATCTGCAAAAGTGTGAGTCGTGAGACCAGGTGGGCTCTGGGAGACGCACAAAGCTGCCAAGTCTGGAGCGCTGGGTTGCTGCGGGATCAGCAAGAGATGAAACGATTGGGCTAGCCCCGGGCCAGACCTCGTGAGCTCTTTTAGGAAAGTCAGAGTTTAACTGCAGAGCAATGGGTGCCACTGAAGGAATTGCAGCAGGGGTCTGCCTGTTAGAAAGATTGCACTCATGGGAAAGAGGGTGATAGGCGGGAGGGCTGTGTGACGGCTGGGAAACTAGCCGAGAGCCCGTTAGTTAGAGTCCAGGACGGAGGGAAGCTGAGTGCAGGATCCTGCCTGCTGCTCTCAGCTTGAACAACAGCCCAGCAGTGGGCTGTGCAGCAGAACCTGGCCCCTGGGCTGGCTGGACTCGTTGAGACCCCAGACAAGGTACAGATCTTGGCTGCTCCTTGGAAACATTCTGCAAGGAGTAAGAGAAGGGACGCAGGAAAGAATAATGCCCAGTTGGGCAAAGAGTGCCTGGGCTTCCCACACTACTGCCCTCTGGGGTAAAACCAACAACAGCCTACAGTCACGGGGCACTCCTTCCAGACCAAGGACATGTTCCAGGCATCTGCGACGTGTTCTTTAATCTTCACAACATGCTCATGAAAGCGCCTGGCCCCACAGGCAGCGCCTGGCATCTAAGAGTCACACTGCTGCTGTTTCCTCCCCTTCTCACTAACATCATTAGCCAGTCATCATCGATCCTTAGAACAGACACCCGTGGTCAACAGGACAGATGTTATCAAAGTGTCACAGATATGGAAACTGAGGTTAAAAGGATATGTGATGTTCTCAAAGGCCCACAGATAACAAGGGGCAGAGTAAGTGCGGAATCCAGTTTATGTGGTTTGGTGTGAGCATCCCTGAGAAGCAAAATTGAAAGGCAGTTGCCACAGAAGATGGTGGGTGATAAGGGAAAGTGTCACTTCTCCCAGGAGCCTTTGTTGTTTAAGGGAAGAGGATCGAACAAAGCCCTTGGGGGTGGCTTCTCACCCCTGACCCCCAGGGGACATGGGAGCTGGAAGATTCCCAGAGACCTGGATTGTTGGAGAGGGGAGATGGAGAAGCCTTTCGTGGTCCCCAAGGCTGTATGCCTGGGCAGTGACCGAGCATCAGACACGTTGTGTGTCCCGGAATAGGCTGCCATTGCTGGCATTGCAGACATCATGACGGACCACAGAGACACCCTTCAAATTCTAGGCTGGAAGACACTGAACACTGTGCCTTTGCACAAGGCTGGGCCCTCCTGGCAGGCTCCTGAGAAGAAAAGAAGTGAGGGGTCTCTTTGATGAGGCTCAGAAATTCAGTGCAATAAGCACCAATGAGCCTCAACCCAGGAAAGTGTGACTGATCACCCCATTTTACAAGGAAGAGCACTGAGGTCCCGAGAGGCAAAGCAGCCTGTCCATCCAGGACTCACTGAGGGGGAGCTGCCTCCCCAGAGCACCTTGCACTCTGTCCTATGCTGCTTGTTGTTGGTGCAATGCAGACAGCAGGGGGGCATTCGTGCATTTGGAAGAGGATTAGCGTCAGCATTTAATGGGAAGCCCAGAGGCTCAAGGGAAAATGTTTTACAGGCAGCAGTGGCTCTTTGGGGAAACCAGGGAGGGCAGTGGCCAGGCCAGTGCCTCTGCCTCCGTGTGGCATTGTCATGCAAGCGTGTCATGCACCCCAGCTCCTGAGATCGGGACCAGACACAGTCAGAAATAGTGCACCCTCTGGACCATATCAGGAAAGGAAGAAAAAATATTCAGGTCCAGACCTCGGCTCCAGGCATGTGGAAGGGGTGAAATAAATCATGGAAGGAATGAACAAATCTGGGGAATTTGCACTCAGAATCCCAGCAGTGATGAGACTGGAAGAACATGGACCCTGGAGTCAGAATAACTTGGAATTCAATTCTGGCTCATCCGCATACTATTCATAGCTGTGTGACTTTGGGTAAGCCCCTCAACCTCTCTGAATCCCCACTTTCTCATCTGCAAGCAGAGGCTGAATAAGAACTCACTTTACATGTCTATGAAGCATACTAGAGAGACACTATGGGTGATGCCTGTCCCAGTGCCGGGCCTGTGTCAAAAGTCCCCTTTCTTTTGTAGCCCCAGATTCACTCTCATAAGAAATATGAGAAATACGTGCAGTCGTTCTGTTTGTTGAATGAGTAAGTAAGCAGAAAAGGTCATCGAAGCCCAGTCACGGTTTCAACCACAGCCATTCTGGAAACCTAGAGATCTTTCTTAGCTGTTTACTTTGTTTGTTTGTTTGAGACAGAGTCTTGCTCTGTTTTCCAGGCTAGAGTACCATGGCATCAGCCTAGCTCACAGCAACCTCAAACTCCTGGGCTCAAGCCATCCTCCTGCCTCAGCCTCTCGAGTACCTGGGATTACAGGTGCACCACCAGGCTTGGCTAATTTTTTCCTATTTTTAGTAGAGATGGGGTCTCACTCTTGCTCAGGGTGATCCCGAACTCCTGAGCTCAAGCGATCCTCCGGCCTTGGCCTTCCAGAGTGCTGGGATGACAGGCGTGAGCCACCGAGCCCAGCCTGTCTTAGCTGTTTAAATAGAGTCATCTATACAACCAAAAGACCTCCCACATTCTCCTCTAACTTTATCTCTCTACTTCCTCCTCCAGAATCAGGCACCTCCGATCTCCCACAGACAGCCACGTCCCAAGCTCAAAAATGTAATTAGAAAAAAATAATTTTGGCGGCAGCTCATCTATAACCCACCCTGAAGCCCTTCCTTGGCGGAAGGCGGCAGTCCATCAGGGGCTGTGAGTGATGGGCCAACCAGCAGACCACGGCGGGGAGGAAGCCCCGCTCCCATCCGTCATCTCTTCTCCCTCGATAACCCTGCAGACCGCACAGCAATGCACAATGGCCCCTCCAGGCCTGCAGGCGGGCGCCAGCTCACCATCAACCTCAGCGCCGTTTCAACCGTACACACCACCCCACCTCCTTGCCCCTTAGAGCCAAAAAGTCAGTGGTCATTAAGCCCACTCTTATGCCAAACTCCATTTTCAATAAATCAACCAAGGACTTACGCTATATGTGATGAGGAATACCAAATGAAAAAAAAAAATTGGCATCATATTATTTATGTTACTTTGACTTTGCGGACTGTTTCGCCCCTATCAAATTGTTTTTCTAGCCCCTATCTCCTGAGTCAGGCAGGCAGGAACTACTATCACCATTTCACAGATGGAGAACCTGAGACACAGGTTAAGCCTCTTCCCGTTTTTATACCGTTTATACCCTCCCTATGTTCAGAAAGGATTTTCCGTGGCTTAAAATAAAACGATATTTACATAATGACTAGCATTTGAAGCTTCGCTGTAGAAACATTTCCACGTTTGGTCAAAAACTATGTGCAGAACACATGTTATGACAACTGAAGTGCTTCAATTTATGAAGAAAATCACCATTTGCAGGTTTTATTTGCTCAATAAAGTTATATTGAACATTTTAAAAAAACATAACTACTGTACTTGTATACATGTGACTATAAAATAAAGATGCAAAAGGAATCAGAAATCATCTAGGCAAAGGAGGACATGTTGTGCCAAGAAACAGAAACAAGTTCTTCCCTGTAACTAGTCTTAAATTGGCCTCTGGGCTTCCTGGTGGGCAAAGTGAAAAAGGGAACATAATGTGTTGCAAGCTCTTACTGTCAGATGAAAGAGAGTAGACGAAACTGCTTCCTAGCATTGAGTTCTAAACCAAACTTATCAGTGGAATTATATGAAAATGAAATTGAGTAAGATATTAGATTATATCTTCGGCAGTGATCATCAAAGGATACAGAAATGCCCTTCGTACCCAGACTTGTCATTTGAATCTTAAGGTAGACACAGTGTTCTGCCCCCAGGACAAACATCTCATAGAGATCTAGATTTTTTGATCCCCTATAGCTGTTGGATAAACTCTTCTCCCTTCCTCAACTCATAGTTTTTTAAGAGTGGTACACATTCCTAGTTTCCACACCACATCTCCTATTCACTCTTTTATTCATGAAGTCAAACTTCTGCCCCGACTCTCATCTAAAGATAGTTCCCAGCCGGGCGCAGTGGCTCACGCCTGTAATCCTAGCACTCTGGGAGGCCGAGGCGGGTGGATCGATCAAGATCAGGAGTTCGAAACCAGCCTGAGCAAGAGCGAGACCCCGTCCCTACTAAAAAAAATAGAAATTAATTGGCCAACTAAAAATATACAGGAAAAAATTAGCCGGGCATGGTGGTGCATACCTGTAGTTCCAGCTACTCGGGAGGCTGAGGCAGGAGGATTGCTTGAGCCCAGGAGTTTGAGGTTGCTGTGAGCTAGGTTGACACCACGGCACTCTAGCCAGGGCAACAGAGTAAGACTCTGTCTCAAAACAAAACAAAACAAAAAAAAAGATAGTTCTCCAAAATGACTTCCTGGTCATCGTCTGTGGGCCTGTTTATGACTTTTATTCCTCTGCAGATCTTAGCTCAGGCGCTATAACAAAATACCAGAGCCCAAGTGGCTTAAACAACAGACATTTATTTTCTCACTGTTCTGAAGTCTGGGAAGTCCAAGTTCCTGGTGAAGGGCTGCTTTCTGGTTCAGACGGCCAACCTTGTCCCTGAGTCCTTACTTGGCTAAGGTGGGGTGAGAAGGGCGACGGAAGAGCCTTGGTCTCTTCTTATAAGAACACTAATTCCATCATGAGAACTCCACCCTTATCTAAACCTCAACACCTCCCAAAGGCCCCACCTCCAAATACCACTACATTAGGGCTTAGGGCTTCAATATACGAATTTGTGGAAAACACAAACGTTCAGCCCATAACACTGGGACTTTGAGTTTCATTGATACTTCCCTGTTCTCAATTCTGGGAGAGCGCACTACCCTGGTTCTCGCCTCCTGGTACCTGTGGCTATTTGTTCTCCAACTTTCAAGGGGCTTCCGCTTTGCCTTTTGATGTTCTCAGACCCCTGGATGCATTCTCCCTGGGGGAGCTCAGCTGCTTTCAGAGAATGGACCACCACTCCACGACGAGGAGCTCCAAATTGCCACCTCCAGCCAAATTTCCTCCCCAATCAGACGTGTCCACACACTGCTGCCTGCTGGACATCTCCACCCAAGCCCCCAGGTCTCTGACTCAGCCTTCCCAAATGACGTGCCCCCACTCTGTCTCCCCTGAACCCGCATATCCCAGCTCCTCCCAGAGCCTCTGGCTCAGTCTGGGCCGCAGAGCCAGCCAGCAATTCCTCCTACTTCACTCCCTACACATTTTCAAATGTGTCCTCTTCTCCCCGTCCCTTCTCCTCTGGGACGACTGCCACAGCCTCCCAGCCCATCTCCTGGCCTTCTTCAAGTGCATCCCTTAAATTGATGCCAGAAAAAACACAATTCGGAACATGCACCTCCTCTGTTTAAAAATTTAAAATGACTCCTCATCGCTTACAAGATAAATTCCCAGCCTTCCTACCAGGGCCTGGGAAACCCGCAGTGGTCCCTCCCAAACTCATCTCGAAGTGCTCAGAGTGCAGCAGCAATAAATCCACCCGAACACCAGTCTGTACCCACAGACCACGCAGCTTCAAGCTGGTCGCCTTTGCTTAAGCGACTCCTCCAGCTGCTTTTCTCTTTCTTCCAGTAGCATCTCTGACTCAGGTTGGCTGTGCCTTCTCTCAGGAAACTTCCTGTCTCAATAACTGCGTGACCACGGTGCCTTAATTTGGCTTGTTCTTGTGTGTCTCCCCAGACACAATGAGGAATTTCTGCACCAAACTGACCCTGATTCATCTCTGAAGCCCCTAGCCTCTGGCTGGACACGGGATATAGAGCTCACACCCAAATGTCCAATGAATAAATGAATGCGGGAATGAATGAAGGAATGGTTTCTTTATAGAAGAATTGGGACTGGACTCCAGATCTCCTTCATCCTATGTCAAAACCCTTTCTCTCCTACTCTCTGCCTTACTGTCCTTAATCCATATTCTCTCTCTTCAACTCGTGCAGGAGAGGGGGAAGGTGATGTACAGTGATCTGAGAAGCTGATCAGGGCATGGACCATTTCCCCAGGCTAAGCAGCGTCCCCAGAGGAAGATGACAAGGTCAGCAGGGAGTGGGATGATAGAAGGGCCAGGCCAGGACTCCAGGGACAGGGAAAACATGTAAAAGATGGGGCTGGGGGCTTTTAAAGGAAGAGAAGAGGGCAGAGCTCCAAGGAGTGGGGACGTTGTCTAGGAGAAGACTAGACTCCAGAAGAGTTGAAGAGGGAAGCCATAAGGAAGACTTGAAAGACACGACCAGGTTGGAGCAGGACAAGGATGCTTTAAGGAGGGAGCAGGGGCACAGCAGGGGGTCTGGGGACAAGGGGTCCAGGGAAAGAGCTTGAGCCCAGCCAGGCTGCCAGGTGACCTGCAGAGACAGGGAGATGGATGGTCAGGTCAGGAAGGTCTCGTGGATGGCAAGGAGTTGACCTTCCTTCCACCTATCTCCTTTCTTTTCTTTCTTCTCCTCTCTTTTGTCTTCTGTTTCTCAGGGAAAATGTAGCCAAGCCTAATTGTTTCCTCTGCCCAGCTTCAGTAACAAAATTACACCCACAATTCACCAATCCTGAGAGCATCTTTGCTCTTAAAAGAATGAGCAGCTGGGGACCCTGCACGGGTGCTGCAGGGATAGTGAGGGCCCCTCACTCTGATGCTGGCCCCTATCTCTCTGCCTTTCTAGAAGGTTCCTTCCACCAGGCCATCAGCCAGACAGAAAGTTGCTCAGGGCTCGATAGCGGAGAGTTAATCTTGGGCTGGAGAGATGTCTGGTGGGCTAGGTAAAAAATGGGAAAACATCCCCCTTTTATTCATGACAATGGCATCAGTCCAAACCCAGGGGACCTACAATTCAATCTTGGTTTTTCCAATAACTCCTTGTGGTCTAAGGGCCCCTCATCTTCCCATGGAGATGAAGTTATTAGTGCACAACTCGTCGTCACCATACTGTGAACAGCCGCTGACACCCTCTCGTATTCCTCATATTCCTCAGGGATGATCACGGTGGCTAGCATCATTTTCGAGTCCCAGGAAAGGATGCTGTGTGAACCAGGTGGACTCAGCAGGACTGGGTTCGACACCTGCCTCTACTTACGGATTTGGTGATTTGGGGGATGTTATTTAACCTTTCTGAGCTGTCTGTCACATGCTTGTTCTCAGGGTAAGCTCTTGACAGGTGTCAGAGATAGGGTGCTGCTGTGAACCTCAGAAGTCAAATTTCATAGTATGCTCTTAACCACTGTACTTTATGGGCCAGGCTGGAGTGGGACAAGAATCTGAGACTCTTTGAAAAGCTGAAGTTCTGAGGGTTCCGATTGCAGTGGACACTCTCTGCTTGGGAACCCCCAAGGACCCATTCCTTACTGTCTCTGTTGGCAGAGCCCCCCTGCCCTCTAGAGAACTGCTCCACCCCTGCCCAGTTCATTCCACTTTGGCAGAGCTGCCAGTCGGGGCTCCCCGTCCCCTGGGGCTTGGATTGTGACCCAGGCTGGACCAATCAGAGCTTTTTCCTAGAATTTTCACCAATTACAGGTGAAGGAATTGCTCTTTCTTTCTCCTTGGATTTCCTGGTGTAAGGATATTACTCCAGAATTGCCCAGGACCAGGTCCTTAATCAAATGTAGAACATAAGACAAGAGAGTCAACATAAAGATGGAAACTGACCTGACAGATGACACGAGAGGGACGGAAACTTTGAGAACAAGGGTGGGAAATTTTCTGACTATCTGTGTCTTGTGCCATCTCTATTCCTGATTATTTGGTTGATTTTGTTTTTTTTCCTTAAGCTAGTATGAATTGGGTTTCTGTGACTTGAGACTGAAAGTGTCATGACTGATGTGTCAACCCTCCGAAAGATTTTAGAGGAGATCCCATACCCACCCCCTCCTGTCCTAGTATCTCTTAGAAGCATATTAGAACAGAGCTCTAACTTTTTATGTCTATGGCTGTTCAGGTTCTGCAATACCTTTTTATAGAACTGAGGTTAAGAGGATCTGCCTTGGGTCCCGACAATGACCTTGTTGATTACAGTAATCTTATTATCACTGACTTATCGAGTGCTAGCTATGTGTCAGCATGTTCCAGCTCATGGAATTCCCATCGCAGTCCCGTGAGAGACAGCCTAGTGCTATCCCCATTAAACAGATGAAGAAAGTGAGGCACAGGGAGGCTTAAGGAACGACAGGCAAGTGGCACAGCTGAGGTTCGAACTCAGACCTGTGTGACTCTTAGAGTCCCGACACTTACACTCAGACATCTCCCAGGTGGCATCTGAACATAAGGCCACACAAAGCTTGTGACAAACACAGCCCTTGTGAATGGGAATAAAAAAACCAGAGCTGAGCAAGCAGGTCAGCTGCCACCTCCCCCTGATGGTCAGAAGAGGGGGGATAAAAGCTCAAAGAAAATCAGCTTCGAGACACAAAGCACAGGAACATAAAAACATCGCAATAAGCCTTAGGAAAAGACTGTATTCTGGAAAACCTGTTATTTAAACAGTTGTCATTTTGGGGATCCAAATGTGTCCCATTGTGGGCTTTCGGCTCCGTCGCAGATCTCTGTGATGAAATGGACTAAAAGCAATGCCATCAACAGTGTCCCCAATCTAGCTGTCGATGGACACCCCGCTCCAAGAGGTTTGAGCACTCAGACCTTCAGCATCTTCACCGTTAAATCGAAATGGTGTTCTCAAGCCAGGGGCGGGGTGGGAGTCAGGGAGGTGGGAAGGGAAGCCCTCCAAGAGCCCCATATGACGGATGGGACATTTCCTGGGTGGACAAGGTGACGTCCCTCCTTTACTGTGTTCTCTCTCCCCACCACACACACACCGACCTCCACATGCTGCCCCTGTCGAGGCGTGGTTTAACCACTCCTGCGACCGCATGTCCCCAAGTCGGAGGCCTCCCGTGGCCCCTGTGACTGCTGACTGGCGGCGGGAAGGCACCATCTGTCCTCGCAGCCAGCCAGACAGCCATCAGCGCCTCTGTGCTCCGGCAGCGGGAGGCGGGAGCAAGCGCGAGGACATGCTCCCCTGCAAGACCCTGGAGTGTCTCCTACATCCTCCATCTGCCAGTCTGCCAGGCAGCCCACGCAAAACGCTCCCAGTCAGCCATCCAGGACACCCCCTTCCCCAACGCTGCTCAGGAGAGGAGCAGGCGAGATCTTTAGAGTCACTTCACGAGATGCTAAAGCTTTTGCCTTCAGATAATACCTACCACCCTTCTTTGTTGCATTTATTTATAACCCTTCTCCTTCCAACCTTCTATAGCCTTCCTCCTGGTGACTTTTATATTGGATCCATTAAACAGCCTAGCTTCTGAGCAGCAAGACAGCATCTTCAGTAATCAGCTCAGTAATCATCTCAGCCCGACCTCAGCCGACCACTCCGTGTCCACATCTGGGGTCTTGTCATCACCAACCCCAACATCGTATCCTGAGATCAAACATTCAACTCTGACCGTCACCTCCAAAATCCCAGTTCGCTCTCTCTGATGCCTCTATTCCAACAATTTCGACCCTCCAGAACTTCCCAATCATAGACAGACCCTATGTTTTCTGGCCATCACACCATTTATGCTTTCATTCCACAGTCCCGAATTAAAATCAATCCCCTGCATTAATTATGAACTCCGTTGTCCCCCTCTTCCCATCCCAGAGCCATCTTGCAAGCCTCCAATCTTTGGTTAAATCCAACTCTCCACCTACCTCATCACTGCAGCCAGACGAAGGGAAATGATGAAAAACGTGCAAACACCTCGAGCGGTCTTACCTTAAATCCACGACCGCAAACCCTCGGGGGCGTTGACATTCCTTCTACATCTTCCTGTTCCGTTCACGCTGTGACTCTGTGCGGTGATCATCTCACAGTTCGTCACCACTCGAGTCTCCAACGGCCCTTTCCATGTCTTCGCTCTCAGATGATGGTCTGTTTCACCGAGAACCTGGAATCAATCAGAGAAATTCTTTCTCTTCCAACATCCCCAGGTCCCTGCTCCTGTGCCAACAGGCTTTGTCTTTTCTTCTGTCACAGAGAGCAAACTGTGGCTGTGCCTAGTGAAGGTCAACCCTTCCACTTGTCCAGAGGATCCTGTTGCCTTTCACCTGCACGGTTTTATCCTTGTAACTACTCTCTCTCTCTCCTGCTTCAATTTCTTTCTCTCTCTCTAGATCAGTACATTGCACACAAGCATGCTGAAATGACACCCATCTTAACAACAACAAAAAATAATTCTCACTTGACCCCAGGTCCCTCTCTAGCTACTGCCCTATTCCCTTGCTCCCTTAATAGTAAAATCCCTGGGGTTTTCTGTCATTCTTATCTTGACTAATTCACCTTCCATTTTCTCTTGAACTCTCTTTGTGGAAGACTGTAATATTGCTCCCAACTATTGGCTCCCCTTCCTTTGTAGAAGGATTATGTGGCTCTGGTGTCTTTCTGCAGAGGGGAGCACCCCTCCCACCCCATCAGCAGGCTTGGCCACGTGGCCGGCATGGTCCAAGAGAATCAGAGCAGAGCTGGCATGGACCATGCTTGAGTAGAAGCTTTACAAAGCATGTCCCGTGCCCACCAGCAATCCTGCTCTTCCCCTCAGCCACAACTGCAACCCTAGAATAAAGCTACTCCTTCAGCCGGGGCTTCAAAATGACAAGTTACAAGGAACAGAACTGTAGCTGACCCACAGCCAGCAACAGGCGACAGGAGCAACACAGCAATGACAACACAACAAAACGGCGCTGTTCTGCGAGCCTTGCAGAGTTGGTGTCGATCGCTCCTGCAGCCTTACTGAGCAAACGCTGACTTTCCCAACAGGCTTTTTCTCCCTTTCACTCTATGAAAAAACCTCAATGTCAAAATCACTTGCATGTTATCAAATCCAGTGATCAACTATTGATTCCCTCTCCTTACTGAACCTGTAGATGGCATTCAATACCGTTGATCACACCGTCTACTTGAAACACTTCTATTTCTCGGTAACTGGGAATCCACTTTTTCCTGACTTTCCTCCTACTTTCACGGCCCCTTTGTCAGTCTCCTTTGCTGACCCCTTCCCTTCTTCCTAAGATCTAAATGTTGAAGTTATACCTCTTCTCTACCGTTGTTTCCATAGGTGATCTCATCCATCTGTGGCTGGGACTCCGAAATTAATATGTCCAGCCCCTGCCCCTCCCCTGAACTCCAGGCTTGAGTATCTCGTTTCTGACTCAGCGTCTCCACTTGCACGTCAAACAAGTCCTCTTAATCACCTCCCTGATCACTACCTCTAATGTGCATGCTCTCTGCCACTCTTTCATTTCAGCAAGTGGCACCACTGCCACCACACGCCCAGGGGCTCAGGCCAGAGACCTTGATGTCACCTTTAATCCTCTCTTTCTCTCACACCCCACATCCAAGCCTTCCAAACTCTTGCCCTTGCACCAGTCCCGCTCTCACCTACTCGCAGACTCTCCCCTTCCTGGACTGTTGCGATCATCTCCATTCTGACCCCTCCTCCTCCCACCCCGACCATCCCTCACTCCTGCCGCAAGCTGAGTATCCAGAATGGTCCATTGTTCTAAAAAATCTAACTTCATCTCATTATTGCCCTGGCTCAAATACCTGCAACGGTTCCCCATAATTCTTCCGACAAAAGCCAAAGCCGTTGTGGACTCCAGGGCCCTTCCAGATCTAGCCTCTGGCTTCTTTCCAGCTGTTTTCTGTCACTTTCCCTTTTGCTTATGTTCCCCATTCACACCAGCCTTCTGTGTCCACCTCAGGGCCTTTGCACCGACTGGTCTCTGTGCCTAGAGCACTATCTTTACTGTCCTCAGACGGGCCTCCTCGTTTCACTCAGGTTGTGCTCAAATGTCATCTCTTCTTACCCATTGTACCTAACTAGCCACCTCCTCTCTATTTTATTTTATTCCCTGTCCTATGCGCATGCGTCCCAGCCCTTAGAATTCATAGGAGACGGCATGGATTAATGGTTAAGAGCAAGCTCCTGGCTTTGGCAATTAACTCCTCTGAGCGTCAATTTCCCCATTTTCCCATCTGTAAAACAGAGATCAGAGTGACAGCACTCAGCCTAACACAGCTTACACACGTCAATACCTGCAAAACGCTTACAAAGAAACATGGCAGGATGCAATAGCTATTGGCTATTTCCAGCTGACACTGAGTTCTCCAAATGTGCATTGTCTGTCTTCCCCGCTAGAGCAGAAACTGTGTGTTTGTGGTCCACCACGTGGATTCCCAGCACATGGGAGGGGATGACGCTGTCCTTTGAAACCAGTCTTATGAAACTGCATTTCATTTTGTGCCCTAGCTTTTAAAAGATGATATTTAAATTGGATTTTATTAAGTCTGATTCAATCCACCCTCCCTCAATCCCAGCATTACTTACTTTATTATTATTTTGAATTGATCTTTAATTGATAATTTACTAAGTTTCCTCCCTCTCTCTCCTTCACTATAAAGTAAGGTAAGATCAGGGAAACTGAGAGCTGAAGATCCCCTACTTGAAAACAACGATTCTCTACTTTGTCTATGAAAATTTCAATCTCCACCTATAATATTTACATAAAACAGATTATCCCACCATTTGGGTTAATATTATGTACCTTGGCTGGTGTCACTAAACGTAAATGTCACATTAAAATGATCATTTGTGACTTCCTGAATCTTTTGTTGATGTCCTGTACCCCAATTATTATAAATAATAATAACCCCTCATATAGCAAGGAGGTGTGTGCAAAAGCAATCTTTGCCAACCATTATTTTATTTCATCTTCAGTACTACTCTAGAAGGAAAGAAGAGGCCCTTGTCATCAGACACAATTCACAGAGAGGGAAAAGGTCCTGCCCTGGGTCATCTGCACCAGGAAAGGAACGGTCTACACAGCTGGCCCCAAATTCTCTCTCTGGTCCCAGGAATAGAATATCAGAACTGAGAGGACCTCAGAAACACCTAGAACAGAGGAAAGAATGCGCCACTGTTATTAATCCATCATGGAAGCTTGGGCAACAGCCCTGGGCCTCCCAACTAAAAAAGGTGAGATAATACCTCACGCCAGATTGTTACAAAAATTAAAGGTGATAATGTTTACAAAATCACCTGGCCCAATGCCTGGATCATAGTAGGTACTCAGTCCATGCTAGTTAGCTTTGAAATTTGAACCAAGTTCCAGGCTGTCATGTTATATAGGCTGTTCTGCACTCCCTCCCAAGTGAGATTAATTAAGTGCATAGGTAAGGCCTTTGATACGTTAAATGACACAGTGCTGTGTGTTGGAAGCCACAGTCACCTAGAGAGATCTGGGAGCTGCCTCCTGGCCATGAGAACAGAGGCTGGACCTGCAAACTGATTTCACATGCTTGTTTCTTATGCTCGAGTCAGCAGCGTGCCTGGGGTCTGCTCTCTGCCCCACTGTTCCTCCCTCTTCTCATCCTGCCCTTGGTACATCAGACTCAAAGCCAGGAAGGGCCGCCCCCATCAGCACCACCAGCCCCAACGTGAATCCCACCCCAAGTACAGATAAAGTCTCACTTGCACTTCCATTTCCTTGCTACAGCACTTTGGACATTCAATAAATGGTAGCCGGTATGATTCTTATTATCACTATTATTGAGTTTATGTATTAATATTATTTGCAGTGCACACTGATATTACCATCCCCCGAGGTTCTCCACTGCCTCTGGAAAACACAAAAATGCATTGTCTAAGGGGTGAGAGGCAAGTCCATTAACATTTGCCACACCTCACTATCTGATCCAGCTATGCACTAAAATAAAATATTAAGCACCCCCAGCTGATTGAATGGACCCCCTCTTGGCCAAGGGGTCCCCAAAAGTACCCTAAAGTTGAGCTGCTGGCCACGAGAAGGGAGGACAGACATAGCTAGTCCCCACCCCCCTTTTTGGAGATATCCTTTGTAACACAAGGCTGTGCAGGGCAGAGCGTGAACCACACCTGCAGGTTCTCAATTTACTTGACAGATCTCTTGAGTCTATCTCTGGTGGCTTGTCTCTGATTAACAGACTTCCTTATCTTAACTTAAAACATTCCAAACCTTTAGACAAAGCTTCATTTCTTTAACCAATTACAAATCAAAGAATCTTTAAGCCCACCTATATCCTGTTATCCCCCACTTTGAGATGTCCTGGCTTTTTGGACTAAACCAATATATGCCTTCCATGTATTGATTTATGACTTTACCTGTAATTCCTGTCTCTCTGAAATGTGTAAAACCAAGCTGTAACCCAACCATGGTGAGACCGCTGGCTGAAGGCTTCTTGGGCGTGGCTCTCCAGGCCATGGGCACACATATTTGGTTCAGAATAAACCTCTTTAATTTACAGAATTTGGGTTCTTCTCTGTTGACAATACTGTAACTGCTGGTTCCATTGTCTCTGTCCCCACTGGGATCAGGAATCATGTCTTAGGCATCACCTGTAGTAACTACCGTGTTTCCCCGAAAATAAGACACGGTCTTATATTTATTTTTCCTCAAGATGACACCCTAGGGCTTATTTTCAGGGGATGTGTTATTTTTTTTTAAGTACGGTACAGTAATCTACATTTATTTAAATATAGTTAAGTCGTCTTCTTCTGGAACATCATCATAACTCTCCAAACCCCGAATTCCATCCTGAATTTCTTGCGACCCTATTTCCTTTAGAACCATTGGAACCACTATTTAGAACCTTTAGAACCACTATTTCCTTTAGAACCCAATCTCTCATGTCGAGCAATAGAGCTCTAATGGGGCAGATGAGAAGGGCTGCTCATCTTCTTTACCGCTTCTCGACGAAATGCATGGGTTGTGCAGATATGCTGAGTAGCCACGCCCATCACTAGGTCTTATTTTCGGGATAGGGCTTCTATTGCGCAAATGCTTAGAAATCCTGCTAGGCCTTATTTTATGGGTAGGTCTTATTTTTGGAGAAACTTGGTAGCAGATGTTCAATAAATGTTCACTGTTGGACAACTGGCCCATTCTTTTGCCAGATGCCTGAAGGCTCCTGACCCTGGCTCTGACTCCACATTGGATCCCATCTCTCCACTGACCTGACTTCCAGAGACACCCAAGATCAGTCTTCGCTTGAGCCTTCCCTGTGCTCCTAAACTCTGGGGGTGCATTTCCTCATCTTGGCTGGCTTTGCTATCTGCGTATTATAGTGCCATGGCAGCTCGGACCCTCCCCATGTCCCCCATTCACACAGCCTGGGCCTGGGTCTCAGGGCCTCATGGGACGAGCACAGGGCCTGGCAAGAGCAGACCAGGGGCCCACCAACACCCCCTTCAGCTTGCTCGAGTATAAACTGATGAAATGATACTAGCCTCAGAGTTGTAACAAAATCAGAAATAAAAGTGAATGTAAGGGCCCCCGCAGAAGTCAAAGCTGTTCCACAAGAACAGCACATTTGTTCCGTCAGCCCTGCCTTTGACCGCAGCACAAAGCCAAAAAGCATCCGGACGTCTCGCCCACACCAGCGCTCGGCCAGTGCTGATGCCACGCACTCCCTTCACCCCCCTCTCCCCGGTAACACCTCCGTCCAGGTAGAGGGACGGCAGGCAGTGCATCTCCTCAGACTGCAGAAAGCCCCACGAGTGGGCGAGGCTGGGAGGAAAGGAAGGTGTAGGTGTTTCTTAGACATTGTCAAATAAGTGGATCAGCAAAATAGGAAGTGGCAGAGAGCAGAGACTGTCTGTGTTATTTCAAGCTTGTGATCACATCTCACATGCTCTGCTGAGCCGGTGAACAAAGCAGCCCTTGGAAAACTGGTGCTCGGCGTGGGCAGCGCGCAGCCCACCCGCCGGCAGCCCTGGCTCCGTTCCACCCGCTCGCCAGTGACACTGACCTCCCCCGAGGGGGGCCATGGTGGCCTCCTCCACGTCCTTGGGGCTCCCGCTGCACGTCCGTTCAATTCAGTATTGACTGAGCCTTTGCCAAGGCCACGCGCTATGCTGGTCCAGGCGAGAGCCATAGAAAAGAAGCGCCCACCATCCTTGCCCACAATCACCTCCCAGGCATGAGCCACGGCTGAGAGCTCTCTCAGCCAACACCTCCAGCCAGGCACGTTCCTGCTCAAGAAACTGCGATAGCTCCCTACTGTTTTGGCACCAAGAACCCAGCTCCTCAGCCAGACTTTGAAGCAGCCACCCTCAACCTAGGCCTGACTTGTCTTGCTAACTCTGACATGAGCCCTCCCTCCCTGCAGGTAAAATGTCCTGATTGTGCCAGAAACTTCCACACTCGTGCATTAAATTATTCCCTAACTCATATTCTCTCTCTCTCTCTCTCTCTCTCTCTCATAAGGTTCCGAAGTGCAGAGACTATTCAATGAAACCTAATTCAACAAATATTTACACCTCCCATCATCCCCTGCCTGTATTTGGGGTGTGCTGACTGACAGGCTGGTCCCCACAGACGGGCAGCCTTCGTGAGGACAGTTTAAGCTACAACCCTATGCGAATCCCAGCACCATGCCCTGCCCTCGGTGACCTGGGGACACCCCAGAAATCAGAGGAAATGACAATCTCTCCTCAGAGCCACCTTCAGAAACGGGAAGCCGTTTGCTCTCCTCATTTCAAAGACCAGGGATCCCAAAGTGACACCTGAGAACGCGGCAGGAGCCAGGTGTGGTAACAGGAGCCAGGTGTGGTAATGCAGTGACAAGCGCTCCGCCCTGTGGGGCGGGGACCTGGCAGAGGAGCCGGGCCGCAGCGGCTGGGTCTCCCGAATGGAGACACACGGCCTTCCGCGCCAGGCGCCTCGGGCCTCACGCGCTGCCTGGAGGCCGCTACAGGCCCCCCGGCCCTCACTGTCCAAGTCAAATGCTCACCTCAGGCCTACCTACACGCTGTCCCTGCCTCTTCTCCACAACCTGCCTCCTGAGCGACGCCGGGCGGGAGCCTGTGGAGTCGGCGCCCGCGTTTTGCACGTTTGACTGACGCCATCTAGTGGCCGCGCGGCGCACGCGCAGAAGCGTCGGTGTGCTCAGGTGAGGACTTGAGCGCCTGCCGCCCTGCAGGCTTCACGGTGGGGCCCTCCCCGTTTCGGGTACCCGACCAGGCACAAGGGCTTTCTCTGAGCAGATTGAAGAGGTGCAAGGAAAGGAGAAGGAAGAAGGGAGAGAGGGAGGAGAGGAGCGGGGGAAGAGGAGAAGGGAGGAGGGAGGAGCGATTTGGGGAGAGATCAGGGAATCACTGCAAACCCTGGGCCTGTAGGACGAAGAGAGGGCTGAGAGGCACATGCTAGGCTAATAGAGAAGGGTGTGCCTGGAACTCCCCCGACCCCCATCGCTGCTGAATGACCTGCAGAATCTGAGGTAAGGAATTTGAGCCTCCGGGGGACCAAGAGGAAGGACAGCTAGGCACTGTGCTGAAGACAGCGCTGCCCTTCGGCCCAGGAAGCACACGTGGTCCCCCTTCACCTGCAGAGCTCACCTGCTTCCTGCACTCCTCCTTCTTGGTGACATCATACATCCCTGACCCTGCCCTCCATCTTTCCGTCACCAAAGAAGCTCCCAGAGGCCAGACCATTCACCAGGGCTGATGGCATGGGAACAGGACCCCTGATGGCCCCAGGGTGATGTGACAGGTGGGCTGCAGCCTCTCACCAGCCCATCTCTTGCCCTCCCACCCTGCCTTCCAGCCTCCTAGCTCCATAGGGAAGAAATATCTTCCCACTGGAGGAAAAATGAAAAAAAAAACTTGCCAGGGTGGTACCCCTTGTTTCATCATCTCCTGAGAAAGGCCGACAATCCCCACATCCCGCCCCGGAGGCCACTACCCTCCGTGAGCCCCGTTAAGGTGATGAGGAGAGCTATTAAGCAAATTCATTATTGACTATTTCACATTAGATTCCATTTTTTTCCCTTTGATGCCAACACAACTAATAAAAATGCACTTTATCTTCTTGGATTTATGGGATCGTAAAGCTGCTTTCATGTACCTCAGGGAATTGGGATTAAAGGAGAATTAAACATCTCCAGTGCAAAGCCCGATCAGGTAAAGAGAGTGGGGGGAGGAGTGGCAGGGGGTGGGGGTGGGTAGGAGAAGGAGAAGAGTGATTCAAGGACAAGAAATAAACTGAAGTAAAAACCTGGCAAAAATATGGCTTTAATATATTGTAAAAGAATAAAAACCTCATAAAAAGTTATCACCAGACATGAGGAGTTCGTAATGTCGCCCATTGTGGATTCTGGGGAGGAACTTTCTGGGAGATGAGAGTCATTAGGTAAAAGTAAGCTCAGAGCTGATGGTGAGATGCGGATGGGAGTGGGATGGAGCCACAGGGAGAGCCAGCCAGCCTGGGCCACCACCAGCTGGCACCTCCTGGCCATCAGCCCCCTGACAGGAGACAGCCAAGTTCACAAGACAGGACGCTTCCCTCCCTGCTCCCTGCAGAGTCCCGCAGGAATGGGTGGCTGGACCCAGGGTCTGAAGATCTAGTTCTGACTTTGGCCAACCAGCTATGAGATTCCAGCAAAGCACTCAATCTCTCAGTTTCTTATTTTCTGTTAACCGGGGACAACCCCCCCCCTTGGGCTACCTTCTTCCAAAAGTCATTGCAAGAACCAAGTAGAACAGGGCAAGGCATGTGAGCAAGCTTTCTTTGATTCAAATCAGAAATTTGGGAGCCATACTGGCCATTTCCTTTTCTTCATCCCCAAATCTGGGCCATCACCAATCCTTCTGTTTCTAACTCCAAAATATACCTCCTTCTTCTCCCTTTCTCCAACTCCAGCTCCCAGGTGCAAACTGCTTTTATTTCTCACTAGTCTACTGCGATATATTCTTCATTAGTATCTTCCAAATTCATTCTCCACGCAGCCACTGGAATGATCTTGCAAAAATATGATCAGATTATATCATTCCCCACTTAAAACTCATCAGGGGCTTCCCACTGAACTGAGGATAAAGTTCAGAATCCTTAACCTGGTCTAGAAGGCCTAATCTAGCCAGGCCTGTGTCCCCAGACTCATTCTGCTCTCCCTGGGCCACCTTTCTGTCCTCTGCCACACCAAGCTTCATCCTGTATCCATGCCTTTTATGCACACTCTACCTTCGCTTAGAAAGTTCTCCCTGACTCTTGGAGTGGTTACCTGCCTCTCTATACTAATCTCAATTCAAATGTCACTTAGAGGGGTCTTCTCTGACTTCCAATCAAATATAAACCACCTGTGTTCTGACGTCTACATAACTTATTATACACTAAAATTTGAGTTATATATTTACTTGTGTATATAAATTTAATATCTGACTCTGTGACTAAATGTAGCCCTTTGAGGGCAAGGAATATGCCTATTTGTTATTATTAATTACATCCCCAGAACTTAACACACAGCCCAACTCACAGTCTGCCTCCAAATACTATATAAATTGAGCAAAAGAGAAAGAATCTTAGATTACTACTAAATTTCCACCCAGAGGAGTCTTTCCCTGGCACCAGGGTTTGCATGAATGCAGTGGTACCTGGCCAGCCTTATTGCACAGATCTATGCCATGCCAAGCTCACTTTTTCCTCTTACCTTGGGCTTCTCCTTAAGTTATATACAATGTTTGGACTACTCTCCCCACCCCTCCTCCTTTCTCTTCATGCGGATAACACCCGGTCTCACTTTCAATGAGTCTTGCTCTCAAATCTCTGCTGTGGCTTGCAGACTAGGTTAGGTCTCCCTGCTAACTGTAAGACTCCCTAATATGTCTGTTCATCACTCATTCAACAAATATTTATTTCTATTTATTTGAACAATGATGTGCCACACATTGCTCTGGGTATTGGAGATATACCAATGAACAAAACAGACAAAAATCCCTGAGCTTTTAGGGTAAAATGTCACACACACACACGTAAGGATTGCAATCTTCTTGGGAACATTGAAAGTGCATTATATTTCTTGGTATTCATTAATTTAGTCCTTCATTCATAAAACAGATTTTTCTTAAATGCCTATTTTGAGGTCAGGCACTCTGTTAAGCTCTAAGACGCTATTAGCAAAATGAATACACATGGTCCTGGCTCTGTACATCACAGGATGTAAGGGGAGAGATAGACACTAAAAATGAAAACACAAATGAACAGCAGGTGCTTTGAAGAGAATAAATGGGAGGATTTAAGAGAGAATCATAAAGAAAGGGTCTAGTTGAGATCGTCTGGTCAAGGAAGGCTTCTTTAAGGAAATTGCATTTCCTTAGAGAATGGGATTGGAGGGGACAAGGAGGATGAGAAGGAGCCAGCCACATGAACAGTGAGAGTAAGGACATCAAGGACAGAGAGAACAGCCTGCACAAAAGCCTGTAGGCAATAAAAGTTGGCCCACCTGTGAGACTAGAGGAAGGCTAGTTTGGCTGTAGATAGTGAGTGAGAAAGAGAGTATGGTAAGAGACAGGGTTGGGAAGGTGGTCAGTGGCTAGATCCCATAGGGCCTTCTGGGTCATGATAAAGATTTGGGCTTTTGTTCTAAGCACAATGGAAAGTCATTGGAATGTTTTAAGCAGTCACTATGGAATATTTTAGGATAAACATAGAAATGGGGAAACCAGTTAGAAGATTTTTGCAGCAGATAAAAGGTGATAATGTCTTGAGCTAGAGCGATGGTGTTAAAGATGGGATATCTTTTTGGAGATTGAATCCACATGCCTTGGAACCATCTTGGATGTGGTGTTCAAAATTCAATAACCTTTATTTCCCTGATGCACATCAATGTGTGTAGATGCCTATAAAAATCTTTCCCAATGTGCACCCCAATCCATCTTGTAGCATTTTATAGTCATTTTCCCTTATGCCCTAGAATGATTAGTAACCCCACGTGCTTTTATAATTAGTGGGTGTGTTTCCTCTTCGTGTAGATGCCACCTTCACTCTAAATAATTTTGGAATGCCCCAGAAAACTTCTTTGTATCTGAAGCCTGAAAGTTTTTATTGGGATCCCTAAAGCTGAAGATAGTGTTACTCTGGGAGACCTTGGGAGCCAGAGGTCTGGGACAAAGTTGCTTTTGAAAAATGAGTCAAAAAGAAGGGCTGATTGGATTCAAAGAAGAGATTGAATCAGGCTCTGGGAGGCTGCGTGATCTGGGACAAAAAGCACAGCCACCTTTTAGATCCAAGTAGATCCCTTTCCTTCCTGTAGGTTTCCTTCATCCATGACCATGATCAAGGACCTACTATGTGCCTTGACACTTTCCAACTGCTGGCAATGCAATGATCAATGACAAAGGAAATGCCTTTGTGGATAAAATGCTTTGAAAGGCTAAAAATGTGTGTATCAAATATAAAGCATATTGCAGCCACCTCAAGTATGAAGGATGCAAGACCAACAACTTGGGTCTCCAGGGAGGACTTTTCAGTGAGCCACCGACTGTTCTCTTGACTTGTCCTCATCCCACTCAACAGAAAGATCGTGGCTTTGAGGAAAATTTCTTAGCGATCGGCTCGTGTGATTTATGAGTTTATGGTTCTACGAGGCATCTGCACATTGGGGCATAGATCTCAGTAATTAATCCTAGGAGGTCCCTAATGACAGAGGAGATTGTGCTGTGTGAAAGTTGCTTTAGTGCTAAACAGCTTGTGTTATCTAACAAATGAGAACATTTCACACCCAATAAACGTCACTTTTGATAAGTGCTACTAGCGGTCGTAAATCTGACAAATAACACACGCAAGATCTCTCACACACTTGCCCTTCCCCTGCCCCTGTTCTGCAG
This sequence comes from Cheirogaleus medius, assembly GCA_008086735.1. Taxonomy (NCBI): domain Eukaryota; kingdom Metazoa; phylum Chordata; class Mammalia; order Primates; family Cheirogaleidae; genus Cheirogaleus; species Cheirogaleus medius. The sequence goes on from VBSM01001927.1 coordinate 11,153,916, forward strand.
GGCTCTCTCGCTCTCCCTGTGCTTTGGGGAGGAACAGAACCCACCTCATTCCCCATGCTAGTTCCTGAGGCCCTGGGGAAGGGAGACACCCAGGTAGCCACTGCTTCCTGCCAACACCACCGCACCTGCCTCCAAGTGGAAGCTCTGTGGTTTCCGGGTGATATTCGGATCATTTTAAGTGCAAAAGTGGATGGTTCAAACAGATAAATACAAAACAAAATCACCCATGCCCCAGCCTTCTCCGTTCTTTTATTCAAGACACATCAGAGACTGATAAGAGTTGGCTTAAGTGATAAAGATCACCCCAGCTCATCATCAAAAAGCATTTAAGTGATTAAATGTGTTTTTACTGAATCAAGGAAACAGCAAAGATCCAATCTGTCCCCTCTGGGCTAGCAGTGGATCCATCTTACTTGCTGAGAACACTTTTATCTTGTACATCGCAGCCTCTCAATTACATGAGTGAGCCCAGATGACCACGGAAGGACAGAGGGTGCTTGGTTCCGTCACTCTGGGATGAAGGGAGTAGCCGAATCAAACAGAAACAGGAAGGAATTGCAAAAAGAGAGTCCTGTGTGGTTGCAACTATATCACATCCTGGAAAAAGCAAAATGATGGAGATAGTAAAATGATGAGTGGTTGTCAGGGGCTGGCTGAGGGGATGAAGGAAGTAGAGGGATAAGTAGGTAAAAGGGAGAGCACAGGGGTATTAGAGCAGTGAAACTAGTCTGCACACTACTGCAATTGCAGGTACCTTTGATAATATCATATCAATCAATTGTAGCAAATAGACCACACTAATGCAAACTGTTAACAATAAGAGGAACTCTCTGTATTTGATGCTTGATTTTTCTGCAAACCTAAAACTGATCTGAAAAATAAATTCTATTAAGAGAGTGAGAGGGAACCCAGTCTAGTGTGTTCTTTTTGAAAGTACCTACAAGTTTACCCTTAGGAAGCACTGTCCTTAATGTGCATAGGACGTTGTGGTCACACCAAGCACATATTGACAACTGACAAATGATGACTCATGGATGGTTTTTGACAGGTAATCTCTTAACCCACTGACCACACTCTCCATGTCCTCCCTCCACTTGCATCTGTTCACACCTTAAGATTTTTGCTCCCGCTGCTAGCCTGTGAGCTTTGTAAGCTGTCTCTAGTGTCTGGAACTATACCTGGAACATAGTAGATAGTCAATAAAAAATTTGTTAAATTAATGAATAAATGAATATAATCACCCACCCACCTATTCATTAAGTATCTCTCAAAGTCCTTGAACCTTTATAAAACCTGGGCTCTACCTTGAAGGGGCTTGCAGTCCATTGGAAAGAAATCATCTGATTTGTAAATTATATATCTGAGCAAAGCACAATAATCATTCTAGGAGTCACAGTCTAGTACTGACTCCCCCATACCATAAGATGCATACAATGGCATAAAGTGTCTAAGACATGATCTAGCAAATGAACTGTAGGCTCTGTAAATGCTTAACAACTCCCCTTTCTTAAAAATACCTAGTACCAAATTTATTAGCAAACTCTACTTCCATTGATTTTCATGGCAAAATCCCACCATCTAATGTTCCTGTCCTTACCTTGATAAATGACAACAACAATCCTTTTTAATTTTGCAGAATCTTACTGTTTACCAGTACAATGTACATTATGCATATAACGTATGCATCACATTGGTGCTCTAGCCCTGGGAATCGAGACTAATAAGCAGTGAGCTACCTGGAGTTCAGAACTGTTTCAGGAGCACAAGGGGAATGAAGAACTGTAGGGTGAGTAGAGCATCAGGCACTGTGCTAAATGCTTCACGAAGTCATCTCCATTTTTTCTCACTGGGAGATACTAGCAGGGAGCTGTAGCTGCACGTTGCTGAGGAGGGAGCTGAAGCACTGAGGGATGTTGGCACATCTCTTCACTAATATCTTAGTCGGTTTCATGCTGCTATAACAGAATGCCTGAGACTGGGTAATTTATGAAGAACAGAGATTTATTTCTTCTGGTTCTGGAGGCTGGGAAGTCCAAGATCAAAAGCCAGCATTTGGTGAGAGCTGTCTTATCACATCATAACATGGAAGAAAACATCACATGCAGGGAGAGAGACAGAGACAGAGAAGGTAAGAGGCCCAAACTCATCCTTTTATCGGGAACCCACTGTGGTGATAACTAACCCACCCCTGTGCTAACAGCATTAATTCATTCATGAGGGCGGAGCCCCATCACCTGATCACCTCTTCCAGGTCCTACCTTTCAACACTGTTCTGTTGAGAATTAACTTTTCAACACATGAACTTTGGGGGACATATTCAAACCACAGCAGCTATAAACACCAGGATTCAAATCTGGGTTGCTCTAGATTATTTCCAGAGACCAGCTTATTAGAAGACTCAATGGCTTTAAAATCCAGATATTCCAGGACTTCTTCTATGGATAGAGGATTAGAATTCGAATTGTAACCCAGAGGCTAATTTGATAAAGCAGTCATACTCTTACTTCCTTTACATCTGATAGAATGTCTCCACTATCCTCTAAGACTAGCGTTTTACTAGCCTCTTTAAATGCATGATCTCATTTCATTTCAAAACATTTCTATGACCTTGAGAGTATTCACACCTCCATTTTGCAGATGACTTACTTGAATAAGTTGCCTGACTTCATATAGTTTAGGAAGAGGCTAAATTGTTGTTGAACCCAGATTGTTTGACTTCAGCACCCAAATGCTAGGTCCTCCACAGAGAATGATTTTTCTCAAGGTCTCAGGTTTCTAGTAGTCAGGAGTATCCCTTCCATTGGTTTAATATCAGTATCCCTTGCCGTAATAGCAGGTCATTTTCTTTCTATCCCTTTCTTCGTGGAGCCAAGAATAGCCACTTAAGTCAAGCTTAATGTCATTCGTCTGTGGCCGGCTGAGAACCTGACCCATTAGGCATTTGCAGTCTTAGAAGAAGAATCAAGCCAGGTTATTAGCGGGAAGAGACGATTGCCTTTTATTTCTTTCCTCCTTCTTTATTCTAAAAGGGAAGCGTAACGCGTTGGCTTCTGTTGTCAGAATATCAACGAGGGCATTTTCTGGCAGTCAGTTCATAAGGAAATTTGTCTTGTAATTGGAGCTTCAGAGACTCACCAGCATCGGTGGCATCCGTGGTATAAATGAGCCTCCTCGCTACGTTTACAGATTTTTATCGTAATTGTTGCAGCTAATGCGAATGCAGCGTGGCCAACTTCTTCATGGAAAATTCAGCCATAGCAGGGCCCTGGGAGCCCTGCAGCCCGGCAGTGCACTGTTAGAGCCATGAGAGCCCACCCAGCACAGAGTGTTAACACAAGCTCTGTGACAGGCTTCTCTACGAACGTACAGGGGCCCCCCTCCCTCGCTCCCTCCCCAGAACACGGCACTGCACTGCACGCTCCGCCCCAGCCTCTGCCTTCCTCCACAAAGGACCTGGATGGGAACAGCTTGCTATCTCTCCCATCCCAGACCTTTGGCTCCTTCAGCCACCCCGAAAGCTGCCAGCAACTTCCTTTCTTCCCAGTGCCAGCTGTCCCAAGGGGAGCCACGATCCTAAGCACAGCAGTGGGTCTGTCCTGCCAAGTGAGGACGCTGGCTCGGCCAGCCCTGGCCGCAGTGATGGTCTGGCACAGAATCATGCATTGGCAACAATGGGACAAGAAACTCCCTTGGAGGAAAGACATGTGACCAGAAACCCTTGTGTAATCCCCGGAGCAGAGTCCTCCGGGCCTCAGGCAGGCAGGTAGGGAATGCACGTCCTGGAATGGTAGTGCTAGCAAGAGATCGAAAGAGCTTCTCATCTAACCTTTTGCTTTATGAGAAGAGGAAACCTTAGGAAAGAGCATGTCCTAAAGCAGCAGGCCACACCGTTAAACAGATGGATTGGGCCTCCTGGGTCCACACCGGGGCTCTCTCCTCTACATTTGATAAAGCTACAGAGACACAGATGTACACACACACACACACACACACGGACAATTAGCATCCTTGGATGTCTTGGAGCCCAACTCTCTCACCTCCCAGTTCCATGTTCTTCCTAACCCACCGAGACAGAGACTCTTTCTTCCTTCCCTGCCCCTGATGTTACATGAAAAGCTGAAATCAGGGTTGGGAAATTAGCTTTCCTGGATGTTCCTCAGGAGATGAAATTGCTTTCATACCTGGCTCTCTTTAGCAGATCGGACCCTTTCACTACCTTGCTTTTAGCATGAAGCTTGGGAGGAGCCATTAAGAAAGCAAGAAAGAGCCCATGCCCCCCGCCCAATCTCTCTCTATTCAGATGGGCCTGATTTGGGCTCTGTGTGCACCCTCTAATCCTCTTCGAACAGCGTAAGCCCCACACTGGGAACAATGAAGTTCTTGCTAACAAGTGCGACTCTGACTCTGTCGTTCACCTTGGAAGGGAAGGAGGCCCTTCCTGTTCTGTATTCCAGCCTGTTGTGTTGTCTGTGTCTTATTATGTAAAGTCTCTGGTTTGTTAATAGTTTTAGTGCCCTATGCATTTAAAACCTGGGCGACAGAATAAAGATGAGTGAGCACAGGCTCTGGGCTGATGCAAATTGAAACTGAAAAGATATTAGACTGAAAGAGTCAGGAAGAATGTAAGAAAAATCTGCTGCATAAATTGAGGCCGTGCTGCCCTGCCAGGAATGCTGGTTTTTACCAAAGTGGAACCACATATGTGAATTTTGGTGCTGGGTAGTGGTATCACCCTAACAGTCTCTTTTCTCGAAAGGGCTGGATTCATCATCATCGTCGATGTTACTGAGCACTCACCACGTGGCAGGAACTGCCAAATGTTTCCCAAGAACGATGTCCTTCAGTTCTCAATCAACCCTATCCTGGAGGTGCTGTTGCTATGCCCATTTCACAGATGAACTAGCTGAGGTTTGGAGATTTGTAAAAACTTGGTGTGGCTCCCAGAGCTAATTAAACGCTAAGTCCAGGATTCGAGAATCCAGGCATTCTGACAAGATGAGCCGAACTCTGACTTACTTTTCTTTACCTGTTTGCTTTCTTTAAATAAACCTCCAGCCCAAGTGCTTGAGAAAAGGCCAAAGGAGATGCTGTGGGCCCAGGATAGGTAGCTCAAGCCAACAGGAAGAAACAGATGGAAAGAGATGTGCACTTGGTCATTCGGTCTCAATCTGTGAGCTCTGGTTCTCTCGCTGCCCTCCCTACTAGATGGTTTCCATGGATGCGAAATGACAGGAGCTGGTCGGAGGGTCTCCCTTCCATCCCTAACAGTTGCCACTTCTGGTCAACAGGGGAAGGACAGAGGACCGATGCTGAGACAGGGGAATGGAGCTGGCCCTGCCAATCTTCAATATGCCCTGCTCTTCCTCCAGCTACATCCAGTGAACAAGAATTCTACACTAAAATGAGCAAAGCAGTAGATAAAGAGGTTCTCCTCCTTCACTGATTTAAAAATACTGAAAGTGCAGAAAGCTTTTGGGTAAGAGGATTTCTTTTCTTTCACACTCATTGTTGATTAAATTCCACATTTTCCCAATGGCAGTAATTGTAGAATCTCACTCGAAATGCAGACAGGAGGACAGACACCACAGGAAGGCACGTCTCAGGGGTCTCATGACTCCAGCTTTGATCTCACAGCTGCCCTGGTGTCAGAGAAACCCTGGTGGGCATGAATAGCCTGGGAGAACAACATTACCTGCCCACGATCTCTTTACCTTTTGAGTACATATCCGTATGAGTCTCATGGGCTCAGTACCCAGCCAGTCTGCACATAATAAGGACAGCTAGACAAAGTAACCATGACGCTGGTAATGACAAGGAGATGTCATAATGACATCACAAACGGGGCAATGAGGCTCCCCAGTGGGCAGCCGCAAAGGGCGCCCTTGTTCAGTGCTTCCTAGGAGATGGAGAGTTTGGGGACCGGATTTCCCGGCATATGAGCTGTTATGTTTGACACTGGGTCTGGAGAGGTAAGTGGGGACGTGTGACTCCCATGTGGAAAGTCTGCGCTTTAGGCCAGTGTTTCCCACCTGAGATGGCCATACTGGAATCACTGATCTGATGATTTTGCCAACAGAGTAGACAGGCTTCTTTTACCAGGGTAAGGGAGGCATCCCAACCTCCCATCCTTGGAGGCAGAGGATCACACCTAGTGGCAGAGTGGAACACAGTGTAAGGAAAGACCTCTCCCTGGAGCAGCAGAGAGCCAAGCGGTTCCAGGGTAAAGAGGTAAGTGGAGTGGGCATGCCGGGAGCATCGCAGGGGAATTACAATGGTTCATTGAGACCCAACAAAAGTATGACACTGGGAACAATTTGTCATGCACATCATCCAACCTTCACTTTCTAGGTGCTCTAGGGTTGGCCTTTATGCTGCCCCTAGACTCCAGCAGACTTCCTCTCAGGCCTCCCATCATGCAGCAAGGCTGGCACCTTCTTGACCACCTCCTGTCCCAGGACACCAAAATATCTAACTTCCTGGCCTGTCCCCACTGCATTTCTTCAAAGCCTGGGTAGCTGACGGTATGAATCTGCTTATCATAACACAGCCTTCCTGAGGCCAGGGGGTTTTTGTGCAATGTATTCTTCACTGCTGCTTCCCCAGTGCCTAGTCTGGGCATGAGATGGGCGCCTAATGATTGCTTAAATCACTGAACGTCCCACCATGTGAAGGCACCAGATAGCTGAGAACAATGCAGATGGTCTGCCTGTCAAGGAGTGAGTGGCGTGGGGGCAACTGTCAGTGCTGGGATCGGGCCATCAGTTAGAGGGAAGTGCCTAGACATGGATGCCTCCCACCCCTGGCAAACCCAGATGCTGCTCCTCCTGTGCAAGATGCCTGTCTGTGTACCCAGCCTGAGCCAGCCCTGGTAAAGGCAGAGCAGCACCCATGAGACTTAGAAGGTTGGAAATCTCCTCTCCTTATGCCTCCTCTGTGCTTCACGTAATGAAAATAAAAAATTCCTATGACATGGGTAAGAGTCTGTGAGGCTCCACGACATGGTCACTGCTTTCCATTTACTTCTCTGGAGACAGCATCATCACTCTCCCGGACAATTAAAGCTCACCTTGGGAAGGACCGGTAGCTGGAGAGCAGGAAGGAGTGAGACCAACCTTCTACCTACTGGGTAGGAATCCCCCATTGTCACCAATTAATCATGTGACCCGGAGCAAGTCACCACCGCCCAAGCCTCAGTTTCCTCAAATGTGACAAGAAAGCAAAAGGTTCCCCTGAGGATTAGAAGAGATCCTGGGTTTGATGGTGAAGATGAAATCTGACGACTGGAATCACAGAGGCTCAATCAATGTGTGCCTTCCATCCACACGCCGGCCAGGTTGAAGGTGTTCTATCCGCAGGGAATCTGTAATTATGAGTCACTGCAGAATTATCTTGTTGGTATTTGAGACCGTCTGTGCTATTAGGCCAATAGAATATAGAATATAGGACAGTGGCATTTTTGTCCGATGTAGAATAGCCATTCAATAAATACATTAAAGGGTTAAATGAATGGATGACTTTTCTAATTTTACCTCTTACTCTTCCCTCAGCTATACTCTTAGACCCAGAGGCACGGCCTTCCCACTGTCTCATGTACACATCTAGCTCAATGCTATCTCCACCACTCCATTTCCTACAAACCAGACAGTAACTATTAATATCTAATAGGTAAACCCAACAAACTATATTGTGTGCAGGACTATTTGGAGGCCTATAGAGGATAAAAAAGAAAATTAAAATATAATCCAATCCTCCATGGAATTTATCATTTGGTTGAGTGGAGAATGATTTCTGCCCATGATAAATGTCAAGTGAACAGAGCAAACAGTTGGTCGAGGATGAGGGTGCATGAGGCATCTTGAAGGTTGTGGTCTTTAAACTGGGTCTAGAAGGCCACATGACCTGAGGATCTCCAAAAAAATGCCACCTTAAAATGAGACTTGCTTTCTTTGGTCACCTAAGTGTCCCTAATAAAGTTGAAGCCTGTAGGCTTTAAATGCAGAGCCGAGTGGTGCAATTTGGTGATGATACCCAAGTCTGTACTTAAGCATGATGGCAGACTCGACCAATTGCCTGCTTCTTGCCATTTTCCCGACAGAAGCCCAATCCTGTTTGAATGTGGCACTGTGTCCAGGCAAAGACATTCAATTTTCCAGACTGTATCCCAGGCAAGGTTGTTCAAGTGACACAGATCTAAACAATGAGATAGAGCAGAAGTTACTGGGTAGAGTTTTTATGCAAGGGCAATATTAAAAATAAATAACCACAAATTGTAAAAGACACCAGGTATAAACTGTGGTAAATGTAGCCCTGCTTCCAGGAAAAGTCTTTAAAAGGAACAGGCTCAGTGTCACGTGTTTGCCTACTTTACCCTGTTCTTCTCCCTGCCTGGAACATGATCCAATGCCTGAAGGCCCAGAAGTCATCTTGCAATGAAAGACAAAATCTAAAGATGTTAAAGAGGATGGAACAGGAAGAAAGAGAAGGAGTCTGTGTCTTCAATGACCTGTTGGAGCAGCTGCAACTGACGACCACCTGTGTCCAAACCACATGTTGCATTACATATATTAACCCCTTATTTATCAAAGCCACTCTTAGTCAAGTTCTCTGTTGCTTGCACCTAAATGGAATCCTAACGGACGCAGGCCTCAGTGCCATGTTTTAAAACGTAAGAGTGTGACTGGCTTGTGCACATTGTAAAAGGACTCAGGGCTTATTTGTGCCTGACTGCTGAGCCCCTCAATGTCTGGCTTGTCAATTACTCAGTAAGAGTATCCCAGCCACCAGATGACCACAAAACAGATGACTCGATCGGGCCCAACATACACCAAGCCTGTGTTGTACTGTGACATCCTCTAAGTTCTATTAATAAGTGTGCAATTCTGTCCCAACAAAACAAGGAAAAATGTAGTTTCATTGGTGAGCTGCAGGCTGTCAAGAGAAAATACTGTCTTCTTTGTTTTCAAGGTGCATCAAACCCTGCCTAGAGCAATGGGAAATTATAACTCTGAACTCTTCTTCTTTGGTTAGAAACCTGTTTTCTTCCCCACTGGGTCTTGGGTGGCCAGGAGAAAGCTTTCTTTGACTTTCTTGTGTTCCGCCCATTCTTTGTGAGTCCTTGTCCCATGGAAAGGCCCACTCAGGGGAAGATAAGCCAACCTAGTTATAGAATCATTTCCAGAAGTGAAAGTTGGTCTGCAGGGGGAAAGTTCAGAGAGCTGAGAAAAGGAAAAAGCCATTTGAGGCGGCCTAGCCAAAGGCACAAAAGTAGGAAGCTTAGGTTTGTGCATGGGATCGTGAGTAGAGTGGCCTCACTAGGGTAGAAAGGGCACTCATGGGAGCTTTGAGGAAAAGGCTGGGAAGATGAACAGGGGCCAGATTGTTGGATGCTACGATGAAAAGACTGGGCTTTATCACATAGTAATAAAAAAAAATTAGAGTTATAGAGCTCTGTTTAAGTTTCACTTTCACCTATTGAAGGCCACTCAATCCTTCCAACCACCTCTGAGATGCGTGCAACCCTGGTTGCTCTTATCTTGTTTGAGGGAAAGGGCTAGAGAAGCTATAGGAGTTGTCCACTGGCCCACAACCAGATAGTAGATTGAGACCCAAACCAGATCTTTAGCTTCTTAATCCAGTGTTCTTTCACCCTACTCTGCTGAGAACATGCATGGAATGATTTTTGTAAGCAGGCATTTACTCAGACACTATAAGGCAAGTGTGGAGGCAGTGAGACCAGACAGGGTGCTTTTGTAATAGCTCAGTGTTAGATGGAAAGGGTTTCAATTAAATATGTCTCAAGGATGCATCTGGTAAGGAGAAACTAGCAATACAGGAGAAACTCTCTAACTCAATTTCCACTTAATCAACTCTCTACAGGAACCAATGTTCTTCATCTTGTCGTTAAAATAGAGCAGTAGATACCCATGACCAAGCGAATGCTTGGGATGAGTAGACAACTGCCCAGTGCACTGGGCCTTCTCTTCTCACCAGTTGAATTTTTTTGTTCCAGTTATCCTTGTTATTCCAATGACTTAATTTAATTAAATATTACAAACGTTGCTGTTGTTATTATTGTTATATAAACCAACAAGTCAGATATTTGGAAATAGTCGATAAAGTTGAGTTACTCAAATGAACTGTTCAGATTCCTTTGCAAGGTCTTTAGTTCTTGTTCTGCTTTTAAGAAACCTGAAAACCTTATATCATGCATTAAGGATGTGATTTATGCAAAAAAGCTGTCACAGAAATCCAACCAGCAGGCTCATACTCAAAAAAAGGCCTTGACCCTACATCAAAAGATTGGCTTCTTTTCATTAAAAGTTTCAAGTATGTAAGTAGCATTTCTCAATTTTAATTGATTCTTTTTCAATTAATTGACTATTAAATTCTGGTCATGTAGGATGAGAGGGTGCTTCTGTAGTTAGAATCACAGAAAGTCATCTACAAGGAACCTTGGAGATCACCCCCTCCAGGGCTTCTCTAACCTTTATGCACATGAGAATCACCTGAAGGGCTTGGAAAATACAAATTGCAGGGACCCACCCAAGATTTTAAATTCAGTGGTCCTGGGGTAAGGCCTGAGAATTTGTGTTTCTAACAAATTTGCTGGTGAAGCTGGTGCTGCTGGTCTGAGGACCACGCTTCGAGAACTGCCGAACTCACCCATCACTAAGGAAGTTCCGAGGTTTGGAGATGTGAAGAGCTTCCCTTGTGCTCACACGGTGTGTTAGCAAGACAGCTGAGCCCAGCATGTGATCTTCCCACTGCCCCCTGCTGTCAAATCAAAAGTATAATGTGTGTGATAGATTACAGAATGGCCACAAATCCTTTGACACTTGTTCTATCCATAGGTGGGATCTTTGTCCCTTCCGCTTGACTCCAGGGTGGTTCTAGGATTGAATGACCAGTAATACATGATGGAAGTGCGTTGTGCCCTTTTCCACACCCAGCCTTAAGAGAGTAACAGGTTTGGCTTCTGGTCTCTTGGAATGTTCTTTCTGGGAGCACTGAGCTCCCATTTCAGAGGTGTGACCACCTTGAAGTCATCATGCTGGAGAAGCCATGCATAGACCTGGCTAATGGTTGTAGGTGAGTTCAGCATCCTAGCCTTCCTCAACAAGGACATACAAGTGCAACCAACTCAAACTCTCCAAACCTGCACATCTTCCAGCCAATGTCTCTGTGGATGCCATGTGAGCCCCAATCATTGCTCCACCCAGAACCCTGAGCCATAAAACCATAAGATATATTAAAACAGTTGTTGTTTTAAGCCACTAAGTTTTGGGGCAGTTTGTTGCACAGCCACAGATAACTGAAATGATATTGAAAAGACAAAAGCCTTTGGGGACCTGAGGTTCTATTTACAGGCTGAACTTAGAGACAAAAGCAACCTATGTGAAATGTAATAATGGGTGACTGATTATATAGAGGTGTCCAGTGAAAGCAAAAAGGTCAAATTGCCTGAGATTGCTTGCCTGAGACTGAGTACACTGACGATATGTACCAAAAGAAAAGAGTCAGGAACCAGGGTTAATCTAGAGGAGATGTGAGGAGAGAGGTTGGGATGTAGGCAGCAAAATCGTGAGTTACAATGTTAGACATTTCAAGTCCCCAAACCACAATGCCCAAGCCCCCACTTCCACGCCCTAAAGTCTCGGTTTCCATCTCTGGCCTCTCACCGTTCTCAGTTCCCACCCGCACACCCCTCCTCCCTAAATCCAGGAAGCCTTTCTTGTCTAGATGCTCCATTCAGCCCTTCCTCATGGACTGGTTTGCATTATGATCTGATTTTTTCATATACCTCTTCCCAGAGTAGTTATAAACTCATAAAGAATACAATTTGCCTTTTATTTTCTCCTCAATGCTTAGCACAGTCCTGGGGACTCTGTTAGTATCCCCGATGCTCAGCTGAGTGGAAATTGTGTAGACCAGTGAGGGTTGGGCTGGAGGGGCGTGCCCAGGGCTGGGATCTTCAGCCTTCAGTGATGCAAGTCCCTGCAGGGGACCACTTTGAAGTACAATACTCATCTCAGTATGGTATATTCTGGGCTGTTTGTAAAAATATCAGTCTCATGTGTGGATATGAACCTACACACCTTGCAATGCTGACTTTTATCTGTTTGAAAATTCGGTTCAATTTCCCTTGTTATTCTAATCCTCAGAATTGCTATCTGGGTTCAAACCAAGTCTTCTCTCCACCACTTTGATACTGACAATTCTAGGGGACCCCAGGAGTCTTTCAACCCTATTAAATTAGTCAATTGACAAATGTTTTCTGATCTTTCTACTCTGTGAAGCACTATAGGGGCTGAAAGGAAGAAAGTTCATACATAACCGGGGCTCAAGTCAGGGCGTGCTTTCTGGAGCAGGTGTGTGTGAAACTGACCAGTAAAAATGGGGGGCGGGGCGAGGATCCATAGGTCCAAGGGGCATTTATCCTCAGATAAAAAGAACAGGAGGAAATCTAGGTTGGCAGGAGCATGGGTGTGTGCAGAAAGGTCCACTGGGCTAGTCCACATGAGGACTTGGGCACCAGGGCAATACACATGGCTTGAATGTGGTAAACAGAGAGAAGCTCCTGAGTTTTGAGAGTTGGAGAGACACGATTTCATTCACATCTGATACTCCCCACCGTTCCCGGCATTACGCCTTCCTTTCATGTGGTAAGCGAGTATCAAATATTTGTTGAATGATCAATGAACTGCCAAAGCCATCTGAGTGCACTGTTGGTGTCTGAATCTTCCGGATACTTACCTGATCCTGCTCTTTCTTCTGGGCAACATTTATTCTAGGAAATGGCTCTGGCTTTAAAGACGAAGGAGAAGAAAAACTCCCAGTAAAAGAGAGATTGTCAAAGCAGAACCAGTTCTAAGTGGAATGATTTCTCCCTACCTAAACTTTACCGCAAGGCCCCATTAAAGAGTTGCAGAACCCCAGCACGAAAGTGCCATAAATTACGAGGCTCCGGACATCGGGGACGGAGAGCCACAATTCCCACCGGAGTTTGCTGTGCATTTCTTTTTGCAAAGCATCCGAAGCAGATTGAAATCCTGGCTGAGAAGCTTGTGAAAGGAGAGAGCTGAGGCAAAGGGCAAAGGCATTAAATAATATATGGATTTTCACAAAAAATCATTTCTGCTTAAATAGCTGACTGCCCATGTTGGTGACCAAGTGCAGCAAGGAAGGAGGCTGGCACTGCTGACAGCAGAAAGCACAGGGCCGAGGCAATCAACAGGGGTGCAGTGACCATGTTTAATGGGCTTTTAAATGTCCCAGATTGAAAGTCCAAATTTCTAAGAAGTATAAAGTGAAAACGATTTATCCTTGTTTTATTAATCCTCGTGAAAGCACTTCATCCTGCTCTATGATACAATCATCTATCCAATGGTATAAATTAAAATATAGAAGTTAAATAGTATAAGTTAAAATTCTGGACGCCCCTATACCACTCCAGAAGCACTTTCCTCACCTCCCAGAATTCAGAAACCAGCTCTTCTATGAGAATCTCTGCAACGTGGGAGCTCTGTTCTCACTCTCCTTCAAGAACGTCATGCCCACCAATCCTCCACTGCTAGTACATTTCCACTGAATAAAACCCTGGCCAGATTCGGGCAGAGGCGGGCTCCCAGCAGCACCCATATCCCACTGCATGACTTGATTCAGCCTTGCAAATAACTACCTGCCCGTTCACCCAAGGCAAATGTTGATTTATGCTGAATGCTAAGTGAGTGGAAAAGAATGATGACTCACTTTCACTGGATGACCTTTCTACTTTCACAAGGAGAAAGCAGACAGTTTAAAAGGGAAAGCAATTTGTCTTTTGCTGATTTTTTTCTTGTATGAAGTCTGAATTTCTCTGCCTAATATTCAAGGACCTACCTTTCAACACATGTCCCACCACTTGCTAACTGAGTGTATACTCTTTGCTGTTCTTTTCCACCTTCAATACGACTTGCCTACTTCTGTCTATTCATGATGTTCTCCTCTTTTCTCTGCCTTCCAAATCCATCACACTCAAGGTCAAAGCCCACCTTTTCTATGAGACCTTCAACTTCCCATGAGCATCCACAGACTTACCAAAGAAAAGCAGAATACTGTCAGATGTTTGTTTTCCTTTCATTGTTTGGGGAGCCTACAACTTTTGTTTCTCTCTAAACTGTAGTCTCCTTGAAGGGGAGATCTCTGCCTTTTTATCTATGCCTCACACTTAGCATCATGGCACGCAAAATGAAGTGCTCAGTGACCACTGTTCACAGCAAGGCCAACCCATGTGTTTAACTTATTAGCTCATAGAGACCAGCAGATAGTTGAGAACATTCAGCCCATTTGAAGAGTTAAAAGCCTTTGAGATAGCCATGCACTGACCAAACCAAACCCATCCACCCATCTTTTTATTTTTTATTTTGTTGGTTGTTGCTACTCCTTTATTCAATGATGATGATGATGATGATGATGATGATGAAATAGAAAAGGACTACCTAACATTTCCTGGGAGTTTACTAAATACCAAGCTCTATTTTCAGCACTTTACCTGTATTATCCCATTTATTCTTCATCGCAATTACAGGACAATGTGTTTCCACTTTAATGCTGAGGAAACTGAGGCACAAGCCATTAGTAACCTGCCTGAGATCATTCCAGAATTCAAGGTAAAGTTGGGATTTAAATCCAAACACTCTGACTCCAGAGTTTGAGTTCTGCGTGGTACATCGCTCCTCGCACTGTGTTTCACCTGGTTTGTGAAGCATTTAGAATGACAGGAAGTCATAACCGATTCCCTGAAGGCATTAGAAATTATTTAGCACTTTATTTTTTTCTAAGTACTTTCACCTACATTAATTCATTTAATCTTGGCAAGAGACCTCTGTGGAAGGTAAGTTGAGCATTTCTACACTTAGGAGGAGATAGGGAAATGGGTGCCTTGCCCGAGAGTCTAAGTGTGTCAGTGGACGCAGGATCACAGGATGCCAGAGAAGAGGGAAGGGTCAGCATATACAAAGCAACCATTCCTTTTGTAGCAAAGCTACCAAGGCACCAAGGGGTGACTTGCTGAAGATTATCCAGCAAATGAGTAGAAAAACAAGATTAGAACTGGATTTTGTGACTTCTACTCCATGGCCTCCCATTGCAGCACCATGGCCCTGGGCATGATTCTGAAAATAAATAGTGAAAATGGGGTCCTATTCAAATATGTAGGGACCTACTGAAGGCCATGTGTGCCTCTTAGAGAGTCACGATGCACAAGCTTTGAAGATTCATGCAAAGCAGTGCATAAATTCACTTGACCAAAGACATGTTTAAATACTTTCCATTAATATCCCTTTGCAGAACTAGTACTCTATGAAAGTCAATTTGGGAAACAATGCATAACAGGTATATCGGGATATGCATATATAAATAATTGCAATTTTTTTTTCTTTTGGCTCTTGGGACCAGCTGCAAAATGAAAAGAAAAATAGTTCCTCTTCTTCCTTTCTTCTCACTTCCTAAATGCCCTCCTCACCATCACCGCTAAATCTACACATTTCACTCCTCTACCCTACAATGAAACATGTATATTTTTTAATCCACTTAGATGAAACATAATGGAAAATTAGCACTTTCCAAAGAAAGAACACCTGTACGCTTTCTCACCTGTATACACACACACACACACACACACACACACGTGACCTGAATCTTTTTGCAGTTTCTTAGGGTTGTTACATTACTGCCTTTGCACAAGTGAGGATTCATCATATCCTCACTGTTCCTCTGGGGTTTGCTTGTTTGTAAAAGATTATGTTAGTGTGCTTCGGCTTCCATAACAAGTTACCCTAGACTAGGTGGCTTAAACTGCAGAAATGTATTGCTCTTAGTTCTGGAGGCTGGAAGTCCCACATTAAGGTGCCAACAAGGTAGGTTCCATTCTGAGGGCACTTCTCTTGGCTTGTAGGTGGCCACCATCTCACTATGTGCTCACGTGACCTCCTCTCCATGTGTCTGGGATCAGGGCCTCACGCTTATGACCTCATTTAACCTTCATTACTCCCTTCTAGTCCTTATCTCTGAATACGGTCACATTCCGGGTTAGGGCTTCAACACCTGAATTGAGAGAGTGCAGGACACAATTCAGCCCATAGCAACGATGGAGAATGTGATGATGTCATCAAAGCAGGGTGTGTTGGTGGGGACCCAAGATGGTCTCTTAGGGATAGATTGAATCTGATTTTTAAAACTAAGGAAGAAAATTTGGGCAAATTATTCACACGTTGCTGCCTCGTGTCCTTTTCACAAGTTTGGCAAGGGGAGGGGTATAAAGAATTTCAATGGATCATAACAGCTATATCTGAAAATGTTAATCCCTTATGAGAAGAAACAAGGTGGCAAATTCCTATTAAGATATAAATAACCGACAAGCGTTCCTGCGAGCACCTCTTAGTGGCAGAGGTAGACCGGAAGTGGAAACCGGAAGTGGAGTGGGAGGAGGCTGAACTCACCCAGGACAGACCCGCCTTCCATGGGCAGGTGAGGGCTGGGGGATCTATCTCCCCTGCCTGGGTGCCAACCCCACTCTCTTGCCTTTTCATGTGTGGCCTGAGCTGAGCCCCCGGGGGCCACAACTTCCCCATCCATCCTCCCGTTCCCCCTCCCAGACAGCAAGCAGCTCTATGGGCACACACATAACCTCTCCCCCGGCTTCACCCCCAGCCGCCCGCCCGCAGGTGCAGCCCAGCCCAGCAGAGAGAGGAGGGCAGGACACGTGGGCCGGGAAAGGGCACCGCTCTCCGGGAGGCTGAGGGCGGCATTCATGACATCGGTGAGAAGAACCTCGCTGATCACTTCCTTCCTCATTATTTCAGGATTATTGTAATTTTATGCAAACACTCCTTCTTTCCAACGCAGCTTCTGACGGCCACAGTTCTTGTTTGCTGCTGGCCCCCAGCAATGCTAATAAACGGCTTCCGGATCATTTTTATTCATTTTGCGCATTTCACTCACAGTACTTCATGTGACTTATGTAGCCCCTGCAGCTCATATTTCTATTTGAATTGCAGGGCAAGTAGTGAGTTTTAACATTCCAACTGCACACACATTCTTCTTTCCCTCGAAATGAAAGATCATTTGAACTTTGAATTGCATTAGCATGACATTTTTCTACTAAATTACCCTGGCTGCACTCAACGGCCTGAAAAGAAACAAACCTCTTTTAACTCTATAGGCTATGTGAGTGAATAAATACCAGAGGAAACGCCAACAGAGAGGAGGAAGGAGCCACAGCCTGGCAAAGCTGGGACACTCCTGCTGCCACGAAGAGCCCATCTGGGGTGCTGGCCTCGCAGACTGGGGCCATTGCTGTCCCCCCCACCCCATGCCAGGCTGTGGCTGGGGCATTTGGATGCATGTAGCACAAAGTTAATGGTTAACACAGCTGTTGCTTTGTGAAAAACGAGGTGCAGCTTCTCCTATCATTTAAAAAAAGTAATAATGTTTGCTTTCTCTTGTATTATAATTGTAGGAAATGTTCATTGTGGGAAATGTGGAAAACACAAAAAGAATAAAGAAGAAAATGAAAACCACCCATGCTCTAGGGATATATTTTTCCAAATCCTTTTGGGAGAGTAGATAGAGTTCTATTCAATTATATATGTGCAGAGCATCATTTTATTTTGCATAAATTAGGATATATATTTGTGATTTGAATCTGGAAAACACAAAAAGCATAAAGAAGGGAATGAAAACCACCCATACTTCTAGGGAGATATTTCTCCAAATCCTTCTGGGAGAGTGGATAGAGTCCTGTTCAATTATATATATGCATAGCATCATTTTATTTATTTTGCATAAATTAGGATATATATTTGTGATTTGAATCTTTTTTTAACTTGACATTTCTCTTGTGAGCATTTGCCCAATGCTTTAAAAATCATGATTTTGCAACGACTGCATGATATTTCATCGTAGGAGTATATCATATGGATGTAACCATTTCTTTCTTGGTATACATTGATGCCACTTCTGAGGTTTGTGTTTATTAAAAATACTGTGATGAACATCTTTTTACACCTAACATCTGATAATTGGTGATGGTTACCATTTCTTGAGCTTCTATTATGTGACAACTATGATAACAGACACTTCCCAGAGGGTATGGTATATATTATAATAAGATATAATCATAATATATATTAATTCTTGTCATCACCTCAAAGGTGGTCATTATTCTCTTCATTTTATAGGCAAAGAAAGTGAGTGCAGAGGTTAACCTGGTTCAATGCTATTAGGTGGTAAATAACAATTCTAGGATTTGACACCAGATTTTCTGACTCCAGGATCTATGTTCTTTTACGTATATTCTAGGTGTTCCTAATATGCACTCCATTTCCTTCTCTGGAGGTTGCAGAAAAAGATATCCAAGACACCTACATAAAAACCCAACTCTGCCTCAGAAGCCCACCTGTAGTCAGAGGCAGATCTGAGTTTCAGGAGCTCAGCAGGAATTTGTTAGTGGCCTCGGTCAAGGAACAGGGATTTCTTTCCTGGATGCAGGTTGGGGGTGGTGGTGAAGATTGTGCACTGACAATTGCAAACACGGGGTGTTCAGCTGCTCACAGTCTGCAGTGGGGACTGAGTTTAATGAAGGGCATCACACCCTGTCAGAGCCACCTGGACTGAGGCTTCAGACCACATTGACTGCTGGATGCAGGGCAAGGGTGAGGACCCAGAGAAAAAAACAATAGAAAACAATCTATCTTCTCAACGCTTGTTAGCACGAAAATGCAGTGATGTGTTGACATTTCTGTTTAAAGAGGTCACAAGGATCACCTTGCAGGTTGACATGTAAATTTGTTATTCCTACTAAATGAGTTGGTGGTGATCAGCAATCTTAAGTGTCTTGAGTGGCGACATCACAGTTACTCTGGCAAAGGCACGTGGATTCGTCTGCATTTATGAAGCTTCTTGACACAGCAACAGCTCCTAGCACTGTCCTCTTCCCTAAGACCCATGCGAGGCAGCCTTAGCCTTGGAGTGGAGTGAAAACAAGACCCACATGTCTCCTCCTGTCTTTACAGCCCTGTAAACGTGAGGTCTCGGGTTGAGCTCCCCGGCTATACATCCCACACGGGGTGACTGTACAGGCACCGGACGTGGAAGGTGCCCTGTCATAGTTCACAGGCTGTGTGCAGGGCTCCAAGACAGCTTGACTATGCATCAGTCCTGGCTTAGGGCCACTTCAAGCAGCCAGCCTCCTTATTCCTGTCCCAAATTGTGTAAGATGGGGAGTAGCATTTGGCACAGAAGCACAAGCTCCTCCCAAGCCAGGCTGAGAAATACCCCTTGAAACGCCACTCCACTGCTCACAGCGGAGAGATGCAGTGAGACGCGGTGTTTGCTCTGGAGCTGGGACCTGCAACCATTCGTCCTGTGGCCTCGGGTAAGTGGCCTTCTCTGGACCCCAGTTTCTTCTTCTACAAAATTATTCTTTCACTGTATTCATTTATTCATTTAATTTCATTCACTTGCTGATTCCCTGCTATGATAACAAAAGGTAACGTCTATTGAGTGATAAGTGTGGGCTAGCATAGTAACAGATGCCGTTCACATGTTGGCCAATAAAACAGGCATGGCGGCTGCCTTCGTGGAATTTGCTACCAAGAAAACTTAGGTGAGCAAGTAAACATATAAATACAAATTGGGATGAGCACTGTTAGGTAAATGAGCAGAGTGCAATGGTAAGGAATATTGGGGAAAGAGAGAAGGTAAGGACTTAGGTAACGATAATACTTGATCATGTAAGAGATATGAAAGATCAAATAAATGGGGGTAAAATATCTTAGGTGCCTGGCCCAGAAAAGAGAATTATAAATGTCACTTATGTTTCCTTCTTCTCCTAATTTGTGCAATGAATGCAAAAACTCTAAAAAACAACAAAAAAAAATGATCCAGCAAAATACCTGACATGTAATACATAAACAAGAAGTAATAGGGGGGCATGGGCAATGTACGTAACCATAATATTTGTACCCCCATAATATGCTGAAATAAAATAATAATAATAATAAAAGAAGTAATAGTTGTCATAATAGTTATTGTTAACCTGATATCACCTGGATCTCCCTGCCCCTTAAAATCTCTTTAGGGGAAACGTAAACCTCCAGTTCTATTCCCTACGGAAGTCTCAAAACCACTCCAAAATGTCTGTAAAATTCCTCTGGGGAATTCCTTTGAAACGTCCCAGCTCTGAGCTCTTGTTCACTCAGTTTATGGGCCCCCCCGCCCCCCGATCATCTCGCACACGCTGGGGTGTAATGCTCCACACTGACCCAGGAGGGAAACCCAAGCCCTCCCTTGGTTTCCACCGTAAGTAAATAAATGAATGAATAACACTCAGACACAGCTATCTGTGTGTTTAGTGACTTTACTGAGGGTGTAGAAGGGTGCGGGGTGGCAGATGTCCATGGCAGCAAAGCAAAGTTACAACAGAATACTTGGCTTTTCCATTCTAAAATGTTCTTAAGCCTCACATGGGCCACTTCATCCCATGTATGTTCCAGCTTGCACCAACTCTTCTTCAGGAGGAAAACCATACTCTCTGATTGTCCTTGCAACTGTTAACATACACAGTCTCAGAACTTCACCTTCTACCCCAGACATCTTACCAAGATGTTTTTTCAAAGACAGCATTCTTTCTAAGAGAAATTCTGCTGCAAGCTAATAAAAATATTTTTTACCCTGCTTCATTGCCATTGCCTTGACTAGTGTCATTATTAATATTAGCATGAAGCCTGACACCTTAGGGAAGGGTTTGGCAGATGAGCCTCTGTAAATACGTTTCCTTACAGCATGAGGGTGATGTCATCTAGAATATAAAACACCAAGAGGTGTCCTGGCATAGGCCATAGGCATCTGGTGTTTCTGGAATGGACCTGTCCCCAGCCCACATGGAGCTTAAAATGGAGAACAATAGGGTGAGGACGCTTCACTGTGGCTCATCTTGACACCATTTGTTCTTTCCGGAAGGAGACCCTTAAATACAGCACCTTAAATATGACTCAAGAGCTTGATCTACTCTTCCTTCTCCCTGCCCTTCCTTAGCCCAAAAATTAGAGTCCTGGAATTTTTTTCCCCTGAGAATTCAGTGGGTAAATAAATCTAAGACTTAATGAAGCTCTTGAAAGCCCAGAGCTCCCAGAATCACCAGGCAGGAGTGCAGAAAACAGAACTCACCCCAGACACACTAGTGACTGTTCACTCAGCCTCTGCCTTCCATATTTCTGGAAAATGAACTCTTCAAAGTTCCTTAAGGAAACACTCCTTCGCACATCCCAGACCATGTGGAACACATAAGAGACAGTTCCTTCTCCCCTGACCTCAATGATGGGGTAGTGCCCCAGGTGTTTTATTTTTTGTGGGTTTTTTTTTTTTGCTCCTATGGAAGCTCTCTTTCACACTGAATTTGAACCTGGAAGGATATAAGGTCTGGAACTACAACCATGGGGTTCCAGAGGCCACCAACCATGAAGGAGATGAAGGAGATGAGAAATGAAAGAGGCCAGGACTAAGTCCACCACTTCAGCCCTAAATCTAGCTATGCCTGAAGTTAACCCATCCCTGGACCTTCCCATCAGGTGAGCCAATAAACATCCTTTTTTGATTAAAACACCTTGTCCAGTTTTGTTTGTTTGTCTTTTGTCCCATGGAACAGAAGGAGTCTTATTGGATACACAGATCTGGTGAGGGGTCACGGATCTATTTCCTAGTCCAACCCACTCTTAGTCCTATTCTTGGAATCCGAGGGACAGTCACATGGGCTGCTTATAAGGCTGAAACAAGCATCCACATGTGCTTCAGATCAGGAATTTAACCTACATTTGCACCAGACAAAGAAACAGGAGCAGAAGTCCAAAGACACAGATAGGTGGAACTTGACATGGTGTACCCTGGTCTATTTGTTTTTCAATACATCAAGAGCTTTTTTATTTTACTGGATTTGACCAAATTTTCTGCAAACGAAATCAAAATATACCTGAAATTATATTTATGATTCTGTCTGCTGTCTCAGAAGGTCAGATAATACTATTTTTCATGTTACAGTACCTTTCATAATAATTTGAGAAGTAAACAGAAGTTCTTAAGTCTAAGATCAAGTTTTTCTTTTATGGATCATACTTTTGGCGTCATAGCTAAGATATCTTCCCCTAATTCAAAATCACGAAGATTTTCTTCCATGTTTTCTTTAAGAAGTTGTGTGGTTTTAGGATTTATAGGTAGGTCCATGATACAAGTTAATTTTTGTATAAGATTCGAGGAATGAATAGAAGTGTTTTGCTCCGGCATCATTTGTTGAAAAGACTATCTTTTCTCCACCAAATTGCCTTTGCATCTTTGCTGAAAATCAATTAACCATATATGTGTGGTCTATTTCTTGACTCTATATTCTGTATTATTCATCTGTCTTTATACATATACCATATTGTCTTAAATACCATAGTTTTATAAGTCTTAAAGTCAGGTAGTAAGAAAGCCCTCCAATTTTGCTCTTCCTTGTTGAAGTTGTTTCAGCCATTATAGGTCTTTTGCACTCACCTATGAATTTAAGAACTAGTTTGTCAATTTCCACACACACATACAAAAAAAAAAAAAGTCTTCTGGAATTTAACATACTTGTGATGGATCTATAAATCAATGTGGAGAAAATTAACATCTTGGCCGGGCGCGGTGGCTCACGCCTGTAATCCTAGCACTCTGGGAG
>VBSM01001927.1:11176747-11196067 GCA_008086735.1 Cheirogaleus medius
AGCGATCCTCCTGCCTCGGCCTTCCAGAGTGCTAGGATTACAGGTGTGAGCCACGACGCCCAGCCTGAGTACTTTTTCTTTTTCTTGCCTTATTGCCCTAGCCAAAATCTCCAGCACAATGTTGAATAAAAGTAGTGAAAGTGAATATCCTCACCTTTTTACTGATGTTAGGAGGAAGACATTCGGTCTTTTACCATAAAGTGTAATGTATGCTGTAGTTTTTCATAGCTGCTTTTTATCAGGTTGAAGAAATGCCTCTCTATTCCTAGTTTGTTGAAAGTTTTTAATCAGGAATAGATGCTGGATTTTTGTTAATGCTTTTTCTGCATTCATCAAGATAATCAAGTGTTTTTTCTCTTTTAATTAGTCAATGTGGTGAATTACATTCATTGGTTTTCAGATGTTAAAACAGCCTTTCTTCTTATTATCAGTTGTATTTTCCTGTTTCATATTATTTTTTACTGGATGCAAAACATTTCTATCACTTGCCATCTTTACCATGTCGTTTCTGGATATTTTTACAGTTACAAAATGAATTAAGTTCTGGAGATACAATGTACAGCATGGTGACTATAGTTAATAATACCACATTGCATACTTGAAATTTTCTAAGAGAAAAGACCTTAAGTGGTCTCACCACAAAAAGAGGGGGGAAGGGTACTATGTGAAGTTATATGTATTAATTACTTTGATTGTGGTAATCCTTTCACAATGTATCTGTATATCAAATCATCACATGATACACTTTAAATAGATAGAACTTCTATTTGTCAATCATACCTTCATAAAGTTGGAAAAAAAATAATTTAAACAAGAAAAAAAGAGCTGCATGCACAAAATTGCCATTGTATGGTTGTTTCTGGTAGCAAAAAAAGTAAACAATCTAAATAGTTTGTTTATCCACTCCATGGAATATTATGCAGCTATTTAAAAAGCTAAGTAGGAAAAGAATGTAACAATAGAGAGAAACATTTGATGTAATGCAAAGTGAATAAAGCAGTATGCAAAATGTTATGTTCGCTATGATTACAATGATGTAAAATATGTATGATTATGGCCGAAGTCTCCAGAATACACACAAATAAAACCTATTTTGTTACAGTCTTGTGAAAGAGGGTAATTTGTTATTCTTCTTTCAAAAGGGCCTTTAAAGTTGTTGCGATAATACATTTTTAAATACAACAAAACAAAATCAGCAGTAGTTGACTTAACCCCATCTCTAAAGATAAATGCATTTGCAGTACTGGATTAGACCAAGGAAATCCAGGCAGTTGCTTAGAGCAAAATCATCTCTAAAAATTGGATGAAGGAAACGTTGACCAGAGCTCCTACAACAGAAACCTTCAGGTGGAGACCCCCTTCCCACCAAAGGACAGACTTAAGTAATGACAAGTGATTGCTCGACTGCATCTAAGGAGGGTGGTCTGTTTCACTGCAGATTCATAGTTTCTATGAAGGGGTCTGAAAATGCGAGAATCCTCTTTAACAGCATTTTAGTCCCTCTGCCTTCTGCCTCTTCTCTAAATAATTGCTGAGAAAATATTTAACAATATTGCTTAAAGTGGTGCCAAGCTGTTAGCTCGTCTGGGGCACCCAGGTGTCTCCCTCTAGCTCTGAACATACCTCACCAATTTCTCTCATTTCCATTCAAGTCAGCAAAAGGTAAGGGAGGCCTGATTTTACCACGAGGCTCGGGCTAAACTCTGGGAACACAGTGACAGGGAAAGATGCAATTCTTGCCTTTAAGAAGCCTAGAATTATAAAAACAATTGTGCAAATAAATAATCACAGGGCATTAGGTAACTGCTGTTGCGTATAGCACATTTACTGTTCCCTTCCCCAGAGCATCTCCCAAATTGCTTAGGGAGACACGTTGATGTGGTCCCCTGGCGCCCTGCAAAGGAGCCTGCCCCAAGTCTATTAACCTCTCAAGCTTTCTTCTCCATCTGGGCTCTGCTGCCCTGTGCCAACATGCGTCCATTTCCTGCACCAACTTGTTCCAGAGCAAATCCAGCCTGAAAGCTGCCATTTGCTCAGCCGCCATCAGGTCTACAGGCCAGCCCGCCAGCTGGCAAGGGTTTCCTTGCCCTCCCTGCCCTTATCTGTTTCCTCCAAGCAGAGCAGGTGGCAGGAGCCTGGCAACGGGGAGAAGCCACGCCATGTGCAGATCCCAGAGCTTGCCAGTGAAGCCCAGGTGCCTCTTGCCATCATCCACTGGTGCAGCGGGCAGGAAGAGGCAGAGAATGAAGGTGGCTTCGTGGCTCCTGGAAGCCACATGAGAATAGCCTATGGAGAAGGGTGCAAGGACCGATTTCCAACTCAGAGGCTGGAGGAGGAAAAGAGACACCCGAGTGATGCTCTTCCCTGAAGGCGTTTGGTTCTGAGTTGTAAGCTGAGCTGTCTGTCGTGGCTCTCTCCTTCCCTGCTCTGCAACCTCCCAGCCTACATCACATGGGCCTCTTCCCAGCCCTCTGAGAGCCTGGAAAAAATGAGTGGAGAGGAGGTCTCTTTTCCTGAGAACAGGAAACAATGCAGATAACAGTTATTCCATGCTAGAAGGCTGAGTTGAGAGCCCCTCTACCTCGTTCTATCTGAAGAGACCAAAGCGAGAGCTCTGCAGGAACATGGGGAAAACACGATGTTTGAGTGGACGACAACACAATGTATTGAACAGTGCCATTCAAATATAGTGGAATCTAATGGCCAAATCAAAGTTCTGAAAATGGAAGCTTTGCCCTCGGACACATGAGAAGCAGCATAGCTCAGATCACCATCTTGTAAGTCTTCGCTCAACCACTTCTTCCCCCAGAAATTTCACTCGACTACGGTTCCTCAGAAAGACGGTTTGCAGAATGTGAGATACTACAGGTTGCAGAGAGTGCTCTGTGGAAATGGATCCTTTCTAGTCTGAACTGCAAGTGAGTCAAATAAACAAAGAAATTAGTCCCAGCACAACTCGAGTGTAACGGACGTTGACTGATGTTGCAAAGGGTTAAGATACCTGTGCTAGCAACCGGGTTTGGTAAACCAAAAGAAGAACTCACTAGAAGGCACTTCTAAACCATTCAGAGTTGGGTAAATGGAGTTTAATTAGATGGAAGAGAAAACAAAACTAGTTCCCATGGGAACCAGCTTTTATCTGTCTAGGTGAGCTGAAGTCAGGGACAACAATCCTAATGGCTTTGGGTGGCCTTAAATGGTGCTGCAAACGTGGATATAGTTGATCTCTTAAAGAGAGACTTATATTTACATGTGGGCCATAACACAAGTATTTTATAGCTGCTGTTCAACAGCAAGCAAGACATTAGCTGGAGGTATTTCCAGTAAATCCACGGAAGAACAGCCCTGCTTCCTCCCTCCCCTCCCCAACTGTGAGATCACTGATCATTGTACCAATGTAAGGTGTGCGATCTCTTCAAGTGATTGCTTATATTGTTTTGCATATTTTAAGTAAAAAAAACACTGAACTTCTAGGCCAAGAATAAAACATCATCATAATAGCACTTAACACTCACTGCATTCTTACTGTGTGCCAAATGCTTTGCATGCATTCCCTTAATTCATCTTTCTAAATACCCTGTGAAGTAAGTGCTGTTATTATCCTCCATTTTATAGACAGAGAAACTAAAATTCAATAACCTGCCCAAGATTTTACAGCTAATTAGTTATGGAGTTGTGATCTGAACTTGGAACTGGGTACCTCCTGGTTCCTAGAACCATAGGTATTTCCCATCTGCCTAAATAATTCCCCACATTTATTTTTATTATCCCTCTTCAATTCTTCCTCCATAGCCCAGAAGAGGTGAGTTTCATCCCAATTTGTTTATTAAATTCAACAATAATAGATAAAGTGCTTTCTCTATGTCCTTGCTCTTGGTATACTTATGGTATAATAAGAAGACAAATAGTAAATTGAAAAGTTTAATCCACTTTTCCTCCTTTGAAAAGAATATAGGGCTATTGAGGTCAACTTATAGATGTTAATGTTTTTCATATACATAGACTCATACTGCAGGTAAGTCATACTTATCAGTAGCCAAGATGAAAGGCACGTATCCATGGTGACCTCTCCTTTGCTATGGTATCCATGGGTGATGGATGAAAATGGAGACACCAAAGGTATTGACCTGCCTAGATTTCTACCCTGTCTTCTTACACCCTTCACCTGGGCATCCTTAGGAAGTAGGCTAGATCCGGGGCTCCCTTTCTGTGACTAGAACTGGTCTTTAGTGGTTCCTATCTTAGCTATGATACCACCACCCCCATCATATCCCACTGTATCGAATCCTGCCACGTGTGTTTTGAGGCTTCCCCATCACTGAAACCATCTTTGCATTCATTCGTTCATTCATGCAATACTCACTCCATTATGTGCCATAATTAACCCTACTCTCAAGAAGTAAGTTTAAATGAATGCAAAAACAAAAATACCTAAATACAATGGTAGAAAGAATTCAGGCAATTATGAGTAGGAAAATACATTCACATTTGGGTTTACATGACTAAATGGTACTATTCTAGAAGTGTCTGCTTTTTAAAAGAAGATTTCAGAAAGAAGATCATCTTTGAGCCAATGGGAAAAATTATTAGTAGCACAGTGATGTGAATACTATTGGACATAATTTGGAAGATACTTGGAATGATCCACCTTCCCACAACAGCCAAGGTTGACAATGTAAAATTCTGCCTTCTTTTGCAATAAACCTTGCCCTGATAATCACAAATATTTTCATTCTCTTTATCCCTCTCCACCAGCCTGAGAAATATTCAATATCCCATGGAGGAACAAGAGAGGCACTTTGTCCCTGGATCAAACGAAAAGGTCTCTTTTGCCCCCAAAAGCTCTGGACACCAACCTGCCTGCCACCGCCTGCCCTGTGCTGACCCACACTCGAACCCTGCTCTACCTGGGGTCATGGCCTCTTTCCCTGACTTAACCCCAAGCCCAGGTGCTTGTTCTGTGGCCATCACAAATGAGTTGAGCCCAAGAGAGCGGCTTCAGTCACTGGCCTGGGCTGTACACCACCTGTGGCCTGTGTATTTTTTATTCTCTATCTTGTACCTACCCAGCCCCCCCTACTTTTCAGGGCTCTCATTTGGCAATCATTTCTGGGCCACTCCTTAGTGGGCTATGAGGCCCAGGAGTCAGAGGGGAGGCAGCGGGTCCCTGTCCCCAACCACATGCCACCACCCCGGCCCCTCTTCCCTCCCTGCCTCTGAGTCTCCAACTGGGCTCCTGCCTAGTCCTTGCTCACGACCCCCTGCCAGCACCACTTCCCTCCCCCAATCCATCCTTCATCCTTACACATTTATAAGCATTTCCATCTGAAAGGGGAAATTTTTTTTCTTTTTTTTATAAAAAAAGAAAAAAAAATCTCCTGAGTTGGAAACACTGTCGATTGTAACTATAGTGATGCATCAATCACGTCGCAATAATTGCACGGCACAGGGTTTCCTGTTAGGGCCCAGCTACCTGCCAGAAAATGGCAGCAATCAGGCTATTGGCAGCAGACAATCAGGCATCATTTGTAATTCTTTATGGCTGCATGTTTCCCGGTCCGGGAATTGGATGCTAATCAATCAGTTGTCATGGCAACCCAGCATCACACAGCTATCAATATAGAAAAAAAGATGGGAGAAATTATAAGGGTAGTGAGTGCCACAATCCCTGGAAGGGGGTGCCAGGTGTCCTTGTTAGGTGCCAACCCAGAAAAAGCAGGACCAAGAAAGAGCCAGAGATCCCCCCAAGGGTGAAACCTCATAGCTGGTGCAGGGAAGAGCTATTGTCTTAGCCACAAAGGGAATAAGAGCAGGTGGGTGATTTTTGGGTCACCTCGTTGTCCTTGGATACCAGCTGAGCTCCTAGGGCCAGGCAATTTACAGGCAGTTTGAGGGAAAAAAGACAAGTTCTAGTGAAGGAGGAGAAAGGGAGACCAGTTAATTATCCAATCAGCCAGTAAAGCTTTCATGGCTTCATGCATCAAATACTTACCATCCAATCGGGACCACTCAACTTATAGACAGCAAAAGTCAACCAGGACCCACAACAGCATCTGATGTGCCAGGTGAGTGGTTCAGTACTCAAGCACAATGAAAGGAGACCAGCATGACCAAACACGGTGAAGGTAACTGATCAAACCATGTGCCAGGACCAAGCCAGATGTGTTCACCTACCCTGTTTTCATGAGTTCACACATGAGGAGGTGGATTTTGTTATTTTTATCTTACAACTGAGGAAACTTCAACCCAGAATGGTTGAGTAAGCTGCCTGATGTCACACAGCAGAAGGGCTCAGGCAAGATGGAACTACAGCTTGTCTTCACCCAATACCATGTGGATAGTTGCAGCTTGGTATGACCCCAGGGAAGTCATTTCATCTCATATGTCCTCAATTTCCTTTTCTGTAAAGGGAGGATAAGAACTTTTTTTGAGGGTGGTGATGTTTAAATGGAACGGTGTCCACAAATGCTCTAAAGACTGTTCCTGGCACCAAGTAGCTTCTTCTTTCCTTCCTTCCTCAATTCTACTAGGGGTGCCCTAGATCTAGTCTGCACAACCAGTCCCCTTCAATGAGGGGGTTAAGAGTTTGTACTAAAAAAGCTTTCTAAATTGCCCACCACAACAAGGTGAAGACTTGTTGGCTTCTCCATCCTTAGTCTCAACCTCCCCCATCTCAACTGTTTGGGTGGCTTAGAACAAGAAAGTCAGCTAATTCTTCCCCGACGTGGCCCAGCCCCCACCCAGCTCCCAGAGCCAGTGCCATCTTCCCTCTGTCAGATCAACAGGACTGTGATGGGATTCCAGCCCATCAGGCAATTACTGCCAAAACGCTGTGGCTTTATAAAAATGACACTTGAATCACAGTGAGGGTGAATCTAGTGACAAACCAACTAACTGACCAAAGTTTTCTTATTAAAGTAATTGTACATTCAAACCAATTTTTTTACCCTAGATCATATCCGGTTTGTTTTACGATGCACAGCTTTCTTGCCAAACTCCTTGAAATTTGGTGCAAAATGTCATGGTCTGGGGAGGGGCTTCCAGGAGCAGGAGGTAGTTCTTCCAGTGGCGGAAGGAGTACAAGCCTTGGGTTCTATTCCTGTGTCCGCCGCTAATCTTGTGCAGGTGGATCCCTCTCTCTGAGCCATGGGCAACGTTTCCAAGACGTCTTCCTCAGAAGGCTCCTACATATTCATAATAGGACACTGGTCCACACGTATATTCAGGCGTAAATAGGTGGAATGTTTCCAGCAGTGAAACAGTCAAAAACAAGTTTGGGAAACACTGGGGGAGGCCATGTTTTCCAGCTTTCCTTACTGAATGAAATCCGGGAACCTTTAATAGGCTATTAGAAGGAGAAATCTAAAACGCAGCGCTTTCCATGTTTGTTTGACCTCCGAGTCTCTTTTGCTGTCACTGAATGTCTCTAAAGGCTTGTGTTCTGTGGATCAAACTTTAGAAAACACTGGATTAAAGGCTCTCCAAAGAGGCATTGTTTGCAGCAGCGACAAGCCGGAAATGAGCTGGCTATCCGCTGCCTGTTGAAGCTGGCGTCCTCCCCCCGCCTCGAGGAATATTAGACACCCTCATAAAGAACAGGGCGGATCCGTATCTGCTGGTGTGGAAAATCCCCAGCGTATATCAATGAATGCAAATAGCATGATGCAAATTTCACAAAATGGCCCCATTTGTGCACGTGTGTGCGCTTACGTGCAGATGAAGATGAGTTGATGCAGGCGTATGTGTGAATGCGTGATTATGCACAGAAAATTTTTCCGGAGATATTTAAGAACCTCATTACAGAGGATTCCCTAGCAAGGGGCACTGAGGATGAGGTTAAGGACATCTGTGCTTTTCATTTTATGCCACTAAATACCGTTAGAATTTACTTTAACTATGTCATGTACCTTTTTTATAATTTAAAAAAAAAAACTAAATTTTTAGAAGCTCTCTAGGAACTCTTTTAGCTCAAGTTCCATAATTGTATGGTTTCTTGAGCCCTAAATTGAGGTTAATTTAAATCTGTCTTTTTGATTAAAAAATATGGCAAAAGCTTCACACCTTTAGGTCCTTCGTAGTACCACACCGACTCTTTTGTATTTTTCAAGCATGCTGCCACATGCAGAGTGGAATGAATTCGCCCCTGAGGAGGAAATGGCCCATCTCCTTGGAGGCCTGCACATATGGGATGGATCTGTGTCTCCAAGATGCCAAAGAACCTGGCCACAAGAACTCTGAGTCTCATCCTAGGCAAATGTTAACAGGCCAACTGCAACTAAGCACCGCATCTCAGAATCCGAAAACATCTGAGCTGGAAAGAACCTGAGAGTTTAAGTAATTCAGCTGCTGCATTCTACAGAGGAGAAATCTGCAACCCAAAGGAATGACATGGAAGATCAAACAACTGGTCTCAACTCTGGGACTCCCGATTCTGGATCTAGGAGAATTTCCACCATGCAACTCTGTCTTTCTAAAACAGAAAGGAGTTGCCCCCTTCCCCGTCCCCTGGGGAGACAGGATGACCTCCCTTAGTTCTAAGAATGGCCAAAGCTAGACTGAAGAAACAACGTCTAACTAGACAAAGAGATAACCAAAAACGAGGAAAAGGCCAATCTGTTAACCTAAGCTAGCTAATGCTCGAACTGACGCAAAAACAAGTAGTTGTTTTTGCAACAAATAAGTTTGTTGTTTTTGTACCAAACAAACAAAAGAAATGAGTAACTAAAAATGACAAAATAGCACCCTGACTCTTCTTCCTCATTTGATAGGAGCCATGGGGTATTGGAGGTTGTTACGATTGCCATTTTACAGATGAGAATACTGAGTCCCAGAGAAGTTTAACAGACTGGTCCCAAGGGAGTTAGGGGTAGAAGAAGAATGTGAACTTGAACCTGGGTGTTCTGATTCCTGGGGCCCCCCACCCTCCACTTGGCAATGTGAGTCGCTGGCAAAGTGTTGCCTCCCCTGAGCACTGAGCTAGGCATGTTCTTCACTATGAGTTGTTCTCTCTCTTCTCCTCATGGTTATGATACATACTCCCAGCAACCTCTGCTCCTTTCTAATCTGCTGTTTCTACTCAATCATGATCTTGAAAGTCAAACATCACCTCTCTCTGAAGCATGAGATAGAAGACAACGAAGTGTGCACAACTGAGGGGTTCCCTCTGGTGCAGCCCCTGAGCCTCAGCTGACACTGCCCGCTTCCTTCCTCATTCCTACCTGTATTTTAAGTAGTTGACATAAACTCTGTAATGTATAATACACAGGGTCTGCACAACTGCAACCAGCGTATTCAAAAACAAGCCTCGCTGAGATTGTACTGCTTTTTTTTTTTTTTTGAGACAGGGTCTCGCTATGGTGTCCAGGTTGACCTTGAACTCTTAAGTTAAAAGGATCCTCCTGCCTCAGCCTCCCAAGTGGCTGGGCCAAGAGAGTGTATTGCTTTTGTGACTATCTTAGCAGGTGTAAGAGATTGAAGAAAGGGAGGAAGGAAGAAGGGAGGTGAAAAGACGAGATTGGAGGAAACTTTGTTTCCAAGATTAAGTCCTAAAAGCAGTGGTGACATTAACGAGAGGCATGGGCAGGTGGCCTGGGAGTACTCTGATGTTCTCCCCCTAAAGCTTCATCAGATCACTAGGCTACCCCTAACCAATATACAATCCAAGTACACACAGTGGGCTTGCCGTGAGACAGTTTCTAGAGGAGGCCTTTAGTTCACCTTTCAAAATATTGCCACTCCTTAGCCTGTCTTACGTAAAAATTCAGGAATAACCGGCGTTCAAAAGATCTGCTGGTTAATCACTGGCTTTGCAGCCATTCGCAGATAGCTTCACCCCAATGACAAGTCAAGAGACTATGATAGGTCAAAGATCCCCAGAGAATTCCCAATGCTGGAGGGAGGTCAGTTCCTACCTTTCCTCTCTTGCTACCAGCCTGCTGCAGCCAGGCCTCCAACGAATAAACATCAGAACCCACGGTGGCCAGTCCAGTCCTCCTGTGTGGCCCGAGTTGCAGGCATCCGCCTTCCATCAGCAGAGAGATGCAAACTCCCGCATGCCCTTCCACTTAGGGTCCAGCACCTGTAAGAACCAGGAGCCTGCGCAGCCCCAGAGTCAGCGTCTCCAGGGCCCGGCTCTTGGCTGCCGGGAGATGGTTCACAGGGGTGGGACTAATAGGAGAATGCCGGTGTGCTGTTCAGTTAAAAAAATAAAACGACCCATAAGGCTGGTAATAACCATCCCTGTGAAGAGATACGAGCGACAGTAAAGCCGTCATGCTAGGAAAAAGGAACGATCGCTCCTATCTTCTCCCATTCTCCCCACTGGCGGGAACCTCAGGCACACACGGTCATTCACTCTGGGAGCTGGAGCTGGTCAGCAAAAATGCAGCCAGACAGAGATGGATTTATTAATATTTCTGCTCATCACGACGTGCCCAGCCCTGTGTCAGACAGCATGATAGGGTGGCCCCTAAGACACCGCATTTCAGAACTACCCAGCGAACTTTATACAAAGACACATCATCCTAGGATGACACTTTAGACCTGCAGAATCAGAATCAAAAATCTCTGATTTTTTTGTTTTCTTTTTAAACTCCCCAGGTGACTCTGTTGCAGCTTGTCCAGGGCCTGGCATTTAGAAACCACTGCAGTGGGGAATATAATAAAAGCATAAAATTAGGTTCGTCCTTAAGAAGCTTACCATAGAAGCAAAGAGATAAGATTCATTCAAATGAAGCAAATTTAATTATTTTCTCATCTTTGTTCAAATAGTGCTTTTATACGTATCTCTATTATAGCCTGTGCGTCCTCAGGTTGGAAATGTTTATTAGTCTCTCTCTTTTACAAGCATTCTGTGAACAATTGGAAGGCAAAGATTGTGTGTGTTCATCTTGGATGAGTTGCACGATCTCTTAACCATTCATTCATTCTTTGATTTAAACAAACACGGAGTTTTCCAGGTGTCAGGCACTGTCGTAGGCACTGCCAGTGCAGCAGAAAACAAAACCAACGGGTCCCCACCTTTCTTGGAACTTATATTCTCGTGGGGGTGAGGATGGCAAGCAAATGAATAAGATAAGTGCCATAGAGAAAATAAAGTAATGAGCAAGAGATTGCCCAGGAGGCAACATGTGTTGATGTGGTCAGGGGCGACTTCTCTAAGTCAGGGACCTTGGAGCTAAATCTCAAATGATGACCCAGAGTTAGTGGCATGAACATCTGAGAAGAGCATCCCAGGCTGAAACAGCAAGTGCTAAGGCTCAGGGGCTGGAATGATCTGGCACAGTCTGGCGACGGGGAGGGAATCGGGAGAGGAAGCCAGAAAGGTGGGTAGAGGCCAAGTGACAGGTGGCCTTATAAACCATTGGTTGGGGAGGGGTCTATTTTATTTTCTTGTTCTATTTCTATTTGATTCTAAGTGCAATAGAACACCACTGGAGGGTTTTAACCAACGTGATTTAACCAACACGATCTCATATCCTTCCTTAAAAAAAATCACCCTGTGTGGAGAGTGCATTGCATTGGGACAAGAATGAATGACAAGGCAATTTGAGAAGTCCGGGCCAGAGACACTGGGCAGGGAGGAAGAAGTGGGGAAGTAACCAGGCACAGTACACATTTTGGAAACACCTCTCAGCCCAATTGATAGATGGGTCTTGGAGTGAGAGTAAGATATCAAGGATGACTTGTAGATTGATGAATACGCCCTGCGCTTAGAACATGATAATAAGCACTCAATGAATGATTGCTGAACAATTGGATAAATGAGTGTAAAACAATTCAACATCAGCATCTCGAACATAATTACATGCCAACGTGTCTTGGTGCAGACAAAAGTGCTCTGGGCCATCAAGGAAGATGTCAGCGTGGATTCAAATTGCCTGGGGGTGGGATTTGAATTCTGACTCAAAAGTTGAGTCACTTTGGGTGACAGAAGCAATCAGGAGGGGAATTTCTAGACCAGAATGTAAAAAGGAGCCTGGTGTGTTTTTGTGTTTATTTTTGTTCGTTTAGTTTTGGGGTTTTCGGATTGGGGATTTTTTTTCAGGGGTGGGAGTTTCAGGAGAAGGGCAGAGACCACAGTGTTGGCATAGCGGAGGACAGAGATATAGTTGGATGAATACGAAAACAGGAGAGGAATATGAAGCATTTTGAGAGCCAGGCGGTAGCTTGGATTTGAAAAGCAATAGAGATCCATCACTGGTTCTTGTCTAGGGAGGCTGCACGCCGAGGGTGATTTATGTCTTGAATTCGGAATGGTCTGGGGCTGGAGGTGGGGACGCGACACAGGGAGACAGCAGATCGGATAGAATTACAGTAATCCAAGCACTAGCTTCGCCAAACTTTCCTCTCTGAAGAAAAGATATATATCTATGATGCCACAAGCCTGGGCCCCAACTAGGAAGAAACACCACTGTGTCAGAGGCTCTCAGAGCTGTCCCGAGGGGACAAGGTGGGAGAAGGCGTGGGGAGGTGGGATGTGGGAGGAACGGAGTTGTCCCCAAGCCAGCACAGCACCCCTTACTGACGCTGGCAAGGGGACACCCAGGAGTTTTCAGCTGCAGGTGGCTGGGTGCCCTGGGCTAATTTATGTATTTCCCGTCTCCTTTAGACAGATTCCAAATCCAGGTAGAATTCTTGGTCCTTCCCAAGGTATTCGCAGCTGCCACGAGTGGGTCATGTTTGGGGGAGCATCCTTCTCAGCGATCATGGATTTAAAGACCAGCCATGACCCAACCCCAGCCTGGCAGCCCTTGCAGGGCGTGGGGAGAGGGGCTCTGCGGTGGGTGCGGGAGGGAGTCCATTTTCCCCTCATATTCGAGATGCTGCTGGAACTTGGCCCTTTCCCACAATATATATGTTTGTGTGTGTGTGTGTGTCACAAATCTAAAATTTGAGGAATCCCGTCCCCATCCCCGAGCCCCCAGCTGGTTCGTAGACGACCATCTGGCACTTGGAAGCTGCAGGCAACAGAAAGGGGCGCTGGGCTACGGAGTGAGGCCTCCAGAAGGAAAGGAACCGACAGTGAGAGCGACAGAATGGCTGCAGCGGCCTCTGCTGGACACTCGCTGTCTTGCAGCCGGAAGTGGGACGGCGTCTCCAGCCCGGGAGATGGGGAAGCGGCCGCAGCCGGTAGGCCCCGCTGGAAAGCTGGGCTCCGCAAGGAGGCTGGAATGTGCCAAACAACAGCCACCTGCTGGGGACCCCGTGCAACCCGGCTCAGCAGAAACGACTCACGGCCAGGCTGCACCAGGGCTGCTCGGCTCGGCCAGGGAGCGTCCGTCTTCCCCGAGGTGCTCGCACAGACGACGGCGTCTGCTCCTCTCGTTTGTGTTTTGACACACAGCAAAAGCGTCAGGGATGCAGTCTGGTTGACAAGGAAGAGACCCAGCGTGTTCCTTCTCAGCCCAGGCTCATTCACTGTCCCGTCCTTCACTCCAGGAACGCCACACCCGCACTGGCACACACAGACACGCCCGTCAGCCACTCGGTGGGTGTTTATTGAGCCTCTACTATAACTCAGGCGCAATACTGGGGCCCGAGGGCACAAAAAATGACTGTGACAGGGTCCCCGACCTCCAGGGGAAGATCACACCCTGTACAAGATGGTGGCATTATTTCAGAGAGGGGAGCCAAACTCAGGGTGGGTCAGTTAGAGACGTTTTCCCAAAGCTGGCATATTGGAGCTGTGTATTGCAGGAAAGAAAGGATTTTCCCAATCAAAAAATAGTGACAAAGAAACCCCAGGAAGAAGAAGCAGCCTGTAAAAAGGACACAACATGGTGAAGAGTCTCGGGAAAGGTCTGAGGAAGCGCAGAGGTTCCATATGGACGGCAGCCATGGTAGAGAAGGCGAAAGTGGCCTCATCAGTTGGGGACAGATTATGAAAGGCCTTTGCTAAGGAGTCTGAGTTCCTGAGCAGGGTAGACACTCGATGTACAGTGCATTGGAAACAGATAGATGTTGACTTCTGGTGACAGAGGACCTGGGAATGCCCAGTCGTACTCGGCAGGTCGCTATCCACTCCCTGACATCTCAAGGGAGCATGCACACACAATGGCATGGCTCTTGGCTCTGCGAGCCCCGTATACTCTAATTCAGGACTCACCAGGTGTTTGCCCGGAACATGTGACTTAGGCTCAAAGACCTGTGTGGGACCATCTGTTCTCTCTGCTCCCAAACCTAAGTTGAGATTTTTTTTTTTAAGGGGAATTGTGTGACCCGCAGGCCCTGTCTTAACATTCCCACCCTACTGCCTGCTCCAAAAGGGCTGTGGCCAGTCTAGCCCCCAGAGGCAGGAGAAAGAAGAACGCCAAACTCAGGCTACAGGGACCTCTTGGTGCAGTGACTGACGACATTCAACGTAATCGCAACAGCTAAACTCTGCCCTACAGTTCCTCCCTACGACCTGTCTCAGCCAGAATCCTGCATCTCAGCGCTGGAGCCTGGGCTACCTTTCACTTTTCCAGACTTCTAAAGGGTGTGCAAACAATATGACTGCACCCCACCGCCAGCACAGCTTCAAAATAAGGAAGACAAGACTAAAGCTTTCACTTTTCCCACACAAAAGCTAACTTCCACTTTGCCATCAGTTGTGAGATACAGCCGAGTGGTAAATATCCAGGGAAGGAGAAAGACTGACTTGGGAGAAACGTGCTCTTGAGCTGACCAGACCACCATATGCAAATTTTACAGAAACTCAAGGCTTTAATAGGTCTACTGGGTCTTTGGCAGATGGCAAGAGAGGCCATCCAGAAGAGTGACCTTCAGCTCAGTGACCTGCCCCTGTAGCATGGGGGTGGGGGCTGTGAATGGAGGCTGGTTTATGAGACTGGCAGTTCCCAAGGACATCTCCAGGGGCCACAAAAGAACACCTTCCTGAGCCTTCTGGTGCAGGAACATTGATTAAGCTTCACTTCCTCAACAGCAGCTCAAACATCCTCTTCTATTGCCAAGCGTCCCAGGGCAGCAAGCCCTGACTTTCCCAGATAATGATGAACAAATCAAATAGCCCTCCTCCCGAGACGTTCCAGATCCTTCCAGCTGTGTACAGCCCCTTCACACTTAGAACTCCCCTACCCCTTCTCTGCACCTTCCTCGTTATTACATATGGGTGTAACTTCTCCCTCCTCTTAGAGGGTGATAAACTCCTTGAGGACAGAAGCCAACTAAGAGCAATTAAAATTGGAGTTTTTTATTATTTATAGGGGAAGGAGAAACTCTATAGAACTCTGTCGTGAACTCCAGGGTTAGGTTCATAGCTTCCATGACCCTCAAAGTGACCCCAGCCCACCATGGGGATAAGTCACAGCAGGTAGAGCCCATCAGGGACGCAGGCAGAGTAGGAGGTGGCTTGGGTCGGGGTCTTTAGGGAATGCAAGGAGTTTCCCAATTATATCCCCAAATCTTCCACCCTTGAAACACAACACAATTCCTGAAATTCCACCATTAGGAGTACGTTGCTTTCAGTCTTTGAGATTTCTCTCTTTTGCAGTTTCCTCTTGAACAAACACGAAACACCACACAGAGGCAGAGCACCTTAGGCTCTAGCCATGCTTTGGCAAGGGATTCGTTGGCCACCAGTCACAAGCAGAGTTCTACAGGAGTATGTGAACATCATAATCAAAGTTCTACAGGAAAGTGTGTTTCCAGAGGTCAGCCTTAAGGCAGGGATCTGAGCATGTAAAACCCCCAAGAATAAGGCTTGTTGTTTGTTTTGTTCATCTCTGTGACCCCAACACCTGTTATGATGCTTGGAACATAGAAGATGCTCAATAAATGTTCGCCAAAGAAAATGAATGAATGAATGATGAAGGACAAGTCCAGAAGGCAGAAGTATTCTCCTGGAGAATAAGAAAAGGCAAGAAACCAGATTCCTGGGTACAGATGGGTTCCTTACACTCTTCATTTTTTTTTATTTCAGCATATTATGGGGGTACAAATATTACGGTTACGTATATTGCCCATGCCCCCCTCCCCCCTCGAGGCAGAGCCTCAAGCATGACCATCCCCCAAATGTTGCACATCTCACTCATTGTGTTTGTATATACCCATCCCCTCCTCCCCCTCCCATCTTCCCGACACCCGAGAAATGTTATTCCTATGTGTCCACTTAGGTGTTGATCCATTAATACCAATTTGCTGGTGAGTACATGTGGTGCTTGTTTTTCCATTCTTGAGATACTTCACTTAGTAGAATCTTACACTCTTCTTGTATGACCTCCACAGTATCTTGGACTCTATAATAAATGCTCAGTGAATTTACCTGAACCGATGTGCTCTTGACCGTTTTTGCTATTAATAGATGACTCTGGGGTAGTCAGCCCTGGCTGTCAAAAATGAGTCTTGCCACCAGGGGGCAGTGCAGACCAAACACCGGTGTTTTCCTGTTCAAACCCTTTGCGGGTGACCAACAGCAGGGGGCCCCCAAGTGCCGTTTGGACCACCCCATGCAGCCTTCCTTCCCTGTACATGCATTAATTTCAGATTCTCATCTCAGCATTGCTGCTTGGATGCGTAGCTGAAGCAGTAGTTAAAACGGCCATACTGAAGTCCATAAAAACAGCAGCCTGTATTTGGGGAAAAGAAATGGGAAAAAAAAACCTGCAGTTGGTACTGTGTTAGGAAAATTCCCTACTTAACTATATTTGTCTAGGCAACTAAGGTACGATTCCCGAGGAGCCTGAAGCATCCCACAGATGATTCATATTTAATTGATATTAATAACTAATATGTGGCAACGACTGCATAATGTCTATGAAAAGCAGGGCAGAGCCTTTCTAGGGAACAACACCAGCATTAGACGATTATCTTGTATTAGGAATCAGCTCAGTCGGAATCGTAGACAGTAGCCCGACCCCTTCATCATTCAGTCCAGAGTGGGAAAGAGACATGCCCAGGTTAAAGAAGAAAGCAAAAAGGAACATGCGTTGAGCCAGGTACTGCATCCCATTAGACATATCTATATAATGGTACTGAATTTATTTCATCTCGCTCAGGCTGTCATTAACACCCATTTCCTCCCTAGACTTAGTGAGGGATTACAATGCTCTTCGCTGTATTTCCCTTGTTCTTCCATTCAACATTATTGAGCTCTTATTTTGGTCCAGGGACTGTGCTGAGACACTAAACCTACCTGTATCTGATTCTAAACTCCCAATCTTTTTCACCATGTCGTACCACCCTGGCACCATCTTCCATTTCCCACCGGGATCTTCTTCCAGAGCTAAGGCCATGAGGGAGGGACCTTGCACAAAAAGCCACACGTAGCACCCGGATCATGGGGCTGTTGGTAAAACCAAGCCTCCTGGGAGCCAGACACTCACCCTGGATAGGACCTGTGTTGGATCCACTTCGTCCCCAATCCTTTTCCTCTAGGAAATTGAGATATTGTCTAATTCCAGTGGATAAAGATACATAAAGGGCTACAGAAGCTTGGAGCCCCTGTCTGAAGCCTCCTAAGACACGACCCTTTTCCAGGCCCTCTTCCCAAACGATCACCACGTCCTGTGCATTTCTGCAAGGGAATATAAGACATGGTCCCCCATCCAAGGGAGCTTAACCTTTCATCAACATGAATACACACAAAACATGTGAATGCTGAGCTTGGTGTACCAACTTACGGTACAAGAATGAGAACAGGAAATTCCTGAGGACTGGAGGAGAGAGAGAAGAGTTCATGAAACATAGGAGTTTGAGCTGGGCCTTGAAGGGAACAGTGTTTGGGCCAGAGGAGGAAGGGCCCTGCCGGCAGTGGGAACAGAGGAGCGAAGGCCTGGTGGACGAATGCGCTGGCTCCGTTAGACGGCAGTGCGGGGAACAGACCACTGTGACGCTGGGGCCTGGGAGGAGGAGAACCCAAGGGTTCCAGAGTGGGCTGGAAAGTCAGAGGTCGGAGAATACCTGATCACCAGGTCCCATTCATCCCACCTTCTAGAAGACGGAAGACACGTCCCTCTCCCCACGCAAGACCCATAGACACATGCACGCACGCACATCCTACTTTGCGCTTGCTCCCGTCACAAACCAGCCTGCGAGATTATGGTGGATTCCAGAGGAGGGTGGGGAGGGCCGGGATAGCAGATTGCGGGAGGTTCTAATTACATATCTTTGAGGTGGAAATTTAGTAAAACCACAGACTTGGAACAACATAAGAGTGCGTAAAACAGCCTCATCCGTTCATTATGCAAAGGAATTGCTCATTTATGGAGTTTGGATTACAGTAGAGTGCTTATAAAGCAAAAAGATGGTGCTTTATGGAATCCCATAAGCACCAGCACCACTCTCTCCATGGAGTGCACACCTGTTGGGTGTAGCCTAAGCAGGCTACCTGGTGGCTTCCCCATCTACAAGGGATGCCCCTGCAGGGTAGCCGCCCCCACCTCCAGGAGTGAAGAGAATCTTGCTGAGAGGACAACTGCCTCCCACAATTCCAAGATCATGGAAAACGGGCCCACCAAAGAGCCATTCATTATGAAAAAAAAATCATGTAAATGTTGGGGTCACATTAGGGACAAAGGACTTAGAAAAGGAAGATGACACTTATGTACCGACAAGTCATCTACTCATGACTTCAAGGGATTCCCTTGGACCAAGATCCCCTATTGAAAAAGGGGGAAAAAAGCATTTTCTCTAACTCACCTTCATTTCTACATTTTATTATCTACTTTTCTTTTCCTTTAGCTTAAAATTGCTTTCAGGATGATTAAATCACTAAAAGAGCATTTCTCAAAATGTATTCTTGTGCAGTACTAGTTTACTGGGGAAAATGTTTGGTAGTTAAATATTTTAGGGAAGTTTCAAATTAAATTTAACTCCCTTGGAATTTGTAGTGAACATCATTAATGTGTTAAAGGCTCTGAGAAGTCCTGTAATAAAGACACTTAAATTTGCTTAACGTTGTTTAGCTTGGTGTTTCTAAAATTTAAGTAATCAAAAAAGTTAGAGTTTTGGTTTTGTTTTTATTTGCAAAACATCTATTATCATCCTGAGGAACAAGTGTTTTATAAATCAGGACTTGATTTGTTTTGGGGTTTTTTTTGGTGGGGGGGCTGGCTTTTCTGTTTCTGTCTTTGGAAGTAAATCTGAAAATCATTTAGCAATTCAATTGCTTGATACTTTTGTTTTAGTCCAGTCAAGTAGACTTCTATCTAGTATTATTCTATCTTAATCTTCTTACATAGGGTTGTGTTTATTTACATACAAAGAGATTTGATTACCAGGTTCCTAGGTGGAACCAAGGAACTCTTCAAATTCAGGCTCTCTGTGACCTGGAAAGTCACATTCTGATACCCAGAGAAGGGAGTGAATCAGAGTGCTCAC
>VBSM01001927.1:11196167-11208668 GCA_008086735.1 Cheirogaleus medius
TTTGCTAAGATGAGCCCCTATAAGTTCACTGGCCAATAAAGGTCAAAGTACCCCAAATGCTCAGAACCGATTCAATGGAAAAACCTAAGCTCGCTCCAAACCACAAGGTCCCTGGATCTAGATCTTTGCTTCACTGATCCACTTAAGGCGTTTTGTCTAGGTGACCATGGCCCCTTAGAGTGATCCCACGAAGGAACCAGGCCCTCTCCCCCAGCCGTGGGCTCTTTCATTCCCTCCCACATGTCCAGACTCTAGAAAGTGCTGCTTCTGTCACTTTGACCTCTGCTTGCCCCACTCCACCCTGTCTTCACCCTAGTTCCTTTCTTTCCTTTCCCTCCACACTTTCCAGGTCTAAGGCATCTTGAGAGGTCAAGATGGGGAAAGCAGGTGGACATTGTCAAATGAGGAGACAGGGCTTTCTGGGCCCCAATGAGTCAAGAATATTAGAGCTGGGAGACACTTTACGGTCTGTATTAGTTTCTTGTGGCTACCAAAACAGAGTATCAAAAACTGGGTGACTTAAAATAACAAGAATGTATTCTTATTCCTGTTCTGGAGGCCAGAAGTCCAAAAATCAAGGTGTCAGGAGAGCCTTGTTCTACCCAAAGCCTCTGGGAGATGGCATCTCCCTGTCTCTTCCAGCTCTGGTGGCTGCTGGCAACCCTTGGTGTCCCCTGGCTATAGACACAGCTCTCAGTCTCTGCCTCCGTCATTGCATGGCACTCTCTCCATGTGTCTTTCTCTCTGAATTTCTGTATGTCCTTTCCTCTTCTTTTAAAGACGCCAGTCATACTGAATTTGCAAAAGAGAGAGAGAGCACGTTCACATAAATTTTACTGCAGTATTATTATACTTATTTTATTTTATTATGAGTTGTTGATCTCTTACTGTGCTCAGTTTATAAATTAAACATTTTCATAGGCGTGCATGTGTAGGAAAAAACATAGTTTATGTAGGGTTCAGAGCGACCCATGGTTTCAGGCATCATCTGGGAATCTTGGAACGTATCCCCTCGGATAATGGGGACGCTGTATTAACTTATGTCATCTCCCCGACAAGCTGAGGTCTGTCTGAACCCAGAGCAGACAGACGTGCCCTTCCTCCAGCGCCAAGCTGCCTTCAATGAGAACTCAGGGTGCAAATGGCACTTTAGACAATCCCTCCCTGACTCCCACCAAGTGCCTGTGAATAATTTAAGGCTCAGTAAGACTTTGAAAATGTCCACCTAGGCCAGGAACGGGATAACCACAGAAGACAGTTGTCTCTGCAGAAGCCAGCTGCTCGCCAATTAGCTGGGAACCTCCCCAAGCCAGATCGTTAGCTGCGCCTACAGATTAAGACAAGGAACCGGCAATTAAGCCCATTCCAGCCGATTGCTGCGGTCTCTGGCCGGGGTTGGCTGACAGATGTGCGGCCGCAGCCTCCGCAGGCTTCCGCAGGTCCGAGTGCAGATGTTGGGCAAATCTCTCTGGCACAACGCAGCTCTGAGACAAGACGGGACCGAAGAGGGGGCGGGGGGGGAGCAGCTCAGCCCACTCGTGTGAACAACTTAGATGCGTAAGTCCTGCTGGTTGGACCCAGTGGCTCTGGGAAACCGTGGGGAGTAATTAAGGATGACCCAATGGCTTCAATTAAAACCAAGGAACGGGCTCAGTGGGACGCATTGCCTCTCGGAGAGGGTGCGCAGAGGATGGGAAAAGGCCAGCCTTGGCTGGGCACTTGGAGATAGAAAATGCTAGGGGACGCCAGAGGGAACGAAAAAAGGAACTGGAACCAGCCTTTGCCTCCGCCACTCCCCTGGTAATGATAGTTCTTATCTGAGACAAGGCACATGGGAGTGATTTGGCATCTGGGGAGGATTTGTTAATATTTTGAGGTCACATCCTGGGTTCCTGGACCAGATTTTTAGAGAAGTCTGAACACACTGCTACTGTTGGCCGCCTTGCTCATTAAGAGAACAGATGTGCCCCTTTCGAGTGTAAGAATACCGAGGACGTGACAAAAAGCACCGACTTGGAACCTTGACACCCGAGGCCCATGACGGCTCGGCCACGGCCTTGCCACGTG
The DNA here is from genome assembly GCA_008086735.1 of Cheirogaleus medius. Lineage (NCBI taxonomy): Eukaryota > Metazoa > Chordata > Mammalia > Primates > Cheirogaleidae > Cheirogaleus > Cheirogaleus medius. The sequence goes on from VBSM01001927.1 coordinate 11,198,235, forward strand.
ACTTTGGGCAAACCTTGAAACCTCACCGTGTCTGAGCTTCTCGCTTCTCGAGGAAGGCTGATGATGCGTGTTCTGTCCCTCTCCTTGGCCTCTCACGAGACTAAAATGGGACGACGTACATAGAAGCCGTCGGAAAGGCACAATTTTGGTGATGGGGATAGAAATTACTGTTGGCTCAGAGCTAAAAGGAACCACTCGGCCACCAACTGCCCAGCTATGGGAAATTGGGAAAGTCATCACAAAACTCTAATAGTGAACGACAGTCTTGGGTCATGGAGATGTTTGCACATCTGGCCAAAGCAATGTACCGAAGGTCCCAGAAAAAATGCCCACAGAAAGAGTAACGTTTGTATGTGACCCCCAGACTGAAAGAGCCAGCCATCGGGTAGCACGACAGTGACAGCCTAGGCCTTGACTAAGACACCTTGGGAAAGAACGTCTCAATGTCACGGAGACCATTCCCAGCAGATTGAAAGTGACGACATATTATTTCTTATATTTATCATTATCATCATAAAAGTAGTGCTGCACAGGGTATAAATATTTCTCAGGCAGTATTCGTGGGTAATCTGCTCCCACGTCCCCTGCAGCACTTTCCCGAGCATGCTCTAAGCGGTAGCTTGTTCTTCCATATGTTCCCTTCTACTTCTGTCTTTCAGAAACTCACCAAAAGCTCTGGGCACAGAGGGCCACCCCTGCTGTTCTCAGCACAGTTATGGATTGATTTCCTTTTTTATATCTTTGCTGTCATTTCAGAGGGATTTGGGAAGAAGGGGAGGCAGACGTGTGAAATCAGGCTTGAGCCTAAAGCTCCTAATTTCTTCTAGATTATGCAAAGGGCCTGCCTTCTCTGCCCCAGCAGCCTGGATGGGAAGCATAGCTCAGGCTTGCTTGTGCAGTGTCAGGCCATTTACCTACTTGCCCCTCCACGGCACCTGAGTGGCAGCATCCGTGCAAGGCACCATCCCAGCCGTCGTGGCCCAGGGCAGAAGCAGGAGAGCAGGACAGGAGCAGTCCAGGTCTCAGCTGATAGACCTTGAGCAAGAATGTCATAGCATCACGTAGGACCATTCCCAGAAGTCTGTGTGTCCCTCCTGTGGCCGAGAGGACCTGTACACTCCCTGGAAAGTTGCACTGTCTTCACTCTTTGGGAAGATATGAACACTCATTTTATGTGCAGGTACGTTCAAGTATGTGAGTTTGCACCCTAGAGGTAGCTCAGCACAGAAGTCAAGAAAGCAGCCTCCAGGGCTGTGTGATTTTGAACCAACTCCCTAACCTTTCTGTGCCTCGGCGTTATCAAAATAGGGGCAATAATACTTTACATGGTTGCCGTAAAAATGAAGTGGGTTAAAACATATGAAGTACTTAGAGTGACATCTAATAAGCATAGTAAGTGCTCAATAAATGCAAGTTATCTGAAGATGGGGATAAGGGGTGTTATCAATATAACTGAATGCTTGTGTTTCCCCAAAATTCATATGCTGAAGCCCTTACCCCCAATATGATGGCATTTGGAGGTGAGCCTTTGAGAGGTGATTAGGATTAGATGAAGTCATGAGGGTAGATCTGCCATGACAGGATTAGTGTCCTTGTGTGAAAAAGAAGAAGACCAAAGCATTCTCTCTCTCTCTCTCTCTCTCTCTCCATCATGCAAGGACACAACAAGAAGGTGGCCATCTGTAAACCAGGATGAGAGCCCTCACCAGGGAACAAAAAATCTGCAGGCATCTTGCTCTTGGACTTCCCAGTCTCTAGAACTGAGAGCAATAAAAGTCTGTTGTTTAAGCCACGTAACCTTTGATATTTTGTTATAGCAGCTTGAGCTGACTAATGCAAGGGGTATATTAGAGTTCTCCCGAGAAACAGAACCAGTAGGACGTGTGTATTATATATTTAAAGAGACAGAGAGAAAGATTTATTATAAGGAACTGGCTCATGCAATTGCGGGGCTGGAAAGTCTGAATTTTGCAGGGCAGGCTGGAGACCCAGGGAAGAGCTGATGTTGCAGCTGAAGTCCAAAAGCAGCCTGCAGGCGGAATTCCCTCTTCCTTGGGGGACCTCGGTCTATTTTCTCTTAAGGCTGTCAACTGATCAGACGAGACTGACCACACTATGGTCATCTAGTTCAAAGTCTGCTGATTTAAATGTTGATCTCATCTATTAATAAAAACTACCTTCCCCAAAACATCCAGTCTGGTGTTTGACCAAACATCTAGGTCCTGTGTCCTAGCAAAGTTGAGACCTCAGATCAACCGTCACAAGGGGACACTGAAGGTCCACTTGGCATATCAAGGTCATCTCAGTGGCAGGCTCGACACGTGCCATGTACTTAAAGTGCCACAAGAGCCAGCACTGTCTCAGGTGCCGGAACTCCTGCGTCTAGATCTGCCAAGGGTAGTTGCAGAGGGCTGTGCAGGCCTGTGTCATTAGCACACACAGAACAGCAGGTATCGCAGAAGCCAGATGGCAAACACCTGCTCCGAGGGCAAGTGTGGACCTGGAGCCCTGTATCTGGGGTGGTGTCCAGGAGGCTGCCCCTCAGGCCTCCTTCCTCCCCATCATTATGCTTTCTACTTGGTGCTTTGCCTCCATCGTCTGCTTTGGGTCTCATGGCCACCGGTGGGGAAGGCTGGGTGGGCATCTTCATGCCCATTTCACAGAGGCCTGATTGAAAGTAGAGGCCATGCAACTAATCAAGACAGAGTCTGGACTAGAACTTAGATTTTCTGGCACTTTAACAATAGAAATTTATTTGCTCACAATTCCGGAGGCTGGAAGTCCAAGACTGAGGTGTCAGCAGGGTTGGTCCCTTCCGGGGCCTCCCTTCCTTGGCTTGTGGATGGCTGTCTTCTCCCTGTGTCCTCATATCGTCCTCCCTCCCTTATGTCTGTATGTCCTAACCTCCCCTTCTTAGAAGGACACCAGTCCTATGGGGTTAGGACCTGCCCTAATGACCTCACTTTAACTTAATTACCTTATTAAAGGTCTGATCCCCAAATATGGTCACAGTCTGCAGTAGTAGGGGTTAGAATTTTAACATATAAATTTGGGGGGAACAGAATTCAGTCCCAAAAAGGGATTGGTTAGTCTCTAGGGTCCTTCTGGCTCTGACATTTGATTTCTCTGATGGTGAATTAAGAACTGAGGCTCGGCCTTCCTCCCGGTAATGAACAGTTCCTGGTGAGAATGAGCCCATCAGGGCCCTGCAGATACATGCTGGTGGCCATCTCTAGGCATGGCCAGGTAGGACCCGGGGGACCTGACGAGGGGGGTACATCTTACAGTGGAACATTCCTCAGCAATAACAAGGTGAGCTACATGAACACCCACAACACGGGTGAATCTCAAGGTAATACGTTGTTCTTAGCCAGTAGCAGTCATGGTAAAGACAACGCAGACACGACTGTAATGGAGATGCAAAACTTCCTAGCAATCAAGTGGATAAATTGTTTGCTTTTTATTTGAAATAGAAAATTATTTCCTAAAACTAAAATACTTGAATTGTCAAAGTAATATGCTGAGTGAGAGAAGCTGACCAAAAAAGTACATAGTGTGTGATTCCATTTGCATACATCCTAGAAAGTGCCAAAAAATCAAGGGGGACAGAAAGCAGGTGGGACATTGCCCGGGGAAGAGGTGCAGGAGAAATAGGACCAGCAGCCACAGAGCTTCGTGAGGAGCTTCAGCAGCGATGGACGTGGTCACCGTCCTGACCATGACAGTGGTTTGCACAGGTGTGTGCACACGTCAAAACTCATGGAAGAATACACTTTCAACACCGTGCAGTTTATTGTATGTGAATTACAACTCCATAAATCTGTTTTTAAAAGTGCTGCTGGAGGGACAGCAACTGATTTATCAGGTGGCGAGTCTTACAACCCAAGGCCTGCTGACAGGAATACCAAACAGACGGGAAATTTACCCGTAGATCCCGGAGAGTCTCCCAGGCCCCGGGAAGCAGGGGGGAGTGGGGAGAGGCCGCAGTCAGGCAGATGGATGAAAGTCTATGCACACGGCCTCTGCACCCCAGGTCCGGCTCTCACCCTATCCCCAGTGGCACCTGCTCCTCTGAGATTGGACTGAGGACAAGATGACCCAGCTTGAAGTCCCGGGAGTTGGGCTCAGGTATCCTAACTGAAGACAAGCCCTCTACATCCATCATTCTTTCCTCTGTGACACTCCCAGCCCCCTGAGCAAGGCCCACGAAGCCACCCACCTGCTTCAGGCCCCGGCTATGACAGTGAGCATCTTAACCTGCGAGCTCTCGGTCCTCCCTGAAGCAGGGGTAATAACTACTCCTAGCTGCAGGACTTTGGTGGCATTAGCACTTCGAGCACTGCCTGGCACCCTGGAAGGATCTAAAACTGTCGGCAATTCTGTCTTAAGAGATCTACACAGAGGAGATGCCTTTTATACTCCTTTTCCTTTTCATTCCTGTTGAACTGTGTGTTCTCTTGTAGGTCTTCAGACCACAGGGTTTCTTTGTGTCTGTCCTCAGGATAGTCCTGGCTTCTGAGTTTGGATCGATGCTCCCTGCTGCCTCCTGAACTCCATGGAAACAGCTTCCCAAGGAACTGACCACAGATCATCTAGGAAATTGGCTCTGCTCTCTCTCTCATTCCCTCCCCCATCCCTGCCAAGTTAAACGCAGGTCCACGGCCCCCACCCACACCTCTGAGCATCCAGCATCATCATTAACCCACAGGGCAGGATTCCCATCCTCCAACCCCCAGGCCCCTGTGGGGAGGGGAGGGAAGTGGAGGGCAGTCACTTCTTCTGGGCACACTTCTCAGTTTCATGTCATTTGCATACCTAATGTCTAATTGTGATTTGATTACTGCAGTTTCAGGCAGTTCATTATTCAGTTTCTATGTACATGATTTTGAAGATCTTTGTTTTCCTGAACCCCACTATCACCTGTAAATTGGAAACTGTTGCTGCCAAATGCACAGATGTGCAAGATGTTACCTGATTCTTTAAAGAAGGTGTGAGAGACCTCTGCCAGCCAAAGGGTTGCTTTTCACCAAACTATAAACACCACGCCTGTGTCTAGCAAACGACCCAACTCTCACCTGTGGCCTGGGGTGGGAAAGAGGAAAAAGGAAAGGGAAGAGGAGGAGGAGAGGCATCCAAACTTTCCCTGGGTCCCTGGCTTTTCCTTGTGACTCCACTGGATTGTTTTATCTTGGGGAAATATGAGAGGAAGAGACTGAATGTTGGGGCGGGGGGAGGTAGATGCTGGCATCGTACTGCCTGGCTTTGAATCTTGGTTCTGCTCCTTGGTCACAATTGGCCTCAGGTAAGGTACTTGTCTGAGCCTCAGTTTTCTCATCTGTAAAATGGTGCCATTAATAGCACCCTTCTCACAAAATTGTTATAAAGAATATGTGGGGTAATCCACACTCTGTTATATTAGCTATTTTATCTAGTCTAACTTTTTTAAATTTATAGCTTGAAGAATCTGAGCAGATTGAAAGAGAGAGATTGAGGCCAAAGGGCTAATTGTAGTTTGGGGACCATATCCAAATCTACAGATTCTCAGTTCAAAAAAACTTCCCTCTACAAGAGAGAATGGCCCTAGCATACTCTATTAAGATGCAAATGTTCCCCGGGAGGTCTAACTCCTAGTTATTAACACCTTAAGGTTAGTGATGTGAATTGGGTTAACACACTTTTTTTTTTTAACTGAACTTGATCTGGTTAGAAAGGAGCACGGGGTGAGGGGGAGGCAGGGGAGTGGCAGACTTTAGGCCTGTGATGTTGGCACCCTCTCACACTGCTTATTGCCTCAGGGGGAAAAAGTCCTCCCTTCTCCCGAGATCAGGGAACAAGGTTGAGATTCAGGCTCTAGGATCAGACACACAGTGAAAAGCACTGCTCGCAAACACCCTGTATTTGTGGCCTAACTCTTGAGAAGGAAACTGGGGGTCCCACCTGTGACCCCAAACTGGAATCTCAGGTGGGTTTCAGCGATGATGCAGGTGGGAGAAGATGAAAGAGGCCAGAGATCTGTCCAAAGTCCGGAGCAGCTGTCCAGGGAGTGAGAGGGCATGGGAAAGACAGAGCATAAATCATTCATTCATTCATTCATTCATTTATTCAGCCACGTATTGCGAGCACCTACTCCAATCAGAGATGAATGGTGGTCCCAGACCTCAGGGGATGGACTCTCTGGTAATCCTTCGGAACTAGCAGGCTCGAGAGCTGCTCACGGTGGAAGGGATGTTTAGTCCAGACATCGAACCCTCCACCAACCAACTGAGACAGGGCCAGAACATGCACTGGCAACCCTGCGGTGCCCTCCTTCAAGGAAGGGGAAACAATGGCTGAGTAATCAGAGCTCCTCAGCTTCCCCACTTCTTAGAGGGAAAATAAAAATAATAAATTGTTTTGCTTCCTAATTAAACCTTCTAAGTTTAGACCCACCTCTCTGAGCTCCTTATCTAGGGAACAGTGGGACTAGAGCAAATACAAGAAGCAAAATACCCTGCCCGAGAGAGGAGGCCGTCTTTTCAATTATTCAATGCACACTTCCAAAGACTTACTGTGGCTTTAAAATAATACTTCATTTGATCTTCATGAACTATGAAGGCTAAAGATTACAAAGGATGTGTTTGCTACCCAAGACCAATATAAGGGGCAGAACTGGGATGGGAAGCTGATCCCAGAGCCCAGGTTCTTCCAGTGTGTGGCCCCACCTGGCCTCCCCATGGCCCCCACCAGCTCAGCTCCACCCCCACCTGCCCACGCACCTGCTCCTTCACCCCTTCTCTACTCAAATGCATCCTGTCTCATCTCCACGAAGAAACCCTACCCTGCAAAAGTAGCCCCTGCCCATCTTTTAGAGTTAACAAATCACCCAGCATTCCCACCAAAGAGTCTTTGTTTAAGAAAATTCTTCCAGCCAAAAAGCCACCATGATGCTTTTAAATGGATTCACATTTTAATGATCACAACAGTTTCTACGTACACTTGAAAAATAGAAAAATAGTCTCACGGAGAAACATGATCTATTCTCTCTGCCTAAAATGCTTCCTGTGCCCAATCATTTGAAAAATCCCTTGAAATAATTCACCTTGAAGTCCCCAGAGGTTGGGACTGGTTGAGGACACTGCTGTCCATCCCATAATCTCTCTACCTACTGGACCAAGGAGCTCTGGTACTTGGAAAGGGGGTGTCTCTTGTTCCTTTCTTGTCTATTCCAGGCTAGAATTACACCCCCTAGTATAGTGTGTGCTGCTCAACCCTCCCCTGGCCTAAGGAGCTTGCAAGGGGCCCAACCTGGTTCTGATCATGTAACAAAAAGCAACCCAACAACAAAAACAACATCTGATCATACTTGTCAGTTTGGACAGCATATTTACCAATATTAACTCATTTCATTCCCAAATCGACCACCTGGAGGTGGGTAGCGTTACTGCCATTGTCCTCAAGAAACTGAGGCTCCTGCAATTTTAGCAAGTTGCCTACAGTTAGTTGCTCGCTAGTGTCTGAGAGAACAAGACCCCCAAGTACAGGTGGTGGCGTGACTGGTGCTCTTTCCTCCCCTACAATCGACCCCTCCCCACGCCCTCCCTCTCACCCTTTTCCTTCGCCTCCCTCATAGCTGTGGTCATGGAAGGTTCCCGGCTGTCCCTGGTTTAGTGACACAGGTGGAGCGTCTGCCTTTGCAGCCCAAGCCCAGCCTCGTGCTCCAGCCCATTTGGTGTCTAAGGCTTCACACCAGTGGGAAACGACAGCCCTGTGGGTGAAGGGGACTGTTCCGCTCTCCCTTTCCTGCCCCAAGCACCTTCAGGAGGCGCAGAGCAGCCTCGCACGTGTGGGAATGGCCGCCGTGGAGAGCAAAGGCTGCCGGGAGTGGCCTCAGGAGGGGGCATCCGCCAAGGACACTCTGGCCAGCTAAGCCTGAGCGGCTTCTCTCGGTCCCTTTGCTGTGGAGTGCTCCCCTGGAGCCTCGGCACGGAACACACAGAGTCCAGGGACGTGCTGACGTCATCCTCTCTGGGCCACTGTCATCCCTTCCAAACGGCCCCCTCACCTACAACGGAAATGCCACCTGTGGTGCCCAGGGGTGCCGCATCCCAGGCCAGCCTGCTTCCGGGGTCTCTTCCCTACCCCCACAAAGATCTCAGCAGCGTAGGCGGCTGTCACACTCTGGCATTAATCTCGAGTGCCCTGCAAGCCCCCGAGGTTAATCGCCAAGCAAACAGCTGCCTAATAAAGAGGTGTCTCTCCCCCGCTACCCAAGACGACTGAGATCAGGACAGAATTTGCACCTTGAGGCCCAAAGGCAGTGGCCCATCTGGTTTTTCTCCCTCCCTCCTCTGCACTAAACAGTCCCAGGCAGGAGGTGGCCAGCTGGGCAGAGGCCTCGAGAGATCGCTCCCCCTACACTCACCGAAGTGAGAACCCCCCACTGCCCCCCCCACACACACACACACAATTCAAGGGCTGACGATGCCATCTGTGCCTGAACTCCGGGAATTGAGCAGGCAATGCCCCGGGCCTCCAGGGGCCTCCAAGCTGCGAGGAAATTCTGCCAAACCCCCAGCACCTCCCACAAAGCCCCTGACACTAAATATAACCAGCACTTTCCCTGCCTTTCCCCACTGACAGAGCCGGAGCTGGAGAGCAAGTGCCAAGCCCATCTGATTTCCTAGAACCCGCCCTGGGGACATGCAATTGCATTAGTGCAGCAAAGCCAGTTTTGGCTACCGATTCTGCAGCCCCTGATCCTATTCAGACGATTTGGGCTGGTGACACAGGAGAGATGAAAAGGAACTACGAGTTTATAGGTAAACCGTGAGACCTCCTGATGCCATGTGTGAAATATAGGCAGAAAAACCAACTTCAGTGACATCGTGAAGTATAAAAGAGATAATATCAAATTTAAAAAATACTTCCTTGGTAACGGTTAGTTCAACCTGTCCTTCATACTCTGCTTATAATCTGAAGATTGTTAAGAGTTCTCTAGTTTCCTATAGACCCAGACTTCTGATCTACCCAAACTAAGATGAAGGACTGAGGATAAACAGAACTGATGCAACTTCCTTTGGCTTGGGACCTCCTCGGGAGGTGCCCTGTTGCTTCCCTGGCTGTCTCCTTGGATAAATAGATAATTCTCATCCTTTTTTTCCCTTCTTCTTGAGATAGAGTCTCGCTCTGTAGCCCCGGCTAGAGTGCAGTGGCATCATCATAGCTCACTGCAATGCAAACTCCTGAGCTCAAGCGATCCTCCTGCCTCAGCCTCCTGAGTACCTGGGACTGCAGGTGCGCACCACCACACCTGTCACATCTCACATCTCTTTTTAGTAGAGATGGGAGTCTCGCTCTTACTCAGGCTGGTCTCGAACTCTTGTCTTCAAGTGATCCTCCCGCCTGATATTGATGTATCCACATAGAGACATGTGGATGTGGATGGATATGCATGTATATTTGAGTGTTTGTATGTGTGTGTTATCTATTTGGTCCTCACAGAACACAGTCTCCATGAGAACAGGCTACGTTGTGTTTATTGCTGCATCTCTGTGCCTAGAATAGTGCCAAGTCCTCAAAAACACTTCTTGAATCCTCCTCCCTTGGTCTCTGAATGATCCCCTTCTGCGCCAGGTCTAGTGATTTCCTTGTTGATGTTCTTTGCTAGTTGGTTTGTTTGTTTTCTGAACCTGTAAGTAAACCGTGGAAGGTTCTCTTCCCCACAGTCTGCCGAGCGATCAAGGCCCTCGCAAACAAGGCGTCCCGTCTGTTTCTGGGTCTCCCCCGAGAGCACCCGAGGCCCTGCGGTGACAAACACGTTTCCGATTCGTTCTTGGCTCTGGGCCCCAGCTGGTTCTGTGTTTCCCAGCAAATCCGAACTCCCTTCTGCTTATCTAAATCCTACTCCAACTTTCACACTCTACCTCCCACCTTCTTTTTTCTATCTGTTCACCATTTTCTCCTTTCTCTCGGTCTTTACATCTCTTTGACACTGGTTAGCACTAAAAGTTTAAAATGTGCTAGTCTCTTCTCCTTAAGCAAACTAGAGTTCTTTGGGGACAGAAAACCTGGCTTCCACATCCTCTGCATCCCCTGTAGACGCCACCGTGCAAGGAGACCCGGCAGTGCCGAGTGGCGTTTCCACTTCTTGCTGATGTGCCTCCTGCTACCTACATGTGCACATCTCAGATCACTGAGTGAGATAAGAAAAGGCACAGGAAAGGCGAAGTCCAAGGCAGGGATCTTGCAGCCCCTTTTGTCACTGAAGCAATAACTTAGAGCCCAGGACAGTGCTAGCCAATCTGAAGACAAATTCTAGAACTGCAGAACATCGAGCTAGAAGGAAACTTGCATCTGCGGCAAGCCTTGGTGTCAATGAAGATGCTTAGTTGCAAGGAACATAAACTGGGCCAGGCGCGGTGGCTCACGCCTGTAATCCTAGCACTCTGGGAGGCC
>VBSM01001927.1:11210570-11230827 GCA_008086735.1 Cheirogaleus medius
ATATGAACTGTACTTATATCCCTGGAATAATTTTGAAAGCTGTCAGTAAGAATTTGACTTCCTCTTCAATTGTTCTTTAGATGAGAGGTAGCTCTATGGCTGGCAAGGAGCTCCCATCTCCTGTGATAACAATGCCTTGCTCTGGAATACTTCCTGAAGGACCTGCCTGAGGCTGTTTTATGTTAACTTTTTTCCTTAATAAGTAGAAGAAGTAAATTCTAAAATAACAGTAAAACATATAGTATAGGAAATACATAAGCCAGTAGCATAGTGTTTATTATCATAATTAGCATAGTGTTTATTATCTTAATAAGCATAATGTTTATTATCATTATCAAGTATTATGCACAACACATCATCGTATGCACTATACTTTCACATGACTGGCATGGCAGTAGGTTTGTCTACACCAGCATCATCACAAACATGTGACTAATACATTGCACTATGCTGTTAGGTTGGCTACGATGTCACTAGGCAACAGAAATTTTCCAGCTCCATTATAATCTTATGGGACCATCGTTGTATAAGACTGTACAACATTTCGGTCCACTGTTGACCGAAACGTCATTATGCGGTGCGTGATTGTATATTCCTTGTTGTTCCTGTTAATTTAAGGTGCATTCATCTGAACCATATGAAATTACTGTAGGTCAAAAATAGCCAGGAATCGAATGGTTCATTCAACCTTATACATCTTCTAGCTCATTTCAATGCAAACTATTTTTTAGCGAATTGTATTATATTTTTAAATTCACAGGATATCTAAATTAATTAGGGTTGAAGGGTTCTCATTAATTAAATAAAAATGCTGTCAGAGAGCACTGTTCGTAAGAGGAGAACTGTGTATGAAATAGACACATATCTGTTAAAGAGCTCGTAGATGCAAAAGAATAGAGGACCACTCACAGCAAGCTAGCTTAAGTCTCCAAAAGAAGTGGTGGCAGTCTGTTGGAGCATCTCACAGTCTGAACAAGGTGGCCTTGGTAAGGGTGGGAGTCAGGGCAGATTTGAAGGTCTCAGCAACCGGCCTTCCTGGGCTTTTCCTTCTAGAGCTCTAACTCCCAGTCTGTCTTGGTTTAAATTCCAAATTCCTGATTGGGAGAACCCAAATGCTCAGCCTGAGCAACAGTTCCACTGTGCTTTACTTAAGGTGAGAAAGCTGTCTGCAGGCTGTCCCTGCAATCCAATAGCTAGAGAGGGACAGTAGCTATAGTTATATGATTTTTAAAATAAAAAGCACACCAATTCGAAGAAATTTGTATATACCCCTCCTAGAGAGATAATGGCTCTGTTCTGCTTTTAGAAGAAAAGTTTTAACAATCATCAAGCCAGATGATCTCTATTTTCTCAGTCTATAAATCTCCATAGATAGCCTAAAGCTTTCTTTTCCTTCTCCAACCTAGCTCAAGGTTTTGAAAGTTGATCTGTAGATGGCTGGTCTGCTGTTTGGGATGTCTAAAGTGGAGAAAGATAAGGGAAGTTGAATTACTGGCACAAGTCAATAGTGGGACAAGAGAGAGCTCATCTCAGCTCTCTTTACAATCCATTTAATCTATGTTTGTTCAGCATTGAGTCTGCAACAAAATCTAGCACTTGACAACACAAAATATTTTAGATGGTGTGAGAAATACAAAGAAATCTCAGGAATATTCTCTGCAGTCAAGAAAGTTATGATTCGATTAGGAAACCAAGATTGCCACATTGAAGACATTAATAACCATGCAAGCTTAGTGACTAAAGGGGCAAATGTGTCTCTCCAGATGCAAGTGCAAACATATATGTTATTTCATCATAAAATATTGCATAGACATGGATCAAAAGAATTATTTATTGCATGGGATTATTTGCTATAGAAAATTGGCAGTCGCCAGATCAACAAAACCCTGCATGACAAGCCATTTGCCGAGAGTTGGAAATCGAGTTCCTCAAAGCTCACCCTGCATTTCATCTACATTCCTTTGTGTCCATTCCACCCTCCATGCTGAGCAACAGTGAGTTGGGTCTAAGCTTTGAGCTGCCTCCCCATCCCCTTCCCACTGAGAAAAGACCAGCAAGCATTTCATGTTCTTGACACTAAGGCTTTGGATGGGGACTAACGCCCAGGCAGGGGAGGAAGCATCGTGATGAATTGAAAGGGGTCATGAACTAGGAACCAGAAAACCTTGTTCTGGGGTCTTCCCACCAATCCTAACTCACCACAGCACACTAAGCAAGTCACTTAACCTCTTTATACCCTAGTTTTGGAGCCTCTGCAAACCAAGGTGTGTAGAAAAAGGTTTAAATTCAACAGCATCTATTATGAGCCCCCCAGGAAATGCCCTTTTCCACCAAATGCTTGCGGGCAAAATTGGAAACCTAAACTTTGAAGCACAAACCCTCAGACTGTCTAATAATAGACAATTAATAGTGCAACATCTGCTCCTTCTTCCAATCCTGGCCCCACACCTGCCTAGACAGGCCACATGCCTCCCCTCTCTGCGGCAGCGAAAGTCTGAAAATAAGCTACAGCAGAAGATCATTTGGGGGCTTCCACTGAATTTTCACTTGTCAAGAACTCTCCCTTGCAGGGACATTAAGAGAATTTAATGGGATATTGCACGCGAGAGCTCACAAACCAGTCTAGCCTCTGCAGCGCTCCTACTGGAAGTCTGTTGTTGAAAGCTGCAGGTTTTGCTATAGCCTTATGCGAGGACAAATCCCACGGCTCCCACACCCTCCTCCTCTTCTGCCTCTGTTTATGCTCTTAGTTCCGGTGCCTCGGTGGATGACAAAGTAGGGTCAGCTCTGACTCATCACGGCGCTGTGAAGACTGTGACCCTCGTGGGCTGCAGGGCCTGAGATGTTTATTTCATTTCCCTTTCGTTCTGTGCTCGGCTGGGCTCTCAGAGGAGGAAAGTGGCCCACGCTGACGAACCAGTTGAGAAATATTTACTGAGCGCTGCTCAAGCGCTGTGCGTTACAAGAAAACACGAGGACACATCCAAAGTCCAGGCTTTAGAGCAGCTCTGGGACTCGGTGAGGACCCCCTGCCCCAGCCAGCTCTGAGAAAGAACCCTTTGGCCCTGCTGGAGTGTGTGGGGCTTGGGAGAGGCCTGGGATAGAATGTTCTTGCTTATGACCAAGGGACCTCGGTGCATTTATGCATTTAAACACGTCCCAAGAGAGGAGTGACTTTTCTCCAAAGTTGAATGTTCTGGAGCGTATAGATGAGTGTCCTGGACTAAACAAACACGTGTTCCCAGAAAGAGGCAGGGCAGAAAGAAGATACGAAGCGGCGATCGTATTACCCTTTTCCTCCCTACCTAACTCCAGGAACAAATCTAGAAACTCCAAATTGGGAGGGCTACGGTCACTGTTTTGCATGTGTGTGCAACTGTGACAGCTGCCTCTCCCCCATCAGAGCACTCAGGGAAGCTGATTCCTAAAAAAAATGGGAAGGAAGATGTTGCAAGTCCAGCCCTATGGGCCTGTGACCATGCTGGACAGCAGGGACAAGAGGCTGGGGGTCTCTGCACGCCCGGACACCTCAACACCGCAGGATCTAGAATGAGCTTGCTACCCAGTCCAAGGAGGAAATAGGAACAGCTGCTACCAATTTCAGACCACTTACCAGGGGCCAGACACTGTGCTAAATGCCTTAGTTGCATTATCTCATTTAATCTTCACACCATCACCCCCATATAATTATCTCTGTTTACCAACGAGAAAAATAAAGGCTGGCAGGGGATAAATGACTTGGTTAACACAGACAACAAGAGGAGCGAAGGCGCTGATCAGGTTTGTCTAACTTCAGACTGTGCTCCTCTGTACCTGACACTGCTTGCCAGGAAAGAAGCTGGAAACCCCAGGAAGAGGGTGGAGGAGGGGAGAGGGCGATGACAGAGATAGGGACAAGTATAGCGGAGATGATCCCAGTCCAAGTTTTGGAACAGGATCGAGATAGAGCTTGTTTCCCGGAAGTGCCTCTGGGTTGGTGTCCGGCACAGAGTCGTAGTGTCTGTCGTCTGTATCTGCGTCTGTGGATGAAGTTCTTGGACAGAATTTCTGCAGGACCCTGGCAGTCAGCAGGCCCTGCGAGCTCTGCTCAGAGTTCCACGGGGGCTCCCTGACTTGTCCAAACAGAACTGTAGCTTGGGGCCTTTACGTAGTGACTCTGTGCTCTGGCGAGCAATGGTGACAATAAGAAGAGACCACCAGGGACAGGGTTAGATCTGGGGGGCAACCCACCTGTAACAGGCTGCACAATAGCATAGGCGCAGGGAGGAGGGGGCTGGCTTTCCAGTGCCTGTTGTTCTTGGTATTTCTGGCTCCAGGCTCCTCTAAGCACCCTGATAAAACTGCGCAGCAAAAGAACAAGCCTGGGGAGGTGAATCTACCTCTGCCCGGTGCAATCTTCAGAAACATCATCAAGAAACGAAACCTGTTATTGTTTTCAGCGCTGACAAGCTTTGTCAGCTAGGAGCTCAACCCAAGTGCAAGATCAGCGAGGTCCATTCCTTCACTCACTGTTACTCATATTACTGCACAAGGAAGCAGGAAACATGGTCTCTGCCTTCAAGAAACATGCCGTGTTGGTTTGGTTTAGTTGGGTTTTTTGAAGAGCTTTATTGAGATATAATTCACATACCCTACAGTTTGCCTAGTTAAAGTGTACCATTCAGTGTTTTTTAATATAGTCACAGAATTGTGAAGCCATCACTACAATCAATTTTAGAACATTTCATCACTCCAAAAGGAACCCTCTACCCATTAGCGGGCACTCCCCATTTCCCTTCAAACCATCTCCCTCCCCACCCCTAGGCAACCACTATTCTACTTTCTGTCTCTATAGATTTGTCTATTCTGAACATTTCATGTAAATGGAATCGCACCATATGTGGTCTTTTGTGACTGATTTCTTTCACTTAGCATGTGTTTTCGAGGTTCATCGGTGTCGTGGTATATATCAGTACTTCATTCCTTTTTTATGCTGAGTCACATTTCATGGAATGGATCCACTGCATTCTATTAATTCATCACCAGATGATAGACATTTGAATTGTTTTCACTTTTTGGCTCTTGTGAATAGTGCAGCCATGACCATTCATGTACAAATTTTTATGTGGATGTAAGTTTTCGTTTCTCTTGAGTATATAGCCGAAGTGAAATTGGTAACTCCATATATGGCTTTTCCAGGAACTGCCAGACTGTTTCCCAAAGTGACTACACCATTTTATATCCCATCAGCAATTTTTGAGATTCCAATTTCTCCACATCCTCACCAACACTTATTATTATCTGTCTCTTTGATTATAGCCACCATAGTGTGGTATCTCATTATATTTTGATTAATATTTTCCTAATGATTAATGACATTAAGCATCCTTTATTGGTGTTTATGGGCATTTCTATGTCTACTTTGGAGAAATATCTATTTAGATCCTTTGCCTGCTTTTTAATTAGGTTGTCTTTTTTTTTTTAATTTATTTTTTTATTTTATTTTAGGTTGTCTTTTTATTATTTAGTTGTAAGGGTTCTTTATATATTCCAGATACCTTGGCATCCCTTATCAGCTTTGTGATTTACAAATATCTTTGTAAATAAATAAATCTTAATAAATAAATATTTGTACAAATAAATTGTGATTTACAATTTCAAAACTAGAGGCAGGGGCAGCCCTCTCTGTGGACCAGAACTGGAAACAGCCGCTCAATTCATAGAGCAAAGACCATGTCACCAGTCGAGGATCACCCTCAATCGAGCACTGAAATCCCTGCAACTCAGAGCTAGAGGGACAGTACTAAGGCAAGTCTGCAAGCTCTGCAAGAAGACAACAGCGTCTCGGTGTCCTTCTCAGAAAGTGCAGGCAGTATACACGGCTGGATTCCCGCCCCAGCTTAGGTAAATCCATCATGCTGAAAATAACACATGGTGCCAAAATTAACATTTTGCTTGGAGATTTCTTCCAACCAAGGTTCGGTTCATCAGCTGTGGATTCAGACAATAGATACCAACTCAAAGGCATGATGGTGAAGTGGACGCCAGTGTTTCCTTTGTACCCTCCTGCCTGCAGATAGAATGGCATCACTAAACATTGGAGTCTCAGAATGTAATTTTGCCCAGCATAAGAGATAAAGGTTGACTGATTTCCTTAATCAGGGGATGTAGAAGAACATGAAGTCTGTACTGGGATAATCATATGTGACCTGTTAACTGAGCAAGCTCTTTAAAAGTGAGGTGTCTAAGACTTGGTGTTGGATTAACAAACTCCCAAGGCCCTGAAGGAGTTACACAATCCAGTGAGAGTCCAGGTTGTGGCTGTTGAAGGAACCCCAGCCCAACCCGACCATCAGGATCTCCTCTGGCTGAGTCTGAGCAGGAACAAGAGACGTGGAAGAGGATGAATTTCAGACTTTCATTTCCTTGAACATCAACTCACACAAGCAAGTGAATTTGATTATGGAGATTAGCTTCTTTGAACTTTGACTTGGCAAGGGAATTTTAGTCTTTGAACTTTAAATTCTCCTTGGGAATTCAATAATGAGGAGGCATTTATGTTTGAATTGGGGGCGTTCCTCAGTTGCTGGCATTTTATTATTGAATTGTCTTCATGCAGGTTATAATTGTGAGATCTTAGTGGGTCATTTCATTTTATTGAAGAACTTCTGATGTGCTGTGTTGAAAAATGTGGCTGGACATAATTTGGGATGTGCTATGTTGAAAAATGTGGTTCGATCCAATTTTCAACCATGAGTACAGAGTGGTTTGGGGTTTATAGTAGTGGAATGTTATGATCTATTTCAGAGCCTTCAGGGATAAACTCTAAACTGCCCCAGGAAAATATCCAAAGATGCTATAGCTGGAACCAGGAGGTGGGAACTGAGCCGGGAAACTGGACTGCCCTGATTTAGTGTTGCTCTCTGCTCTTGGAGGGGAGAGCTATGTTCTTGGTTGGCTCTTGACTTCACAGCTAAATCCCATGGATTAAGCCCTCTAGAGATTGCTAGGGAGAAATACTCAGTACCCATTCCTGACGTTTCCCTTCTCTATGCTGTGTAGCATTCCTGATTTCCCTCCATTTCCTCACAGGAGGGTTTCTTGAGATATTGGCCTACTGATTTAAGCCACATTCTCCAACCCAGCCTTTATGAGTAATAAGGGTGATTTTTAAAATTTTTTTGTGCACTTCCACTGTTTCTTCATCTTATTGGTCAATTGGTTTTGAGCACAAAGTAGAAAAAAATGGCACTATTTAAGCCTCCAAAAGAACATTGTCTCCAAATTGCATAGTAATTCACAAGGTCTATTTCATGTGCTTGCACTTATATATTTATATATAAATTTACATTACTGGCCGAGCGAGGTGGCTCACGCCTGTAATTCTAGCACTCTGGGAAGCCGAGGCAGGAGGATCGCTCAAGGTCAGGAGTTCGAAACCAGCCTGAACAAGAGCGAGACCCCGTCTCTACTAAAAAAAAATAGAAAGAAATTAATTGTCCAACTAAAAATATATAGAAAAAATTAGCCGGGCATGGTGACGCATGCCTGTTTTCTCAGCTACTCCGGAGGCTGAGGCAGTAGGATCGCTTGAACCCAGGAGTTTGGGGTTGCTGTGAGCTAGGCTGACGCCACAGCACTCTAGCCCAGGCAAAAGAGTGAGACTCTGACTCAAAAAAAAAAAATTACATTACTATATAATAAGTACATATATAATCATCAAATTTATATATCTAAGCTTTTATAAACATACACACAATTGTGTCATTTGCCATCATAAACGTCTAGAATGTACATCTGTGTTGCCTTTTACCTTGGTTAGTAATATTTGCAAAGTCAAAATGTCCCTGACTTCTCAGATTGAAAACAGTAATTATCTTGAGTGTGCCTCAAAACTGCCTAGAGTGCTTGCTAAGACACGGGTCAGTGGGCACCACCCCGAGAGTCTCTGATTCTGTAGGTGGCGATGGTGCATTTCTAACAAGTTCTCATGTTTGGAAAATCACAGCACAGACAATAGGGGCATATGGATTCCACAGCCACGCCTCTCCTTGGACAGTACTTTAATTTCATACTTAAAGACCTTCTCCTAACCTGTGGATCTCAATGCATGTTAGGATGTCTATAGCCAAGCTGAGAATTTATGAAGGCCAGAACAAGTTGACTTTACCTTCGTTCCTCACTTGCAAGCAACTGGAAGAGCCATTGTATTTTATGTTTGAAGTAGGAAATAGCCAACAGGCATTGGTCAGAAAACAGATGTTAGGGTGGCTGGCCACGGCAACCCCAGACGCATACATCTCTACCTCTTCAGAGAACCAGCTTGTTGTCCTTCAAAGGCTTACCGTAGAGACAAGAAGAGAGGGTGTAGGGAAAGAAACTGACTGCCAAGTCCACCACAAGTTTGGACAACATCTTTGTTGATGCCTAAAACATTCCTGTTATAACAAGCATCACTTCAATTCAAAACAATAAATTTCCTCTGGTTCAAGTGACAAGTGGTTGGAATCATGCTTCTTGCTCTCAGCACACACACAAGTAGAGAGGAAAAGTGAAACTAACTGGTCATTTTGTAGGGGAGGTACCAGGTCAGAAACTGAGACACAGAGAGATAAAATCCAAAAAAACGTAAAACACATATTTAAGGAAATTAAATCCCTGCATAGATGAGGAGCTAGTGGTGAAGCACTCAGACACTTTTTAGAGTGGTTAATAGTCTGTTCTCTGAGACCTGCATAGCCACATCTCTCTTCTGGAAGATTCCTTGTGTGTCGGTGAGTGTGCTTGGTCCACATGACACCACAGCCCTGTACATGGCTGATTAGATCAGGGACAGTGTCCGATCCAAACAGCCAGGGCCATGCGGGCACATGATTCTTGATAATAGAGGTGGCTGACTTAATCAGATCTTCTTGGCAGCAAAACCAGCAAATGCAACTGACAAAATAGTGCAGAAGCAGAAAGATGCAAAGGAAAGACAACAGGATGAAATTATGAAAACACAGGCAGAAGTAGGAGGGAAGAGAATGGAGAACAAAGTGGGAAGAAGAGGTAGAGGAAAATACTTCAGTGGCTGACGCATCCCCGGAGCCGTTTTCTTTTCCGTAGTGGCTGAGGTCACTTCCGAGGTTAAGAACAACAGTCCCTTCTCTGGGAGCCCTCGCTGCCTTCTGCAGAAGTTCTTCTTGTCCTTCCAATAAACTCCCATGAACTGAGATAACCTGAGCATGTTTCTAGTTCTCACAAACGTATCTTTGTTAATAAAAACAGAGATAAGAAGAAATTGTTACAGACTAGAATCTCGGGCCAAACCAAAAAGTTGAAATGCAATATGAGTCAATGATGAATGGCTTCTTTTCTATTAAAAACACTAAAGAGATTGGACTGGGTGGTAGATCATATAGGTTTTAGGTGACCTTGGGCTACTGGAAGCTGGCAATATAGTGCCTCTGGGGAAAATGCCAACTCAGCCTTAGCTTGCCTTAACAAAAGTTTAGTTTGTGGGGAGAGAGAGAGAGAGAGAGAGAGAGGAGGAGGATGGCTGCTCTCTGCTTTGAGCAAATATTTGCATTGATGTGACCTCCTCAGGTCACCACACTTTATAGAGACCTTAACAAGACAGCATGTGGGCACACAAGCAACACGGATGGTTAGTGGCAGCACAGATTAGGCGCCTTCCCTAACATGGTTCCTAGATGTCCCTGCACCTCCTACAGCACGACACCTGCCTCACTTTATCTCCTATAGCATTACATTTGCATGCCTTATTTTATTTTCTGTATTCCTTACCAGACTGTAAGCTTCATGAAGACAAGGACAGATTTGTCTGGCTCAGTACTCTGTTCCTAGCACCTAACACATGTTGAGCAGAGTTGGTTCTTTTGAAATATGTGTTGAATGAATGAGAACATCACATCATATGATAAGGGTGAAGTAAAGTGGGAACACTACATTTGGAAAGGAGGAAGTTCAAGTAGACTGGATTGTGGTTTTCAAATATCAGCAAGACTTTCAGATAGAAGAGGGTTGTTCAAATGGGCAGGACTAGCATGGTGTAGTATAGCTGAGAGGCCCAGACTGTAGGCGCACCCCTGAGCTCACCCTGCAACTCATGGATGGTAGACCCATCACTTAGACCTAAGTGTCATGGTATCATTTCTAAGCTCTGTTCTGGCTTCAACATTTAATCAACCATTGACTGGTGGGTAAGCAGTAGTGGGAAAGAGATTTTTATTTCCATTTCACCAAAACTCCCCAACATTTACAGATGTCAAAAATAGAATGGTTCGAGCACAGTGGCACACCTGTAGTTCCAGCTAGTTGGGAGACAGAGATGGGAGGATCACTCGAGTCCAGGAGTTTGAGTCCAGCCTAGGCAATATAGCCAGACCTCATCTCTAACAGGAAAAATAGAATGGTATGTTTCATAAAATAATCATCTGTTAATATACATCTTCAAGCAGAGTTAGAATACCATCTGCTATGTGCTTTTTAATAAGAATTCTTGCATTGGGTGAGACATTGAACAGGAAGACATTTAGCCTCATTGAATTCTGTGAAAATTCCAATTACAGTCTGGGTGTTTCAGCTTGGGTGTCAGGAATGTGAACCAATCAAAGAAAGAAGTGATTTCTGCCTTATTTGGTGGCTTGGTAGGTATGTGGCTTAATCTCACTGAGCCTCAATTTTCTCATCTGCTAAGTGGGGATAATAACAGCTGCCCTTCCTACATTAAAAGGTCGGCAAAGATCAAATGAGAGAATGTTTGGACTCTGAATGTATAAAGCGCTCTACAAATATATTAAGTCTCTGCTTCTGAGGGAGAACAGGAACTCCACGAGGACATATTCCCGGGCGTCCAGGCCAAGATTCTGTCAGTCCAAAGCAAGAGTGTTTTTGCTCAAACCTCTCTCTCGTTCCCTACTTGGTGATAATAGGGCTGCTAACTTGTTTTTTCAGTTGTGGTGATTTCACTTGCTGCATAAATGTCAAGTTCCACTTGACTAGAAGTTAATATATAATGTCTCTTCTCTTCCCCTCACGAGTACAATCCTGTTAAATTATCCCTTTATGCTCACACTGATTTTTTTTTTTTTTTTTTTTTTTTTTTTTTGCTTTTCAGTTTTAAGTCTTAAAATAGCATATTCTACCCAACCACTTTACTGCTTTCAAGGCAATGAGAATGGTGCCTGGCATTGTGGGAGTTGAATGCAAATCATAGTGAAGTTGGCTGCACTCCAAGTAACAAGAGCACCGCCAAATGGGCGTTGAACAAGGAGAACCTGACAGTCCCAGGAGCCTAAATTACCTTGCATTTGCCGCGTTTCATTCACAGTCTCCCATCACCCTCATGCAAGCCAAATGGAAACACAAGATGAGTCTTATTGCCCCCATTTTACTAAGAGGAAAAACTAACATACAAAACAAGGAAGCGACTTTGCAAAGGTCTCCTGACCTGACCAGGGCTGGACTTGAATTTACAAGTTTGGTTTCCTATTGGAACTTCATACTCTTGTGACTAACAAGTCTTCAGGTGCCACTAGAGGATTCTGCCCACCCCATAGGTCAGTTCTACCCCAAATTCACTCTCAGAGATCTCTGGCCAGTCTCACTAAGCAAGGCTCTGACCCTGATCATGGTACGTTCATGGACTATCAGAAGAAGATGCAGAGAAATGGTTCTCAGAACAAAAGGAAGAAACGAGAAGAGGAAGCTTGTCTTGGTTGCTGACATTTCAGTGTTTGGCTCCTGAGCACTTACGGGAATATTGGCGAACAAGTCCGCATGAGGGAGGAGGAGACCCAGAGTGAAAGGGACGCATCTGCCACGTGTATACAGTGGCTTATGGGAGGGAGGTGTTGCTCCACTGTACAGATAAGTCAGGGGACATTCAATGACTTATCCATGGTCATGTAGCTAGGAAACGTCAGAGCCCCCCATGAGCTCTGGTCTGCAGGTAACACCGGAAGATTTTGTTCTGCCTATAGATGAATCTCCAGCATTCACGACAGGGACATATTTGGAAAAAGAAGTCTCTTTTTGGCCTCCCAAAAATAATACCATAGAGTTAAAAACCGTCTTTTATTCTTTCTCTGCAAAAGGCCGACCCTGCATTATTCATAACAGGTTCACTCACATGTGTCCTCCTTTCCCCCCTAAGGAAAGGGGGAACCCTTTCCTTAGACCTGACTTTTCCATGTGAACCCCAAAGAGGGAAGCTGGGAATGTTTGATCTTAGCTTTTAAAACCAGCTGGAGACCTCCCCATACCCAGAAGGAGAGGGACTTTCCCAGAAAACACTCTTGCACAAGACCCCCCTCTTTTTTGCCCCCCCCACCTGCACTTCAATGGAGAGTCACCTTTGTCCAATACTCCTTCCTTAGCAGAC
Source organism: Cheirogaleus medius (assembly GCA_008086735.1). Classification (NCBI taxonomy): domain Eukaryota; kingdom Metazoa; phylum Chordata; class Mammalia; order Primates; family Cheirogaleidae; genus Cheirogaleus; species Cheirogaleus medius. The sequence continues at coordinate 11,222,938 of VBSM01001927.1, forward strand.
AGCCAGCGTCCAGCCCACACCTCCTGCCTTCTCCCAAGCAGCCTCTCCCTCTGCAAAGACCAGGGCCAGGGTCGGGCCAGGCTGAGCGGTGGGGAGGCCTGGGCAGCTCTCCCCAGAAAGCCCCCTACCCCCCCCCCCCCCCCCCCCCCCCCCCCCCCCAGCTCTGGGCTCAGCCCGACAGCAGCACGGTGGCGGCGGCAGGGAACCTCACCGCTGCAAGTTGAAACAGGACTCCCTGCCTCCCCTCTCAGCAGCCAGGCTTTAAATAGGATTAATGAGAGAGAACATTCTAAACACTGCGCAGAGAGGTTCCAGAACAGGGAGCCGGCTACTTCCGTTCAAGCTGCCATGTTGGATCCGTTCCCCTGGCTGCCTGCTCTGACTTGGGGCTGTCGCTTTTGCACTCTGCCTTCCTGCTCTGCTCGGACCGACCTTGGGATTTCAAGGACAAGGTGAAGCCCTGTTGTTCTCCCAAGATCCCCCTCAGCCCAATGCCAGAAAAGTTCACTCTTGCCTTACTCATTTAGATGAATTGATTATCTCCATTGATAAAATTCAAAGACTTCGGGGAAGGAGTTAGGGGTGGGGCCAGGAAGGAAGCAACTGTGTGGCTGTCAGCATCCTACACACCTTAGTTGGAATGTAGGTGCATCCCTGGGAATTGCAGTAGATGTTGGTTTAGGCTACTGCACATTTTTTCCTGTGTCCAACCCCATGGAATTATATTGTTAATATCACTCAAAGGGGCACAAAACTGAGCTTATGGGTGCAAGAGACTAAGCCAAGGTTGCACTGCTACTAAATGCAGAATAGAATTCCAACCCAGGTCTTCAACTCCAGGTCTATAGGCTCCAAATGTTGTTCTTTTTCCACTGCATCATGCTGATGGGCTTCCGGCCAAATCATGAGATTGGTTCTAATTGGAAGAAATAGGGTAGAAAAGTCCCTGGGTTTCTGATTGGGAGAAGGGTGGCAAAGGGAACAGCAACTGACACTTAACAAGAGTTTTCCGATACATTTGGCCCTATCCTGAGCCCTTCCCAAGCACTTGCTTACGTAACCTTCACAGCAACACTGTGAGGTAGTTGCCATTCCTGGGAAACCTGATGCTATCTCACAATTTTGTCTGCACTGAACCCTGAAGGCAAAATTAGTCAATTACCAAGAGCCTCTTCTGGATGGACCACTCAACCTGGCTGCCACCACTGTCTTTTGATATTCCCAGTAACCTTAGGAAAAAAGGGTCAGAAACTGCTAGAAGTAACCTTAGAGAGGGCCTTGTGTTACCACCTGCCACCTCCACTCCCCTGCCCCCTTTCACTCCTCCCTAATTTCGTGGGTGATCAGATTAAGTCCCTCTTATGGAGGCTACAGTCAGCCTTGGGAATAAAAGCAAAATGCATGGTCAACACGTACAGCCCTCGATACATAGAGTAAAGGGAGTATAGTTAATCCCAGAAGATATGAGGGAAGAATGGAGATGCTCACTGAGAGGCTGGATTCAATTAAAAAGCCAGGCAGGCCAGCAGGGGCCCGAGCCCAGGGCAGCCCCTTGTCCCAGACACCAACTCTCTGATCCCTCCAAACCCTCAGAGGACAGCATCATCCTCTCATCTAGAACTCCCAGAGCAGCTTCCTGAGAAACAATTGAGTAAACGTGTAAATTAAATTGCAGCACACAGGGTCTCCAAAGCCTCTGCTATTTTTTTCCTCCCCCCTGGGGAGAGGAAATGAGTGTGCCAACATTCCCCATAGGGGGACTAAATGATTTCCCAGAAGTCCGGGTCTCATATGCTCTATTTGCTTAAATGAGTTTAGGGCCATAAGCAAACACGAGCTTGACGGAGCCCATTTGCAAAAGGCCTCCCTCGGAACTGACAGGGGTCATGCCAACTTCTTTGTCTGCAGCCATTTCTCAACCCTGGGGAGAAATTAGCCCAAAGTCAATTAGTGCATTAGTCACCAACCATGTGCCCAGGAGCAGGCTGAGTGTTATTAGGGATACAGAAGAATAAGAGGTGGTCTTTGTCCTCATTTATTCATTTGATGTTTGTTGAGTGCCTGTCGTGTGCTGAGCACTGAGCTGGGCACTTAAACCCAGTAGGAAAGTGATATTCATTTGCCTTCATGATGAAGGCACAAACAGCAGGACATGGGTGGGTTATTCAGTAGGACTTGGATAGGGTGGGAGTGGGACGTTGAGCAGAGTAGGTTAGGACTTGCAGGAGGCCTTGAAAGACACTTTCGTGCTGGCCTGCAGGAGGGCAAGGACACTGACGGTCACAAGCATGGCCTTGATGGTGGGGAGTGGAGGGGTGGAGCTCTGGGCTGACTTTGATTGACTCAGGAGACTTACGTGTTGGGCAAGTGTGGGATGTTGCAGAGATGAGCACCGAAGTTTCAACTTAATAGTAAGGGGAAGCTATTTTATGTCTTGTGCTTGCCATGGCCCTGGAAATTTCCCATTCATTTTAGAGGTCTCCAGCCTTGGGTAGGGCTGAGGAAAGTTGACTCTTCAGTCTAGAAGATTAGAGAGAGCAAAGTGTTTGGATGGGCCTGAATGACAATCCTTTTTCCTCCACTTAGTGGTCTGGGATTTGGGGCAAGTTGTTTAACCACTCTGAGCTGCAATTTCTTCATTTGGAAAATAGAGACAATGATTTCTACAATTATTAAAAAAGATACTGTCAGTAAAGTCCCCAGCAAAGATGTGATATGTATTAACAATAGGCAAGCAAAGACTGTTAGTTTTCTCCAGGGCTTCCCCTTCTTGAAGACAAAGGTGAACTCTACAAATATGTCCTAATATCTACTTTCTCCCCAACAATTGGTTAAAGCCAATCAGGGTAACTGGGTAACTTCATAGAGTTTGTCAATGACAGCTAGATGACATGGCCAAGCCTGCTCAGTGTCAGCTGAAGGTCTTGTGGGACAGGCTTTCTTGATCCTAAAAATAAGATGCAGCAACAAAGGTCTTTTATTCCTCGGTTCATTGCTGGCTCTGGGTGTGACAACTAGACCAATAGATCCAACCTGGGATCCTGAAGCAACCATCCCAAGGCCAAAACCTATGCTCTGAAGATGGCAGGACAAAGAGATAGAAAGATCCAATCCCTGATATCACTGGGAAGCCAAGGTATGAACTACTGTGGGACCTGAACTCTGTACTTACTAATTCATAAACAATTTTTTTTCTATTTTTTAAGCCATTTTGAGTCAGTCTTTTCTGTATCTTGTACCTGGAAATATCCTCATGATTCACAATTTTAGGCAAACTTGTCCAAACCACAGAAGAGGTATATTTCTGTGATAGGTACACCTGTGATAGAACAGGTGATTGATAGGCCAGGACCTTGCAGAGATTGGATGTTAAATTAGATATAGTCTGTTACATCTTATTGAAAAAGGTGGGGCAGAGTCGTCAACTCAGAATACTTCCTTCTCATTTCTCTGTAATTCCGCTCAACCCTGAGTTTACATCAAAGGGCTTGCTACTGATTTTCACATGAGCGTCGCCAGCCAGGAGTTACACGAAGCCTATTCACACTGAAAGCCAGTTAGTGCCATTTGAGCCCAGAAATTGCATTAGCCAACCTGGCTGGTTCACTATTCTCTGCTCAGGGGAAGGCTGTGGTCACCACCACGCAAGTCAAACCACATTCAGGTCCTGTGTCAGTTACACGGTTTCCGAGGCAGTTTCGAGACATGTGTCATTAAACCCTCCAGTGAAACCGGGCCAATTTCTTATCTTGTATGTTGACTCCGTTTTCCTTTCACTGAAAGACTAGGGTGGACATATTTCCTAACTCGAGCATATTTGTGGGGAAAGGTCATTACTGAATAAAAATCCTGATGTCAGCAGTTCCCAGGGTACCTAAGGGTGTTTGTTCCCTCTACGGCATCTCTGGTCTCCCTAACCTTAATCAGGTGAGGAACTTAGAATAAAGTTCTAGACAACAATTCTGATGATGATGATGATGATGATGAACAATTCCTTGAAGTCACACAATACCTTCTAAGAAAGTAAAAATACTACTTGCACTTTATCTCATTTGTCTTTATAGTACCCAGAGAAGGCAGGAAAGTGACATTCTTTCCGATTCAAAGGTGAGTTTACTAAAGCCCAGAGATAGAAGTGCCAGGTGCCCAGCAATTTATAGGTAAGGAATGTAAATTCTGGTAATAAGATCTACACATCCAGAGCAACTCCAGGGGAACTGTTTCCTACCCTCAAGGGAGACAGGACACTGTGGAGACATCCTCTAAAGTCATGGGGCATTGGCTCTGGCTGCAGGAAAGCCAGTCTTCCTGACCCTTTCCCGGATAGCTTGGAGATCAGTAGCAGCCCTCTGTTGATTCCTTAAAGTTTTGTTAGTTGTCTGGCCTTATAATATTTTTTCACCTACTTTTAGAGATTATCCAACCTCGCTTAAATATAATCAGCCTTTTTGACCTCCCTGGATTTTTAAACTTGAAATAATGTTAAACAATTATTTGACATTTCATATTTCTCTCACCACCTTCAGCTTTCTTAATTCTTTCCATCTTTGTATAGTTGCCACCAGATAGATAGGGAAAACGCTATTAGCCCCATTTTACTGATGAGCAAACTGAGTCTTGCAAAGGTTGTGACAAGACTGCATGTTTGAAGAAGTGGAAATCCACGTGGATCTTCTGAATTTGAGTCCAACCCTCTCTCTGAAACATCATCCTGTCCTCTCCCCACATAGCATTCATTCAAGTATTTTTGGAGTGCTTGCTGTATACCAACAATGGGCTGGGTTCTGGGGATTCCGTGTTGAATGAGACAGACATGGTCTTTGAGCAAGAAACTTATATAAGAGTTAAAGAGACAAACAAGAAGCCAGTCAATTATTTATATTGTGATAGGTGAAAGTACCTTGAGGAAGGTAGAGTTGTTTGTAATATAGACAAGCTGCTGGCTTCACTGGTCCATGGGTCTGGTCCTGTGGGCCAATCTTAGTCCTAGAGAGGAAGAACACAATGAAAAGCTGAACAGTCAGCCCTGTATCTCAAGCGATGAATAGATGAGGAGGGTAGGAGATTTTTACAAGAACATGCTTTGCAACCGAGCTTTCCAGGCTCAACTCGGGCAAGGGAGAAGCTGAGGGATGCAGAGGTCCACATAGGACACCTTCTTAAGAACCCAGGTGCCCAGGAAGGGCAGTACTCCTTCATTAGACAAGGAAGCAGAGGAGCTACACTGAGAACCCATCAGTGGTGTTGGGGACAGACATACCCAGCCACTGCACTACCATACCCAACTGCTGAATCAGGGAGCTAATTATAGCTTTGTACTGCTGGAGACCACATTCCTGAGGCTTTTAAGTACTCACACACACACACACACGTGCTATACCATCCATCACAGGTCTCCCCCATTCTGCCTCCTCGCTTCCTCCCCAACCCTCAGTGCATTTCACTTTATCTCTGAAGTATCACCACAGGGTATTTCTGTTATTCCATAGTGTGCCACAGTTCCACCCCTCATATACACATCAACACAATGCTCACACCTTTTGCCTAACCCTGTCATTAGAGAGGGCTGTACATCACACCCAATCTTCTACCTAGAATGTCTCTGAAGAAGATGTCGGTGCTGAAGGAGGGCCCTTAAGGAGTATCTCATCCAAACCACCCACTTTGAAGATCAGGAAACTGAGGCCTACCCGGCCAGAGATGTGGCTTGTCCAAGAGCATATAAATAGTCAGTGTTAGGACCAGAACAAAGAGTAGGCTTCCAGGGCCCTTTGCGCCTTCCATGGAATTCCACATCTCAAGACACAAAAATGAATTTGACTGAAGTCTGGAGCCCACCTCATCCCTTATTCTACCTTCCAAGAATCTCCCCTTTCCTTAAGTTACTGGAATGTTTGATCTATGTTAACCTATTCAGTAAAAATGCATGAGACAGTTTCACCAGCAAACAAGCACACATATTCTGTGTCAATGGACCGAATCTTTGGGGTTTTAGAGATAAAAGTCATTGGTCTGTCTGGGATGATCAGAGAAGGTATGAGTAAGGATTGCATTTTAGGTCTCAAATATTGAGAGGTAGAGTTAGAGGAGCATGAGAAAAGCTTTGCAGACTGAGGGACAGGTATACATAAACATGGGGAAAAGGAAGTAGTGTTCAGAAAAGGCTGAGTAGCCTTCGGGGTTGACACTTAGGAATTGTAGTATTACTTGTATTGGCCACCATGTGTATGTATTTACCACAAGCCATGGATTCTCAGTGAATCCTCACCACACACCTATAAGCTAGGAATTCATTCATTTAACAAATATTTATTGAGTGCCTACTATGTGCCTGGCAAATTCTAAGAGCCCAGGAATAAAACAGACCAAGTCTCTGGCCAGGAACGAAAGGCAACGAGCCCCTGCCCTCAGGGAGTCTACACTCTGGGATTGTTACTTCATTTTACAAATGGAAAAAACTGAGATAGAAGGAAGTTAAGGGACTGGCTCAGATAACAAGATGCAAAGGCTGTCTGTATTCTCAAGCCCCAGGCTGTGCTATCTTTCAGGAAGAATAGATGGTTGGAGTCTTTAGTCTTCAGAGCTGGAGGCAAAGAGGACGGCTGCAGTGAGCAGCAGAATGTCAGAAACAAAATGCTCTGTTTCCCTTTGGACTGCCTGGACCCATTGTAATCGGAGGTCAGCCAAGGCAATCCCACCCCACCCCGCCTGCCCCCCAGCCTCACGCTCCCAGGGGGGAAAACTGCCACCTTCCGAGAAAGCGGATTAGCCGCAGTGTACCCTCAGGCCCCCCAGCTTCTTCCAGCACCTGGCACCCCAATTAACTGGCCTTTTGTCCAACCAAAACCTTGTAAGCTCGATTCCCCTCTTGGCTCCATTGCTAGAAGTTAAAATATGAGGGTGGTAGAGAAAATGATAGTGTCAGAAAGGGATGGAGTGAGATTAATAGCTATAAACTTGAAGCAGGCCTCTGCTTTCACCTGAAAGTAAGTCAGCCCTGGGAAGGAGCTGGAAAAGTCTGCGTTTGGACCGTTGGAGAGCCGGGGTGCTCCAGACCGCAGTCTGCTCTCCTGGGTGGTGAAGCAACAGCCCTCACTGGACTGCTGGTCCCTGAGCAAGAAATCCAGCCTTCTGCGGGAGGGGGAGATGGCACTGGGAAAAGGAAACTGGGGAGTGAGAAGAGGCAGGGGTTATAAAGAAAGGGAAACAGAGAAAAAGAGAAGGAAAAGGAACGGATAAGGGAAACTAAGGGGTAAGAAGGGGGTGCAGGTAATGGAAAAAGGACGGGATAAAGCAAGGTGGGAACAGTTGGAGAAGGGGGAGGGGAGAGATGAGCGGGCAGGGCTGCGCATGAGGCTGTGCAAGTGAGAGCGGAGAGGGGACCCGGGACCCCGCGCGGGTGGCTGGCGCGGGGATCCCACGGGTCGCGGCAGCCGCAGCTGTCAGCCCGGAACAAAGGCCGCCGAGCCCCGGGCCCCGGGCGGCGGCCGCGCCTGGCCAATGAGCGGCGCCGGCGCTGGCCCCGCCCCGCCCGCCCGGCGGCCCCGCCCCGCGGCCGGGACCCGCGCAGAGCCCGGCGAGCTGCGGCCGGGCGCGGAGGCCGAAAGTTTCTCCGCCCGCCTCGTCCAGCCAGCGACAGCCGCGATCGGCCCGGCCCGGCCCAGCTACTCTGGGAAAAGAGCGACCGGAACACGCCGGGACACACACCTGAAAAACGATCTCAGCTCAGCCAGGCGGCGGCGCAGGGGACAGGTAGGGTGCGGGGGGCGAGGGTCCCGCTCGCCCCTGGACGTGTCCGCGGCCGCGCCAGGGCGTCGGGCTGCGGGGGACTGCGCTCCCCGCGGCGTGCCAGCCCGTCCGTGCCCCCGCGCGTCCGTCGGTCTTTGTCTG
>VBSM01001927.1:11239868-11258337 GCA_008086735.1 Cheirogaleus medius
CTCCCAGAGTGCTAGGATTACAGGCGTGAGCCACCGCGCCCGGCCCCATGTAAGAGCTTTTTCCACGAGGACTGAAAAGCCAGTAGAATCCATCAGACCCTCAAACCTTGAGTGTCAGGCAGGTCAGCCCCAGAGAACATACGAGAACACAGCAATGGAGAGGTAGGTTCAGTCTCCGTGGGTTTTTCTCTCCATTCAAGTCAAGGGAACCCCTGGACTTTAGTGACAGCTGATACCTCGGTCTCCATTTTTCTCTCCTCTCTTCTTTCTTGTTTCTTTGGGCTCTTTAGACATCTTATTCTGTTCCTCTGCCTTTTCTGCCCTGCTAAGGGCTCTGTGACAATGAAGGCTGTCTGTGACAGTCATAGTTGCCACCGGTCGATACTTTCAAAAAATGAAAGTTCTCCGCCTCTGTCTCATATGTGCACTGTGTAAACCAAACCCAAACAAAACGGGAGGGCTGTCTGATGCCATTCAGCTGTGCTAACCACCCAGAGAGCGACACCAGGTGGGGAGAGCTTCGCAGATAGGAGGCAGGCGCATGTGCCAGTGCTGGGGCACGTCAGTGACCGGGCAGGGTACTCAAGACATCCCTCAATCTTAGAAGAGCAAGGTGCCAAGGGTTCTCCTGCCCACTGCTATGAAACTCTCAGAAGAGCACTTCCCATCTTTCTCTGGAAGGTTCCTCAACCTGGTACCTGCCCAGGAGTTCCCTTCCTGCCTGCTGAAACCCTGGCCAGCCACAGGAAGGGGCGAAGCTGGGGCAGTGTCCCATGAGAGCTCTAGAGAGGTGACGCCTGGAGACAGGGCCTTCCTCAGGACACACCTCAGCCCATGCCACGCTCCCTTAGTCTCCCCGAGGAGCTCACCCTCAACCTAGGCAGCAACCTACAGCCCTGGTAGAGACAGCAGGTAAGTCCTCAAGGCGAGTTATGGGGTTTTTCCCGTGTATCAACCCTGTGGACAAGTTTGGGAGTGCACAATGGCAAAAACATGGGTTTTGGAATCAGATCGGGCAGTGTTCAGATCCCAGCTCTGCTATCTATTAGCTGTGTGACATCGGACAAGTCCCTTGGCCTCTCTGAGCCTCAGTTTTCTCATCTGTAAAATATGTTGTGTCTCCTATAGAATGTTTATGAAAATTACATGAGCCAATATAAGTAAAAGCACGGGAAACATAGTGGGAACTCCGTTTGTGTGAGTCTCGCCCCTTCCCATCAGCTCCAAAGGGAGGAAACTGGGCATGAGGTGAGTTGCCTGTGCAGGGGGGCAGAAGCCCTGGGTACAGGCAGGTGTCCAGGGGTCAGCGAGGGATGACATTAGGACCAGGCAGCGCTGCCTATGGCAACGACCTTCTTATCCACTTACTCTGGCAAAGGAGGAGGCTGTGACAACACAGTATGGGAGGGAGTCATTTCCACCTTCATCACCTGCACGTCCATCTATGTTGTCAGTTTGACCATATTAAAACAGCCTATGAAATGACGTAGAACAGACGAGTGTGACGTCGCTGAATGTCCTGAGGTCGGCACCCAGCGCTGAGAGCAGATCTCTTGCTCAGATTGAGCCAGATGTGTGTGCAGACCGGGAACAGAGGAGGGGAGAGGGCTGGGCTTCCCTCCTCCCCTGGGAAGGACCCCACAACGCCATCTCCAGCCAGGGTGGGGCACAGACTCTGGGGGAGGAGGATTTCTCCCCAGGGTGAACAACTGGCTAGAAAGAGTTACTCTCTTCTTCCTTCCTTCTGCCTTCTGCTTCAAAGCCAATGTCTTTCCCATCTGGATCATTTTCTGGATTATGTAGCATGTAAGGTCAGGAAAGGAGGAGGAAGAAAAACAAATAAAATGAAACTTCTCTCTCTGTTCTGTTTATGGGGGTTGTGCAGATGTGAGAGGACCTAGGTCTGCGTGAGTCTCACATGGGAGACAGCACGAGACGTGTTGAAGAGCCTCATTCTGCCCTAGAAAACCGGAGAAGCATTTATTCTGCCTAAATGGCATGAAACAAGTTGGGGGCAGCCTGGGTGGGCCAAGGAGAAGCTGATTCTGTTTTGGACATGCATTCCCCACCAGGGACACACAGATGAGTCCTCCCACATGAAACGAGCAGGCTGGCATTTAATGATTTAACGCACCTTCTAGGAGCTCTATGTTGCTTTTCTTCTCTTTGTCCCTTTTTTAAGCGGAAGAAACTTTTCCCTGTTCATGGCGTGGCCCAGGGAGTTGAGGGACACAGCCATTAGAGGTCCAATCTGACGTTACAACCTGCATTAGCAAAGCCCAGCGATTTCTCCATTCTCCCATCCAAGTACTAAACCAGACTCGACCCTGCTTAGCTTCCAAGGTCAGACAAGTTCAGGCGTGTGCAGGGTGGCATGGCTGTAGATGATTTCTCCATTCTAACATGTTGTTATCTACTGGGGGGCGGGGAGGGGAGAGGCAGTGTCTCCACCGGCACGGGGCTCGCATGACTTGTAGCAATGTCTGGGAGCGGGAATGTTGTGTCGCTTGCCCTAGCTCAGTTGCAGAGCTATCTGATTCTAGAACTGGAAATGCTCCCGGAGATCTCAGGAAGCCGCCTAGGACCCAAGGGAGCCGTGGGATTTCCCTCCAGGCAATCCCAGCCCTTTAAATTACAGGTGGTAGGAACCTCCCACCAGTGGGCCGGAGACACGGAGTTCAAAGGGCTGCCCTCCGCACAGTGCCAGGGAGGCTATTAAACTCCCACTTGACCTTGCTGCAGGGAGGGATTCAGAAGCTGGTGAGAGATGTGGGACTTGTTAAAGAACACACAAGGCAGCCTGGAATTAGGCCTCACTCTCGTTGGCATAAAATGCTTCCAGGGAAGCCCGCCAAGAGTCAGAGATAATGGTGCTACGATGTGGTCTCTGCTTAATGCGTCTCCACCCAGAAGGGGCCTCCAGAGGTGCGTCCCAGGACAGGAAAACTTAAAGGTGGCAACACAAGCCCAGAGCCCTTCTCCTCTCCCTCCGCTCTGCCGTCCCCCTTTTCTGCCAGCGACTGAGGACTGTCTCCACTGCCTGCCCCCAGCAGCTGAGGGACCAGGAGGGGTGTGGCTCTTCCGGGAGCTGTCGGCTTTGCCCAGCCCTGTGCTTCCAAGGCAGCCAGTTCAGGGGTCTGAGCATGGCAGGAGGACACCCGTGATCGGGACCTGTTTGCTTGGCCCACTTCTCCTGGGACCAGAAAGGGCTTTCGGGAGCTGAGCCTTTGCTTGCAAGTCCTTTTCCGCTCTGAGTGATCGAAGCGATTCCAGAGGGAAGAGTCTGGTTTCCAAGGGTGGTGGCTTGGCAGGTGTCTCTTGCCAGAAAATCATGGGGCGATTGGTGTCCCCGATCCAGTGCGAGCCCGAGCATCGCACAGGGACGCTCCGGTCCCTGTGCCATTTCTCGATCGCTCTTCCTGACCCAAGCCACAGAGGTGAGGTGATACCTGGACTCCTCCACTCTGTCCTCCTCCCTCCTTTCCCTGGATCCAGGTGGAACGGACGCCCCGCAGGTACTCGTGTTCAGTCCTCCTCAAGGAGGCAGCAGAATGTGGCTGAGCAGTGGAGGCCACATCTCACCTACGCCCTGGGGCTGTCCTGGCAGATGCAGAGGGGAAAGAGGAGATGGCTCCAACCGGGAACCACCCCACCCCCAGGCCCACCGTGTCACCCTGGCAGGAGGCTGGGGCTGCTCTGTCAGGTCCACACAAGTGCTTCTGGCTGTTCCCTCCTTGAATGTATTCAGTTCCTCCCACGTGGGGCTTTGTTCTAGAAAGGTGGGGGTTTTCTTACCCTCCCCCTCCCCCCAGTTTATAATCCATTTGTCAGATCAGTGATTTCCTTGTACTTTAAGAGCAATCCCTGCACACAATTGATACTTGATTACTAATCTTTTGTCTAAACCTAATCTCTAAAGTCCCCAAATGGAAATGATTAGAGTTTTTTAGATAAGGAAAGAAGAGAAATAGAGCCCGGGGCGCTGCAGAAATTGGGGGAAAATATATGGAGAGTCTGAGCCCCAGTAATCCAGGTGTCTGGCTGCCAAGTCCCATATGTAAAAAAAAAAAACAGCTGCCATTTATTAAGCTCTTAATTATATCCTTCTTTTACAAATAAAATTCTATTCAATCCTTACCAAGCCCTGTGAGGTAGGTACTACTGTTAGCTCCGGTTTACCAACGAGGAAATGGAAGCTTGCAGGGTGGGCAGCAGATGCCCAACACAGGGAAACAGAAACAGGGTTGAATTAAGGGATTACAGAGCGGAGGGAGGTGGAGGAGGTGCAGGCTTGGGGGCAGAGTTGGGGTAAGGTCTGCAGGAGCAGGGAAGCCGAGGGGACAGAGGGGTGCCAGAGGGCACGGTGGTGGGAAGAGCTGCTGCCATGACACAGTGTGTGTGGCCGGAGCACTGTTGACCACAGCCTGGCTTCGAAGCCAAGCGCTGCTGCTGGCCAGGTATAAAGCCTCATTTCCTGCCTCTGTCGGGTGGGGGTGAGGCTTGCACCAGATCACGTGTGTGTCATGCATGGTCCAGTACCTAGTGCACAGGAAACACGCAGGGAATGGGGGCCTAAGGGGCTCTGTCCCACTGCTTACATCCCAGGGACGGGCACTTCTGTTTCACCTGGGGCACTGCCTCTGGCCTGAAATGATGGCAGGGAGGCAGGATGTCTCCCTCCAGGCAGTGGCGACCCCCTTCCTGAGACGTGGGAGGCTGGCAGTCAGCCTTCGCACAGGCTCCTGACAACATCCAGGTCCTGATTCTTCAGCGAGGAGGAGGAGGAGGAGGAGGAGGAGGCGGTGATTTAAGAGTCCCCCAGCTGTGTGGGGGAGGGAGAGAGACAGTGGGAAGGCCAGCCCTGCTGCGGGAGCTGCCAACGCCGCCCGGAAAGCTTCACTCCTCTTTGGGAAGGAGAAGGAGCTTGCTGGGCTGAGATGGCGAGGATGGTGAGGACAGAGCCCCAGGGAGAAGCGGGAGCTGGGGGCTGAACAGACAGCACAGTCGAGACCCTCCCACACACACACATCTCAGCCAAGAGCACTCTGTCTGAGTGGGGCACCCCCAGCTCTGCTTGGCGGTGGCACAGCTGCAGGTGGGCTGGGCTGCGGGCAAGGAAGGCCCTGCCCTGAAGGTGGCACAGGCTCTGCCCAGCAAGGAAGCAGGGTCCCTGGAGCCAGGACAAGCTCAGGAACCATCTCTACAGCCAGGAGGGAAAGGCAGGTGGAGGAAGGGCAGGTGGGCAGAGTTTAGATCCCACCTGGACTTCCATCCTCCGCACTGACAATACCAAGTGTCGACAAGGATGTGAAGCAAGGGAAACTCTCATACACCGCTGGGGGGATACAAACATCCCAGGGTGGAGTTGCTGGGCCAGAAGGTGTGCCTCTGTTCAATTTTGACACAGCCAAGATTTTCCTAGTGTGGCCCAGCGAGTCTGTATCCCCACAGCGGTGTGAGAGTTTCCCTTGCTTCACATCCTTGTTGACACTTGGTATTGTCAGACTTTCATTTTGCCATTCTAGGTGGTTGTCTAGTGGTATTTAATTATGATTTCAATTTATATTTTCCTGATGACTAATCACGGTGAGCACCTTTCTATACATTTTTGGCCATTTGCATATCCTATTTTAGGACGTGCCTGTTTAAATCTTTGGCTCATTTTAAATTTGCTTTGTGTTTTTTTTTTTTAATTAGAGATTTATAAGAGTTCTTTTCCATATTCTGATAGGAGTCCTTTGTCAGGTATTTGTATTGGAGATATCTTCTTCCACTCTATGACTTGCCTTTTCACTCCCAATGGAGACCTTTGATGAAAATAAATGCTTAATTTATTTTTAATATATTATTAAATTAATATATATTAATACATAATAATAATTAATATATTATTTTAAATATATTTAATATATTTTCCCTCTAGTGTTAGTGCTTTCTTATGTCCTGGCTAAGACATTTTTGCCTACCCAAAGGTCAAAAAAGATATTCTCCTATGTTTTCTTCTAGAAGTTTGGTGTTTTACCTTCTGCACTTATATCTACAATCCATCTGGAAATATTTGCGTCTGCTGTGAACTAGAAGTGAAGATTCATCTTTCCCTAAGCGGATACTAGTTGACCCAGCAGCAATTTTTTTCTGCTCTACAGTGTCCCCTTTTGTCATAAATCAAGTGACCACGTATATGTGGGTCTATTTCTGGATTCTATTCTAGTCCATTGGTCCATTTATCTACCCTTGTGTCCATAGCACTTCGTCTCAATTACCGTTACTTCATCGTAAGTCTTGCTGTCTGTTACCATTCCCCCCTCCAGCTTGGTTCTTTATCAAGATGGTCTTAGTTATTCTTGGTCCTTTGCATTTTAATACACAAGCCACTGGGATTTTGGCTATGATTGGATTGATACTATATAGGTCAGTCTGGAAATAATTAAAATCTTTAGGTTATCAAGCCTTCTGATCCATGAACCCGGTGCATCTCTGCATGAATGTAGATTTTCTTTAATTTGTCACAATAATACTTTACAGTTTTCAGTGCAGAGATCATGGATAACTTCATTCATAATCATTCCCCGGCATACGCATTTTGTAAATGGTATTTTTTTTAAATTTCTTTTTCTGTTTATTTGTTGCTAGTATATAGAAGTGCATTTGGTCTTTGTATATTAATGTTGTACCCAGAGACCTTACTAAGTTTATTGTGAGGATTAAATGAGATAATGAGGAAGCCTTGGCCACATAACTCCTACCTATGCACACGAGAACTTAGGTAGGTCTGACTTAGTACGAAGGGGTGCAGTGAGCGAAGGAAGTTTTCAGGGTGGGAGGTTGGTGAGCTTTGGAGGGCAGGATTTGCCTGCCAATAAAAGGAGAGGGAATCCCTACAGAGGGAAACAACATGAGAACCATAAGAAAACCATCCTGCATAGACCTTGAGCGAGGTCCCAGAGACCCACTTGGACTGGAATGTTGCTACCGCACTTGAGAGTTTGTAAAGCCCTTCATGTCCACTGTCACTGATGCTCACCACCGTGAGATCTTTCTGTCATTTTCAGAGAGCAGGAAGGTCTCCCCATGAGGAAGTAGTGGTAAGATCAGTTTCAAACACAGCCTCTTGATTTCGCCACTCGATGGAGAGGTCATCTAAGACTATCTGACGGTTGCACAGGTCTTGATGACTTAGGCCGTGGGAGCAGGAAAAGGTTATCAGGCAGGTAAGTGACCCAGGTGTTGAAATCTGTGTTTATAGAAAGTCCTTTGTGCAGAAAGGGCTGGGGGCAGGAGAGGCAAGCAGGCCCTTTGGAGGTTGTCATTACGCACTAGGCACGAGCTGACTCGGGCTCTGTGGTAGAGAGGGCAGATGTGAGCAGATGCAGAGGAGGAGAACCACAGAACACGGCCAGGTACCTGCTGGGTCAGGTCCACAGGTCTGCACAGGCAACACACAAAGAAGATGAGTAAAGAAGACTCCTCAGGGGCTTTTGGTTCTCAACTCTCCATTTTAAAAAAAGTGAAACGTGCATGCACATGTCCTTTTCCCCTTTCTTAGCTAACCTTGTGATTAAAGCAAAAACAAACAAACAATAAACTCTTTCCCCCTCATCTACTGCTCGGTGGACCCTGATCCTAGCTGAGGGTTGCAGGCCCCTGGCTCCTGTTCCACCCTGACTCGTTATTTTCAGAATGGCAGCTCTGCCCCGGCCTCCTGGGGATGGCCCACCTCGCTCTGCGCCCATCCTGCTAACTCGGCCCTTCCATCGGTGATCCGGTGACTCCATTTGAAATGGCTCTGGCGTGGCCTGTGCACCCTCCACATGAGGCTGGACTTGGTGGTGGACGTTCACCAACAATCCTTTCTTTCTGCTCAAAGCGTGTTTAGTCACTGATCTGGCCGGAGCCTTTCAAAACCTCTATATTGGAAAGAGCAGTTATGGGGCTGCCCATGAGCAGTCGGTGAAGTGAAGCCTTGGAGAGAATGACTCACTCAAGACCACACAACTAGTCCATGGCCCAGAAGGCCAAGTTCAAGCCCAGGAGGCCTGACCTCTAATTCATTGCTATTTCGACTTCACCATCAAAAAAGAGGGGTGTCTGTGGCTTGGGCAACTCTGAGATTCCCTGTATTCAGTTGGTTTTGCCTCTGATGGAAGCCCCATTTGTGGACGGGAAGATTTTCATGGACCCTGGGCCTGCTGGGCCGCAGGACATTTGCAGCTGCTCAGGCCAGATGTGCAGTGGGCACCGCCGGGCAGTCTCTCCTCTGTGGCTTGCAGACCTCGAGTCCTTCCTTCCTGTGTCGAAGCCAAGCTGACATCTCGGCAGCGTCTCCCGCACTCTCTCCCTGCGATATGAACCGCGACTCTACATAACCCGTATTCCAGACCGGGCCATATGTCTCCCCAGAACAGCCAGGTGTGGAGGAAGAGCTGAGTGGAAACGGGCTGTCTGCTTGCAAAGGGCTCTGCGTGTGAACTGCTCAAGCTGTGTCCCTCTCTGGGCCTCCAGAACAGACTTCAATCTGTTCAGGCTGCTATAAAAAAACATGCCACGAACAGGATAGCTTGTAGACAACAGAAATTTATTTCTCACAGTTCTGGAGGCTGGGAAATCCAAGATCAAGGTGCCAGCAGTCAGTATCTGGCCAGGGCCTGCTCTTTAGTTCATAGAAGGTGCCTTCTCGCTGTGTCCTCACATGGTAGAAGGGGCAAAGCAGCTCTCTGGGGTCTCTTGTATAAGGACGCTAATCCCATTCACAAGGGCTCCACTCTCATGACCTAATCACCTCCCAAAGGCCCCCACCTCCTAACGCCATCACCTTGGTGATTAGGTTTCAACTTATGAATTCTGGGGCACACAGACATTCAGACCATAGCAATTTACAGCACCCCTTTCCTGTTAGACAGTTCTAGAACACATCCAAGCATCCGTAACATGTCTCCTTCTTTTCAGTCCTGAGACCAGCAAAGTGACGAGAGATGTCACTGGACTGGGACAACTTCTCCAGAGCTCTTACTCCTAGGGCCAGCCTGGCTCCACCCTTCTTCTGATCCCACAGGGTTGCTCCCTGGAGGGTGAGGATGGAGCGTGAGGATGTACCGGGAAACTGCCTTGTTCTATTCTATTCTAAAACATTCTATTCTTTAAATTTCACATGGAACTAACACTTACTGAGCACCTACTAATGTATGCTAGATACTGGGTTAGGCACTTTACATATGCTATCACATCCTCTGATCTTTAGAACAACTCCAGTGTTTATAACAGTGGTTTTCAACCGGGAAAGATTTTGCCCCTCAAGGAATAATTTGGCAATGTGTAAAAGCGACATTTTTCAAATGTCACAACTGGTGGGGGTGGGGCAGCGAGTGCAACTGACATGTAGTGTGCAGAGGCCAGGGATGCTGCTAAACTTCCCACCATGCACAGGACAGCCCCTTACAACAATGGATTATCTAGCCCAGGTTGTCAGTAATGCCCAGGTTGAGAAACTCATCTACAACTTACAAATGCAGAAAGAAAAACTGGAGTTCAAAGCAGTCAAGCAGCAGGCCTTACAGCTAGCCAAGGCGGAGCTCTGTTGCAACCCTCATCAGTCTGACCCTAGAACCTCTGCTCCTTTGGTTACAAAATGCTTCTGATGTTCAGGAGCAACTGCCCACCGGGTCACAGTTGTCCGGGGAGAGGGCACAGTCTATTGTTTTCCATCAGGCAAGCAAACATCAGCCTGCATCTGCTGGACCGGAAGCCCAGCAAGCTCAGAGAGCGGCTGCTCAGGTGTGAACCTTTCTCACCGGGCGCTCTGGAGGGTGACAGAGGCACGAGTCCCACCTCCTCCTGCCTGAAACTTGCCGTCTTGTCTGAGTAGTTACGATATGTGAACATGAAGGGCCTTGTAAGGGCCGTGAGGGTATTACCAGGAAGCCCACGTGCATCTAAGGACCGTGCGCCTGGTGGCAACCAGGGACGGCCTCCCTCATGGAACAGTGGGACTAGGGTGGGTCTTGGCGGGCCTGGTCATCAGATTTTGGTACTCAGGGGAGAAGTTCAGGTCTGGGGGCAGCCAGGGACTATACTTCGCGGGGGTGCAGGTAGTAGGATGGGCTACAATGATGGCACCATCCTCCCTGTCTCTTTTCTCTCTTATCTCCTATCATGGTCTTCCTTGTGCTCTGCTTGCTCAAATTACTTTCAAGTTCGGACTTTCATCGTCCTCACCATCATCTTGTTAACCACTGTCTTAAAAAATGTTGACAGATGAATGCCGTTTTCTCTGAGTTGCTCAGGGAGAACAACTGTTCTTCCTGCCATTGCAATTCCCCAGTCCCCAAGCAATGATTTGAGAGAATATATAAGCAAAGTGAGAGTTCAAGATCATAGGAGCAGAACTGGCTGGCTGGGGCAGAATTCAGTGCAGGCAGGAGGTAGAAGATGAGTCTGGGAGGTACTAGAGAGCCTCGAACACCAGGCTAGCAGCCGGGAGGAAGGTGTGGAGTGAAGCTTCCAAAGGGCCGGTTCTGGGAAGATCCAGAGGGGGTGGGCGGTGTCCGTCTGGAGTGATGTCGCTGCCAGGACCACCCCCCGCCCCTTTCTCCCCCAATGCTCTGCAGCAGCCACCAATTCTCCCGGTACTTCCTTAAAATAACATTAGTGCAATCGACTCCCGGGCTATTAGAGGGGAGGGCGGGTCTGCATTCAGGCGATGCTGCCCTTTATTTCAAGTGTCCTCACTGCTAATGGGACATGGGATCCGGACACATGTGCACGCGCCTCCGTGCATGTGGCAGCGGGAGGAATTATCCCCATGAATGCTGATGAATGGGCAGGGACAATGAGGTACAGTGAATGAGCCAGTTGTAAGGGGGCCTTTCATGGGGCCCGAGTGACAAGTGAACGACCGCGGAAGGCTGCCAGCGGGAACACCATCCGCATCGAGAAAATGAGAGGGGACTTGTACGCCTGACAAAACAGGGCTGCAGAAGAAGCCGCAGCCCCTCCAATTACTACTGTTACTGGGCAGATAAAGGGTGCACCCTCACTGTGGGCCGCTCTAAGATCAGGGCCAATTCTTGGAGAGAAAGAACTGAGAAGAGGAGGGAAATCCAACTTCATCTGGCAGTGGGGTGGGGCGTGCCTAAGAGACTGAGAGCTTTTTCATGGCCGCCTTTATTGGAGGACGGTCCAGGGGCTCCTTCCTCCCCCTCCTCCCTCCTTCAGTAGCAATCCTACTTCCTGGGATGGAAGCTAAATCAGGACAAGGAAATTCACATCCATTCCAGCAATTTCTGGGGCAAATAGCTAAGTGTCTGCCATTTTTTATTTCCCTAACACTAACCTGCTAATACTTCTTCCAAGCTCTTGGAGCCTCCCTGGCTTCCCTTCCTCCTCCTTTGAACAGTTGTTTACCTGGGTACGAAGAGACAAATAAAACAGTGTTAGTCTTCAAGAAGCCCGAAGGAGAGCCGAGAGGATGGACAAAACACAGGCTACTTAAGATACAGAGTGAGATCAGTGCTGTTAGAGTTTCAGGCCCCCTGTTATGAAATAATAGACAAAGAGCAGCAAGGAAAACACAGGAAGGCTTCTCGGAGGAAGTGATGCTTGAGCTGGGCCTTGAAGAATGGGTTCTCCTAAGCTAAAGGCTGGGGACATGGGGGCAAGTTGTGGAAGAGTTTCCAGATTGTCAAGGCTATGAGAGCATCGTGTGCTGAGTGGTATTTGGAGGGGAAGGGCCAGACAGAACTGGAAGGAGGGGTTGGGACCCAGGGCATGGAGGGTCATGAATGTACCGCAGGGACTGAATACACATCACTGAGGAGGAATGAGGACAATTATTACAGAGAGGAGAGGCTGAAAAGGACCTCAACCTGGAGCAAGCAGATCTGTGTTTTAGAAAGGTAACTTCTAGCTGCTGCAATGTGGAAAATCTGTTTGATCTAGCAGAGACCTAAGGCAGGAAGCCCATTCATTCATTCATTCAATAAGCATGTATTGAGCTCCAGCTGTGTGCCCGGCACTGTGCTGAGTGATACAGTGGTGAGCAAGTGTCTCGAGGTGCTCACAGTTGATGGGGCTGTTTCCACACATGTTCCCCCCCTGCAGAACCCCCAAACTCTGCCCCAAGCCAGTCCCCGTAGTAGACACAGACTGCCCCCCTGGGAAATGGCCAGAATGCTGCCAAACCTTGTTTTGGATCTTGCATCAGACTCTTGGCTCGATGGTGGGTAGAAACAGAGAAAAGGGGACTTTTAGGACCCTTTGGCTACCCTTGGTGGCTGGAATTTTCTGACACTGCACCCTCCTCCCTCCTACTCACAGAGCACGCAGTTAGAGGCCCAGTTCTTAAACCATTTCTTTCTTGGGTTGTCCTGTTGAAATGAACACCAGCCTTATGCACTTTCCCACAATCCTGGTGTCCAGAGTTGGGAACATCTTTAGTAGTTATTGAGTGGAATAAAACACCAACTGCATTTCCTCTGCGCTCACACCACAACCGTCAACATAGAGTCTCCTGTGGCCCAATGTCAGTTCTGCAGCAGGCACCAGCTGGGTGTCCTCTGCTCATTCCAATTCTGACCCTGTCTACCTGGAGATCGTTTCAGCAGGTTGTTTCACCTGCTGCTTCTGACCAACTGGCTATGCATTGGGGTTCCCATCACCCCCTCCTTTGGTTTGATTAATTTGCTAGCGCAGTTCCCAGAACTCTTATGTTTACTGGTTTACTATAAAGGATATTACCAAGGATATTGATTAAGAGATGTGTAGGATGAGGCATGGAAGAAGGGGTGCGAAGCTTCCATGCCCTCCCCTGGAACGTCACCTTCCAGGAACCTCTGCACGTTCTGTTATCTGGAAGCTCCCCAACCCTGTCCCTTTGAGTTTTTATGGAGGCTTTGTGACACAGGCATGATCAACTTAACCCTCTGGCCACTGGTGATGAACTTCACCTTCAGGCTCACACCCTTCCCCGGAAGTTGGGACTTTCCAATCCTGCCTTGACCAGCCCCCATCCTGACACCACCCAGAGGCTGCCAGCCAGCAGTCAGCCATTAGCTACAAAAAGACATCATTTTGAAGACTCTAAGGATTTTAGGAGTCATATTCCAGGAAATGGGGTCATTGGAAGACTAAATCTATATTTTACAATATATCAATTCTCCATTCATTAAGCCATTGTATCTTAAAATGAATATAACAAAACAAATCTTATCCCAGGATTATACTATTTCTTGATAACCTGAAGGCCTCTTATACATTTTCTTTTCTTTTCTTATTTTTTGGAGGTGGTGGTAACGGGATGTAGGTAGGTGGCTACTAGCTTTACAGACTTCTCCTCCTGTTAAAATGTGCTCCAGTCCCCGAAAGCCGCCTCCATTTCTGCAGGCTGCAGGGTGTCTCCTACCCATGCTAACGTGCACTCAACCACACACCTCCTTGCTGCTAATAACGGCTCACCCAGCATGCGACATCTGCACAGAAGGAATCAGGTCCCTGTCACCAGCAGCTGGGGTACAATCTCTGCATTCAGCCGGCCCTGCTGCTTTTGCAGGGCCTTGTCACCCTCCCTGCCTCTGCCCGGTCACTCCATTTGCATCACGGTGGAGCCCCAGTCTGGTCCCTCCTTGTGGTCCCACCATGTTCCACCCTTCTCCTTCTGTCTCTTCTCCTCCTCCTCCTCCTCCTCTCCCCACTGCAGACAGATTGCCCCTCGCCCTTTGGGGTTCTCTCTCCTCCCATATCCCCTTAGACCTCTGTCACCCCAATTGTGGGGGTTAGGGGGAGTGGAGTTGGGGCTGAGCGGTGTACACAATCCTCTTGCCCCCACTTTAATGATCTGCCCCCACCCACTGCCTGCAGACACTGGTCACACGCCTTAGAGGTAACCCTGTTGAGACACTACATGGCGGCCACTTTATCTTTGTTTTTGATCACATCGCTCCAGGGAGCCACTCAGGGAGGGACCAAGGGTCAGGTCAAGGGGTCACAGAGAACTAATTCAATCTTCTTTTGTACAAATCCCAACTTCCAGCCTAGGTGGGACCACCAACTTACCCTGGCTTTACTGGGATTCTGCCTATGATTTAGTACAGACACCTCACATCCCAGGAATTCCCACAGTCCTAGGCAAATCAGCACAGGTGGTTGTTTTGTGCATCCCAAATTCCCTTCACAGAGTGGAGCTTGGCGTGCAGAAGAGCCCGGCGCCACCAGGCGTGTTAACTGCAGTGCACACACCTACACCCCAGTGGCTCACGTCATTCAGCTGTGATCTCCTCTCCGCGTGGGGAAGGCCCAACGCCACAGACTCCAGCACACGTGCAGCCCACAAAGGTGCCACTGAGGCACAAGTGCCCACTCGGAGACTGCTTCTCTGTCACATGCAGAGGCGGAGATTGTCACCGCTGTGCTCCAGGCGGGGGTTAGGGATGAGGACGTTTGTAAACACCCACTGTGTAGAGTGTTTCGTGGCTTTGCAGTTAGGAAAGGGTGGCTCGAGGAACCCATGCACCATTCAATAGGAGACGATTTGTGAACACATGCCTGTCCATTCATTCAAAACACGTGCTGAGCCTGGGGCCAGGCACCGCGCTAGAAGTCGGATAAAACACAGTCTTACAGTCTGCTGAGAAGGCGCTGTGAATAAAGACGGACTGTGCTGCGGCGTGATGAATGCCGCTGCGACAACAGGCAGAGGGGGCCTTGCAGACACAGGAAGGCTGCATGATGGAAGCGCTGTCTCAGCAAAGTCCCAGGGGCTCGGGCGTAGGGAGCGGCGTGGGAAAACCTGGGGCAGGGGGCTCAAGAGAAACGAGAGATCTGCAGAAGCCCAGTCAGCCAGTGTAGAGGGAGAGCCAAGGAGAGGTTGTGGTGCCATGTAGCATGAAGATACCGAGATAAACAACGTCCGGGTCCTAAAGGCCTTCTCTGCCACTTTAGGAAATTTGGACTTTAGTCTTTGGGCAATAGGGTATCCTTGGGAGAACTAGGAAAAGAGCACATAACAGGTCTACTAATATCCCAAGGGAAATATGATAGCAACTTAGACTAAGACAGAGCCAGCGGAGTTGCAGGAAAATGCTGGTTTTGAGGAAAACCAAAAATGAGACGGGACTTGGTGATTGGCCAGAAGCAGGCAGGGAGAGATGAGAAGGAATAGATCATTCCTGGCTTGGGCAGGTTTCTTGGGGGCCAGTTTCTGGCTGATCTCTGAGATCGGGAGCCCAGAAGAAGGGGTGTGTTGGGGCAGATGGATAATGACGAGGAAGAGAGAGAATGGTGAGTTCCATTGTGGACGTGCCGAGTGTGAAACGTGGTCGCCCCTCCAAGGGAAGAACAGGCGGATGTTTAGGTCCAGAGCTCAGGAGAGAGGTTTGGGCTGCAGGCGCAGATCTGAGAATCATCCTCTTGTAGATGCAGCTGAAGCCATGGGGAAGGCTTCGGCAGGACAGGGTTCAAGACAGAACACGGAAGAGCGTCCACACTTAAGGAATGAATGAGACAAAGGTGACAGAGAAGTAGCAGCCAGGAGGGTAGGAGGAAAGCCAAGAGATCACAGCATCCTGTGGGCCTAGGAAACAGTGTTCCCAAAAGGATGGAGTGAAAAAAAGATGGAGTAACTGAGAAGTCAAGCTGGATAATTACTAGGAAGGTCCATTGGATTTTGCAACATCCCTGGAGAGCGGGTCTGGTGGATGGGTGGGGACAGACACCAGCCTTCAGTGGCTTGAAGAACGAGTGGAAAATGAGCATGTGTCAATAGTGAGCATGGCTTTCACTTTCAAGAAGCCAGACTGGGAACAAGAGGAGAGACGACGGTCCCTGGAGGGGACAATGGCGTTCCGGAGCTCGAATGTTGTTTTAGAATTGAGAGACTCGTGCATGTTTCAGTGCTCAGGGGAGAGAGTAAGAGAAAACCAGAACTTGAAGAAATAGAAGGGAGAGAACATTAGTCTTGGAGCAAGACCCCTGAGATGTCAGGGTTGACAGGAATCATGCCTTGGATGGAAGGATTCGCCTGATGTGAGCACAGACTTCTATTGCATTTCACGGTGACAGGCACAGAGGAGGCAGCCATCACTTTGATTGCAGGCTTATGAGTTCAGGGCATTGAGGGAGTTTCCTGCCAGTGATTTGACTTCTCTCTGGATTATAGAGATGAAGTTTTCTGCAGGGAACAAGGCAGCAGGCAGAGGGCTTGGAGAGTGGCAAAGGTTTGACAGACGGGACGTGAGAAATGCGAAGGGAGCAGGGAGAGCCCAGGCAAGCTGGGACGTCCCCATTCCTCGGTGTGCCCATCGGAGTCTGGCTCAAAACGAGTTTCCTAGCTAGTTGATAAAAGCACAACCTCGCAATGCAGAGTCCTTCGAGCACACGAGGGAGGGAAATGGCATGATGGGACACGTGCTGCTGACATGCACTGGGAGGTGACACTCAGCGGTGCCCACCCTGCCAGGCACATGGAGCCAGGCCAGGCCCTGACTTTACCCTGCTTGCCACATGGCGAGGCTGTGTGAGGATAAGGACGATCTCACGGGTCAGAAGTCCTGAGTTCTAGAACCAGCTCTTCTAACTGTGACCTGTGGAACTCTGTGTCCCAAATGGTGCCCATAACACCTGTCCTAGGTTATTGTGAGACCAAGTATGGACACAATGTGAAGGTACCTGGAGTACGAGGTGCCACCATGCTCTAAGTATCACTGAACACACCTGGCAAGACATCCATTTCGCTGGGGCCCCTTACTTCCTCGTTGCTTCCTGGTGTCTTGTCATCAGCAGAATACTGAGTGGTTGAGGGGAGGGGTAGGGGGCCAGGTGACACCAGACCTTCCTCCTGACATCCTCATGCCTGGCCTGGCCCGCACAGGAAGAAACACGGCTGATACATGATATATATGGTAAGGTGACCGTACATCCTAGTTTACATCTGTTGTCCTGGTATAATCAACTCTAGCGCCCCCTTAAAAATGTCGCAATTATCTGGCCACCCTACGGAGAACCCACGCTATGTTCACAGCCTCTGTGTTCTTGGGAAAGCTCATGTTTGCAAGTCAGTGGCTTCAGTTGTGCACAGAGAGCACCAGGTCTGGCTGGCAGGTTAGCTGAGTACCATGTTGATGGCCATTGTCATCCTCACCTTCCTGTCATCTTGCCTCCCGTCATGGGTGACAATAAGAGGGTGCTCAGGGGTGCCCTTGAAGGAGTCTGTGTGCAAGGGGGTTAGGACCAGTCTCCCTTACTGTGGTTTTGCATTTGGAGAGGACAGCTCAGCCTGAGAAGCACCTAGAAGATTTCTGAAGTCTTTGCAACATTACCGGGCAGGGGCACCATCTTATAGCCCCAGCCAAGCTCTGACATGTCGGGAGCTTCCTGACGCTCCAAGAAGGGCCCAGGACCCTGAGCCCACTCTCACCTCCACTGTCACCAGCCCCAGGTGGCTACCCAGGAAGAAGGAACGAAGGAAGGAGGGAGAAACTGAGGAAAGAAGGAAGGAAGGAAGGAATGGAAGGGAAGGAAGGAAGGAAGGAAGGAAGGAAGGAAGGAAGGAAAGAAGAAAGGAAGGAAGTTAGTTTTCTTCTCTTATTGAGGGAAGCTAAGATATCCCTGAGGTTTTCTACCCAGGCCCTGGGTAGATGGGAAGGTTGAGGGGATGTGGGATGGGGGGTAGGACTTATTCAGATAAAATGTAACGAAAATGCACATTCAACTCAAATTCACAAGCGCCTAACCAGCAGTTCCTCAGACTATAAGACAAGGTCCCTACCCTCAGAGCTGTAATGGCAATTTGTGCCAGGCTATGATGCACACAGTGACAGAGGTACAAAGACAGTACCAGACAGAGGTTCTCACGCTGTAGCCTGCGTTGGAAGCTCTGGAAGCCCCGGTAAGACCCAGGTGGCTGGGCCTCAGTGGTGCAGCTTGGCTGGGGCTGAGAAGGCGGGTGTCTGACCGGGTCCCTCCCTGGCAACACTGCTACTGCTGGCCTGAGGGCCAGACTCTGAGAGCCGTTGCCATGGAGGACCTAGAGAGCGACATGCCTTGAATTCACCTGGGCCTCTCTGCAGAGGAGGCAGCATTGTGGGTGAGCCTTGGATGATGGATACCACGTGAGGACCTCGAGCGCTTGCTGGGGGTTAGTGTGGGCCGGGCGGGAGGGGTAGCGTGTTTCACATGCACCATTCCTGGAATCCTCATACAAATTCCGTGAAGTAGATACTGTTGTTCACAAAGGCACTGGGGCAGTGGGTGACCAGCTCAAAATAGTGTTGAGGGGGACACAGGCACAGATGTTGCTGAAGGTTCTTTAACTACTTCGGGACGAGCGTCGACTATAGTCGACAGCCACAGATGAACACGCACAGCCGAGCGGTGACTTCAGCCGTGATATGAAGGCGCATGGCCCAGCGTGGACATTAGTCGACAGCAGCCAAAAGCTTTTACTTTTACAGCTTTTATCTCTGCAGCTGCAGTGTGTACG